>CM053789.1:145960988-146603488 GCA_028749045.1 Cupressus sempervirens | reverse complement strand
GAATAACAATGTACTTTATGTACTAATTCATATGCAATCTTCCCTTTTAATACTACATCAACTGACTAATCTTCAACATGCTTTAGTTGATTCATCACTAAACTTATTTTAGTGAGATTTAGATAGGGGAATAACCCCTAACTTACCTCTTAGATAAAAAAATGCATCCTTAGGTAAACACGTAGTGAATATGTCTACAATTTGATCTTTAGTATTCATATATTCCAATCTTATCTCTTTATCTTGCACCAATTCTCTCAGAAAATGATATTTTATATCAATGTGCTTGGTCTTGGTATGCATCACAAGATTCTTTGATATATTAATTGCACTAATTTTATAATAAAAGATAACCATTGGATCCTTGATTTCTATCTTCATACCTACTAATAGTTGCTTGAACCAAACAACATTAGAACAATTAAATATTGTTGCAACATACTCTGCCTCTAGTATAGACTGAGAAATTCAATTCTACTTCTTTCTTGTCCAAGACACTAGTATTTTACCAAGAAAGAATCCTCCTCCACTGGTGCTTTTCCTATCATCAACACTTCCTACCCAATCAACATTTGTGAAGGCCTTAACTCCAAATATTCTCCTTTCTTGTACCATAATCCATAGTTTTTGGTACCTTTCAGATACCTCATTATTCTCTTGATTACCATCATGTGATTTTCTTTAGGATTTGCTAAGAATCTTGCCACCATACCAAGTGCTAATGCAATATTAGTCCTTGTATGCACTGCACATTGCAATTTTCCAATCATTGATCTATATGTGGTCTAATCTACCTCTATGGAATCATCATTCTTGGAAAGCTTATATCCAATAGATACATGCGTTCCAACTAGTCTTGAATCCTCCATTCCAAATTCCTTTAGTATCTCCTTGATATACTCAGATTGAGTAATGTAGATACCTTCTTTCTTCTACTAGATATTCCAATCCAACAAAGAATTTTATCTCTGCAAACATGGACATCTCAAATTATTTACTCATCTCTTCTAAAAAAACTTTGCACAAGTCATCATTTCCAGTAAATAATGTGTCATCCACAAAGATTTATGCCAATACAATCTTCTTTTATGATCCTTCTTTGATATACAAGCTATTATTATCATTTTTTGTTTGAAAACCAATCTTTATCAAGTAGTTATGAAGTCTTTCATACCAAGCTCTGGGAGATTTCTTGAGTCCATACAATGCCTTGTGCAGTTTAAAAACCATATCCTTTTTGCTAGGATCTACAAAACCTTCTAGTTGTTCTATGTAAACTTTCTCTTCAAGAATTCCATTCAAGAATGCAGATTTTACATCCATTTCATAAACTTTAAATCCTTTATGTGTAACATAATCAAGTAAACTTCTAACACCTAATTCTAATATTGCAAGAGGAGAAAAAGTTTCACCATAATAAATACCTTCTTCTTGAGTATAGCCTTTGCATACTAACCTTTCTTTGTTTTTGTAAACTTCTCCATCTTTATTCAACTTATTTTTGAAAACCCACTTTGTGCCAATTACATTATTATCCTTAGGTCTAGGAACAAGAGTATAGGTCTTATTCCTTTCTACCTATTCTCTCTTTTCATTCATTGCTTCAGTCCATCTTTCATTATCCAAAGCATCTTTAACTTATCTAGGCTCAAATTTAGTAAGCAAACATGTACCTTTCAATTTGTTTCTTGTCATTTTTCCATTTGACCTATCTCCAATGATCTAATCTCGTGCATGGTTCCTTCTAGCATATCTTCCTAACATAGGTACTTTGGATTTAGAACTTGTTCCACTAGCCTCACCATGATCTCCTATATCAAGCTCAGGTCCCACTATCTATGACTTGGGTCCATTATACTCAATTTGCTCTAGCAACAACTTAGTAGCTTTTGACTGTGACTCAGGTCCTTTAGACTATGACTTAGGTTGTACTAGTTGCAACTTGGTAGCCTTTGGAGATTTTGAGCAATCAAGAGGTGAAGCTTGCTTACTTCCAATTGGATTTGGCAATGTATCAGGTTCATAATAGATAAACTTTCTGTAATCCTCAGGTTCTTTGTTGATCTCTTCTTCACTCTTTTCTGCAAACTCACCAATTCTCACATGTGCACTTTCTATGGCCTTATGAGTTGATAAATTCAAAAATTTATATGCTTTACTTCTACAAGAATATCTTAGGAATATGCCTTCATCACCTTTGACATTAAATTTACCTTTCCTAGATTCCTTCAAGATATAACATTTGGTACTAAATACTTTCAAGTAACTTACATTACGTTTGTAGCCATACCATAGTTCATAAGGAGTTTCATTTGAATCTTTCTTTAGTTCTACTCTATTTAAGGTATGCACTACAGTACTAATTGCTTCCTTCTAGTATTTGATTACAACATTATTTTCTATCATCAAAGTTCTTGCACAATCCATGATGAATCTATTCCTTCTGTCAACTATATCATTGTTTTGTGGTGTACTAGGAGCTAATGCTTGTCTTTTAATTCCTCTTTCCATGTAGAATTGAATGAATTCACTACCTTTATATAATCTCAAACACTTCAACTTCTTTCTAGTTTCCTTCTCCACTCTTGCCATATATCATTTAAACTTTTGAAATTCTTCAAACTTATCTTTCAAATACATTACAGTCATCATTCTAGAGTAATCATCAACAAAAAGAATAAAATACTTATCTCCACTATAGATCTCAATTCCAATATGTCCACATAAGTTAGTATGAACTAGCTCTAAGACTTCTTTAGAATGATAATTTTTTCTTTTGAAACTTGTCTTGCCCATCTTACCAATTTGACAATTTTTGCATAGGCCCATATTAGGTTTCCTCAAACTAGGAGTACCTCTCACTCTTTTGTTTTTTCTTATCTTAATTAGGTTATCAAAGTTTACATGACATAACCTTTTGTGCCATAACTAATTTTCTTCTACTTGAGCAATGAAACGTGAACTTTCACTAAGATCTAGGTAGAATAAGTTACCTTTTGTTTGGTTACCAAATCCAACCATATTTCTTTTCCTATCTAGCAGCTTGGCCTTCCCATTTATGAATTCTACCTTGAACCCAATTTTATTCAATTGTGCCACACTTAGTAGATTGTTCTTTAGTCCTTCCACCCAATAAACATTATCACATATAAGTTCATTGGTGAGTGAGATACAACCTTTTCCCTTTATGCAACATGGTTCATTGTTTCCAAATCTCACACTTCCACCATCATAGTGTTCCATATGTTCAAAATTTGTTTTGTCAACAATCATATGATGTAAGCAACTACTATCAATAATCCATGTATCATTTTTCCTAACATGAGAGATAAGTGTCATTTTATCTCCTTCATCATCTAATTCATCTTTTACAATAATATAGACCATTTCATCATCATCACTACTATTTGAATCTTTAGCCATAAAACAAGATTTCTTACCTTTGTCCTTATAGTCCTTGAAGTTCTTGAATACTTCTTTCCTTTAAACTTGATGTGCTTCTTTTCATCTTTGTCTTCTCTATTTGGACACCTTACAACAATGTGACCAACTTCTTCAAAAGAAAAGTAAATTAAAGGAATTTTACCTTTAAACTTTCCTTTGCCTTTGGGATACCTTCTTGCAAGTAATGCTTCAGTGGCTTCAAGATCACTATCTAAACTATCTTCCTCTTCACTTTTAGATTGTTTTCCTTTTGATTTTTTTAGCTTTCTTCTTGAGTGCCAACTTGGCTTCAAATTTAGACTCAAGATTGCTAGAACTAGGAACATAATTATCATAGTTATCTAGCTCAAATGTTGTTAATCTTCCAACTACTACATCCAATGTCATGTTCTTTCTTTGAATTGTATCTCATTTCTTGAATTTATGATACTCTGATTGCATATATAGGAAGAAGTGTTTTGACAAACTTACTTACCACTGTCTCATCTTCAATCTTTCCTCCTAAAGTACACTGGCTTTGATTCTATCATTGTACTTTGCAATGTTCTCATCTTCTCTCATCTTTATTTGATTAAATTATCCTCTGATACTTTCAACTTTAGCTCTTCTTAAATTATCATCTCCTCTATAGATGGATTTTAGCTTGAGCCACATCTCATAAATAGTTCCATAGTCTTTGAATTCATCAAATTTGGCATAGATGAGAGATGAAGCAATATCAATGATCATAATGTCATGACTCTTCTTCTTTGCAGTTTCTTCAATAGTCATAGTTCTAGTAGGTGTCACATATTTGGTGTCTAGGTACTTTAGGACTGAATCTCCAATGGTTGCATAGTATAGCCTCATGAGTTCTTGCCATGCCTTGAAGTTATCTTTGTTCAGCTTGGGGATCACCCTTCTGTAAGACATCCTAATCTTTAGCTTAGGTCCTTAAAAATTTTTTTTGCAAGCACCAAATGCTCTGATGCCAATTGTTGGAATTATAAGACCACTAAAATAAATCCCAGATCCCTTAGATGTGAGCTCAAAAATATAAACATGATTTAAAATATTGATGCTTGACAAACACATAGGAACTTAGTTAATATTGATGATATGATGCAACTCGGTAAATGCTTAACATGCAAATCTTAATATGTTTTTTGTGATTAAATTTAATTAACTTAGTTTCATACACATGAAATAAATAGAATAAACACAAGTGACATCAAGATTTAACATGGAAACTTAATTTGGGAAAAACCACTAGTTGTAACTAGTTACTCATTTTCACTCTTGTAAAGTGAGCCCCATTAGTAGCTAACCCTTAAAAGGTTGCAAAATGCATTATTAGGTGTGACCCTATTAGAGTATTTAATCACCATGTTAGGGGTGGTCTTGTTAAGGTTTTTAGATACTTCAATCTAGAAATGCCACCTTATTAGAGGATTTACAAATAACTGTTAAGCCAACTTCGTTAAGAGATTTATATCACTGCTACAATGGTTAGAAAGTAAGAATGAGATGGCCTGATTTTAGATGCAACTGAATTGCTGATTACAGATCTCAATTTTGGCTTGTATATTTTATCCTTCCTAATCAAATGTATCTTTGTAGCTCCTCAAGGATATTATGCTTATCCTTCTAATTTGCTTCCTCTAAACATCTTTTATTCTTCCATACACTTTCTCATATTCAATCCTTAACTTGATCTTATATTTATATCATACATATTGTCAAGTCAGCTTGAATACAACTTAGAATAATTAATATTCATCTCTTTAGTCAGCTAGAACCAATAAACAAATCCATTGAACTTAATATGCCAAAACAAGAAAATTCTTTATTAGCTGACCCCACTCGGTAGACACTAACTAAGAAACAAATTTCTTGTGTTAACTCAGTGAACTCAGTTAATAATATATCTTCACAAAGCTCCTTTGGTAACTGAGTAAGATTAGTTAACACTAGTACCATCCTATTGACATTACATCCATATTTATTAATAATGACATGCACTTATTCAGAATGTAAGTATCTACCAAGCACATTGTAAAATTAACAATGTTAACCAAGCATTTCAACATCTACTGAGTTCTACAATTGTTATTGAGTTCAAGGGATAGTATTCAGTTTGTGCCAAGCAGTTATTACCAAGGTGTTGATTAGTAGTATAAACTGAACATCTCAGTGTATGTCAAGTTTATCAGTGCAAACTAAGTTATGTAGTGCTTACAAAGTTTGTAGTTATTGTGATATGAGTCTAGTGTTAACTAAGCTACTCAATGTTAACCAAGTGACTTAAATTTTATATTGAGCTCATAGTGATAGCATTGATTGAGCTATACAATGTGAATCTAGTGATTCAGTTTATATGTTGAGTTTCATAGTATTTTTTGAGTCACTAGTGCAAACTGAGTTCAAGAATACTTAACTGTGATCATTATGGTATGAGCTTCTACTTCTATCGAGTGCATGATGATGCCGAGCATTGATAGTGGATGCCAAGTATCAGAACATCACTAAGCCAGTCTTTAGAACCTGAGTTCCTATAGTTGGGTCAACTTTGTGATTTTTGTGTAAACTTGTATTGTGGTTGACTTTGTAATTTGTAAATTGGATTGGTATATATGTAACATATTATATCACATCCAATCTATGACATGAAGTAATTTAATAAGTAGAGAAAAGTAGAAGTGTGAATTAGAAAGGCTCCAACAATATAAGGAGCAACAAAGATTTATCTATCACAATAAGGCGATTTCTACACTTAGAGGAATCTCATTTAGAAAACTAAGTTATAGACCAAAGATTAGCTATTGTTTCATTCTAAGAGGTGGATTAATCAAAATCCTTTAATAAGGTAGACCTAATAATCTTGTGTAAATCTCTTTACTGAGTGCATACTTCATTTTATGTTTGTAAATCCTTTTGCAAGGTGGACCTAGTAGTCCTTATTGCTCATAACCAATAATTAGAAGTTATCATTACAAGCCTTAATAGGCTAACTTTATACTAAAATACTAAAGCTTGTGAGTATCATCTCCACCCTAGTTTTAATCTCTATTTGGAAGGTTTTTGGGTCACCAAAATTGTGTGTCAAAAGTGTTATGTATGGTTTACTATTTTCAATTTCTCATGCATGCAATTAGATTAGAGCATACATGAAGGATAAATTGCTAATTAAGGATTAAGTTTTATTGGTTACTTATTCACCCCTCCCCTCTTAGTAACTTAGCCTATCATAATATTTCCATCAATTGGTTTTAGAGCTTTGCGGTTCTTAGAGAAAAGTTTAATAGCTTAAGCAAAGATCAAAGGCGATGGAGGTATCTAGACTTGAAAAGGCTATTGACAATGAGAAGCTAGACTTGGAATTGGCTATTGGATAACTCAAGAAAGAAAAAGAGCAACTCTCTCAATCCCTAAAAAGAAGGAAAGATCTTGCAATCTGGATGAATGATCAACTCTACATTGAAGAAAGAATTGAAGATGTCCATTCAAGTAATTTAGATGAAGCTAATAAAGCAATCAAAGAACTATTTGAAAAGAATAGTTCTCTTTAAGAAGAAGTGAGAAAATTGAGAAGAGATCAAGAAATCCAGTTAGTTAGATTATGTGAAGTCACGGAAGAGAAAAATAAGATAAAAGAAGAGATAGAAGGAAAGAACAATAAAATTTAGCACGTATCCCTTCAACAGATAGACTTCATTGATTAGCTCACTAATGCAGATGAGGAAATCATGAATCTAAGATCAAAGAATGAAAGGTTGTAGAATGATCTAAACACTAAAAGACAAACCAATGAGAGGATGATGAAATATCAAGTAGACATGAATCAATTGAATGAACAAAGCCAAAAAGGAAAAGAAGGAATTGGATATACAGAAGAAGGTGAATCATCCAAGGGAGGAGCTCAAAAGAATCAAAGACCTACTTGCAGTCAAAGTGGTAAGATAGGTTAGACATCAAGAAAATGTTGGAGAAATGGGAAAGCAAAATTCAATAGAAAGTGCTACAATTGTAATCAGCATGGTCATAGGGCTAATGAATTCAAAGAGAAGCCTAAGTTTGAAGGAAAATATGATAAATGTAGGAAGCATGGGCACAAATCCTCAGAATGTAAAACTAAGATATTGAACCCAGTAGAATAGATTGTGAAAGTTATATTTGGTTGGGACTATAATACTTGGTGTAGATGTCATTACTATGGAGAATTTGGACACATTGGAATGAATTGTGTGAATAATCACATGAGGACAAGAGATACTACCAAAAGATGTTTCATTTTTATAGAACTTCATCATCTTGCCAAGAACTGTATGAATACTAAAAGAATTGAAGATGAAAAGAAGGCAAAAGCTAATAACATTAGAAAGAAGATGAGACAACAATGGGTTCCAAAATCTTCTGAGAATGAAAGACTGAGCAATGATGAATGAGTCACTCAAGAATTGGATGACTCCACCATTTCCAATAGATCTCTCATAGGAGAACTGGAACTAGGATTTTGAATATATCTCACATTAGTTCTAGTTAGCAGAATCAAAAGATCCAAATCAACATTCAAGATGCAAAGAGATCACCGAGTAAATAGATGCTAGTCTTTACCAAGCATGGTTGGGTTGAAGACCTTACCAAGCAAGGTCAGGTTGTAGACTTTACCAAGTGAGGTTTGACAGTTTGTTATTTGAGCGAGTAATTATACCAGGCATTTATGGCAAAATTTGATAAAAAATGGTGAAATCAAAGTTATTTCTCACAACAAATTTTCAAGAGCTATCTATGTAGAGTGATCTTTAGAGCATTCAAGCAATTTGAGCAAACTATTATTGAAGACTTTTGTATTCTTTTAAACACTACTAAGCAAAGATGGCATCCACCAGTAGCAAATCAAAGAAAGGTTCAAACATGTTAGTTTGAGGCATGGAGTGGAAGGCACCAGATTTTAAGCTGAGTTTGCCATTGTAAACCCTAGATCCAAGTGGAGCTTAGCCACAAATTCAACCAAAGGTACTATTAATCAATGATATCCATTCACATTTTAAATGTTTTATTCAACATATTGGAACATTGGAGATGGATGAATCATTGAAAGAATTATGTGTTAATGGTGTACTGAAACCATAACATCAAAATATTAAAACAAAAGGTTTAACTCACATTCTACATATTCCATGGGATTCTAAAATAAAATGTATAAGATATATTCTCAGTCATGTACACAATGGTCAGCTGTGGTTGGAACAACCCATTTTGATAATTAAGAAGATGATCCATAGGGTCACTGGTCTTCCCATGTTGACAAAAGAGAAAATAACCAAAACCCTTGCCAAGTGGGCTAGCAGGGGAATGAAGATCAGCTATGTTATTGACATGGAACTCAAGTTTAGGATACATGTTATCACTCACAAGATTTATAGCTCAAGCAAACTAAACAACATGTCATGTGAAGTAGTGGATTTAGCATACAAAGTGGTCAAGAATAATCTATCACTTGACCTTGTCGAGTTGATGCTGAACAAATTCAACAAGAACATGGAGAGTATAAGAACTTCCAAGAACAATCCTTGTAAGTTTGGTTCACTTTTGACTTGTCTATTTTTCTATGTACGAAAGTTTTTCCCATCTAAAGGTACAATAGTTTGGAGGAAGGATGTACCTATTCTTTCTTAGATTAGTGAGTATATAGTTGAAATGGGAGAGAACTATGTATGTATTATGGAAAATTACTTTGATGCATTCAAAGAGAAGATGAATAATAGATTCAAGATTCCCAAGAAACCAGTTGATGATTACAAAGATGATGTTTGTTTCATGGTTGATAGTGACAAAGTATATATTCAGGTAGTTAGACCAAGGATAGTATGGGTAAAACCTCTTGGTTATGAGGTTAACATAGATGAAATCAAGGACATTATTGAGGCACTTGTTAATGAGCTTGTTGACCCTAAAGCTACATAATTTGATACTTATGATGAGGCAAAGGATATAATATAACTTGAAATCAAACTACTTCAAACAATCAATAAAAGAAAGAAGAGAATTGCCAAACTGAAAACTAGTTCCACTCTTTTATTGACTGAAGGCAAAGGAGATGTTATTGATAATGAAGAAGTAGAAGATGAAGAGAAATCAGAGGATGAAGAGCCATTAAAGAAGAAAGCTAAGGTAATTATTACCAAGCCTACCAAGATATCTACTACTATATTTACAAGAAGATCATCTAGGAAGAAAGTGGATAAAGAAGGAGGAGATGTAATCTTTAAGAGGCCTCCACCTACTTTTGAGGAAAGGCTGAAAGATATTGAATCAGGATTAGGCATACCAAATTTCAAAGCACTAAAGTATGAAACTAGGACTGTAGAAGAGAAAAGGCAAACAAAAGATGTGTTAATGTCTAAAATGGGTAAGTGGAAGTATTCCATAGACCAGCTTGTTTAGTAGCTTTTGAGTGATCTAATGGAGAAGATCAAGCCAAGATGGGAGAATGCCTTAAAAATTGCAAAAGAAATATATGAGCAGAGCCTGAGGCAACTCATGCTGAGTTTGGATGATAAGGAGGTAACAGAAGCTTTGAAGAAAAATGAAGAAAAGCTTACTTTGAGATTCAACACTTGTCTTATATTGTTGAATGACATTGAACATGTGGTAAGGAATGCTAAAAACACATGGAAGAACATTATGTTCTTCACAAGAAAAGTGATTTTGTTGTCAATGTTAGTGAAAATGATGAAGGTGATGATGAACACAAAAAAGATGTGAAAATTGACAATGAAGAAGTTACTCATTATGATAATGTAGATGATGATGAAGAGGATCAGGGGTAGGAAGCTACCAAGGAAGATTTACCAGATATACAAGATATTGAGGAGAATAACCTAGTGAAAATTGTTGTAGCAGTCATAGCCTTACTTCCTCATTCTCCAAGAAAAGCACTAAAAACATCAAGCCTAGAGAAAGCTTTAGCAGGATTGACTATAACAAACACTGAAAGCACAAGCACTCAATCAATCTTTGCACCCATCTAGCTTAGTAATTCATTGATTGAAGTGACAAGCAATTCATCTACTGAGCAACCAACACTTCCCTCTACATCAATTTTAGTAAATCCAAGTTATTCTACTATAGGTATTTTGACAATAAGTGCAGTATCTACAGCTAGTCCTACCATTTCTACAATTTTTTCCATTCCTAGTATGTAATTAATAAGAGTAAAGATAGTTGAGACCAAGTCTCAACCAAGCACAAAATTTTTTAGTAAAGGAAAAGAGAAGGAAGAAGACATAGATCTTGATGAGGAGATTGTTATTCCTAATTGGGACATCTCAAATCTCAATCTTGATTAGATGCACATTTTTGGAGAAATTCTTTGGAAGAAAGCTAAGCAGCATAGGCTTAGAGAAGAAAGGAACAAGGAATTTCAAATAATAGAAGATACAAAGAATATCCTTGTAGAGGCATTAAATATAGAGGTTGATACATCTCAACCAATTTTGAACTAGTTAGCAGAGGTAGTCCAAAAATTTAATGATGATTTGAATGGACAAGAGAAATTATTGCAAAGAGTTGAGAAGTAGTTTCAGAATAAATTTTTGGAACTTATTGCTCAACAAATTGCTATCCATCAAGTAGAATTATCTACTATTCTAGGCTCATTGGAGACCTCTTGCAATAATGGGTCTTCTCTATTCGATAAGTTTTGTGATATTTCAAATTTCACTAAGGAAATAAAAGATAAACTATTGAAGATTGATGAGGATTTGAGGTCAAGTGCATAGCAGTTGCAACTTGAACCGAGCTACAACTCTACCCATTACAACAAGATCAAATTTCTAATTGATATGTAGGCATGAGTGCCAAGAGAAGAGGCAAGCCTAATAACTACATTGATAGATATATAGGGCATAATTCTCCCAAAAATGGATGCATTGTAGAAACTCATTGTACATGCTAAAAAACTCATCCATGATAACAACTTCTCCATTGCAGACTACATGATAGAATTATTAGCAGAAGTGCAAATTGCATTGCACACATGCAAGGTGTTGCAAGAGAATTGGGACAAGACATTGGTGTGAATTTTGAAGGTACATTCAAATTTCTTGTCACATTGTGGAATTACTATATAGTATATATAGCATACATCTTTGGTATTGATGTCAAAAAGGGGAGAAGATGTATATTGTGGAGAAAATGTATATTATGTAAAGGGGAGAAGATGTATAGAAAAGAGGAGAAAATGTATATATTAGATATACAAAGATGTATAGTATACTGTATATTATGTATGGGGGAGCATTATAATATTATTCATATACAGATACTTAGAGGTACATCTCTTACAAAACCAATTTTGAAAAATCTCAAAAATAGAATACTCTACCGAGTTAGAAACATAAGGTGATGGATAAACGATGCTCTTGAACATTTTGAATTCAGTTTTGAATGATAAGTGTTTTTGTCACTAATTCTAAAGGGAGAGATTATTGACATTATAGTCATGTTTGTTAATAGTGACATACACTTATTCAGATTGTAAGTATCTACCAAGCACATTGTATAGTTAACAATGTTAACCAAACAATTCAGCATCTACTAAGTTCTACAATTGCTACTGAGTCCAAGGGATAGTATTTAGTTTTCACTGAGTAGTTACTACCAAGGTGTTGATTAGTAGTATAAATCAAGCATCTCAATGTATGCCAAGTTTATTATTGCAAACTGAGTTGTGTAGTGCTTACCGAGTTCATAGTTACTATGATGTGAGTCTAGTGTTAACCAAGCTACTTAGTGTTAACCAAGTGACGCAGTTCATACCAAGCTCATAGTGCTAGCATTGACTGAGCTATATAGTGTGAATCGAGTGATTCATTTTATATGCTGAGTTTCACAGTATTTGTCGAGTCACCAGTGCAGATCAAGTTCAAGACTACTTGGAAGTGATCACTATAGAGCAAGCTTCTATTTATACTAAGTGCATGAGAATGCCAAGCACTGATAGTGGATGTTGAGTATCAGAACCTCACCGAGTCAGTCTTTAGAACCCAATTTCTTGCAATTGGGCCAACTTTGTGGTTTTTTTAAACTTATATTATGGACAACTTTGTAATTTGTAAATTGGATTAGTATATATGTAATGTATTGTATCACATCCAATGTATGACACAAAGTAATGTAATAAGTAGAGAAAAGTAGAAGTGCAAATTACAAAGGCTACAACAATATAAATATTAACAAAAATTTATCTATCACATCAAGGTGATTTCTACAATTAGAGGAATCTCATTCAACAAACTAAATTACAGATCATATATTAGCTACTATTTCATTCTAATAGGTGGATCAATCAAAATTCTTTAACAAGGCAGACCTAACAGTCCTATGTAAACCTCTTTATTGAGTGCATACTTCATTTTATGTTTGTAAATCCTTTTGCAAGGTGGACCTAGCAGTCCTTATTGCTCCTAATAGGGTAGAGCATCAGAAGTGATCATTGTAAGCCTTAACAGGCCAACTTTATATTGTAGTACTAAATCTTGTGGGTATCACCCCCACCCTAGTTTTACTTTCTATTTGGAAGGTTTTTGGGTCACCAAAATTGTGTCTCAAAAGTGTTATGTATGCTTTAATATTTTTAGTTTCTCATGCATGCAATTAGATTAAAATATACATGAAGGATTAATTTCTAATTAAGTTTTATTGGTTACTAATTCACCCCTCCCCTCTTAGTAACTTAGCCTATCAAAATATTTCCAACACATCCAACATTTCCTTTGTTACCTAAATGAGCTTAGTTAACACTCAATTTCTACAATCTTCTCTTTGATGCCCAAGTGAACTTGGTAGTCACTGCTTTATAAACTTAGCAAACTCTAGAATGCTTGGCAGACATAGGAAACTACCTTCATTGATTGAGTGAGCTCAACATACACTAATTGGTAAATATATGACATTTTGTGTAACATCAAAGAAAATACACAATTAATCAATTGTTTTCAACATATATATGTATACACACACGCGCGCGCGTGCGCACACACAATCACACACACATGTTGGAAATATAAGAGGAGTTACTATGAGGGGAGGGGTGAATCAAAAACCAATAAAATAAATCCCAAATTCCTTAGATGTCAATATAAAAAAAAAACTTTGATTAAACTATAATCTATTGTAACTTGGCAAATACACATTCACTTGACATACACTATCAAATCCTGTAACTCGATAAATACTGAAATAACTTGGTAACTGATGAACATGAAAATCTTTAAGATATTATTTGTGATTATTCTTACTTAACTTAGTTTCATACACATAAAAGAAATAACATGAACATAATTGACACCAAGATTTAATGTGGAAACCCAATTTGGGAAAAATCACCAATTGCAACTAGTTATTGATTTTCACTCTTCTAAAGTAAGCCATGTTAGGAGCCAACCTAGTTGAAGGTTACAAAACACACTATTAGGTGTGACCCTATTGGAGGATTTAATCACCCTGTTAGGAGTGGCCTTTTTAGAGGTCTTGAGACACTTCAAATAGAAATTCCACCTTGTAAGAAGATTTATAAATAGTTGTTAAGCCAAATTGGTTAAGAGATTTAGATCACTACTACAATGGTTAGAAAGTAACAATGAGATGACTTGATTTTTGATGCAACTAAATTGCTGATTACAAATATCAATTCTAGCTTGTATACTTGATTCTTCTTGATCAAATATACCTTTGCAACTCAACAAGGATATTCTGCTTATCCTTCCAATTCGTTTCCTCTAAGCTTCATCAAATCTTCTATTATATTCCACACATTCAATCCTCAACTTGACCTTATATTTATACCTTACATATTATCAAGTCATCTTGAATACAACTTAGAATAATTAATATTCATCTTCTTAGTTGGCTAGAACCAACAAACAAAACAGTTGAGCTCAATATGCCAAAACAATAAAATCCTTCATTAATTGACACTACTTGGTAGACACTAACTCAGAAGCAATTTTCCTATGCCAACCAAGTGAACTCGATTAACACTATATATTCAAAAAGTTTCTTTAGTAACCAAGTGAGCTCAATTAACACTGGTTTTATCCAACATTTCCTTCATTAATTGAGTGAGCTCAGTTAACACTCAACTTTTGTAAACTTTCTTTTGTCACCTGTGTGAACTTGGTAGACACTATCTTCTAAACTAGGAAAACTTCAGAATGCTCGACAGACACAGAAAACTATCTTCATTGCCTGACTAAGCTTGATATACATTGAGTAGCAATGATATGATATTTTGTGTAACATCAAAGAAAATACATATTTAATCAATTGTTTTCAACAATCTCCCTCTTTGGCATTGATGACAACACAACATGTCATAATATAATAAAAATTTAAAGAGAGAATAAAGTAAGAACATATCCTTAGTTTCATTTTGATTCTCATCCTTGAGAACTAGCTCTATTAGTGTGAACTTCCTCTACCTTTAGTTTCTCCCTCTGTTAGGAAAACTCTATCCTCAACATCTTCTTTTGATAGCAAATTTCCTTCTTTGATATCAGATCAAGTTCTCCTTCTTGACATCTCCCTCTTTGTTAACTTTTGAAGTGATAAAATTTGAGTGAGGTATGATAGAAAACTTATCACTCTTTGACATCTCATGCCAAAGACAATGTTTAGTGAATATCAATTTACCTCATGTACTGATTCATTTGCAATGTTCCTTTGTCAATACTATATTAATTGATTGATCTTCAACATATTTTGGTTGATGCATCACTAAACTATATTTAGTGAGCTTTAGATAGGGGAATGACCTCTAACTTATGTATTAGATACAAAAATTTATCCTTAGGTAATGACTTAGTGAATATGTCTACAATTTTTTCTTTAGTATTTAGATATTCCAATCTTACCTCTTTATCTTGTACCAATTCTCTTAAAAATTGATATTTTATAGCAATGTTCTTAGTTTTGGTATGCATCACAGGATTCTTTGATATATAATTGCATTGGTGTTATCATAGTATACAACCACTAGATCCTTGATCTCTATCTTCATACTTGCCAATAGTTTCTTGAACCAAACAATATTAGAACAATTAACTATGACTGCCACATATTCTACCTTTGTGGTGGACTAAGAAATAGAAATATGCTTCTTTCTTGTCCATGACACTAGTATTTTACCAAGAAAGAATGCTCCACCACTTGTGCTCTTTTTGTCATCAACATTTCCTACCCAATCAACATCTGTGAATGCTTTCAAATCCAAATTTCCTCCTTTTTTGTACCATAGTCCATATTCTTCAGTACATTTTAGATACATCATGATTCTCTTGATTACCATCATGTGATTTTCTTTGGAATTTGTTGAGAATCTTGCCACCATACCAATTGTTAATGCAATATTAGGTGTTGTATGCACTACATAGTACAATTTTCCAATCATTGATCTGTATGTGGTCTAATATACTTCTTTGAAATTATCATTTTCAGAAAGCTTATGTGTAGTAGACATAGGTGTTCCAATAGATTTTGAATCTTCCATTCCAAAATTTTTTAGTATCTCCTTGATATATTTTAATTGAGTAATGTAGATACCATCTATTTTCTACTAAATCTATAATCCAACAAGATTTTTATCTCTCTAAACATAGACATCTCAAATTCTTTACTCATTTCTTCTAAAAATGCCTTGCACAAGACATAATTTCTTGTAAATAAAGTGTCATCCACAAATATTTATGCCAACACAATCTTCTTGTATTATCTTTCTTTGATATATGGACTATTGTAATGTTCTTTGAAAACCAATTTTTATCAAGTAGTTATGAAGTCTTTCATATCAAGCTCTGGGAGCTTACTTGAGACCATACAACACTTTTTATAATTTGTAGACCTTATCTCTTTTTCTAGGATCTACAAAACCTTTAGGTTGTTCAATGTAGACTTCCTCATCAAGAATTCCATTTGAGAATGCATATTTTACATACATTTGATAAAATTTAAATCCTCTATGTGCTGCATATGCTAGTAACGTTTTGAAACCTTCTAATCTTGCAACAAGAGAAAAAGTTTCACCATAATCAACACCTTCTTCTTGAGAATAACCTTTACATAGTAACCTTGCTTTATTTGTTGAGACTTTTCCATCTTCATTCAACTTATTTCTAATACCCACTTTGTACCAATTACATTTTTATCCTTGGGTCTTGGAACAAGAGTCCAAGTCTTATTCTTCTTTAACTATTCTATTTCTTCATTCATAGCTTCAATCCAATTTTCATTATCCAAAGCATCTTTAACATTCCTAGGTTCAAATTCAGCAAGCAAGCATGTACCTTTCAATTTGTTTCTTGTCATTGTTCCATCTGACTTGTCTCCTATGATTTGATTAGGTGCATGGTGCTTTATGACATATCTTTCTAACATGGGTACTTTGGATTTAGACTTTGTTCTACTAACCTCGTTATGATTTTATACATCAAGCTTGGGTCCCATTGTCTGTGACTAGGGTCCATCAGACTTGGTTTGTTCTAGCATTGGTTTGGTAGCATCTAACTGCAACTTGGGTCCTTTAGATTGTGACTTGGGTTGCACTAGTTGCAAATTGATAGCTTTTGGAGATTTTGGGGACTTAGAAGGTGAGGCCTCTTGACTTCCAAATAGATTTGGCACTATATCAATTTCACAATAAATAAATCTTCTATAATCCTCAAGTTCTTTGTTACTTTCCTCTTCACTCTTTTTTGCAAATTCATCAATTCTCACACATGCACTTTCTATGATCTTATGTGTAGTTAGATTCAAAAATTTGTATGCTTTAGTTCTACAGGAGCATCCTAGGAATATGCCTTCATCACCTTTGACATCAAATTAACCTTTCCTAGATTCCTTAAAGTTATAACATTTGCTACCAAATAATTTCAAGTAACTTACATTGGGTTTGTAGCCATACCATATTTCATAAGAAGTTTGATTGGATTCTTTCTTCAACTAAACTCTATTTAAGGTATGCATTGTAGTACTAATTGCTTCCTTCTAGTATTTGATTGCAACACTCTTTTCTATGATTAAGGTTCTTGCACAATCTATGATGGATCTATTCCTTCTTTTAGCTATACAATTTTGCTGAGGTGTACTAGGGGCTGATACTTGTCTTTTAATTCCTTTTTCAATGCAAAATTCATTGAACTCATTGGAAATGAATTCACCACCTCTATCTAATCTCAAATTTTTTAGTTTCTATCTAGTTTCTTTGTCTACTCTTGCCAAATACCACTTTAACTTTTGAAAAGCTTTAGATTTTTCTTTTAGATACATTATAGTCATCATTCTAGAATAATCATCAACAAATAGAATTAAATACTTATCTCCATTATAAATCTCTATTCCAATAGGTGCACATAGGTCTATATGAACCAATTTCAAGACTTCTTCAGATTTATAGTTCTTGTTTTTCAAACTAGTCTTTCCCATTTTTCCACTTTGACAATTTTTGCATAGACCCATATCAAGTTTCCTCAAACTAGGAATACTTCTTACTTTTTTTGTTTTTTCTTATTTTCACCAAATTATCAAAGTTCACATGACACAACCTTTTATGGTATAACCAACTTTCTTCTCCTTGAGCAATAAAACATGAAATTTCACTGAGATCTAGGTAGAATAGATTTCCTTTTGTTTTTTTCTAGACATAACTAGATTTCTTTTTCATCTAGCAGTTTGACCTTCCCATTCATAAATTCCACCTTGAATCCAATGTTATTAAACTATTCTACACTCAATAGATTATGCTTTAGTCCTTCAACCCAGTAAGCATTGCCACATCTAAGTTCATTGGTTAGAGAAATACAACCTTTTCCCTTTATGCAACAAGGTGCATTGTTTCCAAATCTCACACTACCACCACCATAATATTCCATGTTTTGAAATTTTGATTTATCACTAGTCATATGATGTGAGCAACTACTATCAATAATTCATTTATCATTTTTACTAACATGAGAGATAAGTGCCATCTTATCTCCTTCATCATCAGATTCATCTTTTACAACAATATAAACTATTTCAACATCTTCACTACTATCTGAGTCTTTAGCTATGAAACAAGATTTATTACCTTTTCCCTTGAAGTCTTTGTAGTTTTTGAAATCCTTCTCGCCTTTGAATTTTCTATGCCTCTTTTCATCTTTGTCTTCTTTATTTGGGCACCTAGCAACAATGTGTCCAATTTCTTCACAAGTGAAATAGGTTAAATGAATTTTGCCTTCATACTTTCCTTTGCCTTTGGGATTCCTTCTTGCAAGTAATGCTTCAATGGCTTCAAGATAACTATCAAAACTATCTTCCTCTTCACTTTTAGATTGTTTTCTATGAGGCCTTTTGGCTTTCTTCTTGAGTGATTCTTTGGCTTCAAATGCAAACTCAAGAATGATAGAACTAGGAGTATAATAATCATAGTTATCTAGTTCAAATTCTGTCAACCTTCCAACTAGTGCACCCAAAGTTATAGTATGATTTGAATTACATCTCAAATCTTGAATAGTAGACACTCTGATTTCATAGATAGGAAGAAGGGTTTTGAGTACCTTACTTAACACTATTACATCATTACTTGTTCCTCTAGAGGCTTTGATAACATTGACACTAACTTTGATTCTATCAACATATTTTGCAATATTTTCATCTTCTCTCATTTTCATTTGATCAAACTATCCTCTAAGACTTTCAACTTTTCCTCACCTTACATTGTCATCTCCTCTATAGATGTCCTTTAGCTTGATCCACATTTCTTGAACAATTCCACAATCTTTGACTTCATCAAATTCAACATAGTTGAGAGGTGAGACAATATCAATCATCATGATATTATGACTTCTCTTTTCTGCAATTTCTTCAATAGTCATGGTTCTAGTAGGAGCCTTATATTTAGCATCTTTATTATTTATCCCTATATCTCCAATGGTTTCCAAGTGTAGCCTCATGAGTTCTTGCCATGCTTTGAAGTTATCTTTGTTCAATTTTGGAATCTCCCTTCTATAAGACATCTTGATCTTTAACTTGGGTCCTTGAAACCCTTTCTACAAGCACCAAGGACTCTAATACCAATTGTTAGAAATATAAGAGGAGTTACTGAGAGGGGAGGGGAGAATTAGTAACCACTAAAATAAATCCTAGATCCCTAAGATGTCAATACAAAATGAAAACTCTAATTAAACTGTAATCTACTATAACTCAACTTGACATACACTAGAAAATCCTATAATTTAGTAAATACTAAAATAACTTGGTAATTGTTGAACATGAAAATATTTAAGATATTATCTGTGATTAATCTTACTTAATGTAGTTGCATACACATGAAAGAAATAGCATTAACACAATCGACACCAAGATCTAACATGGAAACCCAATTTGGGAAAAACCACCAATTACAACTAGTTACTAATTTTTAATCTTCTGAAGTGAGCCTTGTTAGGAGCCAACCTAGTTAGAGGTTAGAAAACACACTGTTAGGTGTGAGCTTGTTAGAGGATTTAATCACCCTATCAGGAGTGGCCTTGTTAGAGGTTTTGAGACACTTCAAATAGAAATGCCAGCTTGTTAGAGGATTTACAAATAGCTATTAAGCCAACTCAATTAAAATATTTAGATCAATGATACAATGGTTAGAAAGTAATAATGAGATGACTTGATTTTTGATGCAACTAAATTGCTGATTATAGATCTCAATTCTAGTTTTTATACTTGATCCTTCCTGATTGAATGTACCTTTGTAGCTCAACAAGAATATTTTTCTTATCCTTCCAATTCGCTTCCTCTAAGATTCATCAAATCTTCTATTATATTCTACACATTCAATCCTCAACTTGACCTTATCTTTATACCTTACATACTATTAAGTTGACTTGAATACAAATTAGAATAATTAATATTCATCTTCTCAGTTGGCTAGAACCAATAAACAAAACTATTAAATTCAATATGCCAAAACAAGAAAATCCTTCATTAGTTGACCCTAGTTGGTAGACACTAATTCGAAGTGATTTTCCTATGTTAATCAAGTGAACTCAGTTAAGACTGCATATTCACAAAGTTCCATCCAACATTTCTTTCATTAATTTTGTGAGCTTAGTTAATGCTCAACTCCTGTAAACTTTCCTTTATCGCCTGAGTGAACTCAGTAGACATTTTCTTTTGAACTAGGCAAACTTTGGAATGCTTAGCAAGAATATAATTTTGTCTTCATCTCCTAAGTGAACTTGACATACACTAACTAGAAATGATATGACATTTTGTGTAACATCAAAAGCAACACACAATTAATCAATTATTTTTAACAATATAACAATATAAACATGTATACATGTACACACACACACACACACACACATTACCTACATATAAGTTATTATATATGTATGGTATTAATTTTTATATATATAAGTTATTATACATTTATGTATGTTAAATATTTTAATTATTGTTGTATATATATATATATATATATATATATATATACACACACACACATATATATACATACACATATATACATACACACAAATATACATACATACATACATACATACATATATATACACATACACACACACACAACAACAAATTAAAAGATTTAACACATAAATGCATAATAAATTATATATAAGTTAATACCATACATATATAATAACTTATATGTAAGTAATATCTACACACACACACACACACACACACACACGTGTATATATTTGTGTATATATGTAAATATATCTGTGTATATATGTATATACTATAGACACCTAAATCTCATTACACCTTTAGGTAATCTTATTTAGTCATCTTCTAAGACATTATTGATTAAATATTTTATATTTAATTAATTAATCATCATCCTCTAGTTAATTAATTAATTAAATTAACTATAGTCCAATTGATAAAATCAAATGATAACCCAAAATCAATTTATCAATTAAATCCCCATTCCTCTATTAAATTAAATAAATGCCAAAATCTATTTAATTTAATCCCACATCTCCCTTTTACTAAATAAATTATTTAATAAATCATCCTAAACCCCTAAACCATCCCTAAACCCTATCATTACCCCTAATCCAACCCATTCACCCATACTAACTTCACTTAGCTAGCTAACTAACCCATCCCATCAAAGCTAAGCCACTTACCTCCCAACCCCCTTTCTAAGCTAAGTATAATTCCTCTCCTAAACATGTGCACAACCTTAAGCAAGGGTTAAAACTTGCTAATCCAAGCCAAAGTCAATGGTCTCCCTTATCCTCTAGGTGCTATTGTTACATCTTTTGATCAAATCCTCTTCATTAATCAAATAAGTGATAGTACTTAAATCGTATAAGCAGTTGCCTTACTGAAAAATAGAAAATTTGACATCAGTGACAAAAAAATGATTGAAACATATTGATCATACTTGTATTAATTTGTTCTCAATAGTCTCCTTCTTCAACAATCTCCCTCTTTGGCATTAATGGCAAACCAAACTGACTAGGTTAAAATAGTAAGACCAACAAAATACCAAAAAGAAAATAATTCCTTGTATTGAAATCTCTCCCTCTATCAACAACTTCCATCTTCTAAAAAGGTTACAAAACTTTGTTGTGCCAAAATCTCTGCCTCTATCAATAACTTCCATCTTGTGTTTCTTCTGATCAATAACTATCACCCTCTTTCTTATATTTCCCTTGATTAGTAACTATCTCCATCTTTGACAATAATGACAAAGAGTTGACATCTTAATTATGAAGATAAAAACTTCTTCAGTTTCTCCCTCTATCACCTTTCTTGTGATTGATTTTTAGTTCTAGCTCTTTGATTACTTTAGGTATCTCCTAAAGTAAGATCCACAACATCAATTTGTAACATATGAAAATTAGCTTGTTTGATGTAGGGCACTCCTTTTGTTACTTAGATAGCCTTTCTTTACCTCTTACATACTCATGAACATCCTTAGGTAATGCTTTTGTGAAGATATCAGCAATGTGTTCTCTTGTGTTAACATATTCCATCTTCACCTCTTTATCTTGAACTAATTCTCTCAAGTAATGATACTTGATTGCAATGTGCTTAGTCTTTGTGTACATTACAAAATTCTTTGATATGCTTATATCACTTGTATTATCAAAATAAAGTGTCATTGGTTCTGTGATCTCTTCCTTCATACCTTTGAGTAGCTATTTGATCCATACAATGTTTGTACAATTTACAGTAGCAACAACATATTCAACTTTAGTAGTAGATTATGAAGTGTAATTTTTTTTCTTACTAGTCCATGTAACTAGCCTCTTGGGTAAGAAAAATGCTTCTCCACTGGTGCTCTTTCTATCTTCAATGTTTCTAGCCCAATCAACATCAATATAGGCGCTTAATTCAAATTTTTCATTTTTCTTATAGTATAGACCATACTCCTCTATTCCTTTTAGATATCTCATTATTCTCTTTACAACCATTAGATGATTCTCCCTAGGATTGGCATAGAATCTTGCAACTATCACTATAGATAATGGAATATTAGGTATGCTATGTACTACATATTATAATTTTCCAATCATAGACCTATATAATGTTTGATTCACCTCAATTGAATCATCATCCTTTGACATTTGTGTCCTGTTACCATAGGTGTACTTATTGGTTTGGAATCCTCCAATCCAATTTTTAAAAATATTTTCTTGACATACTTTGACCAAGTGATATATATACCATATTTCATTTGATATATTTGCAAACCCACAGAGAACTTGATCTCTCCAAAAATAGACATCTCAAATTCTCACTTCATTTCATTTGTAAAAGGCTTACATAAAGCATCTTGACCTCCAAATATGATATCATCAACAAAAATTTTAGATAAAAAAATACCTTTTCCTTTTTCTATCTTTATGTACAAATTATTGTTATCATCAGTCCTTTCAAATCCAATCTTCACAAGATACTTATGAAGTCTCTCATACCATGCTCTTGGTGCTTGTTTCAAACCATATAGAGCTTTGTGTAATCTATATAATATGTTCTTATTGTTAACATCAAAAAATCCTTCTAGTTGTTCTATGTAAACTTCTTCCTCTAATATGCCATTTAGAAATGCAGATTTAACATCTATTTGATAAACTTTGAAACCTTTGTATGCAGAATAAGTAAGTATAGTTCTTACTCCTTCCAATCTAGCAACAGGAGCAAAAGTTTCTCCATAGTCAATTCCTTCTTCTTATGCATATCCTTTGCAAACTAATCTTGCCTTGTTCCTTGCGACTTCACCATTTTCATCTAGCTTATTTATGAATACCCACTTGGTGCCAATCACACTTTTGTCTTCTAGTCTAGGAACTAGAGTCCATGTTTTATTTTTCTCAATTTGTTCAATCTCTTCTTCCACGGCTTTAATATAATCCACATCTTCTAAGGCATCTCTCACTGATTTATGTTCTTTCATTCTTAGTAAACATGTATCATTTTTCAATTTGTTTCTTGTCATTGGTCTAGCATATTTATCTCCAATGATTTGTGTAGCAGGATGATGTCTCTTAACATATTTGGACAATCTTGGTTCAAATCTAGTTTCTTCATTTGGTCTTTCACCTTTAGAGTCACTATGTACATCTCTGTTAGGTAGCTTAGCATCTCTTTCATGTACACCAATCTCAGAATCAGAATTGCTTCAACTTCATTATGTAGCTTGGCATTTGAGTGTAGCTCAATTTCTGATGCAACTCGACATTCATAGTATGTGACTTGACAGTCACTAAAACTTGCTATTGGTTTGTAGCTTGATTTGTAGCATCTTTTTCAATAGGCATACCTTCATAGAAGTATACAAATGATTTTTATTCTTCTAGTTCTTTCATAGGTTCAAGCTCGTATACCTCTGTATATTCATCAAATTTTACATTTGCACCTTCCACAACTTTGTTAGTGTTCTAGTATTTAAACACTTATAAGCTTTATTTCTTGTGGAATATCCTAAGAATATACCTTCTTCACTTTTTGCATCTAGTTTACCATTCCTGAAGTCTTTGAGAATATATAATTTGCTTCCAAATACCTTAAAATATTTTACATTGGGTGAGTATCCATTACCATATTTCAAACGGTGTTGAATGAGTATCTTTCTTGACTTCCACACAGTTCAAGGTATAGATAGTTGTACTTACAAATTCTCTCCAATATTTCAAAGCAACATTTTTCTCCATCATGGGTGTTCTACCATAGTCCATTATAGACCTATTCCTCCTTTCAACAATTCCATTTTGTGGAGGGGTTCTAGGGGCAGATGTCTATCTTTTGATTCCTCTATCATTACAAAACATCTCAAACTCATTTGATGCAAATTATCCTCCTTTTTTAGATCTCAAACACTTTAGAATTTGACTTGTTTCCTTCTCAAATCTTGCTAAGTACCACTTAAACATTTGGAAAGCATCAGATTTCTATTTAAGAAACATAACTGTCATCATTCTAGAATAATCATCAAAAAACAACATAATGTACTTATCTCCTTTGTAACTTTGCACTTCAATTGGTCCACAGAAGTCAGTATGAACAATCTCTAGCATTTCTTTAGACGTATGAGTTTTACTCTTAAAACTTGACTTTGTCATTTTGCCTAATTGACATTGTTTGCACATTATATTATCAGGTTTCTTCAACTTAGGAAAACCTCTAAATTTTCTCATGTTATTGATTCTAACCAAGTTATCAAAATTAACATGACATAACCTTTTGTGCCATAGACAAACATCATCAAATCTTACAACTAGACAAGTAGCATCCTCTATGTCAAGGTAGAATAGATTGCTCTTAGTCTGATCACCCTTTCCCATCAACTTTCCATTTGTGTCATATATTTTAGCAATTTTTTTTTCAAACTCAACGTTACATCCTGAATTATTTAGTTGTGATACACTCAATAGATTATATTTAAGTCCTTCAACATAGTAAGAATTATCACACAAAATATTTTTTGTGAGTTTGATAGACCCTTTTCCTTTTATCAAACATGGTGCATCATTACCAAATCTTACACTATTTCCATCGTAACAATTCAAGGTAATGAACTTACTATCAATGATCCATCTATTATTCTTATTCACACAAGTCACAAGTGTAGTTACCTCATCTTCATTAGATTTATCCTTCATTGCAACATACATCACTTCATCATCATGTTCATTAGATTAATCCTTTGTTTCATCTTTAGCAATGTAGCATGACTTTTTACCTTTTCCTTTGTAGTCCTTGTTGTCTTCATCTCTTCTACTTTTGTACTTGTCACCACCTCTATAGTTCTTCTTCTCTAGACATCTAGCAGCAATATAACCAACCTCATTGCAATTGAAACAAATGATAGGTAATTTACCTTTGAACTTGCCTAAGTTACCTCTATGGAATCTTCTTTCTAGTAGTGCATCAAGTTGTTCTACATCCTCCTCATTTGTATTATTTTCACTTGACACATAATTTATCTTTTTCTTCTTCTTCTCATCAGGTTCCTTCAATGACAACTTAGATTTGAAAGTAGATTCAATATTTTCAAGTTTGTAATTATCAAAGTTAGATAGCTCAAAAGCAGTGAGCCTACCTACCAGACCTTCAAGTGATAGATTATTCCCTGGTATACATCTCAGTTATTGAATTGTAGAAACCATAATAGTATATATAGGAAGTAGTGTTCTTAAAATTTTTCTTAGTATAGTATCATCATCTATTTTGCTAGTAGCTCCTCTTAATGCATTAACAACTTCTTTTATCCTTGCAACATATTAAGCAATATTTTCACCTTCTTCCATTCTCATATCATCAAACTTATGTTTGAGACTTTTAGCTTTGGCTCTTAGAACATTAGTGTCTTCTCCAAAGATGGTGGTTAAGGCATCCCACATTTTCTTTGCATTTTTATGACCTTTGATATCATCAAATTAAATATAGCTTAGGAAGAGGCAAACTCTAGCATTGCCTGGTTATGTTCTTTCTTCTTTTTTATATCCTCGGTAGTTGGGGCTCCAATAGGATCAACGTGCTCAATAGTAATGGTAGATTGTGCATGATCTCCAAGTCCTCCAAGGTGTAGCTTCATCAAAATTTTCCATGTAGGAAAGTTATCTCTATTAAGCTTGGGTACTTCTCTTTTTGACATCTTAATCTTTGTGCTTCTAGTACCTTCAAACTAGTCCTCTTAAGAAAATGGTTCTAATATCAATTGTTAGAATACTTTAGAATAACTTGGGGGGGTGTGAATTAGTTATCCAAGGTCCATATATATAAATTAAAATTTTCATAGCTTAGTGTTTATTATCATGCATGCATCCATAATATTATGCAATCACTTAAAAAATTGTAGGTTACTGTCAAATCAATTTGTAGAAATGTAAACATGAAACATAACAGATTCAACAACACATTTGACACAATGATTTATGTGGAAACCCAATTTTTAAAAATCCACCAGTAACATGGTACTCTTTTTCCCTCTTCTGAAGTGATGCCCTGTGAAAGGCCAACCCTATTAAAGGTTACAATACACACTGTTAAATATGACCCTGTTAAAGAATTCAAAACACCCTGTTAGGAGTGAGCCTTGTTAGAGGAATTTAGACTATTCACTTGGAATGTCACCCAATTAAAGGATTTACAAGTGACTATTAGGTCAACCTTAATCCAAAGGATTTACCCTAGATTGATACAATTATTAGAGAGTAATAGTAAGGCTTGATCTAGTAACAACTTACAACTCCATTTGCAGATTAAAGATCTCCATTCTACTTGGCCTTCACACTTTTAATCTCTAATAGCTTGTTTACCCTCCAAGCATGCATACCCTTAAGCCTTCTTGCTTACCATGCCAATGCACACTCTTCTCTTAGGTCACTTGATGAAGCAATGTCCTTGACTTCTTGTCTTCCTTAGGTTCTCGCACATGACAACCCTTGCTTTTGACTAGCGATCCCTATAAATAGGAAATTAAGATCTTTTGCCATTCATTCTCCATCATCCAATTTAGGGTTAGGACAGATTAGGTAGGATTCAATGAATCTACCACTTATTCCATATTACTTCTAGAAACTTCTCCTTTGATCCTCTTTGAATTCACCTCAAAATGGTTTACCTTGAATTTTGTGCCACCAACTCATCAATCTTATTTTCCACCTGGTTCACACAATCCAAGAAAAAACTTGTCAACTCAGATCCATCAAACTCATGATCTTTCAAATAATGCAACCACTTAGCATTAACTTACTTTTGATGCTTGACACATATTGCATTGCTCAACATCCTCTATCGAATTACTTGGCATGAACTAAAGTTTATTGGTGCTCAACATCAACTAAATTTTACTTGACATCCATTTTTTTTCTTGGCATACACTAGAATAGACTTTTACTTGGATTCAACTAATTTTTTGCTCAGCTTGCACTAACTTTTCTCGACACCTACTATCTACTCGGTCAAGCTTGGTAGACAAACTTTGTTTAACTTATTCTTTTGAACTTTTCTTAGTTTAGCTAACCTTTGCAACCTTAAGTAGATTATCAATAGATCATGTTATCACTATCTTAGCTGATTCTTGTACTCCTTTACATAACATAACTCAACCTTTCCTCTAGTTGCTATTGTTACATTTTTTGATCAAATCCTCTTCATCAATCAAATAAGTGATTGTACTCAAATCATATAAGTAGTTGTCTTACAAAAAAATAGTAGGTTTGACATTAGTGAAAAAAAATGATTGAAACATATTGATCATACTTGTATTAATCTATTCTCAATAGTCTCCTTCTTCAACACTAACATGTTGTGCTTTTTATTTTGTGTGTTAGGTTTTTAACATTATTTGTAGGTATATTAGTCTCAATCTAGGAAACACCCTCCAAGATGATGTAGAGCCTCACCTTGGAAAACTTAGGAGGAAATAAATCACTCAACTAATACACCTTTAGGATCAATTTTAAATCAACCTCAAATTGCTATTCAACTTATTCTCTTAATACTAATTCATACACTGATATGCGACATGAACTTCTTTAACATCTTGTAACAAAAATTATTTTCTACATCAACTTAACATATACTGACCAAACTCCTTCACATTGGAATTGAAATACATTGAAAAATTTATTACTTTTGAAAGTAAAACTGACTAAAAAAATAAATTTAGACTAACTCCAATGAATAATAAATCATGTTCAAATCCACACTGTATGTCTACATGTGAAATACAAAACTCGAACCCAAACTGGTTATCAAACATTACATTCCAAGTATGAGTCAAAGCTATAATTTCATGGTTTGGTTCAATTATTCTCGCCATCTCATATCAATTATGAGACCAAAAATATTGGTGACTACATGGACCATATTCACTAAATTTAGAGATTGGATTCCTGTGCGGCCACAAGAAGGATAAAACAAAATAGTAAAACAAATGAGAATAAGAAAATAATATGATACATCACTCATCCACGATCTTTGAAACTGATTGCAGAGAGTTTTTAAAACTCCAATCACCTATTACAACCCTCAAAACAATAGATACTTAATTCACCGCTCAACCAATTTAATGTTCTGTAGTAAATTTTGAAACCCAAAAACTTAGTTTAGCTACAAAACATTGAATACTATTTTGTTATGTGCTCATTATACTATCAACATAAGCTCAGAATATTAGGCTTTTGAGTTACAGAAAAATAAATAAGAAATCACACATTCTAAATCACAATCACAAAAATCAGAAACAAAACTCAAAATTGTCTATTCCTCTCGGTATCTGATCCCAATTACATTAAAAAATTTGCCTTTTCAATACTTTCCTATCTTTGATGTAGGAAGATGAAATTTCATCCAAAATCAAGAATAGAGAGCCATTTTTCAAATCATGGGGAATCAAAATCTGCCACCAACTTCCTATAGCTATCAATTGTTTAGTTGGCTTAATTATTAAACACACAAAACATACTTAAAGAAATTTGACTCAACATCCAAATGAAACACACTTTGTTCTAAGTGAATATAATTGGAGAGTTTATTGAACCACTCCTACCTTTATGCCACCACAAAGTAGGACTTTAACACAAAGATTAAAGTTGAAAATATTTAAAACATGACATTAACTTTCTGCATAACTTCCTATTGCATTTTTGTCCATGTTAGTTCCTATAGCATTTGCCTAATCTGCTGCTACAACACAAGCCACATAATCCATTTTCTAAGAGTAAAACCTAACAACACCTAAATTTTGTAAAACCATAGCTCCAAGTCCACTAGATAAAATTCATAGGATTGTGAATCTATGACTGTAGGATCACGTTTCTCACAATTTTATCTTCCCCATCATTTTCGCCGACCAATACTCCCACAATAATGTGAGTTTTTACTAGTGGGATCGCTAGAAAAATATGTGAGAATGCTTGACCAAAACAGTCAAGCCCGAAAATCCAATTTTAATTTTCCCCCTCAAACTTGCGGATACACCAATCAGCGAGAACACCTTCCACAAACCTGTGGGATCATCATTTTGCGAGATTGCACTATGAGTATTTTTCCTGTGGTCCACTTTTTCTCCATTTTCACCAATTTTGGGTACCATGATCTCTCTTTGTTTGTTTGCTGGATCACTGTTTGACTCTTGCAAGATCATTATTGATTATGACCTATTTTGATTTGATTTATGCATATTAAAAATAGCTAAAAAGGTTAAAATCCTTTTTTCCATAGTCAAGCATTTATTTTTTGGGATTTTCCATAGGATATGGCCTATTCTAAGTTGATTTACGTGTATTAAAAATAACTAAAAGATTTAAAATACTTTTTTCTATAGTTAAGCATTAATTTTTTGGTATTTTGGTGATGCTAATCAAGTTGTTGTTTGCAACATTACCGATTGGAACATCCTAGAAATAACTAACCATGTGTCTTGTAAGCTTTCCTTAAGATTTTTTTGTTCTTGGGAATGAACTTGAATGCTTAAACACTTATCTTCAAATGCATGTGTCACTTAATTTGATAAATCAAACACACTCTTGAATGACCAAAGTTACAACAAACAAATCCAATCTTGAATGCATAACCAATTGAACACAATTTTTCATTTGAATGAATTTTGTTTGAACACAATCTTGAGTGACTAACAAATCTACATGTTTTCATTGGATTGTATGATTAAAAAAACACAATTTTTAATGGCTAAGATCAACATATCATTGTTGTGATTAACAGTTCAATTTGGGCATAAAACACTTTTAATCAATCGCGAATTCCTAAAAATCAATGAACATTGTGAAAAAACACTTCAAATTTTGGAGCTTAAAATGAACTTCATAGAATCTTGAGTGCCTTAAAGTAAAATTTCTCTTATTCCTATCCTTTCCAAAGCTTTTCACTCAATCAATTTCTTATGTTGACCCAATTTTATTATGTTGGCCATCATTGTAAGTTGGAAAAGAACTTTGCATGCTAAACATGAGTGTCTTCAAGAGTAGACTACAAAACTTGAAGCTCCATTGGGAAAGACCAAAGTCTCTTTTAAACCCAAGGCCACTTATGTATTCAATCCTCTTGCACCTTTGGGTGATCTTGAGTGCATAGGGAATAAGTGGTCTTGTCTTTTTTTTAGGAGGCCTACTTGGGGATTTCATCACCTTAGGGGATGACCGTAACTCCCATGTTCCAATGGAGTATATATAATAGGAGGTGAATCTAAAGACACCTCTCTTGAAAGTAAAATCTTTTTCACTTTTGGCTAAGCCCCAAATAACTTTACACCTTTGGGAAGTGAAGGTGGAGATTTGGGTTACCATATCCTCTTAGCTATGTGGAATTATTCTCTTTCATCTATGGATTTGGGCCTCATGTACCTTTTGTATATTGATGACACTCCTAGCTAACTTTTTATATCCTAGTCAAAACCTTATAATATTGTTGGTGTGTTTGATGTGCTTGAAGTGTCTTTATTGTTGCTAGCCATGCAAAAGCATTTGTTGAACATACACATATTTTAACATCAGTTATTAGTGTCCTTTTACCTAATAGAAATCCATTACTTGTCTACCTCAAAATTTTTTTGGCCTTTGAAGGATTGCTTGTCCACTTGATCCAAAGCAATTGTCTCAAAGTCAAACTATGACATACTTAGCATAGTCATTGCCTCATTAGAGATTATTCCAAATTTCCACATCATTATCATCCTAATCAAATCCTTTCTTACATCATTCTAGTCTTCCATCAAGTCTTCCTTATCCTAAGCTAGCTAAGTCTTCTTAGCCATTCCTCACCCCATTTCCATATCCTTTAGAGTCAGTCTTTCCTCCTCTCACCTACTTATCTTAATTTGCATTTTTGTATTCATCTGTATTCATCCTTCATCCCCAAAACATAATTTTGCAATCCTATTATGATGAGTTTGGTCATCCTACCTTTTCTCCCACTCCATCCTATTCTAATGATGGTGAAGATATTTTCGATTATGATGGGTCTATTGAAATCCTTAGATATATGGCTCCCAACATACTCCAAAATCCAAACATCCCTCCAAACTACTTCATTATTCCTCTGTACATACCCACTAGTACTCCTTACCATGCCTTTGACAAGGAAAATTCATTATTAAACTCATCCACAGCTCCTTCCTATATTGTGCCCACATATTCCTCTTATGCATTAGTCATATCTCCATCTTCCTCCAACTTCCTATCCTAGTCTCCACCATTCTAGAACAATGCTAGTAGCTACATCCCTAGTCCAAATCCACCATCTCAATATCTTCCAAACCCCTTTCCAAGTCCTCCAATTAGTCCTAGTTATACAGTACATCACCTTAATCCCCTTACTCTTCCTATGTTGACACACAAATTTCTAAGGAGTTTTAAAAGGAAACCTAAATAAAATCCATCTCCAATACCCATCATTCCTCTTGCATCATCCTATCACTATCATTTCTATTTCATCCACCCCACTTATCAAACCCCTTCCATCTCCTACTTCCTATCCATCAAATCCCTCCAAATCTGATACACATCTCATCCTCTTAGCATTACTCAAATCCTATGCAATAAACCTAATGAGTCCCTCCCCCATCAGCTCATCCCCATTAAAGAACCTCCTACTCATCCATCTACCTCACTAAAAGAAACCACCCATACTTTTCCTATCATACTATCCACTTCCATCTATTCCTATCAAGATCTTGTCCAAAAGCATGTTGAAATATCCCATAACACAAAAGAAGATCCCACCATCCCACTTATTCCCCTACATGTTCCACCTTTACCATTCACTCATTCTAAAGAGCAATCACCATCCCCTCCATATCTGAATCCTACCATCAAACCTACTCCATCTCAAGATCCTATCCTTCTATCCCCTCTACTTCATGATCATACATACCCTATAATCCATGATGATAGATCCATAGAAGAAGAACTAACTATCATATCCAAATCTTCAACTCCTTCAGCTAGTAATGGAAGCACATCTTGTGTTCCAAATAATGAACATCATATTAAAGAAAGAAAGAAAAGTGTATCTCTAGATGTTGACATTCGTTCTATCCTTGCATGGTCCCAAGTCCTTCCATCTTCACCCCAAAGTTCCAATCCATCTTGTGCTACATCTATTTTGAGCCTTTATCCTACTACTTACTTTCAACCCTCCATTTTGGGTCACTATATCCCTTACCTAAATCATCCACACTTTCCATCCATTTTGGGTCCTTATATGCCTATTATGAATCCTTTAGCTCCTCCATCCATCTTGGGACCTATTGTTTCATTGCTTCCATCTATTTTAGGTCCTTATCCTTCATTCCCTCCATTCATTTTGAGCAATTATAGGTATCCATATCTTGTATTCCAATCCATCACCCCATTCCCTCAAATCCACAAGATAGATCATCAAAGGCACTCATCCTTGAATCTATTCCAACCTTCAACCTCTATCATTCCATCCATAATCTCTCCATATACCTCATTCTCTTGTTCCCATACATTGGCCAATAGAACCAAATTGGATGACAAAATTAAATAGCATATATCCAAAAATCCACAAAAATCCAAGTATCAACATGTCACCCCTAAAGTACATGTTATAGAAGAGAAACATTTGATCCAAACAAAAGAAAAAGTCAAAAGGCCATAAAGGCCCAAGCTAAGAAAGTCAAAAATCATGTGGATACCCAAGATGCTCATAAAAGAAATGCATCTCAAAAAAAATCTGAATTGGCATCCATTCCCACTACTCAAAAGGCCTCATCCATTCATACTTTATCCAAATCTCCATTTATACATCCTTTATCCTCCCAATCCACTTTTAGTTCCTATGCTTCTTATCCTACATTTCCAATCCTCCATTTTCCAACTTTACTTTCAGTCCTTAAATATTTCTCCTACTCCATTTTCTCCTTAATCTCATTCAAAACCATCTTTCTTGCTACTTCATCACCTTTCAAGGTGTGTTCCAATGATGATCTTTCTATTTTCCTCATCCATTTACCCATAAGTCTCATGTCTTCCCATCTATTATTTATCAACTTTCACCCTTCCTACCAACATCTATGATTAAAAATGCATCAAGAAAAGAAAAAAGGAAAAAAAAGCAAAGAAAAAACAAGCTTCCACTGGTGAAAACTTGGCAATTCAAGCACCTTGGACAAGTACTGTGATGAAAACTTAGCAAAAAAGCATGATGCATAATCCATCCAAATTCTCTAGACACTCGGGGGCAAGTTCCATCACCCACCATACCCATCTCATCCCACTATACTTATCCTTTTCACTTGCCATCCTCCTTCGGATCTTGATAAAAATAAATGCCACCACTAGATGCATGATTTTGGTCATCCTCTTGATATCCATTTCCCCATCATAGCTTGTATACACCCATCCCTTATCAACCTATTCTTTCATCCAAATAATCTCTCCATGAACCTTATCCACCCATCATTAGTTACCCTCTACCTCATTCACCTTGCACATCCTAATTTCCATCTATCTCCCTCATCCTCTTGTTGACCAATCTTCCATTCTATCACACCCCTTATAAAACCTCCTCTTCTTGAATAATATATGATAATTGGGGGCACTATATTCCTTAGAGACTATGTCATGTCCATCTTTGCATTCCCCCATTCTAGTCCTATTTTCATCTAGCCATACCTGAATCCATTCATCTCCCACTCCCTAGATTTTTCGCATTCCTCTATCCAACCTTCTACTAGTTGTACCCCTTTTCTTCTATCCATTCAATTACTTGGTACATCCCTTGTCATTGGTATCTAGCTCTAGGCTATCCCCATCTATCCCAATGTCATCCATTCATATCCTAATGCTCCTAGAAATCTACCATCAACTACACCATCCCATTGCACATCTTTCAACTCATCCAATCACATTCTTAAATCTTCTACCTAGCCTTGTTACAATCCTTGGTTGCAATCCAATCATCATCATTGGGATAAAACCTTCTCACTCCTTATCTTAAAATATATAATTTCCTTCTCCACACCACCCTATCAACCCTCAATTGCCTATCTCCTTTTCTTGAGCTTTCCATTCCCTCATCCTCTCATCCTCTCATCCTTTCATCCTCTTACTTGATTCCCAAAACTACTAAAAACATAAGAGACAGCTACAATTTCTAAACCCAACAACATCCATATATTCCAAAAATGCAAACATTAAGTGTTATCTTTATTTTCCTCATTTAAAGTATTTGTGAAAATATTTTTTCTTCCTAATGATCAAATGCTTTCATATTTATTTGGTGTCTACCTATAATTGTTGCTCCTTTGGGATAGGTTTTGTGTACCTCGACTGGATTTATATGAAAACATTGACGAGGCCCCATATTAATATTCTTTAAACAAAGTGCTTTTTTGAAACAAGAATACATCATTCTTTTTCTCTAAGATAGCCATTTGAGACAATAAATAAGCCAATCAAAATCCACTATAAATAAACCATCCAAACAAAAAAAATGGACATTTTTTTACAAAGAAAACATCATAAATAGAGAAAAACACATTGAAAAAGAAACACAACACATGCTCATTGAGCTCCTCATCATGAAGCTGGGACATTTGGGTTTCTAGTTGGGGGAATTCCCTCTTGAATTGTCCTAGATGATGACACCCTTGGAGTCATCCTCACCCTTACCTAGACTGTATCCATTAGAATCGAGATACTGCCATGCCTCAAGAGAGTATTCATATGCTCCATGAACTATTTCTCCAAGTATAAGACTCCTCTACTTTGCTCCAAAGGGACTACTTGATGATATAGCCCCATGTAGTATTTTGCCTCTCACACCACTTTAACAGACTACTCCATAACATCTTTCATCTCTGCCAATAGTCTTTCTACCCCTAGGACAGTTGTTTTCCTTTGCACAATATCACATTCTCTTTCATATCTATTCACTAGAATTTTCATTGACTCCCCCTCATGTTTGACTAAATTCATCTAATTCTAGTACCAAGTGATGCGTGCATTACTTGCATTCAACTATTCTTGTGACCTATACACTAAACTATTGGTCTACACTATTGTCTCATTAAATGCTTCTACTTACAACTACAACAAAACCAATTCATTCTGGATTCTCTCCACAACAAATCTCTCAGTATCCAATGTTGCCTTCGTAGTCTCTACTCATGCTTGCTCAAAAAATAATACTATCTCCAAGCATTTGGCTTCTATCCATGTGCCATCTTCTCAAACCCTTTCGATTAGACCTTGAAAAAACTTTGCATCATTTTTTGCTTGGTCAGCCTACTCTTTTTCTATTTCCAATGCTTTCTTCATCTCTTCTTCCATCACCACTTTTGTATCATGCAAAGCTTGTACCACAACATTAGGTTGCACTGCTTAAAATAGCCAAAATGTAGACAACACTGGGTCATCCATTTGTTCTTTAGGGATCTATGTCATGTCCCCCAGAATGCTCTTTCTCTTCCTCCTTAATGCTGCTACTAGATGTATCATGAATCTCTATTCTACTTCTGGTAGATTCTCTTCTAAAAGTGGCCCATATTCTACATCTACTCCCTTTGACAACACTCCCACACCTAGAGATTTAATCTCCTTTTCCTTTTCCCTTAGTTTTGTTTGTTGCATCACACCTTCTGCTAATAGCTGCAACAAGGTAGGATCTTCTTCTCCCTCTTTCACTTGATCCTAAGATAGATTGACTTGACTATCATCTATCACTTCTTGATCACACCAACGTATGCTTCAACAAAATATTATTTCTCTCCCTTCTTGTCGACTCTTCTTTATGCCTAGTTTCTATCTCCTTAGCCACTTTCTTTTCACTTAACTTTCATTTTCCTCTTCACTTGTCCCCCTCATTCCTCCCTCTACCTCCTCTAGCTTTTGCTACATCTTCTCTTGAGAATCTACCATTGATCCTTCACACACAACTCAATTCTCTACTCAAACTTATCATATTAAAGAAAAACACTCAAATGCACCAAATATTCATTGGATTCATTCACCTTTTATAGAAACAAAAAAAAAAATTCTATATATTTTGCTACACTCTACCAATATCTTTGATGACAAGCTCCCATACCCACCATCATAATAGTCAAGTCAACAATCACCTCTATCGTACCCATACATCACATATAGTGCCTTTGGATAGTTGTCCCCCAAAATCATTTGATCCTGAGATTTCCTCCTACTATCTCCTCATCTTGGGCTTTTTATCTGGTATCTTCTCTTCCTAAATTTTCACCCACTATCTTCTCATCCTGAGCTTGTTTTCATCCACTATCTTCTTCTCCTATGATTTTTTTCTCTGCTATCTCCTCACCTTGACCGTTTCATTTGCTATCCCCTCATCTTGAGATTTTTCCCACTACATTATATCATATCACTTCCACCATCCTATGATACTAAGATTTTGTACAGTAATCCCTTTTATAAATATCATGTTTAGTCTATTGTATATCCTCTAGAATCACTCCTGATCTTAGGCCCATTGTGCATGCCTGGGTTGTTCATGTTTGATCATAAATTATAGTTCTCTTGGTTAGGTGCTTTAGAAAATCCTTGTACAAGATCCTATGCCATCAAAATATTGTCCTAAAAGGACCTACTTGCCCACCTCATCCTAGTCCTCGATACTACTGATAGATCCTTGCAAGATGCATCCTTCCTCTCATTTGATCTTGGTCTATCAGTATCCAGTCCCATTGATCTCTTTGGCACAAGGTTACTTTTCATGGATTTACATTTTCTTTTGATTCATTTTCTTTTTGAAATTTCAAAGTTTGGTTCTTAAAGTATCTCTTCCAAGTGATTTGGGTTGTTTCCTCCTCAAAGTCGCCATGATCCTTTATATCATGGTGTGCTATGAATGGGGCAATTCAAGAGTAGTATTTTGATTAGGAATCTTTCATCTTCTTCTTTTTTCTTGTGAGTTAGTCATATATGATCCTTTTATATTCTAAGCATGTGATCACATGTGGTTACATGGTGCACTTGGGAAATATCATTTTCTTATGGGTTACCTAGTGCCGTTTCCACTTTGATCTCTCTAGGATTCATGTACAATGTTGGGGAGATCCTTGTGTTTTTATTTCACATCAGTCCCATGTGATATTGGTGAAAAGGCCTTGATGTTCATATTAACCTTGGCATGCCTCCATTATTCCTATATTAAACCAAGTGCTCAACTACATGGAGATACTTCTTTACAAAGTACCCCATGCTCATGATTCAATCGATTCTTTCTCCCCTCTATTCCCTCACACAAAATCCCATAGTATCCAATCATACATCAATCATAATCATATCTCCTGCATCAATCATAATCATAGCACCTACATCGATCATAATCATAGCTCCTACATCAATCATAATCATAGCTCTTGGATCAATCATAATCATATCTCCTGCATCAATCATAATCTTAGTCATCACCAATCATAATCCTAGGATCATAATCTCCCCAACCCTACTATCTTCCAAATCACTTCCTTGGGTTCTAATGTTCTTAACCCTTGGTTATCCTTGCACACAAGGTTTTCCTTTGTATCATTCTCCCATAGTGAGAGTATGAGCTTCCTTAAATCCCCTCTCTTAGCCACTCTAAGTCTTCATGCTCACCCCAAATTCTTGTAACTTTCAAGAAGTTGTTAGGCCTCACCTTCTCTCCCAACCACCTTCTTGAGGGGTAGGCACATATTCTAGTTTCTCCTCTTTCTATTCAAGACTAGGGAAACATTCTAGCTTTAAAAATCTTCTTCGTGTCGTTCATATTCAAACTTCTTTGAAATAGCATTGTCCCAACACTATGTCAAAGAGGGGAAAAATGTAGACACATAAATCTAGTTACACCTTTAGGTAATCTTATTTAGTCATCTTCTAGGACATTATTAAATATTTTATAATTAATTAATTTAATTAACTATAGTCCAATTGGTAAAATCAAATGACAACCCAAAATCAATTTAACAGTTAAATCCCCATTGCTCTATTAAATTAAATAAATGCCAAAATCTATTTAATTTAATCCCACATGCCCCTTTTATTAAATAAATCATTTAATAAATCATCCTAAACCCCCAAACCATCCCTAAACCCTATCACTACCCCTAATCTAACCCATTCACCCATAGTAACCTCACTTAGCCAACTAACTAATCATCCCATCAAAGCTAAGACACTTACCTCCTAATCCCCTTTCTAAGATAAGCCTAATATCTCTCCTAAACACGTGCACAACTTTAAGCAAGGGTTAAGACTTGCTAACCTAAGCCAAAGTCAATGGTCTCCCTTAGCCTCTTCCATTCCTATCCAAGATCATTAATGTTTGTTACATGCCATAAATGCCCTTAAATGCCTCTTAAATCCCTCTTAATACTCTTCCCTCCTCGTAACTCCCTTTGATATCCATTTTCCCCATCCCCTCACACTCACCCTCCTTATGACAAGTGTTACTCTCTAATTGGCTCCAAAAAAGCACAATCCATGTGCTTCCCTTTTAGAGCATCCTAGCTCTCCCTCACAATTATTCCATCCTTACATCCTAACCCTCCATCTCACTACCTCTTGAACTATAAATAAAACCCTTCCCTCTAAAAATCCATTCCATTCTCATGCAAACTTATAATACTCCTTTGAAGACCACAATCATCCATTTTGCACCCTTGTTATGCTATATTTCTCACTCACAACCATGACTATGCATTCACTCATCCACCCCTTTGAAATACTTGATTGAAGCTTGAAGGACTCTTGATCACACATCCATCTACATTTGGACACATAGAAATTTCCAAGGCTACACTAGAGGATCTTACCATTTTTGGTCCACTTTCCTCCTTGGTGTCCCCTTTGTCCTCTCATAAGTGTTAGTCTAGTTAGTATTGTGAGTGCTTTGTAGATCTTAGTATTCCATTTGCAACTACTAAAATAGATGATACATATACATATTTACATATAGATATACATACATATACATACATATACATCTATATACATGTATATATATATATATATATATATATATATATATATATATATATATATATACATGTATATAGATGTATATGTATGTATGTATGTATGTATGTATTTATATACATGTATATATGCATATACATACATATACATCTATAAACACGTATATATATATATATATATATATTTATGTATGCATGTATGTATATACATGTATATATGCATATACATACATATACATCTATATACATGTATATATGCATATACATACATACATACATACATATATATATATATATATATATATATATATATATATATATATATATATATATATATATATATATATATATATATATATATATATATATATATATATATATATATATATATATATATATATATATATATATATATCCATATATATGTATGTATGTATAATGTGTGTGTGTGTGTTCATATATATGTATATAGGTGTATGTGCATAATAAATGTGAGCCAATAAAAAAAAGTGATAAACTATAACTAATAACTCAAAGGATAAATATAACTAAAAGGAACTAGAGAAATACAAAAAATATAAATAAAGAAGAAGAATATAATAATATAGGATCAAATGAAATAAGAAAAGAGGAGTCTATCAAATACTAAGCAAAAGGGGAGGAACTCTAAAAAGCCACCGAGGAGAAAGGCAACTAGAGCCAAATCAAAATAAGAAGTCAGAAGTAGGGCAGGGGGGGAAGGTAAGGGTGGAGGGATGTTAAGGAGCATGTCAAAAATACAAAAAGGTCAAAGGATAACCTAGGAGGAGGGGGGAAACCAAGGAGTCATCAAGGATGATGGTTGTTGATAGAACTTAAAAGAGGTTTCCACAACATGCTTATAGACCACCCATCATATTAGTCTAGGTTGATGGGATGGTAGCTGATTTTAATAGCTTCTTTGAGCTTCCTCTTGAAAATGTTATCCTTGGAAATAATTTGGGTCATAATCCAAATAAATGTGATGTTTGGTTGAATATGAGTACTTTGCTAAAGCATATTTTTGGACTTGATCATGCTTGATGTCAACATAATTCTCACAAATTATGGTGTCGAATGAGCAACTAGTTTCACATATATAGGGGCACCACAAGAGCATACAATATTATATACTTTTGATTCTAGAAATGAATCTTTGGGGTGTTTGAGAGAGGGGCATGATTCCTTGATCTTGAAAGGGATTTAAAAGAAATGTAAAGGCCCCTAGGATAAGATTTTGGCAATCTTTTGGGAGATTCCATTAATGAAAGGAAGAGAGGAAACCAAGGGAGGGGGGTTCATGGTAGGTATGGGGATGGAAGATGAAATATGGAAGGACTTGGCTTAGTTGTGAGCCTTGGTGATTTTCTTATGAGCATACCCATTCAAACTAGACTTGATGAAGATGGGTAAGTTCCTTCTTTAAGTGGTTCTCATCACAAATTTTGTGGGCTCTGAGGGCAAGGGTCTCAAGGATTCCAACCTTTTGGCTAGGGTGATTATGAGAAGATGAGTGGAGTTATAAGTTGATATGGCTGGCCTTATAGTGCACACTTCAACCAAGGGTACCATCAGGTTTCCTAATGAGAAGGATATCCAAGAAAGGTAATTTTTTGAGAGACTCAAGATCCTTGGTAAAGCAAATGTTGATGGCCACATTGTTTATGTGTGTGTTAGAATCTTCCAGTTTGTGAAGCCCATGTGGCCAAAATAAATTAGTGTCATCAACATACCATTTCCACCACTTGGGTTTGAGGGGAAAGAAGTGGAGGGCCATCTCCTCAAAATACTCCACGTAGAGATTAGCAATAATAGGGGAGAGGGGAGAACTCATAGCCACACCATCTATCTACTCATAAAGGATAGTTTAGAAGGCAAAGAAAGTTGACCACAAACACAACTCAACTAGAAGAGCAATTTCTTCTCCCATCTCATGCTTAAAAATTTGAATAGATTTGGGGATAGAGACCTTGGTGAAGAGTGAGACCACATTGAAACTTACTAAGATATCATTAGGTTCTAACTAGGTGCCCTTTGTAAATTGGACAAAAGGGTTAGAATCCTTGATGATTGAGTCATAATTTCCCACTAAGGGATAGATGACCTCAGCAAGATGCAAGGATAAGAAATAAGTGGGTGACCCAATGGTGTCCACAATGGGTCTAAAAGGGAAATCCCCTTTATGAATTTTCAAAACCTCATAGATGTAGGGAGTCACTTCTTTAGGTGAAAACAATTTTATCCTCATGGCTTCATCAAATGAGGACTTGGACATAAGAGTTTAACTTTCTTAAGGATCATTGAAAATGGGTTGTGAGAAAGGATCCTGTAGTTGTTGGTGTTTGAGAGAAAATCCAACATCTTTGAGATGTAGTCTTTTTTATTCATAACAATATTGGCATTACCTTTTTTATCTTTGGTAATGACAATGTCATTGGTTCTAATCAAATAGTTGAATGCAAGTGAATTCTCCTTAGGGATGTTTGGTATAGGAGGATTGACATGTCTAAGGGTGACAACACAATCTTTCCTAATTTCTTATACCACATAAGGGGAGAGAGAGAGAGAGAGAGAGAGAGAGAGAGAGAGAGAGAGAGAGAGAGAGAGAGAGAGAGAGAGAGAGAGAGAGAGAGAGAGAGAGAGAGAGAGAGAGAGAGAGAGAGAGAGAGAGAGAGAGAGAGAGAGAGCGCAAGAAGATATAATTCTCAATCTCAATCAAAAAGTGAACATGAGGGATGGAATTGGGAGCACAAGAAAGATTTAGACCCTATTTTAGAAAATTAAAAGATAAAGGGTCTAATATGGCACTCAAGAGATTGACAAGTTTTCTCTCCCAATCATGCACTAAGAAAGAAGAGATACTCCACATGCATGCTAGGGGTTGATAGATAGAGGAACATCAAGGTTTGGAGTCATCCCTAAAACCCATGGTTAATAGCAAGAAGAGAGGAGAGCTCAAGAGAGAGTGGGGGTGGATGACACAAATCTTGAGGAGGCTATTATAGGGGTGAAAGGAAACCTATTTTGGAGGTGATGGAAGCCTCCCCACATAATCATTACTCAATGGTATAAAGGGAGATGGGACATGAAATTACCATGGGAGGGGCTCAATGAGGGGTACCAACTGGAGGGGCAACAATAGAGCAATTAATATTATACTTGCAATGCATGCAAGAAGAATAATTATGAAAGATGAACAAATCTGCATGCTCTAACATAAAGCCATTTAGAAGAGAGGACTATTGGGATATGGCCAACTCTGTGCTAGCTATATATTCATCACATTTCAAAAGTTGATGAGGGAAAAATAGGGAGGAGGGTGTTCTTTAGACCAAACAATAATCTTTTTGACTCTACTACACTGGGATTACTGATAGATGGAAGAAGATTACCTTCATGTGATGTACATTGGCCCCCATAAGGTGACATGATCAGGTTGATATGAACTAGTGTCAAGACACTAAGAGGGAGGTACTATTGGAGGACAACCAACCTAGGAAAAGTTTGATCAAGAGCTTCATATGAACACATGCATACTAAATCATGAGAGATCAAGTGTTTGTTATGCTTTTGAGATGTCCATAGGTCATGAGGTTCTATAGAGGTGTAGTCACTAGATGATGGAATGAGAGAGTCCTTAAGATGTAAATTCTAGTCTACACAAGGTGAGGATGATAAGCTAGTTGACAAAGAGAGATGACCATGAGATTGCCAATGACTTGACTAAGTTGAAGTTATAATTTTCACTCCCCTAGAACCAATTGGGTGAGTCACCCTACAGAGAGATGAGAGGCTAAGTTGGAAATGTGGAAGAGGACTCCCAAAGGATTAAGCTCAAAGATCTTCCATGAGAGAAGAAGTAAAGCTGATATTTCCCTGTGATTTCTGAGAAAGAGAGAAACTTTTGCTTCTATCTATGAATGCACTCTACTTATTACCCCGTTTGTTTGGCATAGGAGGAAGTATCTAGATGAGTCCATAGTTCTAGGAAAAGAGAAGTGGAAAGCTCCAAGAGATGGGTGAGGAATCTAATATTCAGATGGTTGATCATCCTTCTTATTAATTAAATAACAAACCATAGGAGGGCACGACCTACATAGAGAAATATGTGTTTGGAATGCAAGCTCCAAAGATGGCAGCTGAATTTTACAAAATAAGGAATCAAATTAGAATCACTACAACATTTGGGGAAGGATAAGTCTACCATTTTCTTCATAAGCTTGATTCTTAACATCTCTAGCTGCTTATATTTGAAACAAATTTCCCTCCCATGAAGGGTTTCAATTAGTATTATCAAATTTTCACAATCCATTTGTAATATGAAAATTTTCTTTTGGATTCGATTGTGTGTGTGTTTTTTAGTATCAATGTTTTGGATCACAACCTATGACCCATCATTAGGATCAGAGGATGTAAGAATGTAATAATGGAATGTGTAGATCAAGACTCAAAAAGAAGGAATAGAAGATGGGGGAAGAGGCATAAATATCAAGGTGAAAAAGGAAAAAACAATAAAGCTGAGTGAGACCGCAAATGGAAAAGTCAACAAAACAAAAAAATGTAAAAAATATAAGAAAAAGAATCTATGGGAGACTGAAAAACCAAAAATAAGAAGTATATAAGTAAATAATACAATATATATAAGATTAATATAATTTATCCTTAAATTATTAATAGATGTAACACACACACACACACACACACACATAAATAGAGACACACACACACAACAATTAAAAGATTTAACATATATAAATGTATAATATCTATATATATGTATATATACATATATATCTATATATATACATCTATATATACCTATATATATATGTGTACACACACAAAGATATATATAAACAAAGAAAAACATGAACAAAGAATTGAGAAGGGAACTCAACAAGAAGTAACAAATCACTAAGAACAATGAAATCAACAAACTATTAAAAGGACACCTAAACACAACCCACAAAGAAAATAAGAACCACTCACATGACAAAAATGAAGAAAAACCTATATAAAAAAAAGAGAGCAAATGAAAAAAGAAAAAGAGGTCACCACATTAAACCAAACAATACAAAAAGAACCTAAATACAACTTGAAAAGTAACAATGAACCAAATATAGTATAGAAAAAGAGAGAGGTAATATAAGAAAGGAGTCATAATAAAGAAAGAAAGTAGTATTGCCTTGAAAACACACAAACACACATATACATGCATACGCACACACACATATCAATAAATTAAAAGATTTAACATACAAAAATGCATAATAAATTATATATAAGTTAATATTATATATATAATAGCTTATATATATTGTTGGAAATGTAAGCGGAGTAACTAAGAGGGTAGGGGTGAATTAGCTACCACAAAAACAAATCCTAGTCCCTTAAGATGTCAATGCAATACAAAGAAAAACTTTGCTAATTATACTGTTGTAATTTGATTACTTTGTTAACATGAACATGCAAATCTTAAGGTATTAAGTGTGATTAACCTTAATTAACTTAGTTTTAGAAACATAAAGCATATAACATGAACACATGGGACACCAAGATTTAATGTGGAAACCACATTTTGGAAAACCACCAATTGCAACTAGTTACTATTTTTCACTCTTCTAAAGTGAGCCCTATTAGAGGCCAACCTTGTTAAATGTTAAAAAACATGTTGTCAGGTGTGACCCTATTAGAAGACTTAATTTACCTTGTTAGGAGTGGCCTTGTTAGAGGTCTTCAGGTGCTTCAATCGAGAAATGCCACCTTTTTAGAGAATTTGACAAATAGCTGTTAAGCTAACTCTATTAGGAGATTTGATTCACTGCTACAATTATTAGAGAGTAACAATGAATTGACCTAATTGTTGATGCAAGTAACTTTCTAATTTCATATCTCTATTCTAGCTTGATTACTTGATCCTCCTTGATTAGAATATTCTTTACAACTCAATTAACTAGGATACTCTTCTTATCCTTCCAATTCACTTTCTTGATTCATCTTCTTCTCTTGCACACATCCACATTTTCAATTCTCAACTTTACCTTATACTTATATGAATTACCTTGTCAAGTTGTCTTTAACATTCTTAAATAAATCAATAATCAACCCTTGAGTTAGCTAGAACAAATAAATTAATCCAATAGACTCAATACACTGTAACAGAAAAATCCTTCATTAGCCAACCCAACTCAGTCAACACTAACTCATAAAAGAATTTTCTTTGGTAATTGAATGAACTCAATTAACACTATATCCTAAACTAAATTTACTTTGGTAACCTAGTGAGCTCAGTTAATATGGTTCCATGCCAACTTTCCTTTGTTAACCAAGTGAGCTCACTTAAAACTAAACTTTTTCCAACTTCTCTTTAGTGCCCAAGTGAAATAAATAAACTTTGGAACACTTGACATATATTGAAAACTGACTTCATCACTTGAGTGAGCTAGTAGACACTGACTGGTAAAGACTTGAAATTTTGTGTAACATCAAAGACAATATACAATTAAACAATTGTTTTCAACAATTTCCCTCTTTGGCATTGATGACAACACAACATGTCATGATACAATGAAATTTTTAGAAAAAAAAAAATGTAAGGATAATATCCTTAGTTTGATTCCGATTCTCATCCATGAGAACTCCCTCTATTAGTGTGAGTTCCCTCTGACATCAATCTCTCCCTCTAAATGATTCTCTGATTACTCTGATTGTAGTTTCTCCCTCCATTAGCAAACTCTCCTTCTTTACTCTTCATCTAAATTGACATCAAACACTTCCTCTTTGACATCTCATGTCAAAAGCATAAACAATCAACAAATTTCTTAAATTTCTTGATATTGACAACATAGTCTCCCTCTTTGACATCTTAATGCCAAAGACAACATTCAATGGACTTTCCATGTACCTGATGCACTAATTCATATGCAATCTATTCTAACAATATTGCATCAAACCTGACTGATCTTCAAATGCTTGGTTGATGCATCACTAAACATTGTTTAGTGAGCTTCAAATAGGAGAATGATGTGACAACCAATATTTCTCTCAAACCGTAATCTCTCAAGGGTCTTCTTAGGTCTTTCACCTAACCAAATAGGGTTTTTAACACACCCTATGTCGCTGAGGATTCTATCCAATAGATCCTACTCCTTCAACTAGTCCACAACAATTAGTTAGTACAAGCTTGCTCATGAAATCTCTACAAAAAACATAAACCCAATATTTTTTGGATCTTCCATATGTTGAAATGGATACCTAGGTATCCCTTAGGTCTCTCTTCAAAATCCCAAACCCAAAGCAATATCAAAACCCTAATCAAGTTGCAACTCACAAGTCAAATTGCACTCAAATGCTTGGAAAAAGGCTACAAGGATTAGCCCTCCAAAAGCACAAAAAGATAAATATATAGAAAATTCCCTTAACAAGAACCCAAAAAAAGGACCATTCCCAATACCCTTTTCAGTGATCTTGTAGATTTTGAAGGTCTTGAGTTTTAAACTTGTCCGTACAATACAGACACAATTTTAGCCCATTATTAAGGGTTATCAAGGGTTTGCTAAAATGGAAAAAAAAAAGAAGTACATAGTCCCAAAAAAAGTTCCACTAACTCCTCCAATACTAAGAATACCAAAATTAATCTATACACATGCCAAGGATTTGAAAAACACAAGATTGTTATTCAAATGTTGTTTGCACAGTCTGTACACCAACAATTCTAGTATTTCCAACCCACGGAAAAGATTGAGTTTGGCATTATAAAGGAATTGCAAGAGCACTCCAACCTCATTCAGGTATTTGAAGAGCACTAACTGATAAGTTTCTCTTTTTGCAAGACATTTGCAAAAGTTAATGACAACTTTGCAAGAAAGGAGCAATTTTTTGCAATTTTATAAATTGACTACTTAAACTTGCTCCATGTGCTACAACATATGAAAATGGATTTATATAGGTAAAAAAAACCTAATAAGGTCCTCCAAACACTTACTTGACCTATTTATCCCTCAAAACCCAAAAATGCCCTATTAAGCCTAAATGAGCAATTTTTGAGCAACTAGAGGAACATTGCCATTTTGGGCTCTTCTAACCTCTTCCAACCTATCTACTCACAACATAGGATCAAGTTGGTCCTCTTATTGATCTAGAAATGTGGCTAGAATCATGAAAAGACAAAGCATCAAATAAGCCCTAGGTCTACCACTAGCCTACCTAGGTGCTCATATACTATACTCCCCCCCATTAAACAAAACTAAGTTGTAGTTGATGGTAACATGTCCAGGGATATGTCAACCTTCTTGAACTCTAGTTCAAAAACCCAATTAGATTCTAAAATGGGCTTGTCCTTCCATTGGGTGAGGTGCTCCATATAGACCTTATGCCTTTTAGATTTCTTCACTCTTGAATCTAACACCTTCAACTTGCTGATACTAGGTGTTGCATTAGGGTCAATGTCATCTTGGACATCTAGAATGATTTAAGGTAATGTTCCTTTGAATTCCACCAAGTCTTCCACATTGAAAATAGGGGATATGCACAAATCTCATGGTAAATCCCCCTTATAGGCATTTGCTCCATACTTTGTGCAGATTTTACAAGGCCCTACCCTCTTTATCTGTAGCTTGGTAGGCACATCTTTTTGAAGACTTTCTTTATTCAAATGGACCATTACATAGTCACCAACAAAAAAAAAAACATTTATCCTCTTTTCATCCACAGTGGCTTTGAGTTTTTGAGTGTTTGCTTGACTTGCTCCTAAATCTCCTTCATGGTTTGAACAAAGTCTTCAACTTGAGAACTCGTCTATTCCATGTCTCCAAGATATCTCAGTTCACATACACCAATTAGATGCATTCCATAAATTATCTCAAAAGGATTCTTTACAATGGTCCTATTTTTTCTATCATTATAGGCATATTCTACCTGCGAAATGATAACATACTATTGGTTAATAGTTTATCCTCCTACTAGATTTTGTAACTTGAATCTTTGATACCCAATATTTTGGAGAGAACAAAGGATGTTTACCAACAAATGAGCCAACATATGTATTCTATCACTGCCCTCTAAATTATTAGGTACAACTCCTTATAATTTGTAATGATATGAAATGAATCTATTTTTATGAGACCAAAAGTTTTGACATTATAAGATCTTAACCTAAGAGTAGTAAAGGATAATAAATTTTTTTTTAGGCACAATTTTTTTAGGTAAGATGGATTTGACTAACCTATCACACTCAATGGAATGACTGTAGTAGATTATCTTGAGATTTTTATCCCTTACTTCTGTTCTGAATGCAAATTAATCATCTAAATGTAGAAGAGGAATGAAGAAGATATGCACATGAGGGAAAATGGAATTGCTTTCACAATCAGCCTTGAATGAAATGGAATCCAACCAATAACTAATAGATTCATACACATTTATCTTTCTTTTCTCAATGAAACTATCTAACATGTTATGAAACTAACAAGAAAAGAAACAAAACCATATATGAAGAAAGTAAATGGAATCACTATACTACAAACATCAAAGTCAAATGGAATTTGTAAGAAGATTAAGAACAAAATGAAATGAAATGAATCCAAGAGAGCTTGATGTGAAAAATAGTTAACATAAACTCAAATTCAAAGAAAGCATGAAAGAATGAAAAGCCACCAATAAATCAACAAGGGGAGACAAAGATTTCGAAAGGGGAAAACAAAGAAAGCCCCTTGTGAATAATATGAATGAGGAAAATTCCTAAAGAATGAAAGAAGGAGAGAGAAGAGAGAAAATGGAGCCATAGGCTCATTACAAGAACTACATAGTGATTGTGTGTTGAGAATGAGAGGGAAGCATCTCTTATAAAGAGATGAGAGGAGGAGTTATTTGTAACTCCCATGTGAATGATTGCCACATTCATAAGTGTGTGCATAACAAGTGTCATAATCCTCTTAAGGAAGAACAACTATTTTCCTTAATAAAGGAATTACAAAATAGACTTGTCCTCACATGTGGACTAGAGGACAAACAACATAAGGGATACCTTGGTTTATCCCATTTAATAAATACAACCAAGGAAAGATTACCAATTCTAACAAAATTCATTTGATTATTCACAAAATCATACATGGTTGTCTTTCAATTCTTAATGCAAAACTATTCTATGCATGGGACACAAAACATGACAAAAAAATAGGATAAATGGAATTATAGACCTATTCACCATCAAGTTTGCTGACCTCTGTATCTTCAAAAGAAATTAAATTTATAGTTTTTTTTCATCCCTTAGTTTTGAAAGAGAAATAGTCACAAAGTAAAAAGAAAATATGAATAATACATGAAAAATATCTAATCTTCAACATGGAATAGATGCGTGACATCATTCCTAGTGATGTCCTAATCCCATGACACCTCTAAGAACACCTAGAAATCATTCATCTTCATTCCTTTGTGGATTCCTTTGTGCACATGTGTTGAACTGTCATTATATCATCATAAATAATAATCAAGAAACTTCCCATTGAAATATAATGACAAGCATTGATTTCTTTTTTATTTGATAGTGGTAATAAAATATATTAAGTCTTTGTTTTGCTCTATACTGTGGGTCCATTTTCTAGCTATGCACATCATGGTGCACAAGTGGCACTATTCCATTGCTTGGAGAAATTGACATTGACTTGCTTTTCTTCATGGCACTTCGTGACTAGGTTCTGACTGTATCTCATGGAATGTAATGGCCCATAAGGACACATGCTGTTTTGTTGTTATGTCACTATAATTAACACTTGAGAAAATTTCCATAATGACAAAGTGACAATCGTAGATCTATCTTGAGATCAATGATCCTCATTGTGTTTCTTAATTAATACACATGACTAAAAGGATGTCCCACTTGTTCTATGTGTTACACTATCATTATGTTGCTTTGCTTATTCTTCGGGCAACACTTTATAGTGACATAGAGACAATTGTAGATCCTTTAAGATTTGATGATCATGGAAAAGGTATTATTTCCAAGGTGATTTGACTATTAAACTCAATGACATGGACATTCAGATGTATTTTGAACCATTTATTTGATTTCAACTTAGTTTGCACCACCTTTGACCATGTTCTTTGTCATTTTTGCATCAAATTCAATTGCTATTGTTTCTGGCCTAGTCTCACAATTTGCATATAATATTTTAGCCTTGGTCTTCAATGTTCTCCACTAGAATTTGCTCTAAATATGCTTGTGATCTCCTTTAAATGTATCCTTCCTTTAGATAGAGACCTTTGACCAGGCTCATTAACCATTTCTGATGATTTATTTGCTTATCCTATATTCTATCTTGATCACATGCAATGTCTTTCATGAAAACTACAACATAGCATGAATCTTTGTCTCCAAAATGATTAAGAATAAATAATTATGGATCATTAAAATATCCATACCTTCTTCTCATTAGGGAAATACATAACAAACCCTCAAAAACCTAATCACTTAACCATTGGACTAGTGCATTGATCATATAATTTCTCGCATCAAGTTAGCTCAAAGGAATGATGGAATAAAGGCCATCCTATGGGTAATCTAGACTTAGACTCAAGACATTTACACTTGACTTGATATCAACCTTAGAAGTTTAAGAATAAGGGAGTGGAATCATTGCAACAATTGGCTCTGACTAGGGAACTAGGCATTTTAGTGCCTAAGTAGGAACCTAGCAATCTCTAGTTTCACAAAAATAGCTTGGAAAAAGTACACATGCAACAACTGACTACCTACTTCTTTTATTATAGAAAATACCAAATAGGAAAGATCAATGCCTTATCCATTGGGTTGTAGAGTTTCAAGTAGCATAGAGAGATGCTATGCATTTGGTTGGTGGGGAAGTAAGGTAGACAAAACATAGGAAAAACATATAAAAAAGGAAAGCAAGGAAAGAAAACTACACTAAACACACATTTAACCAAACATATTTATAGAGGTGAGATGAATCTCACCTTATGAAACAAGCAACAAAAGATACTCAAGTGAATCCACCTACTAATTGATTGAAGTAGGATACCCTCCTCCACAATTAATTTTGATCTTTAAGTAGGATCCCTACTTGTAGCAGCAACAACAACATGGCAACTCCACATGTTTCTTTAATTACACACACTAGCTAGATATACATCCATTCAGGTCCAAACAACCATGTCTGGTCATATAATTCATTATCTCCCTTTGCATTTTTCATGTCATTCTCCTGATGATCTTCTATTGTGCTAAAGATGTACACCTCTTTTAAGAAAATGAACTCATTCTTGTAGTGGTTTGAACTTTCTTCATGAGTCCAAGAATAGGAAGATGTCACCTTCACCATGGAATCCACTAGTTGATAATCAGTCACCTCATTACTTTGAAGAACCAAATAAATTTTGTTCCTTCCCTCTTTTAGTGTATGATCACTACCTTCACAATTTAAATCCATAGAAAGAGACTCACAAGCCAATGATCCTTCTTGAAGATTTAGTTTCATAGCTAGGTCATCTTGAGAGGGTTCATCCATTTTGGAGGGGTGACATGAAACTAAAAATAATCTCATTTTCTTTACTATAAGAAAAAGTTGCATCTACCAATGGAACTGATTCTTCTACAGACTAACAATTGAGCTCAAGACTCCCTTCTTTAGTCACATCTTTATTAAGGATAAGAGTCTTACATTGCATTTGTGAAGTTCCTCCTCATGTTGACACAACCATTCTTTAGGCTGATCTTCATTGTTTCATATTTCAATTGGATTTATATTTGAAGCTATTGGAAAATCATAGTTGGAATGTTTTAGTACAGGCAGACGATCATCGTAAGATTCTTCTTTAGAGGACTTTAATGGAGTATTTTCACCTTGATCTATAACATCAAGAATAGGCTCTTGTATACCAAAGAATTCAATAATACGAGAACTAGAATTAGGTGACATTATCATGGGAGATTCATAATTAGGTGTAGATTTTATCTTTAGCATTAGCTCCTTTCTCTTGTCCTTTTGATGATCCTTCAAATCGTGGAATTGATTGCAAATGTGATTCCATATCTTCCTTGCTTTGGGACCATCTCCTCTATTATGGAGTTCTTCAAGAGTAGGCTCAGGCCTTGGCCTATCCTTGGTGTTCACATCAAGAATGTCCAGTTCCTGTTCAAAGGTTTGGAAACCACACAAAATAGACTCAGTTAACCTTACCAAGGGTTTTTCATGTTCAACTATCTGTACTTGTTTCAGCTTCTTTCTTTCACTTTCTTGTAAGTCCCAAGGTCTTTGGAAGTGAGAAAAAATGTGATTCCAAAGCATCTTTGACATATGATCATCTTCTATGCTGATGTTTTCTTGAGTTTCATAAGAGATGCTTTCTCTATATTGATAAAAAGCTCATGAAGCACCTTGTCATTTGTAGCATGAAGTTTTTCAAGAGTAGGAATGAGTTTTAGCTTTGCTTGCTTCAAATTCATCTTTTCTCTTTGCATGTCTTTCATCTTGTAGAATTTAGAGCACAAACATTTCCATAGGGTGCAAAAAACATGATCATCTTTAATATTGATATTCTTTTGGATGACATGGGAGATACTTTCTTTATATAGAAGCACAAGCTCTTATAGTAGCTTGTTAGTAATCTCATTAAGTTCTTAAAGAGTTGGCTTAGCCCTTGGCCTTCTCCTAGTCTTTCAATTTGGCATGGCCATTGAGTTACACTGGACCTTCTTAGACCAAAGGGAATAGGTCCTTCATATAGAGTCACTAGTCTTCATCCTATGGAAGACACCTTTATATTTTTGAGAATGAGAAACCAAACACTGGGCTTAGATTTCAATCATCAGTAGAGTTGCCAAAAATTGTTGTTTAATAGTTTGTCCTATTAGATTTTATAACCTAACTTTGATACACAATGTTTTGGAGAGACAAAAGGATATTTACCGACAAATGGGTCAGTGTATGTATTCTATCACTGCCCTCTAAATTATTATGTACAACTACCTATGATTTGTAATGAATCTATTTTATGAGATTAGAAGTTTTGATATTATAAGCTCTTAACTTGAGAGTAGTAAAGGATAGCCAAATTGTTTGTAGGCACAAACAATGCAGGCAAGATGGATTTGAATAACCTATCACACTCAATGGAATGACTATAGTAGATTATCTTGATATTTCTAACCCTTACTTCTATTCTAAAAATAGAAGAGGAATGAAGAAGATATGGACATGAGGAAAAATGGAATTGCTTTCACTATCAACCTTGAATGAAATGGAATCCAACCAATAACTAATAGATTTATACACATTTATCTCTTTATTTCCCATTAAAACTATCTAACATGTTATGAAACTAATAAGAGAAGAAACAAAACCGTATATGGAAAAAGTAAATGGAATCACTATACTACAAACATCAAAGTGAAATGGAATTCTTTGATTATTCACAAAAGCATACATAATTGTCTTTCAACTCTTAATGAAAAACTACTCTATGCATGGGCCACAAAACATGACAATAAAATAGGGTAAATGGAATTATAGACCAATTCACCATCAAGTTTGCTGACCTCTATATTACTAAAATAAATTACATTTATAGTTTTTTGTCATCCCTTAGTTATGGTACAACAACAATCACAAAATAGAGAGAAAATATGAATAATGCATGAAAAATATCTAATCTTCATTATGGTATAGATGCATAAAATCATTCTTGGAAATGTTCTAATCCCATGACACCTTTAAGAACACCTAGAAATTGTTCATCTTCATATGACTTTAGAAAACCTTGTTAAACTCTTTATTTCCTTCATATTCTATTATTTCACACCAAGTCTATATAATTCATAATATAATGGTCACTGTAGTTTTGAATTTACATCATTGGTCTCAATCAAATAATTTTTTTTATCTCCTCCTTTACATTTTCCTCTGTGGGTCCCTTTGTGCACACATATTAAACTATTCTTATGTTGCTATAATTAACAGTTGAGCAACTTCCCATAGTGACATAATGATAAACAATGATTTCTTTTGATCTGATCGTGGTGATAACAGATAGTAAGTCTCTATTTTTCTCTATACTATGGGTCCATTTTCTAGCTATGCACATCATGACGCACAGGTGGCACTATTCCATTATTTGGAGAAACTAACATTGAATTTCTTTTCTTCATGGCACTTCATGACTAGGTTCTAACTGTATCTCATGGAATGTAATGGCCCATAGGGACATGAGTTGTTCTGTCATTATGTCACTATAATTAACACTTGAAACACTTTCCATAATAAAAAAATGAAAGTCATAGAAATGTCTTAAGATCAATGATCCTTGTTGTATTTATTAATTACTCCACATGATTGAAAGGACCTCCCACCTATTCCATGTGTCACACTATCATTATGTCACCTTGGTTATTCTTTGTGCAACTCTTTATAGCGACATAGTGACAAGCATAGATCCTTTAAGATCTGACGACCATGGAAAAGGTCTTATTTTCAAGGTGACTTGACTATTCAACTCAATGACATGGAAATTTAGATGTATTTTGAACCATTGATTTGATTTCAACTTAGTATTTTCCACCTTTGATCATGTTCTTTATCATTTTTTCCTTGAATTCAATTGCTATTATTTTTGGCTTGTCTTCACGGCCTACATATCATCTTTTAACCTCAATCTTTGATGTTCTCCACTACCATTTTCTTTGAATATGTTTGTGATCTATTTTAAATGTATCCTTCCTTTAGATAGAGACCTTTGACCAAGCTCTTTCACCATTTCTAATGATTTATTTGCCTCTTCTAGATTCTATCTAGATCATCTATAATGTCTTTCATGAAAACAACAACATAGCATGAATCTTTGTCTCCAACATGATTAAGAATAAAGAAAGATGGATCATTATGATATCTAAACCTTCTTCTCATCAAGGAAAGGAATAAAAAACCCTCCAAAACCTAGTCACCTAGCCATTGGACTGGTGCATTGATCATATGATTTCCTGCATCAAGTTAGCTCAAATGAATAATGAGGAGAAAGACCATCCTATGGGCAATCTAAACTCAAACTCAAGAAATTGACACTTGACTTGATATCAACCTTAGAAGTTCAAGAATAGGGGATTAGAGTCATGAAAACACATCCCAAGTCTAACTATATTCCTTAGTTAGGCAACTTAGAAGGTTTCCTTAAGTCATATTAACTACTTTAGTTTGACCATCAGTTTGGGGATGGTAAGATGAACCAAATGACATATCTTTACCAAGCTTTTTCCATAAGGTTTTCCAAAAATGGCTCATAAATTTGACATCCTTATCTAACACAATGCTTAATAGATGTCCATGAATCATTACAACATCTTTGAAAAATAGATAGGCAATATGAATTATATCATTAATTATCCTACATGGAATGAAATGTCCCATTTTGCTGAATCTATCAACAAAAACATAAATGCTATCATACCCTTGCTTGGTTTTTGGTAAACCTAGAATAAAATCCATACTTACACAATCCCATGACCTATTTGGAATTGGTAAAGGCTGATAAAGACCTACATTTCTCATTTCTCCTTTGGCTTTCATGCATACCATGTACTATTCCACATATTTAGTCACGTCCTTTTCTAGCTTTGGAAAATAATAGAACCTTTGCACTAATTCTAATATTTTTCTAACACCAAAATATCCATTTAGGCTACAATTATTCTTCTCTTGTATTAGGTTCTCTCTCTCATGGAACCACTTGGTACACACAATTGGCTACCCTTGAATAGCAATCCATTTTGCAAAGTATATTTTGAAAATTTTCTATGAAAATGATTCTCAAAATCATTGCATACCTTATAGGCTTCAACAAAGTCCTCATCTTCTTTGTAAAGATTTAGAAAACTCTCTATCCCAATGCTTTAGAGCTAAATCTTTTGGACTGTCATGATCCTTGTACTTAGTTCATCTACCACTTTGTTCAATTGTTCCTTCTTGTACTTGATTGTGGAGGTAAAGGCCTACAAGTACTCCATCCACTTTAAGTGTCTATTGCCTAGCTTCTCTTGAGTGTTGATGTAGCTAAGAGCTTGATTATTTGTAAACACAACAAATTCTTTGGGCAAAAAATAGTGTCTCCATTTCCTAAGACACTTAACTAAGGCATAGAGCTCTAAGTCATAGGATTTTAATACTTCTTCTTAGCCTCAGTAAGTTTCTCACTATAGAAGGCTATTGGCCTACCTTCTTGACTCAAAACCTCACTTACTACTAAGCCACTTGCATTGCATTCTAGGCTGAACAATTTCTCAAAACTAGGCAATTCTAGGATAGGTTGAGTAGCTACTTGTTTCTTCAACACTTCAAATGACTTCCTAGCTTCTAAAGACCACTTAAACTTAGACTTGACTCCTTCCTTTATAGTATCAAGAAAAGGTGCACAAATATCACTAAAATTCTGAATGAATTTCCTATAGAATTGAGATAATCCATGGAAACTTATTATCTTAGTAGATGTGGTAAGGGGTGGCCAATCTAGTATAGAAACAACCTTCTCCTTGTCCATCTTCAATGTTTCTTGAGACACCACAAAGCCTAGGTACACAAGTTCTTGTTTGAAGAAATCACACTTCTCAAGGTTGATGGCTAGCTTCTCTTCATGATGTATTTTCAAAAATGCTTGAACATGTTTGATATGACCTTCTCTATTCTTGTTGAAGATAAGTATATCAATAATATAAAACAAAAAATTTGCTTGTGAATTCCTTGAGTACTTCATTCATGAGCCTCACAAATGTGCTAGGGGCATTGGAAAGACCAAATGGCATTACAATCCATTCATAAAGACCATCAATAGTCTTAAATTTTGTTTTCCATTCATCTCCATCCTTTATCCTTATTTGGTGATAACCACTCTTCAAGTCCAACTTAGTGAAATATTTAGCTCCTGTATGACAATCCATAAAGTCTTCAATCCTAGGTATGGGAAACCTATACCTAATTGCAATCCTATTTATTGCTCTTGAGTCCATACATAATCTCCATTTTCCCCTTTTCTTAGATGCCAAAAAAATAGGGACTACACATGGGCTTATTCTCTTTTGTATCAAACCTTGATCTATCAATTCTTGGACTTGTCTTGCTAATTCTAAGTTTTGATCTAGAGTGAGCTTGTATGGTGCTTTATTAGGAAAGGAAGCAATTGGAATAAAGTCAATTTGATGACTTATAGCCTTCCTAATAGGTAGAGTAGATGGAGTTCCATCACTCACTATGTCCTTGTACCTTTCAAGAAAAGTTTAGACTTCAACTAGTAAGGATTCTTTGGCTGCATTTTCCTTTTCTTTAGACTTCAACATTACTGCATAACTTTGACATTTCTCATTTGTAAAATCTTTGAGAAATTCTTTTCCACTACAAAACAACACACTAGGCACTCTGGGATAAGATTCTTTCCCTTCCAATAAAGATTAAATTTTGAAGGTCTTACCTTCCTCTTAAAAGTTATGGCATTAGCTCTACCATCATACACAACTTCTCTATCAAATTTCTAATGCCTACCTAGCAAAATATGACAATCATCCATAGGAAAAACTTCACACAACAAAATATCCTTGTATGTTGCAATGGAAAAATCCACCCAAGCTTGCTCATTCACCACGATGCTCTATCCCTTGTTAAGCCAAGTAACCTTGTAAGGGTTTTCATGAGGTATCTTCTGTAATTTTAGTTTAGTAACAACTTCCTTTGATATTACATTGTGAGTAGACCCTAAATCCACCATCACTTTGCACACTTTTCCTAGGATTTTGCATTTTATCCTAAACAATGCCCTTCTATGTTTAGGTTCATCAAGAGCTAGTTGTTTGATCAACACTCTCCTAAACATTATATTCTCACCTTTTTCAGATTTAATTTGGTCCACATCTGATTCTTTACTACAATTGTCCTCTTGCACATATGCCATCCTTTTTTCTTGGTTTGAGAAAAAAGGCTTCTCTGGGCATCTATAGGCTAGATGACCCAACTAACCACAGTTATAACATTTCATACTTGCAAAGTATGAGTTGGATCTACTTGATCCTCTTCCTCTATTAGATCCCCCTTGATTACCTCTTCCTCTATTATAACTAGCTCTTGAGGAGTTGTCACTCGTTTTCTTTGTGAGCTTGCACTCACCTTGATTCTTCTACTCACTTCCTCTACCTCGATATCCTCCTCTTTGCCCTCTTTGATTTCTATCCTTTCCTTTTATTCTTTTCTTCCACCTTCAAAGCTAGCTGATGAAATCTTTGAATTGTGGTAGGTGCCCAAACAATAAGCTTCTCTTTTATATTCCACTTCAAACCACCCAAATATCTAGCCACTTTGATTGGATCATCCTCTTTCTTTTTGGATCTCAAACATAGCCTTTGAAATTCCTCAGTATAGGAGGTTACATCTAGGTCTTTTTGCTTCAGTCCTTGTCTTCTTTTGTGGAGTTAGATCTCAAAGTCTTCAGGTAGGAAGTTCTCCATTTTAGTGACCATAGTGTTCCAATTAGCTATAGGAGTCTTACCCATGCTGGTTCTCTCATCTTGTACATATTTCCACCATGTTAGAGCTAAACCCCTGAGCCTTGAGTTAGCCACTTCAACCTTTTGTGCCTTTAATACCACTTTGATGTGACAACTATATCTTACTCTCAAACCCTAAGCTCTCTAGGGCCTTCTTAGGTCTTTCACTTGACCAAATAGGATTTCTAACACACCCTATGCCTCTAAGGATTCTATACAATAGATCCTACTCCTTCAGCTAGTGCACATCAATTAGTTAGTACAAGATTTCTCATGAACTCCCTACAATAAACATAACCCCAAAGTTGTTTGGATCTTCCATATGATGAAATGGACAGCTAGGTGTACCTCATGTCTCTTTTAAAAATTCCAAACCTAAAGCAATATCAAAATCCTAATCATGTTGCAACTCACAAGTCAAATTGCACTCAAATTCTTGGAAAAAGGCTGCAAGGATTAGCCCTCCAAAAGAAAAAAAAGCTAAATATATAGCAAAATCCCTTAACAAGAACCCAAAAAATGACTATTCCCAATACCCAGGATCTTGTAGATTTTGAAGGTCTTGATTTTCTCACTTGTTTGTACAACACAAGCACAATTTTAGCCTATTATTAAGGGTCTTAAGGGTTTACTTTCTGTTTGCTATAAATTATTCTTTATATTTCTTTCCAAGGCTTCTCCTCTAGATTGGGGTTCTCCCACACCTTCTTCTTACTTACCAAATGCTTGGATTGGAGTATCTGCACTTCCAATCCTCTCCAAATCTCATTTGTTGATCTATGATCCCTAATTAAATTGGAATGGCTTGCCTAGGGCATCACCTCACAAGAAAATGTTGTTCTTTCCATGGGACCTCCATTACTATACATGGATTACATAGATTTTAGTTCCAAATCCCAAGAGCTTGTACAATGGATATGACAAGAAGTGGCCCTAGAACTCCATTTGTCCAAGTAGCTTTGTTCAGAACAATAGACTACTGATTCACAAAAAAATTAAACTAAACACACAAATTTTGATAAAATGAAAAAAAAAACTAAGTAAAGAGTCCCAAAAAAAGTTCCACTAACACCTGCAATACCAATAGTACCAAAATTAATCCATACACATGCCAAGGATTCAAAAAACACAAGGCTATTATTCAAATGTTGTTTGCACAGTCTATACACAAGCAATTCTAGTTTTTCCAACCCATGGATAAGATTGAGTTTTGAATTATAAAGGAATTCCAAGAGCACTCCAACCTCATTCAAGTATTTGAAGAGCTCTAACTAATAAGTTTCTATTTTTGTAAGAAATTTGCAAAAGTTGTCAATGACAACTTTGCAAAAAATGAGTAATTTTGGCAATTTTGCAAATTGACTACTCAAAATTGTTCCATGTGCTATCAACCTATTGAAATGCCTTAGATAGGTAAAAAAAACCTAACAAGGTCCTCCAATTACTTACTTTCCCTATTTAGCCCTCAAAATCCAAAATGCCCTATTAAGCCCAAATGAGCAATTTTTGAGCAACTAGAGCAACATTGCCATTTTTGGCTCTTCTAACCTCTTCCAACCTATCTACTCACATCTTACGACCAAGTTGGTCCTCTTATTGATATAGTGATGTGGCTAGCATCACTACAAGCTAAAACATCAAAGAATCCCTAGGTCTACCACTAGCTTACCTAGGTGCTCCTGCACCAGGGAATAACCCCTAGCTTACCTCTTAGATACAAGAATGCACCCTTAGGTAATGGCTCGGTGAATATGTCTACAATTTTTTCCTTTGTATTCACATATTCCAATCTCACCTCTTTTTCTTTTACTAATTCTATCAGAAAGTGATATTTTATTGCAATGTGTTTAGTCTTGGTATGCATCATAGGATTCTTGGAAATGTTAATTACATTGGTGTTATCATAGAAAAAAACATATAGATCCTTGATTTCTTCCATCATACCTAACAATAGTTGTTTGAACCAAATAATGTTTAAACAATTGACTACTACTGCAACATATTCTACTTCTTTTGTAGATTGAGAGATACAATTTTTCTTCTTGCTTGTCCATGACACTAGCCTCTTTCCAAGAAAGAATACTCCACCACTAGTGCTCTTCCTATCATCAATACTTCCTGCCCAATCAACATCAGTGAAGGCTTTCAATTCAAATTTTCCTCCTTACTTATACCATAATCCATAATCTTCAGTACCCTTTAGATACCTCATGATTCTTTTAATTGCCATCATATGATTTTCTTTTGGATTAGTAGAAAATTTTGCCACCATACCAACTGCTAGTGCAATATAGAGTCTTGTATGCACTACATACTTAAGTTTTCCAATCATAAATCTATATGTACTTTGATCCAGCTCTTTCAAATCATGATTTTCAGAAAGCTTATGTCTAGTAGAAATATGTGTTCCAACTAGTCTAGAATCTTCCATTCCAAACTTCTTTAGTATCTCCTTGATGTACTTTGATTGAGTGATATAGATACCATCCTTCTTCTATTGAATCTAAAGGCCAACAAAGAATTTTATCTCTCCAAACATTGAGATTTTAAATTCCTTATCCATTTCATCATAAAAATATTTTCACAAGTCATCATGTCTAGTGAATAATATATCATCTACAAAGATTTCTACCAAAATTATCTTCTTTTTTGGTCCTTCCTTGATGTATATACTACTGTTCTCATGATGTATATACTACTGTTCTCATTTGTTCTTTGAAAACCAATCTATACAAAATAACAATGCAATCTCTCATACTAGGATTTGGGGGCCTATTTGAGACCATACAAAGCTTTGTGTAATTTGCAAACCATATTCCTTTTGCTAGGATCTATAAAACCTTTAGGCTGCTCAATGTAGACTTCTTCTAGGATTCCATTTAAGAAAGTTGACTTTACATCCATCTAATATACTTTTAATCCTTTATGTGCAACATAAGCAAGTAGTGTTAACACCTTCTAGTCTAGAAATAGGAGAAAAAGTTTCTCTATAGTCAATACCTTCCTTTTGAGCATAACCCTTGCATACTAGCCTTGCCTTATTCCTTGACAATTCTCCATTTTCATTCAACTTATTTCTAAATACCCATTTTGTACTCATTACATTCTTATACTTGGGTCTAGGAACAAGAGACCAAGTCATATTCCTTTCAATTTGTTTTATCTCTTCATTAATAGCTTTAATCCAACTTTCATTATCCTATGAGTATTTAATAGTTCTAGGTTCAAATTTAGTAAGAAAACATGTACCTTTTAGTTTGTTCCTTGTTAGTGCACCTTTTGACCAATGTCCAATGATTTTCTTGGGTGCATGACACCTTCTAATTTATCTAGAAAGAACATGTATCTTCTCCTTGGATTTAGGACTTGAATGACTTGGTTCGCCATGCTCAAAATGATGTTCTAAATTATGCTCGGGTCCTACTATTTGTGTCTTAGGTCCTTTAGACTGTGATTCAATTTCCATTAGTTGAAACTTGGGTCCTTCTGACTATGACCTAGGTTGCACTAGTTGCAATTCAAGTTGAACTAGAGATTTTAGGGACTAGGGTGGTGAAGACTATTCATTTGCAATTGTATTAGGTTGAACTTTAAGTAAAGTATCAGGTTCATTGTAAACAAAGTTTATGTACTTTTTAGGTTTCTTCTTTTTTCTTCACTCTTTTCTACAAACTCATCAATCTTTACATGTGCACTTTTTATAACTTTATAAGTAGTTAGATTTAGACATTTATATGCTTTGCTTTTGTTGGAGTATCCTAGAAATATGCCTTCATCACTTTTCACATTAAAATTTCCTTTCCTTGTCTCTTTTAAGATAAATTTTTTTCTTCCAAATAATCTAAACTAACATACATTAGATTTATAGCCATACCATATTTCATAAGGTGTTTATTCTAAATATTCCTTCAACTAAACTCGGTTCAAAGTATGAACCACAGTCCTGATTGCTTCCTTCTAGTACTTGAATAAAACTTTTTTTTGTATCATCAATGTCCTTGCACAATCTGTGATGGATCTATTTCTTCTTTCTACTATGCCATTTTGTTGAGGTTTACTAGGGGCTGATACCTATCTTTTGATTCCTCTTTCATTGCAAAATTCATTGGAGATGAATTCTCCTCCTCTATTTGACCTTAAATACTTCAATTTCTTTCCTATTTATTTCTCTACTCTAGCCAAATACCACTTGAATTTTTAAAAACGATTCTTATTTATGCATGAAGTACATTACTATCATCATCCTAGAATAATCATCAACAAATAAAATAAAGTACTTATCTCCATAGTAGATTTCAATGCCAATAGCTCCACAAAGGTCTGTATGAACCAGCTCTAGAGCTTCTTCAAAATGATAGTTCTTTCTCTTGAAGCTTGTCTTTCCCATCTTACCAATTTGATAATTCTTGCACATTCCCATGTTAGGTTTCTTGAGGCTTTCAATGCCTCTCACTCTTTTTTTCTTTCTTATGTTAAACAAGTTATCAAAATTCACATGACACAACCTCTTATGCGATAACCAACTTTCTTCTACTTGAGCTAGGAAACATGAACTTTCAGTTAGATCAAGATAGAATAGATTACCTTTTGTTTGATTACAAGTACCAACCAAATTTCCTTTCCCATCTAGTAGCTTGGCCTTACCATTCATTAATTCTACCTTGGATCTAATGTTGTTCAACTATGCCACACTAAGTAGATTATATTTTTGTCCTTCAACCCAATAAGCATTATCACACCTAAGTTCATTTGTCAGTGCAATGCATCCTTTTCCTTTTATATAACATGGTTCATCATTTCCAAATCTAACACTTCCACCATCATAGTGTACCAAGTTCTCATATTTAGATTTATCACCAGTCATGTGGTGAGAACAACTACTATATATAATCCATGTGTCATTCTTACTAACATGAGAAATGAGGGCCATCTTAACATTTTCATCATATAACTCATCTTTGATAGCAATGTAAACCATTTCATCCTCATCACTACTATTAGAGTCTTTAGCCATATAATAAGATTTCTTACCTTCATCCTTGTTTTCTTTGTAACTTTTGAAATATTTATTTTCTTTTAAATTATTATACTTCTTTTCTTCTTTTCCTTCTTTGTTTGGACACCTTAGAAAAATATGACCAAATTCTTCAGAAGAAAAATAGATTAGGGATATTTTACCTTTGTACTTTCCTTTGCCTTTAGGATAAATTATTACAAGTAATGCTTCAATGGTTTCAAGATCATCATTAGAATATTCTTAATCTTCATTGTCAGACTACCTTTTAGATTCTTTTTGAGTGAAATATTATCTTGAAATGTAAACTCAATGTTAATAGAGTTAGGAACATAGTTATCATAGTTATCTAACTCAAAGGCTGTAAACCTTCCTATTGTGGTTTCACAATGTATGCCTCATATCCTAATAGGAAATGGGGACCCCCTACTTTATTTTTTTCTTTTTGGACTCTTAGTCTAGGATCCAAGCCATTTGGAGGACTCTCATAGTCCTCTAGTTTGCATTTGAGCCTTGATCAAAGAGCTAGTCTACTTAGAAATCAAATATTTTAACCCTAGAGGCCCCTTTTAGCAGGAAAAGTGCACACCACCACACCTAAATAGGTGCACTGATGTGCTAAAATGTGCAAAAGAATTTTTTTTATAAGTTGCACCCCCATAGCTATGCAACTGCACAACTGTGGAGTTGTGGGCCTTTACTTTAGACCAGAGGATGGGGAGGGGGGCTATAGAAACCTATCCCCTCCTCATTTTCACCACTGCTCTCTATCTTTGCATTCTCAAAAAACTTCATCTCCGCACCGCATTTTCAAAGTTATTGACCACAGCTCCACTCCTTGAGAAGTCTGCTCTCACTGCATCTGCACACTTAGTGAGGTGCGCTCATGTCTGCCTTACACCCACTCACCTATGCAAACATAGGAGTCACCTCATGGTGCATACTAGTGCAACTAACTTGGTGTGCTAGTGCACACTATTCCATGAAACTTGAACATAAACCTTAAAAAAAAACAAAGGATAATAAAATCAGCTGTGCACTAGTTCACATAAAGAACTTAAAAATGAAAATGGCCCCAACATATCAAAAGATAATTTTGAGGTGTGCACTGGCACACCTAATCGGATGCACTAGTGTGCACCCCAAAATACATAACATTCTTTAAAAAAAACCTAAATGCAAAGCATTAGGTGCAGACTAGCACACCTAACTTGGTGCACTAGTGTGCACCTAGAATTTTGGTGGTGTTGCACACCAGGCACATCTCCCTAGTGTGCCTACTGTACTTCATTATGTTTTGAGAAGATCAAAAATGGGTTTCTTAGTGTTTTCAAAATTTTTTCTTTATGAGATTTATTCTTCTCAATGTTGGACTAATAAATGTCTTTTATGCAGATATTATGGCATCCTCTTCAGCTTCCATGGGTGAGAAAATGGCACCAAAACTCATCGTCTTCAAGTTCCAAGGCGTTCCTCCAATGGAATCAAGATTTCATGATGACTACTTAGAAATCAAGGATAAAAAATTGGGACACATAGATTTGGGAGAATTCTTGAAGATATGTAACAAACTCACTGAGAGATCTGCTATGGCTTCCACTTTGATTCATTCAAGTGTAGTGAATGCAACATCTTACCTAGTGTAAGTGCAATCTTCTAAGCTTGTTATGACACTTGCATAAAAATTTGTCCCTGAAGAGAAGATTTTTAAGAGTGTGAAAGGAGAGGTCATTCTTGATCTATGACCCAACAACATTGAGAAAGTATTCCATCTCCTGAGGAAAGATCAATTTATCAAGTTAACCTATGAGGTAGTAGAGAGATGGTATAGAGAACACTTAGAAGAGGCCTCTAAGATCATCCAATCCTCTTATATTATAGAGAAGACTCCTTTGGGGAAGACAACTAGTAAAGTGGACATGACAAGGGGATATATGAAGGAAGATATTGGGTACCCAATCATACTTTTGAGTAGAGTAATGGGTCTACTGGAAGCTAGACACCTAAATATCTTCATGATACATTTTATTGAGGCTATAAAGATGGAAAAAATGCCACTTGATTGGGCCACTACTTTGAGTGAAAATTTGTGTGAACAGTTGGAGATGAAAAAGAACAAAAGGAAGTTCTACATGACATCCTACCTAGTGTACTTATTAGCAGCAAGGGAAATAGACTATCCTAGGCTAAAAAAAAGAGACACCGTGCAAGATCCTAATGCTTAGCCGTATATTGTCTATCCACAATTGGTGAAGAAGAGATTCTCAGGGTAGAGCAAAGAATATAGAATTGTTAATGATGCCTTCATAGTTGTCATAATTAGATTCATAGAAGGAGATTATGTGAAGAGATTACTAGAGGATGTAATGGCATAGATAAAAACACTCAAAGAATATTACATTCATTTTAGAACATTCACATATCTAAGGGTGGCTATTATCATGATCAACCCAAAGAAGCTTCCAAGGTATCGTAGTGATAGACTTGTTCTCTTAGAGATTACTCGACAACTCTCATCTTCATATGACCTAGTTAGAAAACAACATAAATAGTGTTGGGAATGGCCTCTAACCATAGGACATTTTTAAGTAAAAAAGAAGCAAGAAATTCCTTCTTTTGAGTGTGATTATCCCTTGGAAGAGTACTATTCTCCATGACCATGTTTTGATAATATTAGTAGAGTACAATAGCTAGTAGGAAAAACATTCACACATGAAGAAGCTATTGAAGATCATTGGATGAATGTGACAAATGACTATGATGTCCATATCAGGGATTATTCTAGGATGACTTTGTATTTGGCAAAAAAGGCTTTAAAGATGAATATTCTACCACAGATATTGTAGCAAGACTCAAGAGAGCTTCTTGACCCTTTGTTCAATGAAGATAAAATTGGGGAAAAACCCATTATGAATGTTGAGGTTGATAGGGAAGAAAATGCTGATATTAACCATTAGGTGAGGCACATCATCAAAATGACATAGGATTGGATCAAGAAACCATTTAAACTTGATCCAATACCTAAGATAGTAATTTTCCATGCATAGGCCCGCCTAGCCAAAGGTAGAGGGAAGAAAGTCACCATCCCTACCTTTGTAGCTTAGTCAACAATAAGGCCTGAAATGGTATACCAACTTGATAGACCAGCTAGATACTATCACCCTTAGGAGAGAAAAGGAAAGGGAAAAAGAAAGAGGAGTTCTCTTGAAAGAGCTAAACCTGAAGAGAGTGAAATCTTGACACCTCCGTAGCAACAAGAAGAAAATGTGCAAGGGATAGAAGATATTGGAGCTTTGCAAGTCTAGGTAGACCCTCAAGTACCACTAGCTACACCTAACCAAGTAGAAATAAAGGTTGAAATTCAACAAGTATCCCCTCCTTGGTAGGCAGAACAAGTATCCCCTTCCACTCCCAAAAAGGGAAAAAAAATTAAGACTCCTATCAAGAAAAGGGAAAGGGTGACTAGGAGGGTAGTGCCTTTCTCATCTATCTCAAAACCCATTCCTAAAGAGAAAGAAGAGGAGGATGAGGATGATATAACCTTGAATAGAAGAACCTAGCAAGCAAGAGCCATGGATCAAGAAAGAAGAAGAAGTTCCACTATTACACTGCCATCAATTCTAGAAGAACCTCTACAAGTACATTCGAGGATGAAATGTAGCAATGGATTGGTGAGTAGGATGTAGAGGGCACTGACTTATTTAAGATGTCAAATTTTGATTTCACACCCATAGAGATGGAATTAGTGGGAGACAAGATCTAAGATACCCTAACAAATGAGCCCCAATAGGAAGACTGGACGCAAATGCCACTAGAATCATAGGGTCCAGAGATAACTCCTTCATCCTTATTGCAAGTTTTAGTTACAAATAAAGGCTTTGCTACTCCCATGCCTCCAAGTACCAAAGAAGAAAAAACTCAAAAGGAGTAGGAGGAAGAACCAAAACAAATATCAACTAATGAAGTATTTGGGGAAGGACAAATGGTTGAATATCCTCAACAAGCTCCCCAGGATAGTGAGGTAAGAACTGTGAGCTCTACTAAAACATAGACTATAGAGGAAGAGCCTTCATAGAGGTATAAGACTCCAAAAAGGAGTGATAAGGGAAGGGGGGTAGCAAAATAAACTCCTTCATCCTCAAGAGGCAGATCTTTAGTAGAATGAGTCCCAAGGTGGTGGCATAAAGAGGTGATAAGAAGTAAAAGGCCACAATTCAATGCTAATGAAGAGGATATGATTGAGTTGATTGAGGTTCTGAGAAAGCTTGAGTCCCCATCAAAAGAGGCCAAAGAACTAACATTAATCAATAGTGATCAAAATCAAGATTTATTTGCACAAGTGGCTATTCCTCCTCCTAATGCAAATGTAGAAGATTTGGGTTCACAAGATTATAAGATTAGGGAAGTTATGCTTGGAAAGACCACATTCGATACAACCAAGTTGATGGTTATGATGGGGATGAAGGAGGTGTTTAGAAGTTTGGAGCAAGAAGGGGTAGAACTAATGACACTTCATAGGAAAAATGAAATCTTGAAAGGATATTTAGCCAAAGTTGTGCATCCCTTGGATCCTAAGAACCCTGAAGATTCTTTAACTATAGCACTCGAAAGGAGAGATAAGGGAGGAGTGCATTTGGATCCATTTTTGAATGCCTGTTCGCAATGGTGGGAAAGTTTCGAAGAAAAAGGTGTGCTTATCATCCAAGGAAATCTAAAGCTACTACATGCTATGTAGGAAAATGTAGATAAAATGGTAGTAATTTTGAAGCAAGATTTCAATATTATGGATGAGGTACATGCATGGGATAAGGATTTATAGGTACTATAGGCCATAAATAGGTAGAGATATAGAATGCTTGTAGATGTATATACAGTAAAGGAATTAGATTTAATTGATGATTAGATTGAAGAGATAGTAGATAGTAATAAAGTAATGGAAACATTACATGCAGAGATCTATAAGCTCAAGGACCAAGCCCAAGAGAAAATTTTGTAGGTAGAGAAACATTATAGTGATGCATGTCTCGGCATATTTCAAGATAATGCATAGGAGAAATTAATGCTAGTCGAGGTAGTAGTAGGGAAATTTAGGAAGATTTTTGAAGAAGCTGCTAGTGATGAGGATATTTGGCAAGCATTTAGAATAGAAGAAGCCTTGCTAGAGTTGAATACGAAACTTGGGGATTTTGCTGAGACCCATATTGAAGTAGACAAGTACAAAAAAAAGGTCAAGGATAAGTACAATTCTTTATATTTATTAGATGCATGAAAAAACATTGAGATTATTGCAAAATTCAAGGGCAAGCATCTAGACATAGCTATGGTATGAAGGATGACAAAACCTAGAAGCCAAAATTTCAATTTTAACACTCAGTGAAATTTTATAATTTTGGACCTTTTGAGGTGTGTTGCTATGTTGGTGTGCTGATGTGCCTATGCACTTTTTGTCACAAAGTTTTGGAAGATTTTTGGAGAAGTTTGAGGTGTACAGGTGCACTGGTGCGCTTCTTCTGAGGTGCACTTTTCTAGAGGTGTGTCGATAGTTAACTACTAGTTCAAAAATTAGAGCTTTCCATGCATCAGAAACACATTTTGATATTAGTTTAACTCCTATAGATGCTCAGTGAAGAAGGAACTTCTATTTTTGATACTTCCTGACCTTCTACTTCAACTAAAGGCTTTCTTCTTCTCCTCTCATAATTTTTTTTTTATATGACATGTAAGGGCTCATGCATCCAATTAATGAATATAAAATGGATGGAGTCCTACTAACTACTAGTTAGATTGTTAGTTTGTATATAATTAGTTTGTTTTATTAAATTAAAAGCATATTATTGCATGAAGATATCTCTCACTCTCAACACAAATTAAGGAGATGATTTCTTATAAATACTAGATTGTAATATGTATTCAAGGCCACCATTATTTTGTAACAATATTATGCTTTTGGTGCTTGCATTTGAAGTGTAGTGATTCTTGCCTAAATGTGTCATTTTTTTGTGAATTTATGTTCATGGAATTGTGATTGAGCCAAATTTTTATTGCTTTTTTTTTGGTTGTGTGATCTTTTAATTCTAGTGTTTGCTACGACATTACAAATTCCACTGACGTATCTAGCTTGAGAAGAAATCACCAAATTATGTTTGTATAACTCTTTGTCTTGTATGAGTGCACTTTTTGTGGCCTTGCAATTTGATGAAGAGTTAAACATCATATGGTTACTAAGTTTCTCACTCACGATTGCATCAGTGGAATTAAGGAAGTGCTACTCCTACTTTTATTGGTTACCCACCAATTTCTTTGAAAGCTTAACTCATACATGTGTTCTTTTCTATAGCTTATGTCCATTAGGATTTTACTTTCATGTTATTTACTTTAAATTTCTTGTTATTTGCTTTACTAACCCCTTGTTAAATTAGGAATTCATTATAGTTGTATTGATAGATTGCATCCATTGAAAAAATAGAAAAATACAAAAACATAGTTCTTTTTGCATGTTTTATTTTGAAGCAGTGAACATATTCTACATCTTATCCAAAATCAAACAAACTATCAAAAGCCTCCTCATGAACAAAAACATTTATCTTTAACTGAGAAAATTCCAGTAGGTCACAACATCACTTGGAACCTTGGAGTTTGAGAGGAGTTTGAAAGGATTCCTGCTATTAATTATTGTGAAAAATGATAGCTCAACACTTCCCACTAGTGCATCTAAAGCTATGCCATTTTTGGGATCACATCTCATCTCTTGAATTGATGAAACTCTAATTGCATAAATAAGAAGAAGAGTTTCAAGTACCTTACTTACTACTGTCACTCATCTATCTTTCATCTTCAGGCTCTGATTGTACACATTGGCTTTGATTCTTTCAATGTATCTTGTAATGTTTTCATCCTCTTTCATCTTCATTTGATCAAATTGACCCCTGAGACTTCATTCCTCAGCTCTCCTTACATTGTCATCTCCTCCATAGATAGATTTTATCTTGATCTACATCTCATAAGTAGTACCACAATCTTTAACTTCATCAAATTCACCATAATTGAGAGTAGAGGCAATGCCAATCATCATTATATTATGATTCTTCATTTCTATAATTTCTTCCATAGTCATAGTTCCAGTAGGTACCACATACTTAGTGTTCAGATATTTTAGACCTGAGTCTCCAATGGTTTTCAAATGCAGCTTCATGAGTTCGTGCCATGCTTACAAGTTATCTTTGTTCAACTTAGAAAATTCCCTTCTATAAGACATCTTGATCTTTAGCTTAGGTTCTTCAAACCTTATTTGCAAGCACCAAACTCTTTGATACTGATTGTTGCAAATGTAAGACAAGTAACTGAGAGGGGAGGGGTGAATTAGATACCACACAAACAAATCCTAGTCCCTTCAGATGTCAATACAATACAAAAAAAAATCTCTTGATTATACTATTGTAACTCGGTTAACATTGAATCACTTGGTTAACACAGTAACTCGATTTACGCTAAGAATGAGTGTCACTTGGTTAATACTATATATAAGCATTATTACTTTGTTAACATTGAACATGTAGATCTTAAGATATTAAGTGTGATTAACCTTAATTAACTTAGTTACAAAAAAATAAAGCAAATAAAATGAACACAAGTGACACCAAGATTTAACATGGAATCCCAATTTGGGAAAATCACCAATTGCAACTAGTTACTATTTTCAATTCTTCTAAAGTGAGCCTTGGTAGGAGCCAACCCTATTAAAGGTTACAAAATACACTATTAGGTGTGACCCTATTAGAAGATTTAATTTACCCTATTAGTAGTGGCCTTGTTAGAGGTCTTCAGACACTTCAATCTAAAAATTCCACCTTGTTAGAAGATTTGGAAAGTAGCTATTAGGCTAACTCTGTTAGGAGACTTAATTCACTAGTACAATTATTAGAGAGTAACAATGACTTGACCTAATTGTTGATGCAACTAACTTACTAATTTTAGATCTCTATTCAGGCTTGATTACTTGATCCTCCTTGACCAAAATATTCTTTACATATTGGTTAACTAGGATACTCTACTTATCCTTCCAATTAGCTTCTTTCATTCATCTTCTTTTCTTTCACAGATTCACACTTTCAATCCTCAACTTGACCTTATACTTATATGAATTAACTTGTCAAGTCAGCTTGAACACACTTAAAATAAATCAACAATCAACCCGTGAGTTGACTAGAACAAACTAATTAATCCAACAAACTCAATATGCTATAATAGAAAAATCCTTTTTTAGTCGACCCAACTCAGTCAATGCTAACTCAAAAAGACTTTTCTTTAGTAACCGAGTGAACTCAGTTAACACTGCATCCTGAACTAAGTTTCTGTTGGTAACCAAGTGAGCTCAGTTAACACTGGTTCTATGCAAAATTTCCTTTGTTAATTGAGCAAGCCCAGTTAACACTGAACTTTTTCCAACTTCTCTTTGCTGTCTGAGTGAATTTAGGAAACTCTAGAATGCTCAACATACACTAGAAACTGACTTCATTGCTTGAGTGAGCTTGATAGATATAGAATAGTAAAGACTTGAATTTTTTTGTAACATCAAAGACAATATAAAATTCAATTATTATTTTTAACACAAACACACACACACACACACACACACACACACACACACACACATAGGTGTGTGCATAATAAATGTGAGCCAATAAAAAAAAGTGATGAACTATAAATAATACATCATAGGATAAATATGACTAAAAGGAATGAGAGAAATACAAAAAATATAAAAAAAGAAGGAACATATAATAATATAGCAGCAAATGCAACAATAGAAGAAGGGTCTATCAAATACTACATAAGGGGAGGACCTTTAAAAAGTCACCAAAAAGACAAGGAGAAAGGAAAAAGGAGCCAAAAGTAAAGGATAAGACAAATGGGGTGGGGGGAAGGGAGAGTAGGAGGGTGAGGTTTGGTGGGTGGGAGAACAAAGGCAATGGGGGAGGGGAGGTAAGATGAAATGAGAACCTAGTAGGAGGTGGGGGTGGGGGTGGGGGGGGGAGATGGTGATGGGGGCGGGAGGGGGTAACCAAGGGGGCATCAAGGATGAATGTTGTTGATAAAACATATTAGAGGTTTCCATGACATGCTTATAGACCACCCATCATCTCGGTTTACATTAATGGGATGGTAGCTAATTTCAACAGCCTCCTTGAGCTTTCTCTTGAAAAAATTATCCTCCTTGGCAATGTTTAAAGGAACTCTCCAAATAGATGTGATGTTTGGTTGAAGAGGAGTGCTTTTCTAAAGCATATTTTTGGACTCTATCATGCTTGATGTTAGTACAATGCTCACAAAATCTTTTGCAAAATGAGCGACCACTTTTTCCTATGTAGGTATAAATACATATATATCTATATACATACATATATATGTATATCGATATATATGTATGTATACTTATATATGTATACATACATATATATACATATACATACACACACACATACATATGTACATACATACATACATACATATACATACATATATACATACATACATACATACATACATATAGACATACATACATATAAATAGATATTATACATTTATATATGTTAAAGATTTTAATTATTGTATATACATATATGTTACATCTATTAATAATTTAGGGATAAAATATATTAGTCTTATATACAAATTGTAAGATTTACTTATATACTTTTTTTTTGGTTTTTTAGCCTCCCATAGGTTCTCTTTCTTATATATTTTTTAGATTTTTTGGTTTTTTTTTTACTTTTCCTTTTGTGGTCTCAATTAACTTTATTATTTTTTCCTTCTCCACCTTGATGTTTGTGCCTCTTCCCCCATCTTCAATTCCTTCTTTTCGAGGCTTGGTCTACACATTCCACTATTACATTATTATCTTATCTAATCCCAATGATGGATCATAGAGTGTGATCTAAAATGTTGATGCTAAGAAACACACACACAATCAAATCTAGAAGAAAAATTTCATATGACAAAGGAATTATAGAAATTTGATAATTCTAATTGAAACACTTCATCTAAGCAACTAGAGATATTAAGAATCAATCCAATGATGAAAATGGAAGACTTTTCCTTCCTCAAATATTGCAGAGATTCTAATTTGATTCCTTGTTTTGTAAAAGTTAGCCACCATCTTCGTAGCATGTATATCAAACATATATTTCTCCACATAGGTCTCACCCTTGTTGGGTCTATTATCCTATTAGTAAGAAGGGTGATCAACCATTTGAATGTCAAATTATTCCCCCTTCACTTGGAGCTTGATGCTTCTCTTCATCCAAACCTGTGGACTCATCTGGATACTTCCTCTGATCCCAGAACAATGGGGCAAGAAGTAGAGTGCATCCGTAGATAGAAGCAAAAGTCTCTTTATCTTTCTTAGTAGTCCCAAGTTAATCACATCTTTGATTCTTCTCTCATGGTAGATCTTTGAACCCAATCATTTGGTAATCCTCCTCCACATTTCCAATTGGGCTTCTCATCTCTCCATGGGATGACTCACTCAATTAGTGGTGGGGGGAGTGGAAATTATAATTCTTCAGCTTAGTCAAGTCATTGGTGATCTTGCAACCATCTTCCTTTGTCAACTAGCTTATCATCCTCACCTTGTGTAGAGTAGAATGTGATTCTTAAAGACTCTCTCATTCCATTATCTAATGGCTATATCACTATGGAACCTCATTGTTGGGTGATGCAACGTGCTCCCCTGCCTACAGGTGGTTAATTATGTGGTGTTCCATGTTCACTAATAGTCATGGCTTTTGGTGCAACAGAAAATGGGCCTTACAATTGGTATCAGAGCTTGGTTTTGGCCTGGTCATGGGTTCAAATATCCCCGGTGCCTTCCCGACCCGTGTAAGCACCTGGTATGCGCGTTGAGGGGGAGATTGTTGGGTGATGTGACACGCTCCCCTGCCCATAGGTGATTAATTATGTGGTGTTCCATGTTCACTAACAGTCATGGCTTTTGGTGCAATGACAAATGGGCCTTACACTCATGACCTATGGACATCCTAGAAGCATGGAAAACACTTGGTCCCTCATGATTTAGTATGCTCACATTCACATGAAAATCCTAATCAAACTTCTCTTAGGTCAATTGTCCTCCAATAGTGCTCCCTCTTAGTAGCTCAACACAAGTTCATATCAACCTAATTATGCCACCTTGTAGGGGCCAACACACATCACATAAAGACAATCTTCTTCCATCTATGAATAATCTTAGTACAATAGAGCAAAAAGGATTGTTGTTTGGTATAAAGAACACACTCCTCCCTAGTTTGCAATAGAGGTTCAACCCTCATCACTTTATGAAATGTGATAAAAATACAACTAGCACAGAGTTGGTTGTCTCCCAATGGTCCTATCTTCTCAATGGCTCTATGTTAGAGCATATACGTACAATATTATTTGATAATTGTTCTTTTTGCATGCATTACAAGTCTAATATTAATTTCTCTATTGTTGCCCCTCCGATTAGTACCCTTAATTAGGCCCCTCCCATAGTAGCTTGTGTATATGAGCAATGTTAGTATGCTAATAGAAACCAAATTTAAATAAAGCTTCTACAAACTAAACAAAATTCATAAAATTCAAGATAGACTAAGATGAATTCTCAATTGAGAATATGAGCCATTAATGGACTCTCTCAATGAGAAGCTCTCTTTTTGAGTGGCTTTGTCTAAATAGATAGGATGTATGCTCAAGCTTATGCTTCAAAAAGGGCTTCAAATGGAGTTGGAATTTGGGTGTGAGTGTATGGTTTTAATGTAAAATGGCTTCTTAAAATGGCATTATGACTTTATTTCATGGATTGTGTTATTTTGCAAAGGGAAAGGATCCAATTTATAGGCAAGAGGCTTGAGAGATTGAGGGCTAAGATGCAAGGATGGGAAAAAGCTCATGGAGGGCTCATATTGCATGAGAAGAGAGCACATGGATTGTGCTTCCTTACAGCCAATCAGGGAGTGACACATGTCATAGGGTGAGAGGATGGAGGAAAGGGGAAGGATGAGTCAACAAGGAGGCTCAAGGGATAAAATCTTCATAAAGACCCTCATAATGACTTGTAAGAGCAATAAAAGGGCTTGGAAGAGTCATTTATGGCCTAGTGGGCTTCATAAAGTTTTATGGTTGAGATATTTTGAGGGAGATGAGAGCAATTTCGACTTGGGCTTGATTAGGAGGGTTTTAAGCTTTCTTAGGATTGTGCAAATGATTAGAGGATGGATTAGGATGGTTTAGGATTAGCTTAGGGATAGGCAAGTGGATGGCATTTAATGAGGGTGGGTGAAGGAGGAGATATTTGTTAACTTTGGCTTGGGTTAGTAAGTTTTAGCCCATGTTTAGAGAATGTGACAAGGTTAGGAGAGGATTAGGATTAGGTTTAAAGACATATTCTAAAAGAGTCTAGACTTTGGATGAGGATAAAGACTTTCTAGAATAGTCTAGAACTTCCTAGGATGAGGATGAAGACTTTCTAGAAGAGTCTAGAACTTCTTAGGATGAGGATAAATTAGATTTTTAGGAAATAAATAAAGTTTTATTTATTTCAAGGGTTTGGGTTGAGGAGATATTTATTAAAACTTTTTTAATAAACATGAGGATTAATATTTAATCTTAATTAAATATTTTGAGTTGGGATTAGGGGTAGGAAATGATGGGATTAGCCTTTAATCAAAATTAAAGAAGGATTAGAAGATTTTGGAAGAGGTTAGTGGTCTTAAGGAAATTGGCCAAGTTTTTGACAAAAAATAATTTATTTATTTATTTTGGACTTTTTGGTCAATTTATTAATTAAATAATTAATAAATAAGGAAATAATGTTTAAATAAGATTTAAACACTTTTGGGAGGGATTCCTTAATTAAATATTTTTAATTAAGATAAAGGGATTTAATGGCATAAAAATAAATAAATAAATTAAATAATTAATTAATTAATAAATGATGATGTCATCAGGAATTTTTCAGAAAATAAAAATACTTTATTTTCTAAAGGTTTTTAGGTGTCTACAGCTTGTAGTACCATCTCCCATTATACTATTTAGAGGTAATTCTGTGCTCTTTTGGTTCCCCCTTTATAGAGTCCAAGCATGATAGAGCTCAAAATCTTCTTTAGTGGAGCACTCCCCTTCAACCAAATATCAAATGTATTTGGAGAGTGGCCAAATTATTTCCAAGGAGGATAACTCTTTCAAGAGGAAGCTCAAGGAGGCTATTGAAATTGAATACCATCCCATCAACCTAAACTAAGATGATGGGTCCTCTATAAGCATGTTGTAACAACATCTTTAAAGTTTTATCTACAACCATCATCCTTGATGCCTCCTTGCTTCCCCCCTCCTCCTAGGTTGTCCTTTCACCTTTTTTGTTTTTTTGACACACTCCTTAACCTCCCCTCCCCCCTCGCCTTCCACCCTCTACTAATTTCTCCTTGTTTTCTTTTGGCTCCTATTGCCTTTCTCCTTGTCATTTTGGTGGCTTTTTAGAGGTCCTCCTCTCTTTCTTAGTATTTCATAAGGTCTAGTAGATAGGGGGGTTACTATTTCAATTGTGAATTCTATAATTCTGCATTTGCGGCGATAATAAGAAGCCCCTATTTTGTTCTCATAATTGTTGTTGTCTCTTTCTTTATGTTATGTGTTAATGATATTAAGGGGAGCACCCTTCATCAGATAGACTCCTCTTTTGTTGTTGCATTTGATCATATATTGTTATATTTTCCTTCTTTGTTTACATTTTTTGTATTTATTTCATTCCTTTTAGTCATATTTATCCTTTGAGTTATTATTTATAGTTCTTCACTTTTTTTATTGGCTCACATTTATTATACACACACACCTCTATGTCTACATATATAAATATATATACATACAAACACACACACACACACACACACACACACACACATATATACATATACATACATACATATACACACACATACATACAGATATAGATACATATACATGCACATGGACATTTACATAGACACACACAATTTTTGATCTCTAACCCTTTGTTGTTGATTAGTGACCAAAAAATTAATCATTTGCAAGTCATTTACCCTGAAAGATTACATAGTCATTATTGTGACCAAGTTATCTAGTAAAGGATAAGTAGACAATACTTATACTAAGTAGAACAATGATTATTGAGAATTTAGTGGACATCAAGTAGATATACAAGTAGAGGAATATAGTTTGAGCTGAGAAATATAATGAATACCAAGCATATTGAGAAGTTATCAAGAGCCAAGAAAATAGACTTATAGAAGCCAAGTAACAACATACATGACCGAGCATCAGAGCACTCAAGTGCCGAGAAATTCAATTTTGATGTTGATTAGATGTTGATTATGCATCATTACAAAAGGTAATGATCCCTATGCATACAATTCAACTGATCAAAAAAAGGGATGTAAATGACAAGAGATGATGAAGTTTAAACCATTCATCAAGATTTAGAAACTTCACAAGAAGTCTATTTAAGGAAAATTATAACCCTAGAATCATAAGAAGAAAAGACACACATATTCATGAAGATAGAGGAGGAAATACATAAGGAGTATGTGAAAATGAAGGAGAAAAAGAGAATTTATTGCAAATGAAGGAGAAAAAGAGAATTTATAGAAATAGAACCAATAGAGATAAATTAGAGTAGTGAAGGATTGAACATAATTATCACATTAGGAGAATTAGATTAGAGATATAGGAAGGAGGAGATCCAATATTAGCTAATAGAGTATATCGTTAGTCATGTAGTGAATTCATTATTTTTTAATTGAGATAGGGAAAATATCTTAACCGAGTGATCCTAGCAGACCTAAGTAAATCTCCTAATAGAGTCTTTACTTAATTGTAAGTGTCAAATCCTCTAAGAAGGTAATACCTAATAGTCTTTTAAGTCTTTAACATGACAAACATTTCACCTGGTAGATCATATCTTATGATCAAGGATTGTAACCTTAATAGGTTAACTTTATTGTTGCAATAATGAAGATTTGTAGGTTTCATTCCCACCCTACTTTTACCTTCATCTTGAAGTACTTAATTTATGTTTGATCATTATAGTTTTATATATGGATTAGGTATGATTTAATGCATTTTATTTTGAAGTTAAAATTTTAAGATCCTGATTCAACTCCCCCTCTTAGTATCTTGTTTCCCGTATACATCTTCCAAAAATTGGTATCAAAGCCTTGTTCTCTTGTTAGGAAGATTAACAACTTGAGAGGATAAGATCATGGAGATGGAAGTGTACAAGATGGGAAAGATCATTGAGAATTAGATGATTGAAATCTAGACCAGTTTGCAACAACTAGAGACAACAAAAGAAGAGTTGAGGAAATCCCTCAAAAGAAGAAGAGAGATGGCTATACAACTTAATGAAACTTAGGTTACAAAAATTGATATAGAAGGATTGTTGGAAAATGGAAAGACTAGAAAAAAAGATGAAACAATGACATAATTTCTAGAAAAGAATAGTGCCCTAGTGGAGGTAGCAAAATATCTCAAGACAAAACAAGAAATTCAATCACTTGAATTATGAAAAGTTATTGAAGAAAAGAAGAAAGCAATGGAAGATAAGCTCATGGATGAAGAAGAAAAAGGAAGATAGATATTAGACTTGAACAAACATAATTTTGAAGTTTCAAAGCTTACAAATACTAATCTTGATATAAAAACCAATTAGTAATTGCAAATCAGAAAGAAAACATAAAAGATCTAGAGATCACAAATCTAAGGTTACAAAATGAGAAATTGAAGAATGAGTTAAGGCATGAAAAGGAACTCATGGAGAGGATGAACATACCAAATGAAGAAAATAAACATTTTGAAGGCATGATGAAGTCACCAAGAGAAAAAGATACCTCTAGACATGGATACAAGAAATATTCAACTATTGAAGAAGGATAATCATCCAAAAGTTGAGAACAAAGGAATGAAAAATCAAAAGGAAAACCTACATGTCAGAACTATGGGAAAATTGGCCATACAAAAGACATTTTCAGAAGCAAAAATGGTAAGGAAATTTCTAAACCTAAGCCAAGTGGAAATTTTTTTAAATGCAAGAAAGTGAGACATAAAGCTCATGAATGCAAAAAAAAGAACAAATATTCAAATAGAAAGGTATCTAGATTCCAAGGTCATTGCTAAAATTTTCAAAAGTATGGAAATACATTTTATGAGTATAGATTTAAGAAGAAATCACATTGGTCAACTAAAAAAAAACTCATGTAGAAAGGAAGGCAATTCCTACGATTGGGATTACAAAACATGGTATAGCTATCACTATTGTGTAGAATATGGACACATTCCAGAGAATTACATCAAGACACATTTCAAAGGAAATTACAAGAAATGGATAAATAGAGAGATTGTATGTGTCAGTTGTCTTGGAGTGGGACACATAATTAAGAATTGTCAAACCAAGACACCTACACCAACACCAAGCAATGAAAATGACAAACTAGAAAGAAAGAAGACATGGATAGAGATAGTAAGAATTGGTAGTAGTAGAGTAGAAGACACCGTGATCATCAAATTTGATGGATCATGTGATCACACAACACCTCACTAAAGGAAGAAGGTATGTAGGAACTATATACTTGAAAACTAAATTTTACATCAGTTCCTAGCATTAAAGTGATGAAAAGATATATCTGCATAACTGGAGATGCATTGAGAAATGTTAGCAATGAAAATTTTGAAAGTATCAAGCATCAATGGTACAATCTATATTGACTGATTCTTGGAGAATAGACCGAGTGATCAAGAAGGAATACATAGTGATCGAGCAAATTGGTTATGATAAAGTGTATAACCTTGACTAAACTAAAGTTAAGACCGAACCTAGCTATTATACACTATTCAAGTATGAAGACATTAATTATAGACCTAAATTAAAAGATCAAAGGTATATATCAAATTTGAACATTCATTTTTCTCACCTTGCAATCAAAGATCTCATGAGAAGATTTAAAAGGTGATTAAAGTAATTTCAGAGACCAGAGAAATGAATTACAACAAGTTATCATCAAATTTGTGAAGTGAAGTATGTATTACTCTTATTGTCAAGTAAGGTATTTAGTGAAGGTATTTTGTGAAAATATTTTTATTAAAAACCCTAGTTCATAATGACATCTAGAAGTGAAATGATAAATGATAAAAATGCACAAATCATTAGGAATGATCAAAGACCTCTACCAAATTTTAGAAACATAGTTAATACCCAAATTGATAATGTTGGAGCATTGTCATCTATTCCACCCAGAGCCTTGATTGTGTAAGACATCAGATCATGCTATCAATGTAAGATTGGAGAGATTGGAGATTTTAAAATCAAGGTAGCTTATGACAAGCTATGCATTGATGGAGTTCTAAAAGATGAATTCAAAATTATTATAGAAAAAGGGCTAACTTGTGCCCTAGGTTTTTCTTTTTTTTTCAAGAATGAATGGATCAAAATTGTCCTAAGTTGAGTTCATGACATGAAAGTATGGTTGAAAGGTGGACCAGTAAAGTTGAAGAAGGAAATTATTCAAAGGGTAACCAAGTATCCTACATGGGATTGACTGAAGAGCATAAGGAATGGAACATGAAATGAAATTGAAAACTAACCAAGGTGAAGTGGAATAACTAGGAAATGTCAATAGACAACATTGAGGATCCACTAAGTGAACTTGTTGCTCATGTGATTGCACACAAGTTTTATCAGTGAAGAAGACTGAACAATGTGTTGTGCATTGTAGTTGATTTGAGATACAAAATTGTGAAGAGAGATCATGCATAAGATCTTGTTGAGCTATAGTTACAACAACTTACAGAGAACCTAAAAGTAGTAAGAAAAACTAATAACACATCTTGTAACTTTGGTTCCCTATGAGTTTGTATATTTTCCTATGTACATAACTATTTCCCTACTATTGGAAGGATTAGATGAGAGATAAATATGACTTCTATAGATCAATTGAATGAACTATTAGAAAGGTTGGCTGAAAATTTTGAGGTAGTCATGGACAACTATTTTGAAGAATTCAAAACTAAAATGAAGAACAGGATGAGGATTCCAAAATTAGTTGTAGATAGATATTATGATGAAATATGTTTCATTGCAGACATAGATTTTGTGTATGCATAGGAAGTAATACCAAGGGTAGCATGGCTGAGGCCTATGCCTTATGAGGTAAATGTTGATGACATATTAGTAGCAGTCACTATACTATTGGTAGAAGCCATAGATGCTAGTGTCGAACACTTTGGCACATATGAAATAGTTATTGCCAAGCTAACTATTGAGGCCAACAAACCTAAGGCATGTAAGAAGAGAAAAATAAAATTTTCTAAATCTAGTAAGATAAAACAAGGAGAAGGTTTAGGTAAACCCTTAGAGGTTAAGGAAGGCAAAGGAAAATAGCTTGCAGTTATGAAGTAGAATGCCAAAAAATAAAGAAAGGTTCTAATAATTGAACCTAAGGTGAAGGGAGACCTCCATAAAGATATGCAAGAAATGGTGAAACCACCAAGATGTGACACCACCAAGACTGAAGGGAAAGGTGATTATCACTAGAAGGAGGACAACACAACCTACTATCAAGATACTACTAGGAAGCCCATCAAAGAATATAAAGCAGACAATTGAGCAAGAAAAACCAAAGAGGTGGATGATCATTGCACAAGAGAAGGAGGAAGAAGAAGAAAATACTGAGTTTGGTGAGACTAACAAAATACTAGTTATAAAAATACTCCCTCCAGTGACTGTGGATCTGGCATGTGAAAAATTGATAGAATCAGAAAGTATTTTGGCACTCAAAGACTTACAATATGATTCTTTGAGTGATGAAGATGAAATTAAACTTGAAGGATCTATAATTGATATGTTAATCAAGTATAGGCACACACCCATAGAATTAGGAACTGGAGTTCCAGTGGGGTTATATAATAGAGTGGATGCTAAATGGAAATTGACATTGACCATAGAGAAGCAAATAAGAGAAACAAAATTGGCACAAGCTATGCCATATTTGGTAAAGACACATATGTCTATAGCCCTTAAAGATTCTATTAAGAAGTTTATGCCAAGGGCTAAAGCATACAAAGTCTTAAGAATAAAGCTCTTGAATTTGAGCAAGCTAGTATTATAATCTAGAAAGAAGGATTTTGAGTACTTGCTCCAACTGTAGAGGTGAGGGAAGGATGAGATGCTATAGAATTCAAAGATGAATACAAGTAGGAAGTGGCCAAGCTAACAACATAAATTGAAGAACTTGTCAATGGATATGAACTAAAGAACATTATCACAATTGAAGATGACATTGACACCCCTCCACCTAATCTAAATGTACTAACTAAAGGGGAAATCCAAGGATTGATGAAGAACACAAGAAAACTCTATAGAAAACCAATTTTATTATAGGTAATTGAATATCCAAAGCTTGAAGAAAAGAAGGTCGATGATGCTATAGTAACACCAATTATAGAGGTTGCAAGTGCTGAGTAACTTGGTAAGGCATTAATTGTATATATGTTGCCAATGACTTGTATGAAAATTTTGAAAGACCTAGTAAATTTTAAGAAAGATCCAAGCGCAAAGTTGGTAGAAGATGAAACTATAGAGAAAGAGAAAGAGGATACTCAAGCTCTAATTCAACTATCAAGTGCAAAGGTTGTAGAACCTACACCAATGACAGCTATATAATAGGTGATATCTACACCAATGCAACAACCAAAGGAGATATCAAGTGAGAAAGGGAACCAATTGAAACTATCACTACCTAATGATACACCCTCAAGATCTTAGGTTATGAGTCATGTAGAAGAGGATGATCATGAGTTAGTGAAACTTAATGGGATAATTAAAATAGCTACATATGATTTGAATAATCTTACCTTAGAGAAAATGCAAGAACTACAAATCTTGTTGAGCCATAAGGAAAAATAAAAACACTAAAGAGAGAGTAGAAGAGATGAAAGGTATTGCATACTATCATAGACATTCTTATAGATGCATTTGGTATTATGGATGTAAATAATCAGCATATAATTTTGGATCAACTAGTATATGTAGTTGGTAGAGTTCAAAAAAATGATATAGAGACAAATGAGAAGTTGTTACAATGGTTTGAAAAGAGAATGGAACATAAATTATTGTATAAAGTATCACATGAAATTGTATAGAGAGAAGTCAAGCTTTCTACATCTATTACACAATTGGAAACAATTTTGAAGATAATCAATTCTTTATACTTAAAATTGTGTGATAAAGATATCTTTGCAGTAGATACTACACACTCATTGTAGTTATTACATGAAAGCATAAAAGCTAATGTTCACTCATTGAGAAATGATGCAAGTTCAAGTTCATTTTCATTCAATGAGTTTATATTCATTCAGAAAAGGTTAGCCGAGCTCACAACTAAAGATGTAGAGATACAAAATAAGCTGGCATTAATTCAACTTCAACTATTGCCATACATAGATATAATTTAGAAGGTTCTTTCTATTGCTAGAGAAATTTTGAAGAAAGAAAAAAAATTCACATAGTAGAATTCATTGACATAGCTCTCAAGCTAGATTTTCAGTTTCAGATTTTGTAACAGATACACGACAAATGGAATAAAGGCTATGCCAATATTGTGGCAATTCATCAAAATTAAGTAAATACTCTCACTACTCCTAAAATCTACCAATACTCCTTCAAGTCCCTCAAGAGATACCTATGGCTAGATAGGTCATGAATGATCTCCTTAACACTTCACCTCCACCCTTCACGTCCATCTCTACCTTCTAGGTACCCACAAGCCTTCACAAAGACAACCAAACTTCTCTTACACCTCACTCCCTTGCACCCTCTAGGATCTTAAGTCTTACTACACCCCCTTACACTCCCTTCCATCTTTCCACCATGTTTCAAGAGTGATCAATAGGTTTTGGGCACTCTCCTAAGCTCAAACATCAATTTGTTGTTAGAAACCTAATTGGGGGCTCTCACTATACATTAGCACTTATTTTTCTACCTAAATTTTTGACCAATATAAATATTGGCCTATGAATGCTTTTTAATTTTATTTTTTGCCTAATTTAGTTGAAATTTTGACCAAATTAGGGTTTCTCAATTTGGTCAAAATTTCTACCAAATTGGGTTTCATAATATAGGATGGTAAAATAAAGCAAATTGGTTTTTAAAAAATTTGGCACCGCGTTCATGCATGTTTGTTCACTGGGCTAATCTCTGGAATGACCATCTCTCATCCCAACTAGTGCATATTGGCTTCCTACCTGGTTTCCTTCATCATGACCAATGAGGCCTTGAATCTATACATAATATGAAAGTAGGGCAGATCAAGGAATGCAACTCTCCCCTCCTTTCTATAGTTTGAGGTAGCGGCCTAGTGGGGTGCATGTTACACATTGATATAGTGCTAATGTTGTAGTGATGCTTGAAGGATTTGAGAAAATATGCAAATCAAATCCACAAAGCCCTCAAATACCTGTATGTAGAAAACTTGTCATAGAGAAGAAAAAGACAAGAAGAGGAAAGAGTCTATTGTAAAAAAAATGCAAATTATATATTTAGATGAAGAAAAGATAAAGAATTTCAAAGAGATCAAAACCCAAAAAGGGTAACCTAATAAGTTACAAAGGGTAACCTAAAGGTGAAAGCTATTTAATAAGTACTAATTAATTATTAAATAGAGAAAGAAAAAATGCATAAAGTGAAATCTTAAGAAGGGAGAAAAGGTAATTTAATTTATGAAATTAAATTAACTTTTTTCTCTAACACCCCCCCTTAAGATGAGAAACAATGTAGAAAGAGAAAGGAAATTACAAAGCAATGCTGAAAGAAAAGTTGGGTCCTGACAACAAGGCTTGATGAGGCACCCAATCACAAAAAAAATCTCTATGAAACAGAGAAATGGAGAGAACCTAGTGGGGAAAAATCTACTCCAAAAAGAGATAGTTGAAAACCTAGTGAAGGACTATAAAAGCCTCCAACTAGAGGAATGTTATGGAAAATAGGAACAAAGAGTGATCATGAAGAAAACTACTGAAGCATGAAGAAGCTGCAAACTTTGTTAAAAGGAAACTACTGATCTATAGAACCTCCTCTAAAGTAGAACCTAACCAGGTAGAGAAGACTGTAATATACATTTAGGAGGCAAACAATTGAACTCAAAAATACAAATGGCATGCAACACCAAAGCTTGCAGAGTTGATCAATCAAACCAAGGAAGGCTGCAACCAAAGTAGGAATGAAAAAAAGGGTGTATATATGGTAGATGATCAGTCTCATTGAAATGCATAGGTATCTAGCCACTACAATCGCTTATTACATAGGATCAAATACTGAATACGTAGCTCACTCCAACAAACCAAGGAAGCATTAGAAACAATAGAAGAACCCCCCTAGTGTAGACAAGGGTGAGGTGATAGATAGCTAAGAAAGTGGGCCAAAAATCTCCTACAAAATAGAAAGAACCAAGAACATCGAGAGTGAGTATAAACACCTATAAAGGCACATGCCATCAACGCATTATGGAGCTAATGTTGTGGAAGGAACACTCAATTGACAAAGGAAGAGGGCACTAAAAGGAAAACAACTACCACCCCATGGCACTTTATAATGTAGTGTGAGTACAATAAGTCACAATGATGAAAAAGATCCTGAAAAGCAAGGAGTGGCACTTTATCTCAGTGTGTTTGTATTAAAAATGCTTACAAATGATATCAACAATGATTTAAAGGGGCAAAGAGTTGACACAATAGATAGTACAACCCAAAAAAAAGAGATCCCATGCCATGAAAATGATCTCTGGACTTGAAACACCCAAGATATCCACCATAGTGCAAAAAAGAAAAAAAACATGATAGAAAGAGCACGGAGAAAAATCTGGAAGAAAAATTACAGCATTTTTGAAAAGTAGACAGAACCAACTTTCCAAAAAATAATGTTTTCAAAAAATGGAGATGAGATGCTCAAAATATGCCCTCTGGAGTGAAAAATTGAACATCTAACTTTGACTGCTATAATAGGCAACCAAACTACATCAAAATAAAAAATCTCCTACACTAATGTCTTCATCTCAGAACCAACTTTTTGATGCTTCTTTTAGATTGAAACAATACATTTGTATGCTCAAGTTATGGAAAAAAAAAAACCAATAGGGCCCCTGGAAATGCAATTTTTTTTTTTTTTTTTAATAAAATAAAAACAATTTTTTTAAAAGAAAAACCCTGCACCATTAGTGGAGTGGCGGCTGGGTAGTATAGTGTGTAGTGGCAGTGGTGGAAAGTGGGCCACAGTGGAGCCACCGTGGAACCGCTAGCGGTGACCACAACGGTGATCGTAGTGGCACTGCTAGTGGTTAGTTAACTGCAATGGCTTTAAAATGACATTAATTTTTTTTTGGCAATTTTTATGTAAAAATCTGTGTTGGAGTGCATGCATAGGTTGTACAAGTCTGTTGGGCAAATTTTTTTGCCTCCCAGATCAATGTTGTCCAAAATAGACAAACTTTATATGAAAACAAGGGTTTTGATGCCTTTTGGATCCACCCTTGAGGTCTATTTGGCCTCAAGAAGCTCCAAATGTTAATAACCCCTTATTTTCTTAGGAAATACCTAAAAAACTCTAGATCTGATTTGTCAAACCCTTGTTCTTTCTTTTTCTCTAAATATTGAACAAGCTACAATAGATTTGGCTTTGATACCATGAAGTATTTGAGAAAATATGAAAATCAAATCCATGAAGCCCTCGAATACCTACAAGTAGAAAACTTGTCATAGAGAGGAAAAAGACAAGAAGAGGCAAGGGTTTGTTCTAAAAAATATGCGAATTGTATATTCAGATGAAGAAAAGATAAAGAATTACAAAGAGATCAATCCTTCTAAAAAGAGATCAAAACCCAAAAAGGGTAACCTAATAAGTTACAAAGGGTAAATTAAAGGTGAAGGCTATTTAATCATTACTAATTAATTATTAAATAGAGAAAGAAAAAATCCAAAAAGCAAAATCCTAAGAAGGGAGAAAAGGTAATTTAATTTATGAAATTAAATTAACCTTTTTCTCTAGCAATGCCATCCAAGCACACCTACCCATAATTATCCCCTACTCTCTATAGGCGACCCCTTAATTCTTGTGCATCCCCCTTTTCCTCCATCCTCCCATAAGGGCCCTTATGACGAATCAAAGGCCATGCTGGGTGGTGCATACTCTTCAATGAAAATATGAACATTCTTGAAATAAGGTATGCATTTAATGATATATTTTTAGCATCTTGTATTTCTTTAAGTGGTTATATATTGTTATTACCATACATGAAGAAAGCCCAATGCAATAGAACTTTCTACAAATCTTAAAACTTTCAATAGAAATCTTTCTCAAAGACACATATATTTATATATTGATTGTGGGTAGGGTTCCTGACATATTTACTTCCAAAGCTTTGGTTGGATGGAGTTTGAGAATGCGTTTAGGAATCTTATAATTGTTAACCAACTTAAGAGTATCAACATTTTTTCCCATTTGAATCAACTAGAATGACACTAAGATTTAAAAACAAACCAAACTAATCATGTGAAATACACTAGTTAGGGTTCATGAAAACTTGATAGCAATTCACTTTAATGATCTCAATTTAAACATAGTAATCACTCTATATCAGTCAAGATATCTCTTACATTCTTAGATGAAATTAAAGTCATAGAATAAAATTTATCTCCTCTATTTATTGTTGAGAAATAGATGTTGCATAATTTAATGGTAATGCAATACCTTTATCAATGGTAGGAATAGTACCTTGTCAACGGTTCATGAGTATTCACCAATCTATACTCATCAATGGCTATGATTGATATCAAATAGATGTACACTATGAAATCTCTAGTGTGGTCATTTACTCAAATTCTTCAAGGTCTTTGAAAATTCCAAAAAAATAGGAATTCACACTATAATGCGCATATAGTTCTTACCGCACTTGAATGTAAGAGATCAATAAATGACTTTCCTATGAGTGTTCCCCCTAAGTAAATACTATGCTTAGTTTGAATATAAATCCTCTACACAAGCAAATGGAGGATTTCCTTTAGGTGACTTCAAATATTCCTATTGCTCATCTTTCTTCACCCAAGTCTTTTTTTATTTCACTTCTGACTTCATAAACCTTCACCATCTTCTTTCATTTTCATTAGTTGACTAGTTAGGGGATCAATTCCTAGATCTACAACCTCTAGCAAGGTGATTGACCTTATGACATTTGAAACAAACCATACCAGTTGACCTTTATGATCCAACATTTCATCTTATGATTCCCATCCTCCAATTCATTTCTAAATGACTGAAGTTTCTATTTATTGAACATGTAGCATTGAATTGTTGCTCCATTCTATAAGATTTTACTAGTTGGACTCATGATTTAGGAGCTCTCACTTTAAATCTGCATTCTTCAAACTTTGTGTTCATATTTATTGCATGTACAAAAATATCCATTAGAACTACCACCATTGGATATATTGGTAGGTATAGATATACACTCATAAGAAGCATGACCATATGTATGATAATTATAGAAATAAACTGTAAATGAATAAGATTTATTCTTCAGTTTACTCCTACACACATTTGTAACATGACTAAGCTTACTATAGCTATAACAAGTATGCTCGTTAGGTTTCTTACTTAGATTTCTTGTGAATTCCTTTTGAACATGTTGTTGTTTCTTGGGTTTATATTTGGATAAATCACCAATGAAAAATGTTCCTTGGACTATGTAACCAAGACTTCTTATGTCTTTGTGTCTTCTTTGGTTCTTCAATTGTTTATCAAGAATTTGTAGGCTTTCACTATATTATTTCAGCTTTTCATTTGTAACTTTCTTAGTTTCCAATTCCTTCTTCAATTTCTCATTCTCCTCTTGGAGTCTTTCATTTTTACTTATTATATGTTGGTTCTCCATAGTTTTTGCATGAAGGTGCTCATGAATGACAACCTTCTCTTGAGATACACTGGAATTTTGTTCCTCCTTTTCCTTCAATGCATCATCACCAACCTTTTTTCCATCTTCTATAGTTTTTCTCACATCTTCAGCTACTTTTTTTCCTTGAAGATCTTCACACATTATGAAAGGCTGGCCTTCAAGCTCCTTTCTTATATTTATAACTTTTTTGTAAGCCTCTACTTCTTTTCCATCAATTCAAAAATTTCTTCCTTAGAATATTCAGACATGCCACTATCAAATAATCGTTCAATGCAATGATGACTTTTAAACTTCTCATTAAGTTCTCTCCTTATGGACATTTATTTTATTAGCTACTCATTTAGGTCATTAATTATTATGTTTCCTTTTAAATTTTCTTCTCATACTTATAACTCTCTATGAACGTAAATCTTTTCCTCAAGTTGTTAGGCTTATCACCACAAGGACTAGGGCTCAAATACTATTTTTAAAGATTCTTAAGTATTGAGAGGTTGAGGGTATTGGGGTGGGGGAGTTAATCAATACAAATAAGTAATTTTATAAATTCAACCACCAATATGAAAACCTATAATATCAAATTTCAAACTATAAAGAATGCAAATAATATAAGCAAGTAAAAAGAAAATAATATCAAGCATCCACAAAACCATCACAAATGGAACATATTTTTTTGTGTGGAAACCTTCAATCAAAAGAAAAAAAATTATAGTAGTGATGATACCCACAAGCTCACCACAATATCAAGTGATCTTCCTATTAGGAACTATAGTAACCCTTTCTGAGTGTTCACCATGTTAGGAGTGATTTGCACCTTGTTAGAAGTATAAAAAATCTTCTAAGATCTACCTCACAAGAGGATTTTAAAACACTTTCTATGAGTTCATATTAACAAGGGATTTACAATAAGAACCTATTAAAGTACATTCAATTAAGGGATTTACTTGCTGCAATTTCTAGGGAGCAGCAAGATAATGATCTAGATGTGGCATTGCTTGCCTGTTAGATTCAATTTACCTTATGCACTCTTGTAATACTCCCTTGGTCAAGCCACTCCATAAACTCAGAGTCCCACCTTTTAGTAGCTTCCTACTTGGTTCATAAATTTGAGTCTGATCATTCTTGTTGTAGAGATGGAATTCGACAAGACCATGTTTTGGTTGATGATGGGTCTCATGTTCCTTCAAACCAAAACTTTGTCTAACCTCCTCAGAGATCTTTACAAGCTATTGCAGAGATTCCCAAGTAGAATAGTCTATTATTGATGTGGAACAATCTGTATAACTTCCAAAAATAGTAAAAATCATATAATGCCTTGGATGATTTCAAAATATCTCCCTTGTGAAGAAAAGACATCCACATAGAGAAGCAAACCAAAAATAGATAGTATGCAAATTGTTTGGTTGAATGCCTAATAATGCAAATATTAAAGAAATGCAAATATTAAAGAACTTGCATTCAAAATGTTAATGCATAGAAGAGGATGACTTACAAAAACTATTTGATAGCACACCTAATGATGCAAATAAGCAAGATATGCATAAAATGGACATTCATAAAACACAAGGAGTTTAATCACTAATATAGTGGCCTAAAAATGTTAATGCATAGAAGAGGATGACATTAAAAAAATTTCTTAATACAATGATTAATGATGCAAATAAGAAAGATACACATAAAATAGACATTTATCAAACATAAAGAGTTTAAGCACTAGTATAGTGGCCTACAAATTTTGAAGCATGAAAAGAGAACCTGGGTTACGACAAAGTGTTAGATAGAATGCCCAGTGATGCCAAAATGCAAAGCAATGATTCCATGATATGTCAAAATTATAATTTTTAAATAAAATAAAATGATTTCATGATATGCATGATTAGAAAGACACAAAATCTTACTCTCAGCTTGATGGACAAAACAAACATAAAATAGTTTCCTACTAGCAATGTTGATCATAATCAGTCTAAAATTTATATAGTTGTGAGAAAGCTTGAAATGAAACATTAGATCACATCAAATGCACTCAAGTGAATCACTGACTCTCCCTATTGGACAAGTAGAAAATACTTCTAAACTTGATAATAAAGTTAAAACATGGTACCATTTTTCTAGCAAATATTTTTTTATAGCTTATAGTCTTAGCCCTAACATAATAAACTAGGGAATTAAAGTCCCATGAATCTAAGAATGGGATTAGATTCTTAAAAAAAAGTTGAAAGTTGCCTAAGTGCTAGAATCATCAACAACTAAAGTTAAAAATATCTACTTGCAACACATATCACCCTATGGGTATTATTTATGTTTTAGAAATGGCCAATAATCACTATGAAAAGATTGATAATTGTTGAACAGTTTCCTTAGAAATGAATACCAGAGGTTACGTAACTCTTGGGCTTTGTAAGGCTAGATCTAAAGTACCTCAAATCCCACTATAAAGTAAACCAATATAAAAATACACTAGATAAAAGCTAGTAATTTAACATAAAACTAACCTCCATTGTTCCTCTACTAGAGAAGTTACTATCCAGATCCTTAGTGGTTAGATAATATGTCATTAGTTAATTATTAGGATAAATTCAGTTTAATCTATATCAATTTGGAGTCAGACCATGTATATTAGTAATTCCACATTTTTAAATATGTACGAGTAATGGATGGGACTGTGTTGTGTCCAGTTAGACAGGGTTGTATTCATAATACAAGATGCAAATTACCTAGATAGACACAAGTGTATGGAGATATTTTTTTCCTAAATACACATGTATCTACATGACATTAATAGCTTAACATATTCTAAAGCCTTTATAAAACTCTATGTTTTGGAAACTTAGCAATTTTGTTGAATGTAAAAACTAGTAGTAGGTGACATACCTTTGCTCCTTATACCTTAAATTATTTGCTTTTTTTTTTTGAAAAAAGGCTCAAGAGATCTCTATAAGTCTATGTAGATTTAATAAAAATTGAGCCAAATCATGAAGAAAACAAGTTGGAAAGGTATCCATTAGGAAAAACAAAGAGTATATCCCTAAAGAGAAATATTAGCTTTGATTATAAAAGGAACTAAATCACTGAGCATCTATCCTAAAATATGTGTAGCCAAGAGATTAATAATATTGAAAATATCAACATTGTCAACAAATATCGTTAGCATGCCTTAATTTAAGTGTTAAATTGTGTGCTTTCATAAACATTCATGAGAATAGGATAGAGAAAATGAAAATGGACTAAAGAGTCATCATATATTGAAAGTGATTATGATTTTAGATAAATTTATGACAAGTTTAATAAAGGAAAGGGTATTATACACTGGACCTTCAAAAATTGAAACTTTATTAAGTTTTGTCTTTTTAAATCCTATTACTTATGTCACCATTGCAAATGTTTGACACGTTTTAGTTTCAATTGTAGAAATTTGATAGCTTTTGAGTTTCCATTATAGAGAATTGAAAGGTTTCGAGTTGCCATCGTTAAGTGGTAGAAATCTACAACTTTTCTTATCACATAATGTGTTTGGCAAGGTGATGCAAGTAAGAGTAGTACACAAATACAATAATAAAAAAATAGCCTTCCTAAGTCCTACTCAAGCTTAGGGTAAATGTAAAATGGTCCACTGATCCCACCCACCAACTTCACACCCTCAACTCACCCTATCTTCCAAGTAGTCTAGAGCATCCACTCAACAAAAATCACTCTTACACCTCTCTTCACCTGCATCCTTTAGGTTCTTGAGTCACCATACACCCTTTCAACTCATTCTCTAGCCTTCTACAACGTTCCTTTTCCAACTAATTAGTTCAACTCTTCTCATTATTCCTAATCCAAAAGTTGCAATAAGAGACCTAAAAGGGGCTCAATTGTTGTAGCCCTATTTTACCCAAAATACTACTAAAATCCATAAAATTATATACAACCACCAAAACCAATTGAAAAATCTCTTAATACATAAAAAATTATTTCTCAATCTCAAATATGGGTTTACAATCTAAACTTTCAAGCCTTCTCCTAATGAGCCCTCGTTTCTAGGCTTTTAGGCGAGAAGTTGTTGTTTGGCCTTCTAGGTCTATAACCATGAACCCCATAAGGATTTTTATTTTGATAATTCATTGGAACCATTAATTCTTCCTACCAAAGCTCCACCTTCCAGTATTCTCACAAAGGTCTCTAAGTCTATTCTTTAGACTGTCAGCCCGTGACCAGTAGGGAATACAGTGACAACAATTGCTATTTGGTCTCTATACCATTAGAGAATCATAAAAAAAATCTCATAGGAGGATTCCATGCATCAATATTTTTGAATTTACTAAGCACCAAGAGTTCTCCTTGTTAGAAAAGGGAGAAACACAATTTTTACCTTCAAAACCCTATCACAATCTAAGGTAGCCAACAAGCATGGTAAAACTTAAAAAACTTAAAAATATACTCTCTTATTTGACCCACATCATATTTCCCATTCATACAATGTAAAAGGAACTTTCTAAAATAGTAGCAAATACTTACAGTTTTTATCTAACAAAATTAGAAATAAAAATGCTGACAGTATACAGACTGTTGTCCAAAAAAACATTTTGTTATTCATTTTTAGATCTATATATGGAGTTGTTAATCCTTTCAAAGTGGGAGATTAAAATATATTTAAATGATCCCCATGCCTTTTCAACTTTGAATACCTTCAATCTTATCAAATAAAACTTCTAATTGTTGAGCTTCCTTAATTTTGCAAAATTTGCATGACAATTTTTTTTTGAAATTTTGCAAATTTTTACATATTTTTCAAAAACATGACATGAGAACTTTACTAAGACTATGAAACTATACCTAATTAGGTCTAAATTGTACTACAAGTGCTTCTTCCTCCAAGCCAATGCCAATATCAATGATGGGGTCCTTTAAGGGCATGTACATGGGTTCCAAATCTAGTATTTAGGGTCTTGATGAATCCCCCAATCGAGTTTTATCATGACTGCACTAAGTCATAGGTAGGTGCACATATGGGCCTGTACACCTAGGGATTTGTAGAAAACACGCCTCCCTACAGAAATCCACCTCAAAATTGAATTTTTTCAAAGCACATAAACAAAGGTTGGATTCCACTAAGGGGCATCAAATTCCTATGGTGGAACTGGGTCAAAAGATCAAGTCCTATTAGAAACCTAGTGGAAACCCTCAATCCAGGCAAGCAAACAAGAAACTCTAATAACTTTTGATCTACGATGAGTTAGATCATGAAACCTACTTTGTTTGAAAGTATATTGGATACAAAAACTTTTGATCTCAAAGATTCATGTACATAGGTCTATACCTGTCCTTACCAAGGCACTGTTCTCAAGAATTACAGAGAAATTATTGTTATTTTATTGATAAAATTGTCAAATTACATCTCCTTAGCCTACAACCCACTTGTAAGGGCTTATGTAAGAACTTGCAAAGGTTACATAACTTGTTTGAAGCAACTAGCCATTTAGGATTCATGTTTGCAATGTTTGAAAACTTTTAAGAAAGTTGCTTGAAAGTTGCATGACAACTTTTAGAGCAACTTTTGCCTAATTTGCAAAATTGCAAAACTAATGACCAAACTTGGTCCTAGAATTAAAATAATGATCCAACATGGATCTAAAACCTTAAAAACATGAAAAATCCTAAGTTCCTATGATTTTTAGGCCTATAGACCTTTTTGACCATAGTTAGCTAGGGGCTTATAATTGTGCCAACCTTGGAGCTAGGCCTTACAACTTGGTCTAGGTGCCTGATTAAGAACTTTAAGCTAATTAGAGAGTTTAGGACTCTTAGGTGTGTTTTTTTTTGAGTTTAGAGTAGGTGATCCTACACCAAAAATTTACATCATTTTGCATTCTTTTTGTGGTCCACACATTACCAATAAAAAGGAAAATGACAAACTTCCAATTGAGGGACTCAACTAGAGATCAACTCTTCAAACCTTTCCTACCTCTCTCAGGTAGACCATACAAATTTAGTATAGGTAATATGTATGGATTCTTAATAGCCTGACAAGGATTGAAGTATATCCATTCTAGCTTACAATTAAAAACCAAACAACAACAAAAAATGTTTAGTTTACAAGAACTTGTTTCTTTGCTTGAATTGGGGATCTCTCAATGCATAGAAGTCTAGAAATCCTCCCCAAGCAGGATTTGATTCATGAATTTGTGCTTTCCCATGGTTTTAATTGTAAGATTAATATTATGCTAATACTGGAGATGTTTTCTTTTGCGATGTCGCACATGCATGCTTCATATATTTGTCTCCTTTCATTGGCATATCTTGGACATTTTTGCCTTCATCATCAACCATAACACATCCCTAAATACTCTTGAGAGATAAAAAACTTTATGGTGGAGGTTCCTATCATCCTAAATGCATCATATATATACCTAAGGCAAAACATAAATATTCATCAAATACAAGTGACTGAACAAGACACGAATCCATACTAGACAATTAGAAATCATCGTGATTTATGGAATAGCTCCATTCACTCCTCCAAACATGATATCTAACATGGTGTGTGAGAGGATAGTATACTTTTTTCACCAAATATGTCTATTTTATCCTCTTCATCCTTTTATATGGATGATCTTCTTGTAAAGTGATTTCAGAATAGTAAATACTAATGCCTTTAATGACGTGTTCTTTATATCGAACATCTGGAAATGCCACCATAAATTTATTACTTTAATCTACATTTTTTATTCTTGCTTCTCAATTCTTAGTTACTAGTTAGACATCTGGGTCAAATCTTGAACATTCTTACCACTATGAACATGCTTCACATAAAACCAATCCTAATGAAAACATCCCATACTTGTTGTTCATAATTTTCTCATTAGATCTACACCCCCCTTCACTTGGAACCTGTAGTTGACTACATACAATTTGATTGATTGGAATATATTCTCTTAAAATAATGATTTGTTCCATTATAATCATTTCTAAATTTCTATGAAACAAGTGATAATTTCTAGACTTCATCCATTATAGTATCAGAACTAGAATTGGTTTCTTCTTACCTACCACTATTGTTTGAAATATCACCATGCCATCTAGAGTTTTCATACTTAGACATATCCTTAGAGAGATAATTGGCTATATATCGATAAGGAATTAATTACTATAGAAGGAATCTTCATACAAAAGTTCAATGATTTGGTCTGTTGAGGATCAGGCAGTATTGCAATTACATTTACATCTAAATACTTTGAACAGACCTAATGCTTATTAGATTTTAGTTGATATATTTCAGGAACTATATACATCATGAGACTGATCCTAACTGATACCTACCAACAAAACTATCACTATTGTTTAATTGTGTCTTTTGTTGCTGAAGGCTCTTCTTATATGGTTGTGTCTCTAAATACAATTGTCTCTGAATTCATGCCTTCTTGAGACCATCATGTCTTTTATAATTGATATTAGTCTTCAAGATATTCTTTGTGATAGATCAGATCTATTAGATTAAGAGGCACATAATACCTCATAAAGTTTACCATGAGAATGCATACTCTCATCTCTATATGGCTATTTATGTCCTTTCAACATATTAATTCTCTATATATATCAATTCTGCATGCAAATTTCACATTTGCATAGTGTTCAAATAGGAATCCATAAACAAGCTCTTGTTTGAGTAATGATCTGAAGATGGGACATTGATCTCCAACATGTCTTCACAAATGGATACTCTAAATTTGATGAAAATTCAAGCTCCACCAAGTTGGATTTAATAATTCTAGTTTTCAATCCTAAAGTAATTAAACACATTACTTTTCTACCTCTTGTCATTTATTTACTATGAATATGATTATTAAATGTTTCTAGCACCTACTCACCTTGACTTTCATAAAATACATGTTTAGAGGAAACATTAGATCCTAATGTCAAGAAAATGGTACGAGGAATTGTCACAACTTCTCCAGCACTGCATGTGTCGACTGCACATCCAATTTTTGTGGTAAGACACTAAATTTTGAACTAGATTTTTTTTAAAGACCTATATTACACTATTCAAAGATGATTTAAGAAGAATGAAACTCATAACTAAGTACTATGATGTTAGGGGCATCTTTCAATATAGGCGGGGGAATCAATACATTAATCTTGGCACTTATATTGTTATACATAAATTGATTTCTTTAAAAAATAAATAAGTTGTTAACATTAAAAAATACAAATAAAATGTTCAAACAAGATTTAAGATAGAGAAAATTTGAACAAGATTTTACTATTTTAGTAAATGCAATAGATATGACATCTGCATGTGATGGTATAATTTTCAATTGAACAATGAATGGACACTTCAAATTGAAAAAAGTAGATGCAAAAGTTTCTTTCCTACTAGATGATTATCTCTCTATAAAATTATTTTGATGAATGACTCATAGTTTATGGTTTACAGCGATGGAAAGAGAACTTCTTTGTCAACATTGTTATAGATTGTGGCCTCACTATTATAGGATTCTATTATGCATGTGTTTTATGATTGAAGAATATCTAAGAACTCCACTCTCATGATTTTGGTCAATATTTATAGATGGGACTAATGATTGTTCAAAGATATTGATATGGGTGGCAAATGACTCCTTGTTGATGTGAGAAACATACAAGGCTTGATGGAAGAGTAATGTAAGATGGATGTTGATAGACAAAGGATTGCTAAGTGTATTTGTATTATTGGATAAGGATAGGGTATGGATAATGAGAATATATTTGTGTTGTATGTAAGACAATGTGAAAATACTAATAAATGATGATGATGATAAATGTTGATTGTTGCTAATAAAATGTGTGTATACTATACATGGTGTAAATGTGTATTCATGAAACTTTAATGTAGAATGCAGATAGACTGACAACAAACTAGACTAAACCCAAGCAATAATTATCAAAATGTAAGTTTTATGAGTGTCTCATATTTCCCTAACTACAAATGCCAGCTCTTAGACCAACATCTCAATAATAGTTCTAGAATGGGAGTATGTTTAGAATGCATATCTACAAGAATGCATGCAAGATCTATGACTATAATGCAGATTATATGCTATCAAAATGGACATACAACAAGCTAACTTGCAATAAATGATGCTAAATAACATAAAAGCAATGTTAAAATGCTATGAACTTGCTAAAATGTGCTAAAATGATGAATCAAAATATGCCTATAGTGAAAATTCCTAAAACTTGGGTCCTTTGGCTCTTGTATTTCCCTCCTATTTATAGGATTTTGGAAGGGGTTGAGGTAAGGATTAAGATTTTCACCTTTAATTGATGGGTGAAAGTGAAACTAAAAGTATCTCATAAAAGACTAGGAGGAAGAGTCCAACAAACTTGATTTTGAGGATAATTGAGGATATTTCTAATTCTTTTAAAATGAAAAAGGGAGATTTTCAATTTTGTGAGGATAAATGATTTTATCGATTTAATAAATGTCTTATTTATTCTCAACGCTTTTTCTTTTTCTCCCTCCTTTTTTTGAATTTCATTTTATGATTTTGAATTGTTTTTCTCTTTTAAAGTTGTTTTAGGTCCTTTTGATTTGATAGATAATTAATGACCTAATGTGATTTTGATTTGAAAGTCTATTGTTTTCTTCTATTTTCTCTTTAATTTGCACTGATTGATCAGAATTGCTCAATTTAGGTCTTTGCCAATTTTTGGGTGTCTGTAAATGCCCCTCTTTGAGCTAATATGCAAAGCATATTAGTTCAAACACTATCTTGATTTTCTAATTTTAGGTCAGCTTTTGAAGATTGGATGTTTAACTGATGATATTTTGGCATGTCACCATTGTCATGGTGTCTATATGTTGATGGTTTGATGTTTGATCATTGATGATTTGATGATTTGATTGTGGTGTTGATTTGGTGTTATGATATTTTTGCTTGGATACCCTAGTTTTGGTAGACTTGATGTTTGAAATTTTTGATTTTTTAGAAAATTTTGATGCCCCTTTGAATGTCTCAGTTTGATATGGATATACTACCCCCTCAAAAATGAAATTGGAAGAAAATATGGAAGTGCAAAAGTTAAGTAGGTTTCGATTTCATTTTTGAAATATAGGATAGTTGATGGAAATAGATGATTAGGTTGGTTTGATACAATACCTAATTCATGAGAGTGAGTGAAAAGATCCAAATGGTGGGTAAATAGGGTGAAAAAGTGATATAAATGCCCCTTACGAGGGTTAAATAGGTCAAAAAGACCTTTTACCTTTGTCATTTTCACACTCCCCTTTTTCATTTCGTGATTTGGAGCTTTGATTCAATTAAGATGGTGGTCCCTTTATGAGAGCATAGATTTGAGAGGGGACGTTGGTATGAGTGTCTAGCAGACTATGGTGCCTGGGTAAGTCATCGAGATCTTTCATTTTACAAGTTTTGCATTTGTATCTTTGTTTTCTTAAAATTTCATGCAAATTTTTATGAAAAATGTGATAACTTAGGTATTGTATCGCATTTGAAATTTCTTTTAGTGCATATGCATTATTTTAGAACATTCAAATACTACTATAGCACATACGTGCCATGAAACAATACATTTAAAACCTAAGATATGATTAAAATAGCGCAAGCATTAGGGAAATAACACATATGTATATTTAAATAGTGCATTTGAGTCTTTAGGTGCATATGAATGAGTTTTTAGTGCTTTTGCATTTTATTTTAGTGCCTTTGGGTATAATAACACTTATGCACTTTAAAATAGCACGTATGAGTAGTATAATAACACTTAACCACTTTGAAATGCATGCAATGAGTTAAATAGTACTTTTGATAGTTTAAGTAGTGCATCTGCATGTTTTAGCACATGTAATTGATTTGGTAGTGCATATGTCCTAAGAAATAGCGCAAATGGTTATTGAAGTATGAAAACTGAGTGTAGGGTCATAGTTGAGCGTAAGATAATGTAAAAGGCTAGATTTTAGGTCTGTCAACCAGGGATGCCTCATAGCGAGGAAATGAAATTGATTAGGTATTCTTGAAGTAATGTTGTAGGATTAGTCTTGATAATAGATAGGTAAAGAGTGATGCCCCAGCTCAAGATACAGAGTAGGGAAAATAATCTGGTTTGACTTAGGATAGGGAGGGATGAGTAACAGGTCTAAGATAAAACTAGTAGCTAAGTATCTAGGTATAGATGGTAGACAAATGTATGTGTAGATGCTTAAAATCATCCCAAAAGACTATATTAACTTATTTAATATTTCCCTTGACATTATAATCAATTATTAATTAATTAATTATATTTTTCATATTCTTCTACCTATCTAATTAAATTTATTTAAAGTAGGTTCACTTTTCTAAGGTATTTAAATTTAATTTAAATATCTCCAGCCTTAATGTGTTAAATTTATTTAATACATGATCCTCCATAAAACCCCTTTTAAATAAATCTTATTTATTTAAATCCTCTCCATCTCATTAATTTCTCTAACCTATGATTAAATTAAATCTTATTTAATTTTATCTTAAACCTAGCCTAAAGCCTAGTCTACACCCATCATTTTCATCCTTCTAAGCCTATCCATTTCTTAATCCCACTTAATCATCCTAATAACCTTGTTAAACCCCCTTCTTAGCCTAAGTGTGTGCTCACACATGTGTGAGGACCACTCACACTTCCCACACCCCTCACACTTCTCACACCTCTTACAACTTTGTCCCCCACTCCTCTCTTCAGGTTTGCTCACACGTGTGAGAAAACTTTGAATGTTGACCACTTGCATGGCTTGCTCACATGTCTCCCATGTGGCACCTATGTGGATGCCACTTAGATGCCACCTCACCAAGCCCTCTTTCAAGCCCATAAATAAAGCCCTTGTCTCAAGCATTTTTCATCTCCCACACATACATTGTTATCATGCTAGTTTTCCATTTGAGCTTTGTAGTAATTTTTTAGAGTTGTATACTAATCTTTTGGTAGTTTATAGCTTGCATTTGCATTGTTAGATTAACTTTTTGCTTACATTTTCATTCTCATTTCACTTGCATTGTTAGATTAGTTTCTTTTACTGTATTTCCACCTCCATATCCTTGAATGCTCTTAAACATGGTTTCCTCCATAGCCATTGTTTGACGTGTTTTTCATTTCATATAACATAGTTTTATTATCACACTTGCATTTTCACATCAAGAGATTCACCATAGTTGTGTTTTTGGAGAGCACACCAACATCCCTCCAATCTAAACACATGAACAAGGCCTCTCATGGGTGCCTTTGTTGAGCTATTTGAGGTTGCATGAGGATTTGATTTATTTGTTGCTTTGAGTTGCAAAAATGAAGCATTATATTAGTTGTGTTGCATTTTGTTTTGAATATCTTAATATCCATGTGCAACTAATATTTTTTTGTTTTCTCTTGCTTCCAACAGGTCAAATTCTCTAGTATACATTTTGGCATGCCCAATGGGACCCGCGTCCCTATTTTTCATTCAAAAATCCATCAAGAAAATCATAATTGGTCACCCAAAACCTCGCATTGTCATCTTTGTTGAACATAGTGTCATCTGCATTTTGTCATCTCTGCAAACCAGTGTTTGTGCAGACGCTCTAAGCTATAGTTTTAACCCACTCAAATTACATCAAAAAACCTTGTTTTAACATATGTGTAGGTTATTTTATCATCTACATTTTGGGAAGGTTTTACATTTAAGGAAATCAATTTTTCATCTGCGCATAACATTATATCATTTGTATTTTCCATATTGTCCTCTTTGCATAACATTCTATTGTCTTCGTTGTTCAAATGGCCATCTCTATTATGTGTGGGTTGTCCTTTGTTGTCTTCATATTTTAGCATCTCTACACCTTGAACTGTTGTTTGTGCCTAACAAAAAGTACCACCTGACTACAAAACTATACCTTGTTGTCTTCTATCGTCTGCACATTTCAACATCTACGAGTTTTGGTGTCTGCACATATTGTCATCTATACCTATGAATTGCTGCCTGCACCTTTTGACAGAGTTGTGAAACTTTCAAACATTATTATTTGCTGACTAGTGGTTTGCAGGGATTACTAATGAGTTTTCATGTAGGAAATAGACCTTGGAAGACTTAAAACAAACCAATAATGATTTTTATCACTTAAATGTTTTTTAGTGATTTTCATCACTTTAGGATTAAAGTTTAATTAACTTGCATGATATAACCACTTGCCTTTTGAATGCATGGTGCAATTTAATGAGTAAAATCCAAACACACTCTTGAATTTTTTAAAGGAAAACTTTACATCAATCTTGAATGCCTTAAAGAAATTTATTCATATTTCATTGGAATGGATGTTTAGGTAGCAAACATACTCTTGAATGCCTTAAGGAAATTGACATGAATGTTTAGGCTAGCAAACATTTGGGTTTGGTACTTAAAAAGAACTCATGCACTCTAGAATGCCTTAAGGAAATTGACATGAATGTTTAGGCTAGCAAATATTTGGGTTTGGTGGTTAAAAAGAATTCATACACTCTTGAATGCCTTAAGAAAATTGACATGAATGTTTAGGCTAGCCAATATTTGGAATTGGTGCTTAAAATAAACTCACACACTCTTGAATGACTTAAAGGAAATTGGTTTCATTTTCAGCAATTTACTTATGTTCATGAGCAATTTACTTTCTTGTTGATGAATCTGTAATTTTCATTTATGTTGATGATGATTTCAAGTTGGAAAGAACATTATATGCTATAAACACATGTCTTCAAAGCAAATTACAAAACTTAAAGCTTCATTGGGAAAGAACAAGTGTCTTTTAAACCCTAAGGCCACTTATGTATTCTCTCCCCTTATTCTTTTGGGTGATCTTGGGTGCACAAGAAATAAGTAGTCTTGTTTTTCTTTTTTTTAGGAGGCCTACTTGGGGATTTCATCACCCTTTGGGATGACCTCAACTCTAGTATTCTAGTGGAGTATTAGAATTGGGAGGTGAATCAAAAGACACCTCTCTTGGAAGTAAAATCATGTCACTCTTGGCTAAGACCCAAAGAAATTTATACCTTTGGGAAGTGAAGGTGGAAATTTGGGTTACCGTCTCCTCCTAGCTATGTGACATTATTTTCTTTCATCTACATATTTGGGCCTCATGTACCTTGTTTATATCGATAACACCCTTTAGATAAGCCTTGTACATCCTAGTTGCAGCCTTATTAGGATTGTTGGCATGTTCTGCGTGCTTGATTGTTTAAACATTCAAAAACCAATACCAAACATCAAACAAGTGCAAAAATAAGTGAAATGGTGAGCTAAACTTCAGTGAATGAAATAGTGGTAAGTGGGTCCTTTTGATTCACGGTTATTTTCAAGAGTTCTATATTGGTCTAGCATTTGAAATTGGTTGAGTCTAGTCATAGTTTGTGCTTGAAATTGGGTTTTGTTTTGTTCCTACCATGACCAAAAAAGTCAAACATAAGAAGGTGAAATTGTCCAAACCATTTGTCTATAAGGAAAGGAGAAACCTAGCACACGGTGATAAACAATTCTGATATGCTATCAAGGACATCCAAAAACAAGAAGCTAGAAAAGACTGCTATGATAGAATTGAGTATAATGAAAAACTTCAAAATTGGTCTACCTTCCTAGGGGTAAACCCCAGGTTTTTGTTCCCAGTAAGGGAGGATTGAGTTAACAGCCTAAGTGACCACCACATCTTCATCAACCTTATTTTTTCCAAATTTCTAGTCTTCCATTTGCAAACTTCCTCTAGAGAGCTTGATCATTTGAACCTAAAAACTTTGGCATAAGAACACCTTTCGAGATCACAACACTAGACCTTTGATCCACAGGAAAACACCTATTACTTATTTGAGATCACAAGTCTATCGCCAAATAGTGAGTAATCAATTTGATAGCCTATCTTGCCTAAAGGTCACTTGACCATCTTTGGTAGGAGAAAGATACTACGCACACTTTTTTTTCCAAACCAAGGTCTTTTGTTTACATGTAGGTTATTGGCCCCTTTCATTGCATAAGGTTTAGCAGTTCTCTCTCACATTCCCCTCTTTCTTCCATAGTCTTCCACCCATCGATTTGGTCACTATTGTATGGTACATACATGATTCAACAGATTCACATTTAATCCCATGTCTCACTTATTAGAGTCATTAAGGAAAAAAGAGACGGAGAATCCTTTTCCTTCACACACAACATCATTGGGGGGAGGATTTCCCTCTAGTTCAAACTTTGCTATGCCTAACTTAACATCCACTCAAGAAATGAAAGATCCTTTTCGCAACACAACTTTTGGAAATGATGATGAAGAAGTATACCAAGAGGAAAACCCTATTGACAACAAAAATATCCCTAATGATGTCTAAACATTCCTTGTAGATCCATACAATGTCGAAATGATGGAAAAATCTATTAGGATAAACAAAATTGAGATCTTCCTAAACTTGGTTAAAGATGGTGTTAATGTCCCCATAAGCTTTAATGAGACCACCTTGTTTAGATAGATTATGAAGGGTGGTGCTCCCGTATTTCCAAACACAACCCAAGTATCTAGCCAAGGACCAAAAGTGACAACTAGTGCTACATCCACATCAAGTGGCACCACACAACCGACATTCTAATTAAGTGCAGAACATATCCAACAAATCATTAGTGCCATACCCAACACTACTACACATGCTAGTATTCTGTAGTCCACCTTAATAGGGCCAAGTATAGGATGATTAAACATTGGGCAAATGTCTACTCAACAGATGACAATTCCAACACAACCTATGTATTCCACTTATTCACAAATTCCAACAAGTGTGGTGAAAACATCTGTGCCAATTCCAATGACTGCATATCAATACATTTGCCAAAGTGTAGCACTTCCACCACCTCATAATATGTTTGGAACTCCCTATAGCTTGGGAGATGTGTTGCAAATGCTCAATAGTCACAAGTGCAACCAAACCAAGGTTTAGCCCAACAGTTGCATGAACTTTGAAACTTAGTAGACTCCATGATCAACAAAGGGGTGAAGGATTTCTCTTTTGAGGAAGTTTTTCCATTCCCATTTGATAGATCCATTAGCATGATACCATTCCCACCAAACTTTGAGATTCCTAAATTTGAAAAGTACATGGGAGAAACATGGCCTATCACACATCTCAAGAATTCTTGGTTTTGTGTCAAGAAGTAGCCTATAATGAAGAATATCTTAAGAGGCTCTTCACATGAAGTCTTGGAGGCCCCACACTAGATTTGCTAATGAACTTATTCAAGGGTTCCATTACCTTTTTCAATGATTTAACAAGGAAGTTTGTAGCACAATACTCTTACAACATTGAACAACATGCCTCACTAAGTGATTTCTACAACATAAAACAATGAAACGGTGAAACATTTTCCAACTTTCTACAATGGTGGAGGCATCTTACTAACTGCATGCCATAAAAAATTGAGGATTCCCACCTTGTGGATATATTTATCAAAAACTTGATACCAGAGATGTCTTTTCACCTGAAGATGGCTAGCCCTAAAGATTTTGCTACATTATTCAAGAGAGGCAAGAGCATTGAAAATGGGCTTTTAGACAAAGGTGTTACTAGACATTAGAGCTCATCATCCTCAAACAATGATACAAACAACAATAGCAAACCCAAGTTTTTGTCCAAAAATGAAGGTGTCACACATGATGGTGTCATTGATGTTAAAAGTGTAAAAAACCTTCAAGGAAGAAACAACAACAACAATTATTGTAACTGAAACAACAATGACTCGAACCATGATAATTAGAATAAAAACAATAAGCAATCTCACAATCACACGCAATTTTTTCCTCACAACAAAAACAATGCCAACAACAATTACAATCGTGACTATGATCACAATAGGGTGTGCACTAACTTTTGTGAACCCTTGGAGCCATATTTCAAAAACTACTGGATCACAATTTGATGGTATTTCCCAACACATGACCCTTTGGTGAAAATCAATCAAAATTGAAATGGTATAGGGAAAATGAAGATTGCAAATACCATCACATCAAGGGACATGACACAAACAAGTGTATAAAACTCAAAGTCTTCATTCAAAATCTTGTTGATGATGGAGAAATCGAGGTAGAAGGAGGACCATCCTCTAAAAATACTAAGTTGAAGATATTCCAAAAGCCATTTCCTAATCACAACAATGACAATAATAACAATGAAAATAACAATACAAACAATGCAAATTGAGCTTCCACATCAAATGCATTACCCTATGACTATTCTACTAATCAAATATCAGGGTTTGACTCCTTGTGTGGTAGAATAGAAACCAATGATATATGTGGATTTGATATAGCAACTGATTGTGATGCAACCACTCGATGGGGAAGACTTACTTTGCAAGCTGCCACTCCCAACCCCACTAATCCATCAATTCCACATGCACCTACTATGTCATCCACTTCAAAAAGGCCCACTGCTTGCTATGATGTGTTGTCCTAGTTAGGTAAGACTTCTGCACAAATATCCATTCTTGAGCTCCTCACCACATCACCCATCCACAAAGAAATTTTGGAGAAGGCTCTTTTAGACTCTTGTATTCTTGAAAACATTAATGCCTCCCAATTCACCACCATGATTGAAACCTTGCCACACAACAACACCTTGTATTCACAAATAAAGATTTCCAAGGTCCTAATCCCCACCATAATTTATCACTCCACATTGAAGTCCTTATACAGTGACATAAGATTAAAAGAGTCCTTAATGGATCCAATTTGAACCTATGTACATTGAAGATGATTCATTTCTTGGGACTTCTGAAGGACCTCCTAGATGTCAATAAGAGGATAACAATCAAAGCATATGATGAAAGGGAATGAGAACCAAAAGGAGTTATCATGTTACCACTAAAGGTTGGGCCACCCATCATAAATACTAAATTCCATGTCCTAGACTTGGATTTACCATATAACATTTTGCTTGGTTGACCTTGGATACATACACTAAAAGTGGTACTATCTACCTATCATCAATACTTGAGATTTCCTCACCAAGGAAGAGAGGTCATGATTACAAGTGATCCCACACCTTTTTCTTTTTGTAAAAGATTGGAAGGTGCACCAGCAAATTTTTGTCCAATCAGTGAGTTTGCTAAGGTTATACCCAAGCCTCTCACAATAACAGAATCACCTTCCCCAACAGTGCCAAAGTTATCCAATAATAATTCTAGTTCCCACAAAGGAAAAGAAAAGGTGGAAGATACTAAGGTCAATACTATAGGGAAGAAGGTTACTTTTACTAATTTAGGAATGGGAGAGTATAAGTTTGAAAATGTCTTGTGTGTTGGACAACTACCACTCTCCCCCCATTCCTTTGGAAAACCTTCACAATTACCACCTCCTACCAATAAGGATACTATGCATGTTAACAAGAGAATATTTTAACATATGGGATCACTTAGTGATGAGCACATGGAATCTAATATCCTAGATTGTCTATATTTTGATGGAAAAGATGAACCTATAGAGTTCCCCAAGGATAAGTATGTTAAGGCCCCTCCCATTATAAAAAACATGAGATATCATGGTACCGGCCTTGGACCTAAAGAAGATGGAATCAGACAACCCCTCAAAGCTAATAGCTATCCTAAAAGATGTGGTTTGGGCTCCATTAAACCCAAGGTATCCTTTGCTGACAACGATTGTATGGTTGAATCTAATTTTGAGACTGAAGAGGTGGAATTCTTTGTAATACCCTTCCAATACATTGAGGATGACCTAGATAACCATATAATACCCTTCCAATACATTGAGGATGACCTAGATAACCATATCCATGCCATTACCATAGCCAACCTTTCATCCACTAGCCTACCTCTCACCAACCCTAACATGATAGACTGGGACCTTCAGGACACACCACTAGCTCTTGATATCTATAAGTCTGATGAAGTAGTGATGGCACTCTTTGGTCTTAAGAATCTCCAAGATTACAAACATGAGATCCAATACAATGAGGAAGCATACTTTGGTATCCAAGTCAACTTTCTTAGTTGCAAAAGTGAAAAATAAAATAAAAATGGAAAAATAAAAGAAACATCCTTTAGTGAAAACTCTTCTAGGGCACTTTTGGATGAAGAAAATGCTAAAATATAGGATGCATCTTCTAGTGAAAACCTCCTAGAAGTGCTAGAAGAGGGAGAGGTTGACTTGCCATTCAGATCTTTACCACCAAAAATTCATCTATTTTAAATGAGGATACAAGTCTAGTCAACTTGGGTATAGAGGACAATCCACAAATCACCTACATTGCAGCTACCCTAAGTCCTGAAGAACAAAAGGCAATGATTAAACTCTTGAAAAATGGTAAAATCAATTTTGCATAGACATATAGAGATATTCCTAGTTTAGACATAGATTTGGTTGTGCAACACTTGATAGTAGATCCCAAGATTAAACCAATGAAGCAAAAGTTGTGTAAAATGCATCCTAGGTAGCACTTTTAGGCAAAGCAAAGTTGCAAAAAATGTTAGAGGCAAAGTTTATCCATCCTATTGATTAGCCTAAGTGGGTCTCCAACATCATTCCTATAGGGAAAGCATCTAAGGGCATCCCTATTTGCTCAAATTTTTAAGATTTGAATCTTGCATGTCGTAAGGATGATTTTCCACTTCCTGACATAGACATCATAGTGGATTTGACTGTAGGACATGAGATGTTGTCTTTGATGGATGGTTTCTCTAGTTACAACCAAATCAAAATTGTAGAATAATATCAACATAAAATGGCATTTACCACCCCATGGGGAACCTTTTGTTATCAAGTCATGCCTTTTGGCTTGAAGAATATCGATGCCACCTATCAACATGCAATGACTACCATAGTCCACGATCTTCTACATGTCATAATGGAGGACTATGTTGATGACATCCTAGGAAAATCAAAGACATGAGAGTCCCACATTGATGTTCTCACCACCATTTTTGAAAGGCTGGAGAAATATAAAGTGCACCTTAATCCAAAGAAATGTGTTTTTGGGATCAAATCCAACAAGTTGTTAGGCTACATTGTGTCAAGAAGAGGTATTGAGGTAGACCCTGCCAAAGTGAAAGCTATCATAGAAATGCCTCCACCTACCACATTGAAACAACTTTATAGTTTTCAAGGAAAATTATAATCCATTAGGAGATTTGTGTCACAATTGGCAGATAAAGTGCATCCACTTCAACATATTCTTTGCAAGGGAAACAAGTTTCAATGGGTTTATCTATGTCAAAAAGCATTTGAAAAATTAAGACGTACTTGGGCTAATCCTCCAATTCTAGTCCCTCTGATTGTAGGACGACTATTGATTCTATACATTTCAGCTACTTCAATTTCCTTAGGAGCACTTTTGGCACAACTAGATGAAAATGGTAATGAGCAAGCTATATACTACCTTAGTCAAACACTAGCTGGCTATGAGTTGAACTACACTACTATTTAGTGAGCATGTTTGGCAGTAGTCTTTTGCACATAGTAGCTACACCATTATATGCTTAATCATACTACACATCTCATTGCCAAGATAGATCCACTCAAATATTTCCTATCAAAAGTTGCCCTCGCTGGTTGAGCAACGAAATGGGTCTTGATTTTAAGTGAATTCAACATTGTTTATAAGGATGATAAGGCCATTAAGGGAAAAGTAATTGTAGACCAGCTTGCTAAAGCTCCCCTTCAAGGTGACCATCCCATTGTAGCAGATTTTCTAGATGATACAATTATGACTATAGCCCCTAGCACACCATGGAAATTATTTTTTGATGGTTCCTTTACAGAAAAGGGATCGAGGGCAGAGATTTTGTTTGTAACACTGCAAGGGGACCTCATTCCTAAGTCTTATAAAATTTCATTCCCTTGCAAAAATAATATAACTAAGTATGAAGGCTTAGTCACAGAGCTATGGCAAGCTATCAGATGGAATATCAAAAGCCTTCTTGTCTTTGGAGACTCACAATTGGCCATTAAACAAGTTACAGATGAATACCACACAAAGGATGAGAAATTGTTGCCATACTGCATGATAGTTGAGGATCTTAAACAACACTTTATAGAGATTTTTTTTTAGTAGATACTAAGGGCTAACAAAAAAGCAACAGATGCTATGGCTACTATTGCCTCCATGATTGCCATGCCTTAATATAGTCCTAAATGTAAGTTTCTTATTGAGAATCCTTTTACTCCTACTTATGAGCAAACCGGTTCAAAGTTGGTGTGTGAGATTTTTGGTCCTGAGTCTCCATGGTACATTGACAATTTTTCCTATTGACATCACAAAATCATTCCCATAGCCCTCACCCCAAATCAAATCAAAACCTTCATCCATCGCATAGCTCGATATACCACTCTAGGTGACACACTTTTTCGAAAACACTTTGATGGAACCATCCTCTGATGTCTCAATTCAGATGAAGCCAGAACGATGTTAGAAGAGGTCCACCAAGGGAGTTGTGGTGCCCACTCCAGTGGCCTTACATTAGCAAAAAAGCTTCTTAGGATAGGTTACTATTGGCCCACTATGGAAGCAGATGCATATCATTTTATGAAGAGATGTTTTCATTGTTAGTAGCATGGTGATTTGATACATGCTCCCACCCAAGACCTTCAACCCACCATCACCCCATGACCCTCTTCCCACTGGGGATTCGATCTTGTTGGTTAAGTATATCCAAATTCTACAAATGGCCACAAGTACATTATTGCCACCATGGATTACTTCACAAAGTGGGTCGAGGCTATTCCATTAACCTACATAACTAGATTTTTTTTTTAAAAGTTCATCTTGAACTACATTATTTGTCATTTTGGTATACCTTAAGATATTATGACTAATAATGGAACACCTTTCAAAAATTAGGAAGTTGCCACATTGTGTAGGAAATTTGGAATCACCGAGCATTTTTTCACCAAATACTACCCCCAAGGTAATGGCCAAGCTGAAGCTACTAATAAAACCATTTTGAAAATCCTAAATAAAATTATTGATCTAGTTGGTCGTGATTGGCACCTCCATCTTGCTCCCACCCTTTGGGCATACCATACCTCCATTCGTACCCCCATAGGAGCCACTCCATTTTCCCTTGTTTATGGCTCGGAGGCTATCTTACCAATCAAAATTGAGCTCCCTTCCCTCAGAATCTCTCTCAAGAATATGATGTTGGAAGAAGAATACTGAGTTGCTCACTTGCAAGAGCTGTAACTCCTCAATGAGAGATGCCTCAATGCCCTAAACCACCTCTGCATGTATCAAAATCACCTTCAGCTTTAGTATCATAAGAAATTACAGTGTGATGTCCCCACTCTAACATATAATTTAAATAATAAATAAGTATTATATATAAAGTAATGTTAATAATAATATTAAAGTAATAATATGTTATAAGTAATATTATATAATAATATTATCACATTATAATAACAATATGAGAGTATGGAATTGATTAAATGATAATCTAATTTAATAATGATATTATTATTATAATATGATATAGAAACACTATTAATATAAAGTATTATAATACAATAATATATATACAATTGATATATTATTAAAATAATGTATAGTTATTAATATAGTATACATTATGATATTAATTAATTTAACTAATCTTTTTGATGTAAATATATAACTAATTATATTATCATCAATATAATTAATATTAAAAGGACATGACTCTTTGAAATACATGTATATATATACATATATATCTATACATATATATATACATATATATACATATACATATATATACATATATATACATATATATACATATACATATATATACATATACATATATATACATATATATATATATACATATATATATACATATATATATATATATATACATACATACATACATACATACATACATACATACATACATACATACATACATACATACATACATACATACATACATACATATATATATATATATATATATATATATATATATATATATATATATATATATATATATATATATATATATATATATATATATAGTATCAAATGTTGAGTAGGGTATGATACAAATTATTATGAAATGTATAATACAAGAGGAAATTACCTAATGTCCTAAAAGGGGACATTACAAGTGGTATCAGAGCCTAGTTCCTGCCATCCTGATGGGAAGAAAATATGAGCAATTAAGAAAACTTATAGAGAAATAACTTCATTGACATGAAAGGAAGTGACCAAAAATAATGAATAAAACATTATGTAGAAGTGGTTTCATTGAATTCATAAAATCGTAATCATTTGGCCAAAATACACCATACCCAATGAGTAGAACCATTTGGAAAAAATAATGGTTTGGATCATATTATAAGCAATATACAGATAGAAATAACAAGAAATCAAGATGACAAATAGTGAAAGCAACTCTGATAAATCATCAAAGTCACAAATACCCATCGCAAGAGAGAATGGGCCATCATTAAATATTGGAAGAAAACCAAACACCATCTAGAATCAAGGAACAAACAATGTCAGACATTGAAGAAAGTGTATAGTCAGAATAAGACAAAGACACGGGATAGCCATAACATTTTCACAAACAAGTCACCCTATTGTGGAGAGAGTGATAAATAAAAAGTATAGTTGATATCTAGCTAGGGAGACATAAGAACCACATGCCAAGTGTTAATAAAAAAATATTATTGAACCAATAAGAGGCATTAGATTCCACATAGACATCACAAGAGTTGACATCTTGCACAAATAATTTAGTCAAATTGATAATCAAACACTCAACCAATTACAAAAGCATATAAACATATCAATAAAGACCATCTCAGAGCCAAGTTCCCACCAGCCTGAGGGAACTAATGAGCAATAGAGATTAACCCAGCCAATATAGAGCAATTATAATCCATGAAAAATAAATATAAGAGAAGGAAAACATCATCAATACGGACAAGATATTTCAAATCTGCACCAGTAGCCAATACATTGGGTCAGAAATGGTGAAAACCAATTAGAATCTCAATATAAACATAGGAAACAATGAAAATGGAAACCCCATAAGGGAATAGAGAATGAATTTGTCCTTTTGATCAAGTCATATCATAGGTGATCAATTCAAAACATTAAAAATACTAAAGAGATAAATTCTCTAGACAATGAATATCATACTTCCTAAAATAATACAATTCAAGAGATATCACAATTATATATGAGGATACAGATATGATTGGCAATTGTAATATGGAGATTTGAATAATATTGATCTTATTTATCATTGGTGGCACATGGAATTTAAAACATAAGGGCCACATACTCTCCCTTAGAACAATATCAACTCATGAACCCTTAGAAAAGAAGTCTTTGTTATCATTGTCACCATATATTATTTCTTGCATTTTGTGATGGGATTTTTCTATTATATTTTGTGGTTACTACGATTCTTTCTTTACGTCACACTATGGCCAACTGTCCATGTGTCCCATGTATGAGGCCCATCCCTCAAAATACATGTGTCTTTAAAATGTTGAGGCTTAATTTCACATCACAATATGATCCATATGTCTGGGACACTGAAAGCATAAGATAAACCTTATACGATTATCTAACTTCAGAGGTATATATGGAAACAAATTATAAACAACAAAATGAACTTTATTTATGTTTAATTACTATGAAAGCATGGAAATTGTAATCACATATAATTTGAACCAAATCAAGATCAAATTGAGAAAAGGAGGCAAATCAAATAACAAATAAAGTTTTTAGAGATCAAGTCATCCCCACATCAGTTGGTTGGTGCTTCATACGAGTACAGAAGGGGCCCACATTTTAATTGGTAAAGAAAAGATATTAGAGGGAAGGCACACATAAATATGTCCAAATGCATTTCAACATCCAATGCACTCCATGTGATGATGTCAAGTTAGCATAGGATATGGTACTTTAATATATGGAAAGTGGATATGAAGATTGCTTCATGATCCTAAATCACCACTCAACACATAAAGGTATGAGGTAAAATTATATATATATATATATATATAATATTGTTATTTTAGAAGTTTTATTAATTTTAAATGTTACTATTATCATATAAAATATTATTATCACTAACTTTCTTATTATTGACACATTTTGTTATTTTGAAGAATAAAATATCGAGATAGAAAGGATATAAAATGGTGAATCAAATTACCTCCTAAGTAGAACACATTGATAGATGTCAAATGCTGTCATCAAGGCCAAGAAGGCCAAAGTTCTACTCTTGGGCTTAGGTAGGATATTTAAGAAGAATAAGATTACCTCCTAAGTAGACCACCTTGATGGATGTCAAAGGTTGCCATCAGGGCCAAGAGGGCCAAAGTTCTACTCTTGGGCTTAGGTAGTAAGAATAAGATTACCATCTAAGTAGAACACCTTGATGGATGTCAATGGCTGCCATCAAGGCTAGCAGGGCCACAGTTCCACTCCTGGGCTTAGATTTGGTTAAGTTAAGATTTGACATCATGTCAACTTAATTCAGTTAAGAATCTACCAAGTAGATGACCTTTATGGATGTTAATGGCTGCCATCAAGGCCAAGAGGGCCAAAGTTTCACTCTTGGGCTTGATAGGATATTGGTTCAGGACTAATTTATCATGACTAATCTTTTCTTTGAAGCTATTATATACATGTACATGCTAATAATTGTTTGTATTTTAGGATCTATGATCAAAAAGCATACTGGGGAAGTATATTTTATAAATTATTCCCTTTGCTCTACTTCATTGTGAAAAATAATGTATGATGTGTTTGCATCGTGTCTACTTCGTGTTTTCATTTGTCTACATAGTGTATGCTTTGTATTTTCATTTATGTATATTTCATAAATCTCTCTTGTCTTTTGAATGCAAATATGTTTTGTTTGTGTATGAAAGATTTTTCTTGAGGGAAAACAAATTCAAGAGGGGAGGACTGTGATGTCCCCACTCTAACATATAATTTAAATAATAAATAAGTATTATATATAAAGTAATGTTAATAATAATATTAAAGTAATCGACATGTTGTGATGGTTAAGTTGTTGTGTTGTTATCCTTGCCATCAAGGTTCAAATCTCATGGGGATGAGGTCCCCCGTTTGTGGCCTCACTGGTTCATAGCTCCAAGTCAAAGCGTTTACCCCTCTTAAAATTAAATAATATTAAAGTAATAATATTTTATAAGTAATATTATATAATAATAATATCACATTATAATAACAATATGAGAGTATGGAATTGATTAAATGATAATCTAATTTAATAATGATATTATTATTATAATATGATATAGAAACACTATTAATATAAAACATTATAATACAATAATATATATATATATATATATATATAATTGATATATTATTAAAATAATGTATAGTTATTAATATAGTATAGATTATGATATTAATTAATTTAACTAATCTTATTGATGTAAATATATAACTAATTATATTATCATCAATATAATTAATATTAAAAGGACACGACTCTTTGAAATGCACGTATAGATATATATATAGAGTATCAAATGTTGAGTAGGGTATGATACGAATTATTATGAAATGTATAATACATCAAGCCACGACAATTTGAGGTGGGTGACTTAGTTTTGTAGCATAACATGAAGAATCTCCAGAACCATGAAAAGAAAGGAAAGTTTGAAGCTAATTGGCTTGGTCCATTCACCATTATAGCCAAATATGGTTCTAGGGCATATTAGATTGCTACTCTAGAGGGAGATCCACTCCCTAAGCCTGTAAACATCAAACATCTCAAGTGGTTCTATGCTTGAGCCTTGTAGTTCCTGTACAGTGCTTATACAGTCCCACAAAAATCCAAAAAAATCAAAAAAATTAGAAAAATACGAAAAAAATTCATAAAATGTTCCTGAAGAAAAGACTAAAAAGAAGAAAATGTTCCTGAAAAAAGTATTTTGGTCTATTATCTATAAGGCTCATTTCACTTCATTCCACCATTCCATTTCCTTTGTGTAAAGTCATATCTAGCTTATGCTTGTCATGCATCCAATAAAAGACCTCTTGTCTGTGAGGCTCCACTTCACTTCCATGTTTTGAAAGACCTCTAGTCTGTGAGGCATTTTTACATCGAGTGTTTGTTCCAATCCCATTACACTGAACTTTTTCACAATAGTGACCACACTAGGACTTAAAACAAAATCACCATTTGAGACTTAACGATTCAAGAAACTTGTTCTCTTCATAGCCCTTGCAAAAAACAAACAAACAATTTGTGATCATTGACATAAAACACAACACATTACCATAGTATGAATCCTTCCTATATATGGCATTGTGAAATTCACTTCTAGACCTAAGGTTCTTGGCAGGAACTATGGATTGAATGACTACTTGGTCATGAGGTCTCTTTTTGGTTGATTTCATTTTGTGTGTTAGTGGAAGCCATTTATGGTGCACCTTGATCTTCCACATTTTGGTCATACTTGAATGGCTCTCATTGACTACACTTGTTGTTTGTGGTATGATCTATTTTTGAGGCTTTACTACATATGTGTCAATTTCAAGTTATGTTAATGCGTTGTGCAATGGGGGCAATGGGTTAGCACACTTTCCACCAAAGATCCCTAAAAATACTTTGGGTGTGCCCAAACCTCTCCATGACATATATGACAATTGTTCCATCATGAATATGCAAACTACACCTATTGTCTTAAAGTCTCTATGACTTTGTGCATCTAGTCCATGCAAAGGAGCCTTGACATTTATGCTTCTATAGCATATAATGCATGAAATTTTTTGCAAAATCAAACTAAGGTGTCCCCTTCCATACAAACACAATTGAATCTCTTGATATCATGTAGTTAGGATTCATGTAGTATGGAATTTCATTTGTGCCATGCTTGAGACAAGGGTAATATTTATTCTCCCCCCCTCCTATGCTACACTACTTGGTTTCTATGAGTGAAACATTTTGAAAGATAATCATTCATTAGATTCATTCATCCTACATTTTCATTTTTAAGTTGACTTCATTAGTGTTCATTAGGTGTTTTGTTCATTTAATTAGGTTGCATCATTGGTTCATTACATTAGTTACATGCATCCATTTTAGTCATCACATCTAGTGGCATGTACATCATAATAACATCTCACAATACATATAGTGCATCCATACATATAAAATAAAACAATGCATACATCTCATAATTGCTAGCAAACCTACATCATCCACATGTTAGACATCATATATATAAGAAACATCACATCACATCCTACATCACAATTGTAAGTATCCACATCATAGATATCATATGCATCACATAATCCATACACACATAAGGCCATTGAATCACGTCATGCATGTATTAAAGTAATGTCTGTACATATTGTATACAAATTCATGTAGTATCATGTAGTACAAATGCATCATCAAAAACTCGCTGCATCTACACATATCTATCAAAAACTACTCACTATACAAAATCTAGAAGTTGGCTATGAGGGCCCTACTCCCCCTGTGTCACCCCATCATGGAGGTTGGTGTTGTCCCATAGATTGCTATGATCTGGCCCTACCTCCAGTGATCCATGAGCTTGAGCCTCTCTAAAAATTTGGCTGCTGCTAATCAAAAGGCACAACATCATGATATCGTGACCTATAATAGGCCACCTCTCGTGTAGCCCAGCCTCTACTCGGCTGGCTACAATGGTCTCCTACATAACTATGATAGTGGCCCTAGGCTGTAGCATCTATCTAGCTATGTCCCTCTACCTACAAAACTCATCTAGCTGCACCTAATTATTGTCTCACTCAGCGCGTAGTGTGGCCACCTCTCCTTAGAGTCTCTTTAGCTCTGGGAGCTCCTCAACATCTATTTGCACCTCAAAATTGGCAAACTCTCTTGCATCCACCTATGCCTATAGGGCTACTAGAGCCTCCTATGCACTAATGATGATGTTGCTTCTAGATTTGATTATGTAAGTTTTTTTTATCATCAATGTTTCAGATCATACTCTATGATCCATCATCAGGATGAGAGAAGGATGTAATAATTATGTAGACTAGCTAAGCTGAGTAGAATAAAAAGGAGAGAAGGGGAGGAGGAGCATGCATCACTGTTTGCTCTTGCCCTTTGTACTTGTAGCTCTACCTGTATGATCGCCATGACCTTCTGAATACTATCTACTCAGGCATGCTCTATTTGAGCCACCTCCTATAGTTAGGCTACCTCTACACGTAGACTATCTCACTCAGGACTAACTATGTCTGGGTCCTCTACCTATCCCTGTCCCTATACCTATTTCCCTTGTATTGGTGCCTATACTAGTGCTTGTGCTGGTACTGGCCCTAGATCTCTCCTCGCACGGGCTCTACACCCCTATGGTCCCTACTGTGCACTCTATGCCTATGGTGGCATCATCACTACCTACCCACCATCCCCTGCTCCATCCCCATCTCTATGTGCTTGCTCTGTTAGAGGAGGTGCCCTAGGCACTATCAATCTGACCTGTTGGTGCACTGCCCACCACTGTGTGTAAGCCAATGTCACCCCTGCATCTCATTGATCTTGCCCATGTACTTAGGGCATTGGTGGCATTGACACCCATGAAATTTAGGTCAACCACAGGTTGGTCTCATGACACCATAGACTATCATACTCTCAAGAAATGATAGGGTACAAAAACCTATCTAGAATTGCCTCCTGCACTCTGCCAAATTGCTGTCATACCCTAGAGGGCATGCATTGCATGATCACATGCATTGAGTGTCCACTAATCTAGTAGTCAATTTGTGTATATAGTAGGTACATCTAATCCTAGGAGTCATCCTCTTTTCCAACTACCAAAACTATACCCCACCACTCTACCCCATCATATGGAGTCCAGTTGAACATGATGTTCTCATCTAAATAATGCTGCCAAAATTCCACAAACTTTGTGGAGGTGTACTGAATGGATGGCTGGTATCTATAGTCAAATGGCTTGCTAAGATGTCTAGTCTCCCTTTTGGTGATTGGTCACGTGACCCCAATATGCTCCTAGGACCATACCATCAGCAGTGTTAGTCCAGGCCCCATGGTCCTCAGTGTCATGTATGGACACATGTGCAGATCATGGTAGAGCTCTACTAGAATTGTCTAGCCCTAGTAGAATATAGCCCCATCATCTTGTAGTAGGGTGCTTAGCACCCACACCCACCCAATAAGAAAGCCATGCCCAGCATGGTCTGGTAGCATCCTCCAGATTAGAGATGCTAGATACATAGTTAATCTAGGTACTCTCTACTCTAAGGCCCCTCTCCATGTTAGCTATGATCTCTAGATACATGGTCTTTGTTGTCATCTATCGAAGCACTCTTGCAAAAAATGTGTCTAAACCCTCAAGCATATACTCTAGATATGCCTCTCCAATAGGTAGATGGAAGCTCCCAATAGGTGTGTGCCATCACTCGATGAGTACCAATAGCTATGTTGAGTGTACCCTCAAGTTTAGTCACTCATGTACATGCTCTAATCTGCATAGTCATATGTGCCCCCAGTCAGTCTCTGTTAGTCACTTCTCTAGCACCATGGTTGGAGGATAGTGCCCCTTTGACCTAAAAACCATCATCTCCTCCTATAGCATAGACATGCAGAAGGTCAGTCTCTTTAGCCCATGCTGTCCCTAGAATGGGGAATCCTACCTTGACCTCCATTAATTTTTCCAAATTGGCATAGATGCTAATCGACACAGATGTTGATTTTCATAGACGCTAATTGGTGTAGATGCCAATCTATAGAGACATTGATTGATGCAGACACCAATCAGTGTAGATAGTAGTTTACATAGATAACAGTCTAGAAAGATGTCATTTTGGCATCTTTGACGACTGTGTAGACATTAGTTTCTTGTTGGTGACTACATTTTGTCATTTGTGGAGGTGAAAAATAGTCAATCGTCATATCCACTATCTTTTAGCCCCTTTTTTCATTTGCCTAGATGATAGATTGAACCTTGTCATCTCTACAGACCCCCCTTCCCTTGTCTGTCATCTGCACAGATGACTCCACAGACGATGTGGTCTATAGTTTGTCATCTGCACAGACAACAAGGCAGAGTTTGTCGTCTCCTCCACAACCATATTTTTACCCTTTTTATGGCATCATAAATGCATCTACCTTAGTTTAATCAATTAAATGACAAAGAGGATCAGATGACTCACCGATGGGCCCATGTCGGATGATTGCTGGTACTCCCAAATGTGCTCGCCAAGTTGTAATTGATCAATAGGGTCCATCTTTCCTCTGGATGCTCTGCTCTCTAGGTGTGCAAATGACCTTCTTTGAGCCCCTTGGAGGCTTATATAGGCTCTCTGAGGACCCCTTTTGAGTTCGTGTCTTCCCTTAGCCATGTTCGTTCCCTGTTTGCCCGCAAGTCATTCAGTTTCTTCATTTATTCCCTTTTTCTCCTATTTTTATTTCTTCCAAAGACCTTTTTGCGAAAATTGCCCAAATTTTTTTTTTTGGTGCTATTTTTGTGAGGGGGCACCCTCCTCCTCTTTCATCACTCTTAGGACTCCTACCTTCTCTGGGGAAACCTATATATATTTTTCTTTGATATGATGTTGTCCTGACATCACATCAAAGAGGGAAAAAATATAGATGCTTAAAATCATCTCAAAAGACTATATTAATTTATTTAATATTTCCCTTAACATTATAATTAATTAATTATATTTTTTATAGTCTTCCACCTATTTAATTAAATTTATTTAATTAAGTAGGTTCACTTTCCTAAGGTATTTAAATTTAATTTTAATACCTCCAACCTTAATGTATTAAATTTATTTAATACATGATCCTCCATAAATCTCTTTTTAAATAAATCGTATTTATTTAAATCCCCTCCATATCATTAATTTCTCTAAATCTATAATTAAATTAAATCTTATTTAATTAAATCTTAAACCTAGCCTAAAGCCTAGTCTACACCCATCATTTCCATCCTTTTAAGCCTATCCATTTCTTAATCCCACTTAATATCCTAATTACCTTGTTAAAACCCCTTCTTAGCCTAAGTGCATGCTCATACATGTGTGAGGACCACTCACACTTCCCATACCCCTCACAATTCTCACACCTCTTACAACTTTGTCCCCCACTCCTCTCGTCAAGTTTTCTCACACATGTGTGAGCAAACTTTGAATGTTGATGACATGCATGGCTTGCTCACATATCTCCCATGTGGCACCTATGTGGATGCCACATAGATGCCACCTCACCAAGCCCTCTCTCAAGCCTATAAATAGAGTCATTGTCTCAAGCATTTTCTATCTCCCACACATGCATTGTTATCATGCTAGTTTTCCATTTGAGCTTTGTAGTAATTTTCTAGAGTTACATACTAATCTTTTGGTAGTTGATAGCTTACATTTGCATTGTTAGATTAGCTTGTTGCTTGCATTTTCATTCTCATTTCACTTGCATTGTTAGATTAGTTTCTTTTATTGCATTTCCACCTCCATATCCTTGAATGCTCTCAAACATGGCTTCCTCCATAGCCATTGTTTGAGGTGTTCTTCATTTCAAATAGCATAGTTTCATTATCACACTTGAATTTTCATATCAAGAGATTCACCATAGTTGTGTTTGGGGAGAGCACAACAACATCCCTCCAATCTAAACACACTAACAAGGCCTTGCATGGGTGCCTTTGTTAAGTTGTTTGAGGTTGCTTGAGAACTTGATTTATTGGTTGCTTTGAGTTGCAAAACTCAAGCATTATATTAGTTGTGTTACATTTTTTTTGAATATCTTAATATCCATGTGCAACTAATGTTTTCTTATTTTCTCTTGCTTCCAATAGGTCAAATTCTCTAATATATAGTAATATGATCACTTGGGATGAAAATAGGTTCGTGGCCGAAAGCTCATGGTATGCGAACTATATCTATGGCCTTTAGAGGCAATGGGACAATTGGTGGGTGTAGACCATCAGGTGATAGATAGATATGGGTTTACATAGTTGTTACAGATGCTCCAGTTCCAAGTGAACCAGGGGCTATTGATAGCTGTGGCCAAGCAATGGCACTCAGACCACAACACCTTTTATTTGCTAATGGGGGAAATGAAAGTGATTCCTGAGGGTGTATATAGGATATTTTAGATCTTGATAGTAGGGGATTTGGTTTATTATGATCAGAATACTGATGGCACCACTTTCAGAGATGTGTTTGGAGATGAAAACATTGGGGATGACAGTGTATCTTGGTTTCAAATGCTATAGTATGAGGCACTACTGGCAATTTTGGTGGGATTGATAGGAGGTTTTTTGTTGCCAGATCAACAAGGGCAGGGATGTCCAATTGGATGAGGCCAATTGATATAGGATATGATTGATCAACCTCAAAGATTTGCATGGGGCATTTGCATTTTGGTCCACTTATATCATGATTTACATCAAGTTGTGTATTCTGATGCATCATTGTTATCAGCAAGGGTGATTTTTTTATAGCTATAGACATGAGAGCACTTTCTCATTACTTGTCTAGTGTGTGTGTGTGTGTGTGTGATAGTGGCCTTAAGATATGCCATTCATGTATACTTATTCTAGTGTGATCATGCAGCCCCATTTGGGCAAGACAGAGTATTGGTGGTGGATTTTGGATGATATTGATGAGGTAGTGTGGAGACCATACCAATTTATAGAGCCATGGATGGAGGATGATGATGATATGGTATACTTCTTTAGTCTAAGGTATTTTTTTGGGTTGGATACTAGTAGTGATAAAGAAGTTTTTTTTTTGATAGGTGGTGAGATAGTTTGGTCAATGGTAGGGCATGCCATAGGGGACAACACATTACACTCGAGTGCAGTCAGAGAGAGCAATGTGGGGCCCAAACTTGGAGTATGAGGCTTGGATGGAGGTCTTTTTGTAGATGATAGAAATGCCATAGCCATAGGCCTTGCAAGATGGGGTGGCAGATGTAGGGATGGAGGGGGATTATGCATGGTGGTTTCAGGAGCATCCCTTCCCTAGATACATGTACAGATCTGGTTGAGCCTATTCTAGGGATTGATGAGCCATCAAGTGGGGGAGTGGATGATGATGATGAGGGTGGCCCTAGGAGAGGTAGATGGAGATGATGAGCTAGAGCTAGGGTGAGAGGTGTGATCAAAGCACAAGGGAGGAAAGGCTGAGTAGCCATGGTACTACCATAGAGGGGAGTGGCATGAGCCCTAGTGTAGGGACTAGTGGGTACAGAGAGGGTTTGAGGGATCCAAGGCCATTGTGGGGTGAGGGGGAGATGGGGATTAGTTGGTGGTGCAAGTGTTGGTCAGTGGGATAGAGGGGTGGAGTGGGCTAGCGATAAATAGGTGAGGGCTAGGTTGCTAGAGGATGTGTAGTTTGTCTAGTGCCAAAGGCCATAGGTGCAAGCTCTAATCATGTATCTATTGGGTGCATAGCCATAGGGATAGTAGTAGGTGTTACCAAAGGCATAGCCATAAGTATATTAGCTAGTACCACTAGATGAATAGTTGCCACCAGAGAGGCCAGTGGGATTGACAGATTTGGAGGCTAGGATGAGTGCCATGGAGGCTTGTATGGGTGAGGTGTTGACTACCGTATAGACATTTATAGCTATGATGATACTAGGGCCACCACCACCACCACCACCACTGAGGACAGATGAGGCATTGACAAGTCAAGCCATTATGATTGGGTAGGTTGCACCTATGAAAAATGCGATAGGGAAGGTGCCCTAAGAGGGGACACATACCCCTAGTGAGTAGGTACCTTCAAGTCAGGAATCTATGCATGGATGAGTGTACATTATGTGTTGTGGCCTTACTCCTCATTATGTATGATTATTCTTTTGATGTTCATTTGATATTTATGTTGATGTACTTTTGGATGGTCATATGGATAGATGTTTATGATTTATTGATGCTCATGTTATGTGATTATTGGATGTTCATGTGAGTGCAACCTATCTTACATTCATGTAGATTTTGGCCTTTTGATGTATTGTCCGATTGTTGTGTTTTCTTTATGAGATATCCGAGCTTATAGATGTTCAGATGTGTGCACTTGTTATATCATGGACTCATGTATGCATGTGATGGTTTGATTTGATGGATATGGTAGCAGTAGATGCGGATGTGTATATATATGTGAATGATTAATGTAGCATGACAAAATGGATAATGATTTAAAATAAATGACATGGAAATAATGATGTAATGAAAAGGTGATGTGATAGTATGAGTGTAATGACATGAAATAAAATATGGTGGAATAATATTGGGTTTAATGAAATGAGATGTAGTGGAACGTAATAAAATGGAATATAATGCAATGTAATGTAACAACCTAAAAAAATAGTAAAATGAAATTAGATGTGATGAAATGAGATGTAGTAAAATTAAATTTAAGTGAATGACATTTGGTGTAATGTAACATGATGTAATGTGATGTAATAAAGTGATTTGTAATGCAATGTAACAGAATGAAATATGAAAAAAATGAATTCTAATGGGATGAATGCAGTGGTAATGTAATGAAATAGGCAATGAAATGAAATGAAATGCCTAATAAATGAAATGATATGTGATAAATTGAAATTTCTAATGCAAGAAATGTTATGTGATGAAACAATAGGTAATGAAATGAAATGGAATTGGTAAGTGAATGAGAAATGTGATGAAATGACAAGGAAATAAAAATACTATTGCATAATGAGAGGAAATATGATAGGAGATATGATAAAGTAGGATAGTATAGAATGGAGTTAAAATGAATATAATGCAATATAATGATATGTAATTAAATGAAAGTTGTTGTGATGTAATGCAATGTAATGTAATGATATGAAAATGGAATGAAATGAAATTTGTTGTGATGGGATGTGATGTAATGTAATGATATGTAATGAAATGAAATTTGTGGTGATGTGATGCAATGTACTGTAATGATATGAAAATGAAATGAATGTGAAATTTTTTGTGATGGGATGCAATGTAATGTAATAATATGTAATGAAATGAAATTTTTTGTGATGTGATGCAATATAATGTAATATTATGAAAATGAAATGAATGTGAAATTTGTTGTGATGGGATGTGATGTAATGAAATGAATTTTTTTGTGATGTGATGCAATATAATGTAATGATATGAAAATGAAATGAATGTGTAAATGAAAATAAAAATGTAAATGAATGAATGTGTGGCAAAGTGTCATGGAATGAAAAATGATGAAATGAGAACTAAAAAAGTGAAAATGTGAAGAGGGGATGAAATGATATGATATGATAAATGAAAAATAGGATAAAATGTAACATAACCAATGAAATGTGAATGAAAGTGAAAAGTGGAAGGAAATGGAATTGGATGAGATTTGAAAGTGATGATATGGGATTTCAACTTTTGAGATTAAAAAGCCATGAAATGAAAGAGATGAAATGCATGAAACTAAGGTAATGTGATGATGAACATGAAATGCAAGTCACAAATGTAGGAAAATAGGGGAAGCAAAATATAATAAAATGAAATGAATTGTGAAATGGAAGGAAATGAAATGGAAGGGAATGGTATGTGATATAATGAATAATGATAGATGAAAAGGAAATGAAGTGGGACGTGACAAGATGAGATTGTTTGAGATTCTAAAGCCATGGGATATAGTAGATGATAGGGTGTGTTGAGGAATGAAATTTGATATAAGGCAATAATGACCAGAATTGTTTGAGATTCAAAAGCCATGTAATGCCATAGGTGGGATGAAAATATAAGATGGTGATGTGAAACAATGAAGTGTGATGCATGGTGGCAATATTGTGAGGAGACAAAGTCCATGATAGTTGAGTGCTAAAAGCTCATCTAGATGTTGATGTTATTGCTTGTTATTGGATAACCGGTCATGATTTTATTGAATGATGTTGTGAAGGTCATCTAGTGTTATCCCGACTTATGTGTCAATTGTTTATTTTCAAGGAACCCAAGATGAAAATGAAAACTAGATGAATGCAACTATCTGTCACTTTTTAAAGAGATGATGCAAACTATTTGGCATCATAGAGCCTTTGATAAAAAGTGACTAAGTACAACCGCCACTAGCTCAGATATAGTGATATGAATACTATGTCATGCTGAGAAGTACTAGCAAAGATGAACAATGTACATTGAAATATGACAACTACTAGAAAACAAAAACTATAGCTGCAGAAGAATTTAAAAAAGGCACACAAATAGTCACATGTTAGATAAAAGACCTCACCTAAGATAACACACAAAATTGGTTGACCTACACATGGCTCTCCAAATGAGAGGAGGCACTTACAAGTGGACACCAATAAAGCACAAAACCAAAGGATCATTGGAGTTTAACAATGAAAAACAAATAAAAATATCATGACTTCATCCCAATACCTCTAGTCAAGAACATCATTGAGGTACTAAAAGCACATGATAGCATAGAAAAAAATTATTTGCAAAGCAGACATGCTTCTAGTTGTGCATAACAGTATCTAGTTTGTTCAGTTCTACTAGGGAGCAACTACTGTACTAGGTGGATAAGAAAGCATGGGATGTGTCGGCAGTGATTTAGCAATGGATTCTACTGGGTGGTGTGCATTAGTATGAATTTGGATGGCTGAATGTTAGAGCCAAGAGTCAAGTGTACTGAGTACTAGTGTGGTGGGGTGTAGAGAGTGAATACATGGAAGACTAGTAAAGAACAAGTCTCAAGTGAGTGATGACTATAAGTAAGTGGATAACATGGAAATGGAACAAGGTGAGGTGAAGAGTAGAATGTGGCTATTGGATATATTGATAATTCATAGGTAGTGTGTAAGTGAAAGCATGTTGGGCTCACCAGATTAGTCATAGCAAGAGGGTGATGCTAGCCAGGGTGAAGAGTGAAGCACATTCGGCAAACCCTGAGGAGCTGGTGGATTAGTAAAAAACTAAAAATGTTAATTTCAGAGCCAGGTGAAGCAAGTCAAGTGGGAAAAGGGTCAACACAACTTGAAGAGGTGGGAATTAGGGCTAAAGAAATGCCCTTGTTAGCTTTAATGATGTTGTTGAGGACTACAGTACAATAGGCATTACAGGTGATATTAGATGATGTAGGTGGAGAATAGTCAACCTAGGATGATGAAGAGTATGTTAGGGGAAGGGGAGGGGTCAAGGGAGATAAAATCTCCTAAAAAGTCCATGGGAGAATCTTTGGAGGATGCATGATGCGTTAGCAGGGGTGAGGTGATGACCAAGATGCATTGATTGATTAGCCTCGAGACATCGAGACAAGGGTCAATAGAAGGGGGGAAAAGTAGTGTAAATGTGGAGGATCCATGGCTAGAGGTGGGAGGTAGAGATCAATCATCATGGGACATGGAAGAATTATAGAGGATGTTAGTTGTAGAGAGAGTCTGAGTGGAGAATGTAGAACAAGAGGTCACATTTTTTTTGGGATTAAAGGAGAAGGTGTGGGAAGATGGAGCATGAATGGAGGCAAGATGGCTACAAGCGGTGGTGGGGGCAGAGTGAGCATGGGCGCAATCACTAGAGATTGAGTTGTGTGTGGAGCATGCATAGCCATAGGGAGATGATATAAGAATGTAAGTGGAGTGGTCATGGGCTCAGTGGTTGTAGTAATCTTTGAAGATGGCACGAGTGGGTTTAGTGAGTGGTTAGAATGAATTGGAGTTACTGCAGTCTTAGTCTAAGTCATTTACAAAGACGATTGCAAAATAAAACTTCTTGGCATTAAATTTGTAGGAGAAATTAGCATTAAGTGAGGGAAAGGTGAGGCAATTATAGGAGTGTTTGGGCAAGAAAAAAGTAGACATAAAGCACTGGAAAATGGTGACTAGTCAAATGTAGTAGGAGCTGGATGTGGCCTAATGAGCGACCACTACACCAGGAGTGAAAAAGTTGGTGGAGAATGTGTTTGTGGAAATGCATCAGACAATGAAGGTACACTGGGAAGCTTCTTATTGGATGGGATGTTATTATTAGGCATTCCCAAATAAGGATAGGGAAAAGATGCAGTTCATAGATAGGGAATTTACATAGTTGCTCAATGTGCAATTATGCAGTGGGAGGTTTCCAATTCTTAAGGATGTGGTGTGGGTATGTACGGGGTTGACACTAGGGGCTTCTTCTTCTAGAGCTAGGCCAAAAGAGGCACCATTGATTGGACACCCTCTTTTGCCACCTCCCCCTGGGAGGCCAGAATAATTAATCTGCCAGACACAGTCTAAAATGTAATATTGTCATTGTCATCATAAGAGAATAAAAATTTTGTGCTTGTTGTTGTGGCAATGAAAGGGACAAAAAATGTTGATTGTAATGCATTGTCATGTCTATTTTTGGAATTTTTGATAGATATTTGAATGTTTTTGGTGTTTTGTGACAAATGTTGGAAAGGTCTTAATATTTGTCAAAGTGGGCACAATACGATCCATAAAGGAAAACCTTTACTTATTTGCGAGGAATTGAATGTTCATGTGGGCTCGTGATGAGAGATGAGTAGAGATTTACATAACATTTGGAGAACTATGATATGTAAGGCATAATTTTGCGTATGTTAATAGCCATTATAGATGATTACAAAGCCAACATTGGGACATTTCTCTAGGTGCATAGCGAGATAGACATTCTTGAGGCCTATAAAAAGGTGTTTGGAGTCCAAAAAGGACACTTGGGTCTCAAGAAGGTGAAATAGGGCTTTGAAAAAGGTACTTTTACCCAAAAAAGGTGTCTTGAATGCCTTTGGCAAAAAAGGCAAAAATCATTCAAAATTATCAAAAAAAAATATTCAAAAATTGTCAAAATTTATCAAATTTTTTTTTTAATTGTCAAAAATTGTCAAAAATTATCAAAAACATTCAAAAATTACCAAAAAATCCAAAACTTGTCAAAAATTATCCATGAGAATGACATGGGTCATGAAAAATTGACAAATGATATGGTTTAGAATGAAAGAAGAGATTAGTTTTCCCATAGAGTCAGCAAGTGATGCCACTTTGACCCACTTGGTGAAGTATTTTGTGGGGGTGATAATCTATTTATGTCTTCCAGAGGATGATGGATGGATGACTCCAATTAAATCAAAGCCCCACTGATAAAAAGGTCATGGTGTGGCCAAAGGTTTGAGCTCTTGGGTTGGTGCATGAACAAGGTTGCCATGGATTTGACATTTTATACAAGTCTTGACATAGTCGATAGAATCCTTTTCCATGATTGGCCAAAAATAGCCCATCCTAAGAATCTTCTTTGCTAGTGTGAACTCACTAGAGTGTGACCTAAAAATCCCTACATGGACTTCCCACAGAATGACTCTAGACTTGTCCTTTTTCTAAATAAATTACTATCAAGACCTTTTCTATCCAGCGTATCGGCCACCAAAGTGTAATGTGAGGTTTTTTGAATGAAATTTTATTTTTGGTTACATGAGAGGTTAGATGGAATGCTATTATCATGGAGGTAAGTGATGATGGGCTTATACTAAAGGGAATTAGGAGTTTCTATGTGGAAAATGATAAGGGAATCAGGTTGAATAAACATAGGGTGAACCACCTCTTCTACTAAGAACTCATATCGCTCGTGCTACTCTAGGAGCTAGAGTAAGGAGGCCAAGGTGGCCATAGCATCGGCTACTCTATTCTTCTCTCTAGGAATTTGTTCAAAAGTAATATGAACAAAACATGCCTTGAGTGTGTCAACCATATGTTTTTAAGGCAATAACTTTTCATCTTTGGTCTAATAAGTGTCATTGACTTGATTGATGGTCAAATGGGAGTTTCCATAAACCTCTAGTGCTATTATTTTCCATTTTAAAGCAAGCTTGAGACCCTAGACCAAAGCTTCATATTCTACCATGTTGTTGGTGTAATGGAAAATTAATTTGTAAGACTTAGGGATATTAACACCTAGTGGTGTGATGAACAAGATACCAGTGCGTGATCCATGGTGTGTGTTGGAACCATCAAAATAGAATTTCCATGTTACCAGCTCTCTTTGAAGAATGTGCATATCTAGGAAATCTACTAGGATAGGATTTGAACTCTCTATAGGTGCATCAACCAATTTATTGACAATGGCCTATCCTTTGATTGCCTTCCTATCAACATACTCAATGTTGAGCTCACTTAGGATCATCACCCATTTAGCCAATCAATTTGTTAATACAATTTTTTTTGAGGATATATTTGAGGGGGTAAATTTTGGATATGAGCTTAACTTTGTGTATTAGAAGGTAGTGACATAGCTTTTGGGAAGAAAAAACTATGGCTAGACAAGCCTTTTCAATAAAAGAGTAATTGAGCTCATAGTTGACCAAGGTATGATTGATGTAATAGATAGCCCATTCTTTTCGTTGGTCATTTTCTTTTGCTAGGAGGGCTCTAATTGAGATTTATCTATTAAAAAAATCTACAATAGCAAAGGTTTGTGTGATACAAGAGGTACCAACATGGGTGGATTCATCAAGTAGGTTTTAAGTAAGTCAAAAGCCTTCTAACATTGATCATCCCACTTGAAATATATATCTTTGTGTAGAAAGTGTGTGAAAGTTATACACTTTTCCACTAACTAAGAAATGAATTGATGAGCTAAATGAAGCCTACCTTGAAGAGAGCATAGTTGACTTAGATCATTTGCAGGTTGCATACTAATTATGGCTTGTGCCATTTTGGGGTCAACTTCTATCCCTTTGGTTGAGATAATGTATCCTAGAAGCTTGCCTAATTTAATGCCAAAAATGCATTTCTTTGTATTGAGCCTAACTTTGAATGCTTCTAGGTGGGTGAATACCTTGGCTACTATGGAGAGATGTTCTTCTTGTCTATGGGATTTGGCAAGGATGTCATCCACATAATCTTCCATAAAGATATGCAACATATCATGGAAGAAAGTGGTCATATCCCATTGATAGGTGGGCCCAACATTATTTAGCCCAAAGGGCATCACATTCCAACAAAATGTGCCCCATGCACAAGTAAAGTTATTTTCTCTTGATCTTCTGGTATTATCCTGATCTGATCATACCCTCAAAACCTATCCATGAGTGAGAACATGGAATAACCTATTGTTATATCAATAATGGTGTTGATGTTGGGGAGGGGGAAATCATCTTTGGGACATGCTTTGTTTAAATCTTGGAAATCAATGTAGATGCATATGTTGCCATTCTTCTTTGATATGGGAACAATGTTGGATATTGATGATGCATATGCCAAGGGCCAGATGAAATTGGTGCTGATTAAATTTTCTAACTCTACTTTGACTAATAGAGCTATATGGGGATGCATCTTTTTGAGCTTTTTTTTTACTGGCTTGACCTCCAAAGAAATGTTGAGGTGGTGGATGATTAAAGTTGGGTCTAAGGCAGGCATGTGTATGTAAGACCATGCAAAGTTTATCTATCTTGCTTCAAAGAAGTGAATGAATGCCTTTCATTTCTCTATGCTTAAGGACTATGCTAAATAAATGATCCTAGGTTCTTTCTCTATGCCACTGTTGACTAGTTTTGTTGGTTCAATCAAGATAGAAGACCTTTCCTTAGAGTGTTTGGGTAAGGTATCAATTATCCCAACCATGGGTGCCACAGTTGGGTTTTCACCCTAGGATGTGTCACTTCTATTTGTTTCTATTTTTTCTCAAGATTAGCCACAATTTGGTAGTGATCTTTGAGGTTGTGGAATGCTTGACCTATTCTCATGTGATTGAGGTAATTGATACCATACTTGACTATATGCCTTTCTTCAGTTCTTTGTTGATGAGATGGTTCAACAATGTTAAGGTAGATGAAGGCTTCATGGTCAATGTCAAAATGAGGGATGTGGTGAGGTTTGGTTATATCCCAATTAATGATTTTGGGATGGACTACGAAGAGTGATTCATAATACGAAAAGGGTTTGACAGGGTTTAAAGACATGATTGTATTGGATAGTTCATACATTGTATCTGTTAGATCTATGACATGAGCTTCTTCTAGAGTTTTGGAAAAAGTAGAGCTTGAAAGAGGCTCATAGCAGTCATCTTCAACTTCTACTAGAAAGAAGTTAGGGAATAGGGTCTGAAATTGAAACCCTTCAACATGTTGATCATTTGCTAAGCTACTTTATTGTTCCTTGTGTAGCCAAGATGTTAGATTTTGGTATGTGAATAACATCACAGTCTTTATCGTGAAGAGACTCCTTAGATAATGATTCAAATTCCCTTATAGTGGAATCATCATCATCTTCATCATTAGAGGTGTTTATGGATCGTTCTTTCATAAGATGTGAACTTGAGAGGGATAGATCTACGTTTATGATGTCAGTTGTTTTCTGGCTATAACCATCCTTTTGTTTAGGTACCCACACCAAGGTGGAAGAGAAGGAATCACTATGCTTAGGAAAAGCTTTAGAAGAGGTCTATGTCTTGTCTTGTTCACCATACCCTACCCCTATTTTGGACATGTTGGACCTGAATTGTGCCATTAGAGGTTCAATGATGCCCGTCCCTTTCCATAAAGGACCATCTCCTATGTATCCCATCATTTTCATTAGGTCTAAACCTATTTCGTATAGGTGGGGGGAGATGTCAATGTTTTTTTGACTAATTTCTTCTATTGACTTTGGAGGTGTGCCACTCACTTTGATAAAATGTGCATGATAAGGCTTGGTGGATGATGGTTTTCTATGAGATTGTGAAGAAAGTGGGGGATCAAATAGAGAGACTAAGTACTCTCCCACCCTTTTGCAATGCAATTTACACTTTCTATCAAATTATTTCATCAATCTATCCATTTCTTTGTAGTGTGACTATTTAGGGTCTTTAGATGATGATGGTGAAGGAATGGAAGGACCTAAACAACCCACTTTCTCTTTACCCTTAGTTAACATTGATGAGTGGTTGTTGTTTCAATTGGTAGAGCATAAAGTGTCTATAGATGTGGACTGGTTGATGTCATCTGTTGGTGTGCTAATTTCTTCCCTATTGTGAGGGACAAGGGAATTACAATATTGGGCAAAGTGTTGATCTCCTAGTATGGTCACCTCTTGACCCATGTAAGGAAATTTAAGACACTAATGATAGATGGAAGGAATGGCCTACATGTCATAAATCCACAGTCTTCCCAATATGATGTTATAATTTAATTGTAGCTCTAAGACATGACAAACAATCTCTTTCACAACCAGTCTTACTCTGATTGGTAGAATAACCATGCCTTTGGAGGATCTTTCCTCGTCATCATAAGCTTTGATGGTAATTATCTTTCTTGGGTCAACAACATCCTCTATATGCCCTAGGGCTTTTACTAAATTGAGTGTGCAAATATTAAGGCCTGATCCACCATCAACCAATTCTCTCTTAACTCTATTTCTATGGATAAAGACTTCAATATCCAAAGGAGAGTTTTGTGGCTGAATGACAGACATGTCATCTTGGGCTAAAAAAGATATGTAGTGTGGGGCAACTAGGTTGCTGACCATGTTCTAAAATCTACTCACATCCAGGTCATTCAATACTAAGGCTTTGGTGAGTATTTCTTTATGCTCTGGGGAAATCTATAATAGTTCAAAAATGGAGATATGGGTTGGAGTCTTAAGTAATTGCATGACCAGGTTCTACTTGGGCAAGGAGTAGCTTGCAACTACATGATTAGGGTTTGTAACAGGTCTTGGTAGGATAACTTTAGAGGCTTGGCCCAGGGTAATAGCATTTGGGGATTGTTTTTTATTTTTATCTTTAACTATGATGACATTTATGGTGTCATCAAAGCTAGAAATCATGTTAATGGTATTGTCATAATTATGCACATAATTAACCTTAGTGTGAGAGGGTGCATTCTGATTGGCTTTGGAGGATTCACCCTTTTCATGACAGATGAAGGGGTTCTTGAAGGCCATATGGTCTTCATTATGGCTAAGGTTGTTTACTTCGATGATCCTATCATTGATTAATTTTTGGATTGCCCCCTTAAGGACAAAACATTTTTTTGTTAGATGCCCTCTATTTTGATGGTAGGTACAAATGTGCTTGTTATTCCACCATTTCAATTTGACTTGGAGTTCATAGGGTTTGGCCTCAAGAAGTACAATGAGCTCATCAACCAAGATGGTTTGCAAGGCACTCTCATAAGACAACCCAATAGGAGTATACACCTTGGGTATATCAGAGGATTGATATCTATAGGGAGGAGGAGCTTGGTTGTAAGCAACTTGTTGATTGGTCATCAAGGGGGTTTCCATATTGCATTGATAGAATGGGTGGGCATTGTCTTGTTGGGGTGCGTTTGGGTTGGTGTTGTTGAAAATAGGATATGATTGGTTTAGATGGGATTGGGTTTGAGGTTTGACATGGTTGGCTTCGACCATCCCATCATTGACAAAATTCTTGTTGTGTTTTCACCACCATGACTTTTGTTTATCGATGACCTAATTGGAGGAATTATGAGTCTACATGGAGTTGTTTGAAAAGCCCTTACCATCTTTTGATAGTTTAATGATGGTAAGGTCTTTTCTACCTTAGCAAAATTTTCTAAGGTAGTTTTGAAATCTTGTGGCCCTTGGAGTTGGAGCTAGTAATTCATCAGTTTGGAAAGACTATTAATGAAGATTTTAGTCTTCTCTTTGTTGGGTATGTCTCTATGATACTTAGCAAACATGTGTCTCCATCATTGTAAGGAAGTTTTGAATGACTTGTTGGGAAGTTTTTTTGTGTTGCATAAGTCAATCATTGTAACTTCCCTTTTGATATTGTAGGAATATTGAGAGATGAACACAGAAGCCAAATGGTCAAAGGTTTTGATATTAGAGGGTAGCTTGGAGAACTACTCCATGGCTTGCTTGCCAAGGCTTCTAGGGAATAATTGCATTAGGTACATCATGGCATAGACAAATTCCATATTCAGGGTATAGGATTTTCTAAGGTGGTCTTGTAGATCTGATGTGCCAAAATATTTATCATATTTTGGTATTTGTACATTTTGAGGGAAAGGCATGAAGGTAATATTCTTATCAAAGGGGAGAGGACACACCTTTTTGAGGCTGAATTCCATGGGTTGTGTTTTTCCTCTCTTCATTATTTCCATTTCTATTTGGAGGTCTTGTAGTTTTTGTGTGACAATATCTAGGGATGACTCTTTTTCTCTCACTTTTAGTTGGTCACATCAAAATTAGATGATAATTTCACACCTTGTTGTGCTAATGCTAGTATATAATGTTCATTCCTTATGTTTCTTGAGTATTTTTTCCATGATGTCGACAAGTTTAGGATTTTGTTGAAAATCTTCAATTTTAGTTTCAATACTTCTATTATCCCATATGTTAGATGAACCCATTGTGGCTAAATATTATGAGTTTTGATTGAACAAGGGTGACTTGTGAATAGTTGTGTTTCATGTGCAATCTATTGCTATAGTAGGTTCAAGAAGATTTAGAGGTTTTGTGCATTTGATGGTTCTGTCAGCTATTCTAGCACGCACTTGTATAGGCGATCATTTTAGTTTTGTTGCTATACTAGTTTTATGTGCTGGCATGAAATGTGAATTGGATTCCTTTAGTTCTTAGGAATTTTTGAAATGTGAGGGTTTCTATTGACTGCGATTTGTCTAGAGTAACAAGCTAGGTTGCCAAGGTGTTTTCTAATGTTGATAGGATGAGCTTCACTTTCACGAAGTTAGGTAAATGACAGATGTGTGTCTCCAAATATCTCTAGCTTGATGTGTGTAGTGAAGCAATGATAACAATTGGGTTGATAATGATGTTTGTAGCCTTGCTTGTTTTGAAAAGATATTTTTCGGTCAGATATGGAATTTCTCAGACTTTGTAAAATACCAACAAGGAAAAGGATATCCAAATTTGTCATTTGTTCATAGTTACCATATGTACAGATGACCTCTATTTTATGTTTTTTCTTAGATGCATCACGAGATTAGTGAAATGCACTATTTTACTGACCATATCCACTTTTTAAATCTTAGATGCACTATTCTAATTGTCATGCGCATCGTTCCATGATTCATATGCACTATTTGGCTGGGTAGATGCACTATTTAAAGATCTAGATGTGTTGTTTCACATGTATAAGCATTATAAAAAAGATTAAAAGCATTATAGGAAGGTTCAAAAGTGTTGTTTTATGTAGTTTATGTGCTATTTTAGGGTTGTTCAGAAATGCTCTTATTTTGGATTTGGTTTCTTGGTACCAATTTGAAGTTTTTTTTTTTGGAAGGATTGTGACCTGCACTGGTGTTTGTTATTAATTTTTAAAGCACTTCCAAGAACAATAGTAGTGAAACCAAAAAAAAATGTAAAACCACACAAAATGGAAGAAAATGGCTTCCTAACAAGGTTATGTAAAGTCGGTGACTAGTGTGTCTTAGTGTTTAACCAACTATGTTTGGATTCACCTCTCTTGTAATAGAGAGCTTCCTACCAATGCTAGGGATGTTTACTGCAATCCCTTGTGAGACTAATAGAGGAAGGCTATAATTTGAGCATGCGTGGCTTGCATTTGATTGGGAATACAAGATTGGGAGGCAATCCCTCTCATTGGCCCTGCTAAAGAAACTTGGGAGGTGGCCTTTCTATGGCTAGATAATCCTACCTAGTGAAAAGCAGGAAATGGAAGTCACAAATAGGTTTGGGAATCTAATTACTTGAGAAGAGTGAGAGCATATCCCTGCTATTTTGGTTTCCCAAACACAATAGACACAAAAGTTTAATCACGAGCCCTTATACTACTAAAGACAGAGGGGCTCCTAGTTAAGCTATGTGTGGATTCTTTCCTCATTCAATTGTAACTAATCTTTATAGAAGGTTAGGCATTCTGATCAACTCAAAGGAGTTGAGAGCATAGGCCTACTTTTGTTTTTGATTAGCGAGATTGAACACTTCTATTAAGCTATGTTTGGAACTTTGAAATGCCGCACTTTATATTGACAAGAGCCAAGGTCCACTTACTTGATTTGGAGCTAGCAAAGGCTAGGCACTTTTAGGAGGGTCTTCATTCCTGTTGCATGTTGTTTGCAAGCTAAGAGCTTTTTGTTAACTCAGAAGGGACCTGTAAGTAGATGATATTTGGATCTAGAAGTTAGATTTAGGAAAGTGTAAATTTTACCAGATGCACTATAGAAATACTCATATACATTATAAAAAGCTTTGTATGCACTATTTAATCTATCAAATGTGCTATAATAAAATCAAATGCACTATAAAACACTTTATATTTTCTTCAAAAATAATCAAATGTATTATAGAACTATTCAAAAGTGTTGTAGAAAGATGTAAATGCATTACATAACCATTCCAATTCACTTTAAGAATATTAAATGCATTAAAATAGAGTTCAGAAGCATCAGAATATTTCTTGCAAGTGTTAAAACAGAACTCATAAGCATCAAAAGGTTTAGATCCAGCCCTTGTGTGTTTGGGGAAGGATTTAGGATGTTGTTCTCATTGATATGAGGCCTCTCGAACACTATAGAACCTATAATTGGTCACATTTACACAAGAAAATAGTAAGAAACATAAATGTATGCTAAAAATGAAAGATTAGACTGAAAGATTTGAAAATAGAGAGGCTTTTAGTTCAAGCCCCACAAGGGGTGCCATTTTGTACACGGTGTAAATGTGTATTCATGAAACTTTAATGTAGAATGTAGATAGACTAACAATGAACTAGACTAAACCCAAGAAATTGCTATCAAAATGTATGTTCTATGAGCATCTCATGTTTCCCTAACTACAACTACTAAGAAAGCTCTTAGACTAGCATCTCAGTGACAGTTCAAGAATGGGAATATGCTTAGAATACAGATCTACAAGAATGCATGCAAGATCTATGATTATAATGCAGATTATATGCTATCAAAATGGACATGCAACAAGCTAACATACAATAAATGATACTAAATAACATAAAAGCAATGTTAAAATGCTATGAACTTGCTATAATGATAATGCTATAATAATGAATCAAAATGTGCCTATAGTGAAGATTCCTAAAACTTGGGTCCTTTGGCTAATCGATTTCCCTCCTATTTATAGGATTTCGGAAGGGGTTGGGGTAAGAATCAAGATTTTCACCTTTGACTAATGGGTGAAAGTGAAACTAAAAATATCTCATAAGAGACTAGAAGGAAGAGTCCAACATACTTACTTTTGAGGATAATTGAGGATATTTATAATTCTTTTAAAATGAAAAAGGGAGATTTTCAATTTTGTGAGGATGAATGATTTTATTGATTTAATGAATGTCTAATTTATTTTCAACATTTTGTCTTTTTGTTCCTCCTTTTTTGGAATTTTATTTTATGAATTTTAATTTTTTTTCTCCTCTTTTAAAGTTATTTTAGGTTTTGTCTATTTGATAGATAATTAATGACCTGATGTGATTTTTTATTTGAAAGTCTATTGTGTTTCTTCTAATTTTCTCTTTAATTTGTACTAATTGATTGGAATTGTGTGATTTAGGTCTTTGCCAATTTTTGGGTGTCTACATATATAGGTAGATCATATTTATTGAATGGATGTTGGTTGAAGATCTAATGAATGGACACTGAATGGTTAGGTTTTAAGGTATGATATTGTCTTGATAGATGTGGATTAATTGTTGTTTGATTATTGAATCCCAAGAAAAGATGATTAGGAAGTGGATTTATAGTTGATGGAAGATGCCTCTAATGTATTGTCAATGTGATAAAATGAAACTTGGATTAGATAGATCCTAAAAGATTGAAGGGTTTTGGTAGACACTCTGCATCACATACAGTATATGGTATTGATGGCATTGTACATTCTAGTGGAAAAGATATACAATTTCAAAAATACAAAACTTAGTTCTTGAACTGTAAGGCATAATATGATCTCCTTAAGTCTTTAGCCTTTAGAAGCTAGAAAATGATACTCAAAAATATCTTTAAAATTTCATCTTCAACATATTCTATCAAAATTTAACAAAATGGTCTCTTGTGCATATCTACTCACCTGTCAATCTCTCTCAAGGGTTGTTGATTCTTGTAACTTGATTCATTCATTCATAATTTTGCAACTTATTAGTTGGCACAATATTGAAGATTAACTAGTAGAAGGTAAAGTCATTCAACCTACCAAAGTAGTTGTTCTTACATTAGGTAATATGCAATAAACATAAATACAAATATTCAATTCAAATTAAAGATTGGTAAAAAAAATATTGTAGTTCAAAGTTATCAACTTCATAATAAAAGGATTTGACTTTTGACCTTTGAAGACTTAATAGAGTGAGCTTAGAAATATGAGAGAGCTTAAAGGATAATTGAATGTGTGTGGATTGCATGAGAGACTACCTAAGTGCTATGTGTATAAAAAAATCTTTAGAAAGACAATGTGTCTCTTTTTGTGTGCATTTATATTAACAAATAAAATTTTGAGATGGTTGGGCTGCTATTAATAGAGGTATAGAACCATCCTTTAGAGCATGCATCTTCAAAGTTTATTTCCTATTATTGTTTAACTCAAATAGAATATGAGGAGAAACAATTTCACAATCATGTAGTAATTGGGTTTAATATTCTACAATAAAGAGTTTGATGTATATTTGATAAGAGATTAGGGGATTGGCTATACTTTATATCTAGACATGAAGTGATTTCTACACACTATTTAAGGTGTTAACTTTGTATGTTATATTGGTCAGCATGAACTTTTTCTACTATGACCCAAATAGTAGGTACGTAACTCTTTCATGGCTTTATTTTATGATTAAATCATTGGTTGGCTATTGTTTAGTCACATTTAATAATCCATCTTTTGAGAAATACTAAGTTGGCATGTTGACTGGTAAAATTTCCGTTCATTCCAAATGTTGGAGCTAAAGGCAACAAATGAAGGTTGAGATGGTTACAGTTTTGCTTCATACAAGTTTCAATAAAATATGTGTAACTTATTCAATGTTTTTTATATATACACTAAAAATTGTGTTTTTATTATGTTGATGACATCTTGGTATCTTGGTAGCAGATGGTGATGCCATAGCCCATGAATATGGTGGCCACTTTGAGATTGGGATCATTAAAGAAAAATACCTAATATGTATATATCTTATATTTCACATTTAATCACACATTTCCTTCATTAACTATTATTTAAGATTGCCAATGTTTGCTAATCATTGTCTTATATGCAATGGTTTCTTTCTTTAAGTTAATCATGACTCTTCCTTGAATAACTTATCAATGGATTAGTTGACCATAACTAGTCCTTGGGTGATAATTCTCCTTCAACATAAAAATTAATAAACATGTTTTGTTGACTGTTACTTTCTTTTGATATATAAAGTAGGCTCTCATTTTTTGTGACTAAGACTTTCCTGAAGAGAGGTACCTCTTCAGATATTTAAGTTTTCAAGTAATTGCCCATTGATAACAAGTTTAATGGCATTCATCTAAATGGCTGATTACAATTCTTAGTAAACAACTACCATCCAAAGCATTCTATCTTTATCATATCTCCATAACCATTGTATTCTATATGTTCTAGTTTAAAGACATAAGTACTCTCATGCTCCATTATTAGATATGATGTAACACACCCCCCCCCACCCCCCACCCGCCCACAATATATTTGCAACACGGAAAACATGTGTCAAACTAACATTTGTAGATGTCTTAACCTTTATCACCAAATTGTTACCTAATAATTAGCAGTGATAATGGAGATTCATTCCCATGTGGAGATGGCTTAGGAATTGATTGGGATTCATATGCTGACTTGTCCTTTAATTGATTTTGGCCATTTCCATCCTAGTTTTGGTACCATCTACCATATTAATCAATCTTTCTATGTTCTGAATGTATTTTATTTGGGATATCATTTAGATACTATTTGACATATATTATCATTAATATTTGTCGATTATGTTAGGATAAAACCACAGACAAAAATAAAAATTACATACAAATATAACCAATAATAGAAAATAATAGATCAAACAAAAAATAACACAAGGTACCAAGATTTAACATGTCCAACCCAATCCTTGGGCTACGTCCACCAAAAAACAAGTCCAATATTACTATGATCCAGTGATTAAAACTTGATTATAATTTGTAATCCCTTACAGTTCAATACTACTCCAAGAACCAATTTTTTCATCACCACTATGAAACAATCCCTAACCCTAAGTCCTTTTATACAAGTATTTTTATGTCTCTTTAGGGTTACAACATGTTAGCCATATGTCAGCCATACATTGGCAATGACCCAATTTTTTTTTGAGGTGTTGCCCTTGACCCCAAAGAATTTATGAAGTATGTACAGTACTTCCCTGATCAGTCACCACAAACTAACAATATCCCACTTGGGGACTAATTAGACTCCACACTAGAAACCAATATCCCACTTGGAGACTAATTATGTAGCAATACTACTACCACATGGGGCTCCCACTAGATCAAACCACTCTAGACTATGTTGTTCTTTTATTCATGTTTAGTCTAGAAGGCCAACTGAAGTTGAGGAGGAATTGAACTTCTCCCTTGTTACTACCTTTTTCAACATATCTATTGGATTTTCATCTATATATATCTTGTCCAACTTTAACTATACATCCTCCAAAACTAAATGAAAGAAATGGTATCACAACTATATGTGTTTGGTGTTTGAATGCAGAGTGAAATTATTTGCAAGATGAATGACACTCTTACTATTTGTAAAAAAATAATTATCCCTTTAAGGGTGTCCCAATTCTTCCAAGAAGAACTAAAGCCATATCATCTCCTTGGCTGCCTCTATATTAGCAACATACTTTGCCTTGGTAGTGACTAAAGCATTAACCTTCTATAACCTAGAAACCCAGCTCATAGCTACCCCATCAATAGTAAAGACATAACCTATAGTACTCTGCCTGGTATCAATATCCCCTGCCAAATCTAAGTCAACATAGCCTTGTAAATTAGTAGTAGAACCCCCAAAGTGTAAACACTTATTGGATGTTCCTCTCAAATATCTGAGAATCCATTTGACTGCATTCCAATACTCAATTCCTAGATGACTCATATACCTGCTAACGACTCCCACTGCATGTGTAATATCTAGCATAGTACATACCATAGCATACATCAAGATTCCTATAGCTAAAGTATAGGGTACCTTGGACATATTATCCTCCTCTTCTTGTGTCTTGGGATACATCTCTTTAGTCAAATTCAAATGAATAGGTAAAGGTGTGTTGACAGCTTTAACCACTAGTAGATTTGAGGTCATTTTTTGACCATTTATTAAATTGGTTGGTATGGAAAGGGAAACTATTTCTTTTTTTTAATCTATGCCCGTGTTGGTCAAAATTTTGACCAACATGAGCTTAATATCTAAAAAGGGAAAATGCGGCCATTTCATTGTATTCTCTATTCAGCAAATGCCACCCATTTCATTGTATTCTCCATTCAGCTTCAACGGGTGCACAGGAGTTGAAGAACCAAGGAGCTCTAAGTGAAAACATAGATTTACAGGTTTATTTTTATGATAGAGATCCACATCAGTGTTTAATTGTATGCATGAACACAATCCAGTGGCTTCTTGCATCGAGAGGCAGGCATCAGTTGCAGAGGCCCTCATAAAACTTGTGGCCTATTCATTCAACTTTTTCATTTCACATTGCCATGATGAATGAGTGTTATCATGAAGTTCTATGCGGGTCTTATTGAAGAGACCTTTCTATTGGTCTATCACATATTTTCAATATAACAGGTAAGCTTTTGGAAATATTAAACCTCGAGTGTTGTCCTCTTGTTTACTTAGAGATTTTATGCCTTCATTCTCTGTGTTTTTTAAGTGCTTGAATCACCCTAACAAAAACCAATCCCTCTTTAAAAATGATTAGATGCCATAATAAATTTACCATCACTATTTGGGGATAGATATAAGTTCCTAAAATATAATGAGGAATGCTATACCATGAGATATCTAAAGAAATATTTAATAAACTAGGGTCAAATCAGGTGCCTAAGAATCTTAGAATGGGAATGAAAAATGGGGGTGTGCCACAACAATACCAAGATGATATATAGCTTGGATTTTTCTCTTAGATTTTAGAGACAAAAGTGGGGCATTTTATACCCAATTCATTTGGAAAGTTAAATGATGCATGTACATCATAATATCTTGTGCTATCACTCATTTACTCCATTACACAATGTCAATTTCCTCACCATTCATGAGGCTTGATATTATCTCAATGCTCTCTATATGACCCTTTTATGATCTCCTTTATTACTTTCTTGGTTGTATTTACTAAAAGATGACTAATTGAAAAATTATGTCCTTCAAAATATTATCTCCACTTTTTGCTTTCAATATTCTCATTATATAATGAAATATATGTATACTTCTTCCAACCTTTCTTTTCACTAGCATGTTAACAACAAGTTATGCAATTATGTATATTTAACTATGCATATAAATTTTGGACATAGGTTTAGAAAACTTGGTTACCCTTTAAGATATATTATTTCCTATTGGTTCTTCTCTTGAACACACAATTTAAACTTCATAAATGCCTATAGTAATACCATCAATGATATAGGAAAAGATCAAAGTACCCAGTTAAAGGTTTCTTAAACCAATTCACTTCACTACACCAACTAGCCCGATACATAATGGAAATACAAAAAAAACATAGAAATTAATACATTATACCAAAACATTTGAGATGATATCCATTATTGCCTAAAAATAACTATAATACATTGAGGCCTTGAGCCTTAAGATTCAATACACAATGAATCTTTGAATATTTATAAAAACCATTGATTATGTAAACCTAGTATGGACTCCATGATATGGTGTTCTTTGATATTATATCTCCTTGGCCCCTTATTGTTCAAATGAACATTTTAACTTATGATGGCATTGCATGAATTTAGAATATGCTTCAACTTATGTACTTTATGCGGCAACAAAAGTCCATCCTATGTATTCATGCTACCATAATATCATCATTATAAATTTAAAATGAAATATAATGCTATAGCAATATTATTAAACTTGGAGAACATTAAATACTTACAAATTTCATAGAAATATAGAAAACTAGTCAAGTAATTAAATAAATTAAATTTTGTGATCAACTCCAAAGGTCAAGAAGTAATTATTATGATAGACAGATACTATTTTTTCATGGTATGAGAAAATGGTTCATTTAGATGAGTGTGTCATGATCTTTGTGATTACAAAATAAAACCCATGTGAAAATTATACTTATAGTTGAGATGTGAGCATCTATTGATGACTCCTACCTATTCACTAATGTTTTTGTGACTTATAACAACTACCTAACAATGTTTGAAGAGGTTACTAGATAGGGGACATATTTTTGTTCAAAGTTTAAAGTGATTTAATTCAATGTTAGTGATCAAAGATCAAAACAACAAGCATCCATTTAGTGTTCCTATGATGATGTAATGCTAATGTTCTAGTTATGCTCTCTACATGCATGCATGACCAATACTAAAAACCTTTATATGACTATCTAGTTCTCCTCTATGCTCATGTTAAAATGATCTATGTTATTACAAAATAAAACCAATATGCAAAATTGCATATAGAGTTGAGGATGTGAACTTCTCTTCTTGATGCTTCTATGATCTATTCACCAATGTGTTTTTGGCATGTAACAATTGGCCAATAATGTTTAAAAATATTATTGAAGAGTTTTTTAGTTAGTGAATATGTTTTTTTCCAAACCTTAAAGTGGGTTGATTCAATGGAAATGAAAAATATCAAATACTATCAAAATCCACGTAGTGTGCCTATGATGATGCAATGCTAAAACTCTAGCTATGCCCTCTATACTATATCAATATTACTCTTGAATTTCTACTTAGCTAATAATAATGAATTTGGTCATATCATTTAAAGCATCATCTTAGGATACAGTTTAAAATAATTTGTATTTTAGCAACCCATAGTAGTTAGTAGGAAAGATTGAATATGGGTCAAACTTAAATTTGAAGATGTGAATGCAAGCGATTCAAATGAGTAATGAAAATAACATGGGTCAATTTTGCATCTATGAACCAAAACTTCGGTGATGTTTGATAGAGATTGCAAGGTTAGAGCTAGACCTTTTGGATGTATACATGTAAATGAAGTTGGGTTGATATTATTTACCAACTTCCATGCAAAAATTGCCTACTTTAAATCTAATCAATTTACAAAACAACCTGATTAAAATGATGTCAAAACATGTTAAATTTTTGGAATCTAATTTGTGTATCAAAGTTGGATGAGTTATCTTTGCATCTATGAATCAAAACTAAGGTGATGAATAATAGAAATTCCAAAACTAGATCTAGACCTGTAGGATTCACACATATAAATGATACTAAAATAAGATTATTCGCCAACTTTCATACAAAAATATATCAACATATATGGTCATATATACATGAAAACAACTTGATCAAAATGTCACCAAACCAATAAATGAAAAAGGCATGGATATGCAATTAAGGGCAGTTTAGATCAGTGTATCATTTTTTCTCTATTTTTTTATTAGAACAAATCCATTGGAGAAGTAACTAAATTGATAAGCAAAGCATGTAGGTATAGATGTTTATGTTGATCAACTCATTCACATGTGAAATTTGAGATGTTAGCATCCCCATGAAAGAGAGATGGTCATCTTTAAGATAATAACGGAGGTGAATCCTCTAGGTGAATGACTGAATGGCTCTGAAACTTCCAAGGAATGAACTTCTATTGTTTTCATTGGGACACCTTGTCTCAATTCATGCATCCACAACCAAATGGATGAGAACTATTCCTCATTATTAGGACAGCTTTTCTTAATACCTAAATCTAGACCCAAGTCGACCAAAATTGATTGCATTAATTATACAATCTCCTCCATCATATATGATATAATTTGAAAATCACAAGGCATTTAGCTAGTCCCATATCATCTTCACATGCTTATCATATTTTCTTCCAAAAAGATAGACCACTTCATAGCACATGGAAGTGATGGAAGTCTCAAAACAAACTCTTATAGACCTCTTTATTCAGTCCAGATTAAGCCCACATGCATTAAATGTAAAGGTATGGAAGCCCATCATCATTGATGGAACATAAAACAAAAATTGTGTATCATGTTTGAGAGACAAATGTTGTTAACTTATTACATTGAGGAATAGAGAGACAAATAATGTTCCATGCTTAAGGAAAAAAAGGTTATGTTTGGAAATCTCAACACATAATAAAACACACTGATTGTATTTCTTTTGAACAAAAGTATCACAAATTGAAATTAGGACAATAGCTCACAATGGCATTGTAACTATGCTTGAAATTTGACCCTTGTTTGAAGTAACTTACAAGACCACAAAATATGGGTCCTTATCTATAGATAACACATATGACTCTCTTATACACATTGTCTCAATTTTTTTTTACAGTACGGCAATTCTATAAGGTGAAAAGATGGTGCAAGCTATGATTAAGAGTATTATTATTTGCATTGATTTGATTACATTTAAGGTAATGCCTCATTGTGAATAGGGGGTTTTCTTTAAGCAGGAGTGTAGTCCATTCTTGTAATCTCTCCATTATCATCATAATTAGTTGATTTTGTTGAATGTGAGTTGAAGAATTTTTGAGACTTTTCTTGAGAAAGTGGACTTGCTGGGCTAAGTCTCTCACTATTTGAATCTAGAATGACATTTTTAGAAGCAAGAGTTCTGCCAGACATCTTCTTGGAGGAGACCTTTAGCACTACTGGCCTCTTGTGTAATGTTCTGAGAAGGCTGCTCATAAACGATTTCAAAGATGTTCTCATGTGTTGTTTTTCATTCATCTATTAAGATAAAATGAAATGGCTATTATCAATAGGTGTGAAATTTCAACTCTAATCCTAACCCTAATCTTAATGAAATGAAACGACTATTATCAATAGGTGTGAAATTTCAACCCTAACCCTAACCCTAATCCTAATCTTAATGATTTAGTATGAAATGAAATAGAAGTTTGAAATAAGAATTAGAAAAGAAAAATTGCTCTAAAGATAATATTTTTATATAATACCTCTAAGTTGGATTTGTCCTCTCCATTGACCACTTGTATTGCCCTAGTTGTCCAAATGGAAGAAGCCTATTTCTCTGCAGCAAGAAATAATAGTTGTCCATCATATTTTGTTACCAACTAGCCTCAAAAACCCTACTTACCTAAAGAAGACATAAAAAACCCATAAACAAATAAGAATATGTAGTATTATGGTCAAATCAAAAGAAAAAGAACAAGCTTGAACTATGAAGTATAGTTTGGTGATCATAATTGAGAATTGGTAGACAAGCATAATTCAAGCTTAAATATTGAAGATCCAAACTGTAGAGCTTTAAAAAAAAGAGAATATAATACCGGTTCATTCAAGTTATTATAATGTTAATTATAGATTGTTTTTAAATTAAATTGTGTTAGTTTCTTTATCAACTTTTTAGATAATATTCTATGATCTATCATCAAGATGAAGAAGAATTAATAGAATAAACAATGCTGATAGATCATAGAATATAATCTAAAATATTAATACAGAAAAAAATACACAATTGAATCTAAAAGAAATCTACAATTAATTCATAGATTGTAGAAAATTAATACATTTTGTTTAATATTCATAGTGCTAAGCACTGAGTCTTTGGATTACACACGAAACGACATACAACCACATATTAAAAATCTCATTTATATATACATATAACTTAAGTTTTTCATAAATGGATAATTTTGTCAAATTTCACACACCCTAGAGAGAGTAATGTGAAAAATTTATCTCATAAGAGCTATGATAGAATATTATGATGTCTATCTAATTCATACATTTGACCCCATGGATGGAGCTTACAAAACTAGTTTGAGTTTTGAGTCATGAGCTTCTTACAAATCTATACAAAAGCTCTGATTTGTTTGTTCTCTTTTACTTGGTCTAAGTTTACATATACTTCTGCTTACATCCAAACTCTAAATGTTAATCCTATCTCTTGTCTAGTAAAATCCTCTTTGGATGATGCTTAAATAAATATTACAGAACCAACTTAATGGTGCTTAGGGCCATGGGTTTGGGGTCCACTATAATCAACATTAAAATTAGGCTTCCCATACATCTAAGGAGGTATGTGTACTTGAGTAGGTGATTTAGTCATCTCATTTGAAGCCAAATGTTTCCCTTCATTTTGTGAAGATTTATGATTTAAACTGGCACCTGTCAACTCATCATTAGACCCAATCTTGGAGGCTTGTGCATGGCTGCCCTCAGGTGACTTATTGCTGCTACGGCCCACTTTCTTCTCTCTCAATGCTTCCCCTTCCACTAATATTTTTATACTCCTCAATGCCTTCCATGACAAACATATCATGAATCAGATAAGATTGTACCAAAAAACAAAAAGAACTAGATTACAATATATGCTACACGAATCTAAGGTTGTATTAAACACAATGTTTGACTTCATTTTGTTTTATAGAAGTCTTTTATATAGTCACCCAAGACTTAAAGAGGAGAAAACCCTTGTACCCATCTAGAAAGATAAGAGAGCTTTATATCATATAAATACCTTGTGCTTCCCAAAGGAGGTAAGGAATGATTCATCGGTTGTAGAAGCAACTGGATGGTCCATTTCTAATGCTTTCTTTATACTTTGATCTGCAAGAGAAGAGACCCAAGTCAAAAATTTATCATTGTAGGCTAAATTCTTCATCAATTTCAAATATGCTTACTGCTGGTTACGATAAGATAAGTTATGCTAGAGGATCCATTTCTTGAAGGATTCCAACTAAGATAGTATTGTAACTTCTTCATTAGTTCATACATGCTTACTGTTAGTTTCTATAACATAAGTTATGCAAGGATCTATTTTAAGGAAGATTTCAACTATGATGTTACAAGATTTTCATCAGTTTCATATATACTTACCATTTCTTTCTGTCATTTCTTGATTTAATTATTTATGTTTATTTCCATCAACATTCAGATCTTATTCAATGATCCAACATCAGAACTTTACAGATTTCATCTTTCTACTTATGAACTCTTGAAGATCCTAATGTTGGATCAATAGATATGATCTAAGATGTCCATACAAATAAACATAGTCCACAAACAGCACAAAGAAATATTACAGATTGTAGAAATCTCATATAGCTAACACTTATTATCAATTACTACAATATAAATTAAACTAGAAGATCCATTTCTACAAAGATTTCAATGAAGACCATATCATCACTTCTAAATATGCTTACTATCACTTGCTACAACATGAATTATGCATAGATGACCCGCTTCTTGAAAGATTTCAAACTTGACAATATTACAACTTATGCATTAGATTACCTTAACTGTAGGCTTGTATCAAGCTCCATGATATTAAAAGAAGTCCCAAGAGAACTAAATCCATGGACTTTAACCCCATCACTAAGTGATTACACAAGTTCAGCCCATCCTTAATCATTTCCATAACAATGCCTTACCTCAACTTGCCAAGTGTTTGGCCACTCTAGATGTACCAAAAAAGGCTTAACTATTTGGGAGTTCAGGCCTCCATTATTATCTTAAGCCATATGTTATAAAGAAAACTGACCATAACTTTGTATTTGGGAGTTTGAGCCTCCATTTCTGCTTACCTGGGCCTTCAACTTAGATTCCAAAGATGTTTTTTCTACTTGAATGTTGTTAAGGTTCCTAATTATGTATAAATTGCCACCAGCTAGTTGAAAGTGTAGGCTATTAGCCTTTTCTTCTCCTAAAAGATCCTGAGCACTTTCTTGTCTTGTGAAATTATCTGTATTAATCAAATTATGAAGAAAACTAGACTGCATCAAGTTGGGCAATTGGTTGCCAAAATCTATGGCTTCATTTTTGAAGATTTCACTAAAACCAAGAGCAAACATTTTCCTAAATTGAGATAACAAAGATATCAGTTCAACAATTAACTCTATAATGTTTTCTTTGCACTACAAAAAGTAATCCACTAACTAAGAAAACTCCTAAATTCTAAAAACTAGTTTATCAATATCTAATGATTTAAATTTTTGAGTCTTTTCAGGGTCTTGGGCTATAGATTGTAAGAAATTAACGACACTAACAATAGTAGTTGCAAACTCTACATCAATAGAACTAATTCTAATCCCAATATCAGAATGAGAAGTGTAGTTAGCTTTCACAGAAGACTAGATATGTGTATGAGAATCTCTAGTACTTTCAACATCTATTGCCATGGCATATTTGACCTCATCTAGTATTTTGTGCAGGTCTGCACCTTCAACATCAACAACAAGGATCATATCATGCTTTTCTTTGAGACTAACTAGGGCGGATTCATTCCAAGTGTTTCTAGCTTGTAGAACAATTAGATTTTCTTGTAAATGTTTAATTTTTTTTAACAACTCAGAGCATTCCTGATTGATAGTTTAAAGCTTTGATTCTTTTTGTGCAAGAGCTTCTTCTAAGAAAGCTCTATCTTCTTGATTAGATGAAATATCAAAACTTCCTGAAACATTCTTGTTAGTTATTTCATCTAAATTTCCTACTTCTGCCTGATTCAATCCAATTGAATCCATGGAAGCCAATCTCTCCATCTCAAGGAAATCATCCATCAAATCTACCTTGGACACATCACTGAGTTTCTTAGCTTTGCCAATAACCTTTTCTATTTTGATATGATCCATGTATGGGTGATGACCTCAAAATGACATGCACACAACGATGTAACCATAAAAAATCCTACCCCACTACAAGATAATAAGTCATGGTAGAAAAAAAAGAATAAAAATTCATACCAAAATGATTGCATTATTATATAAAAATTAATGCCTTATTCAATAGGTTTCCATTTATAGTGCAAGTGATACAGGGAGGGTATTTCATAAATGTGCCCCTTCTATGACAACATTAGTACCATTTTAAGGATGAATAGTTGTCAATTAAAACCTAACCATTGCATTTAAAAATGTATAGTCATCTGATAAAATACCTTAGCCAACAATTAAAACAATAAAACTAGTTAGCGCAACATGTATTAAAATAACAAAGGTCACTCTTGAAATTGAGTGAATATTTTTGACAACCTTAATGACCAATGAAATACACACATAAGAGGGATATACTCCCCAAATAATGAGCCCAAAGCTTAACTTGAAAACAAAGATTATTGACACTCATCCAAAAGTACTACCAACCTCCATTAAAGTATACATGTAAGGGTTCATGAGGAGGAAATCAAGTCCCTTACAAGAACCAGGCACCTCAACCTATCCTACCAAGAGAGATCGGACCTTCAGCCAGGGAGGTTTATTGACATTTACTAACTTGGAAGCATGTTCTATTTTCCAATATGAAATATAGTTTCTTTTGACCATGCACTTGTTTTCAACTTGATGTAGTTGCAAGATATTAGTAGAATATAAGCTGACCATACATTTTATGTGGTATTATACAAATCAAAGTACTCAAGAAATTGTTGATTTTACATGTTCAATGGTCTCCATTATGTAGATAATAATGATTTTACCAAATATTTTGCACACCATTCCACATAGCATTATCAATCCTAAGCAACATTAATGAGTATCTTGTAACATACTAAATCTAAACATTGGCCCTTTCAAGAACCTCAAACCACATTTTTTATTAGTATGGAGTGCATACAAGTTACAGGCATTTTGTTTAGTTGAACGGTTTTTTCATATTTCAAGAAACGTATGTTGGATGGAATAGATTACCTTTTATTTAATGCAATCATAGTTTCCAATATTGATTTTATTTATTTTATTTTGCATCTAGTTATTTATTTTACAGTTCTGCAGCATTGGTGTTTGGTACGAAAAGCATTTAGTTGGAGTTTCATGCAAGGTAATTCTTTGATTCTCTCTTCTTTGGTATCAAATTAGTTCTGAATGGCTTTGGTTGACTCGTTTAGGTGTTTAAGTTTGATATCTTCCACAATACTATCTTCTTGAATAGCTCTAAGTTGATTCCTTATAAGAAGTTTGAATAGGCCCGAATGCTTCCACAATGCTATCAAATCAGTTAATCCTTGCATTTCCTTAACTATTATTCCTCTTTGAGAGACAAGCTTATTGTGCCTTATCAAGTTGCTACTCTGAGTTGATTCGGGCAGGCATTTTCTAAATAATCAATGTTCACATCCAATCTCCATTCGAATTATCTTGATAATAAGGACCATTTCCAAATCTATATCAATAGCACATATATGAATAGTTGGAACACCTAGTTTATTATTGAATTTTAAGGCAATAATGTAATCCCCATGGATCCATTTCTCATGATAGGCAACTTTTGCAAGTATTCACTTAATTAGAGAGGCAAGGGAGGATGTGAAAGGGGCTATCTACTAAAGAAAGAACAATATTGGTTGAGTTCTCTTGGAATTTGAAGTAGGACACAAGTGTTTCTTGAATACATTTCTTGGTTGGTTCAACTAAATTCCTTATTTGAATACATAGAAAGAGCAATATTTTATTTGTTGCAATCAATCAATTAAAAATTTTAGGATATGTGTGCAACTTAATATAGGGAATAACCATCATTTATCCTATATTTCTTCAAGATTAGCTAACCCCCCCAATGGAACCACTAGTTAACACTGCACACCAAAAGACACTGAAGCATTTCCAACTTGGAGGATCCTGTGTGCAACTTAATAGAGGGAATCACCATCATTGATCCTATATTTCTTCTAGATTAGCTAAACCCCCCCCCAATGGAGCCAATAGTTAACATTGCACACCAAAAGACACTGAAGCATTTCCAACTTGGCCAAAAAAAACTTTGTTACTATCCCATTACACTTATTACATCAACTATTCTACAATTAAATAAGATTTGCTCTTTAAGTTGTGGAGGCAGTTGTTGATGAAATTAGTGCAGAGCATGTGGGAATTCGGCTTTCTCCTTTCTCATCTTATGACTCAAATCATGATCTTGATGCTTACAAAACCAGTGATCTTTCTCTCATATCGTGCAGATCTTTCTAGCTTGTGAGGAATTTGGTTATTGCCCACACACTTTAGGAGCAGATGGAAAATATTCAATGCTTGAGAGCATGCATGTTCTTCCCAATTCAATTGGTCATGGAAACCCCCATTTTAGGTATGTGCATTTTCATTCACCACCTTTCAATACTAGCTACGTTACGCACAAAGAACATTGCAATGAAATTGTTGGATTATTATCAATCTATGTTTTCAGCATTGTGCAAAGAATATTGCAATGAAACACTAAATTCAAATAGAAATGGTCAATCAAAGGCCTCTTTGATTATTCTCAACTGTATTCCCTCTTCTTTTCAGTACAAATAAATTGTAGCTACAGGAGCTCACAATTTAAGAAAATATGAAATTCAATTTTAGCCCAAATTAAAAATCGTATTTCGAAATACAATAATAGAACCAAAGATCTTTTTAAAACATTTCTAGAAATTATCTCAGTAGCATTTTAATTTTGATAAATTTTGATCAATAATCTCATTAGCCCAAAACTTTATCAAAAGTCTCATCACTTTTCATAGATCACTTTTCCTCTGTACTTGGTATATCTCTTTTATTCACTTGTTTTTTATATCGATCAATTTGGACTTTTTTTATTTCTGCTCAAATCTTGTATGTAAAGGGCTATTTTTGAGTTTAGATTTATCTGTCATTAATATAATTTAGAATTTTTTTCTATAAAATTTTGTCATAAATGTTCTGCATAAAATAGTGATTTATAATCAGTATATGGAAACAAGAAAAAGAAGTCTGAATTTAAAATTAAAAAAGTCTTGGCTAGGAATCAATATATGAAATGTTGCACAGACTGTAGGTGTTAAAGACAAACTTGGAAATATATATAGTTTGATTTCAATCTAATAATAGTCTATAGCCAATAAATCTTTAAATGCATTGGTTGTTTGAATGCATTTCAATCACTTTGCATCAATTACTTTAACGAATGGTTGGAATGTTCAATTTTTCCTTTACTCTATTTTATTTTTATTTTCTTGTAGTTATATTTGTAATTTTTGTATTTTTTTTTTCATTTTATAACTTGTTCAAAATTAACTTTGTACCTTTAAGTCCATTTTACACTTTGTTGATGTAGAATAAAAATATTGTAGAGTTGTGGCACTTCAACAGATGTGTGGCCATGCACAAAATCTTTCGCTGCTGTTGCCAAGAACATAATTTGATCCTGCAGGTTCTCACTTATTCAAAACTATGATATGGATGATTGTGGGTTTTGCGCCAACTCCCATGGCTTCAGAGCTTAAATTGGTAGATGTTTCTATTGTCCACATGATCATTACATCCTGATCTGCTCTATTCATTGGCATTTTCTTTTTCAGTCTTCTTCATCACATTAAATCTTTAGTTATATTTGTTTTCAAGTGAGATTCTATGCTCATTTATTATTCTCTTTCAATTCCTAACCTTGTCCCATTTTTATTCACTCTCAATTCTAAATAGGTTCAATAAGCCTCCTAAAGTGGTTATGGGTTGTTAAAACTTCTAAATAGACCATCCTTTGTTTTGGCATTCTTTTATCTCTTTTCTAATGCCTATTCATTTAGTTTCAGTGAAAATGGTTTGAGCCAATAGTGATAATGATTTGAGCGAAGAGCAGATTCTTCGTATTTTTCTTTTGTAAAAATAAAGACAGTGCAATAGAATCTAAAGTCATTATTCCCTAAATATTACAGCGTGCTGAAGCATTTGCATGAGCACTGTGATCCATCTATCATTCACTGTGATTTGAAATCATCAAATCTTCTCCTTGATGCAAACTACAATGCCAAAGTAAGTAAATTTGATTGTAAGGGAATGCTCATCAGGGCAGAGTCCAAACTAAAAGACCTTGTACTTGATTGTTGAATATGTTAAAGAAGAAACAAATGCCAGTTAATGTATAGACTGGAACTGACCTGAATTGCTTGATGTATTTTTTAAATGTTGAGATGCATATACTAATGAATTTTTTATTGTTGCAGGACAAGCCATAGCTGACAGACAGGTCAAAGCTTCCAACTATTGTGGTTCCTATGATTAAAGAGTTGCTAAACTTGAATTATCTTCAGCAAGTAAGTTACATGCAAAATATTTCTTTTAAAGGGAATTGACATTTTTTTAAAAATACATTCAATTTATACAATTTTAATCATGTTTTGGTGGATAAAAACTTAATTTCTTCCACATTTCTTGCCTATTTTATTGCATATATGAAATAAGACATAATCTTGCCCTTTTCCAATAGCTAAATGTCTTTAACTATGATTGGAATTTGGCATAAAATGTATTTTTAAGGTTAGATTGTCAGCTAGTTCTGGTTGATTGCCATTTGAAAATTAGAGGTGCTAATCCTTTCATTGAAGAGAAAATTTATAGTGCACTGCATATCATCACACCTACCCAAAAAAGTTGAGCCAAACATTTGATTATCTAGATTGAAAGTCATTGTCCACTTCATAATCTTAGCAAGAAGAACACCATAAGCACTTTTGAACCAAGTATTTATGATGAAGCAAGAAGGAAAGAAAAATAAAAAAATGTGTTGAGTCGAGAGATAGACATTGGAAAGAAAGCCATTGATTATAAAAAGTATTAAGATCAAGTTTAAAAATAATGTTTTAATTGAAAAGCACAAAGCAAGATTAGTAGCTAAAGAGCAAAAAAAATTCTTTGTACATCCGTGCACTATCTCCATGATTCCATGTTTGGTCTTTAGCCTCTTTGCAATAACCACATGATTGATGATTTCCAAATAGTGCCAACATACTATGTGGAAAGGCCCTTTCTAGATCATATTTCAATGCAACAATTTATCAAATGATGGTGCTTTGAGGGGACAATGATCATCTTCAACCGTGTGACTTTGGCTCATTACTTCAAATTTCTTAGAGGATATAGAAACTTAATGACTATAAATAGTAGGTATGTTCTTAGAAAAAAAACCCATACTCATTGTAAATAGTAGGTATGGACTTAATGCATATTTCATGAGTTGTGGTTCATAAAAACCCATACTCGTCATCTTGAATTATTTGTTTAATACCCAATGCATTGAGGTGATGCTTACAATTTGAATTCATAACAACCATTTCTCATCAACTTAAATTGTTTGCTTAGTACCCATGATGATCCAAATTTCCTTGATCCTTGGGAGAATGATGCAAGAGCATCAAGATCAAGGTTGAAGGCATGAGAAGACATTAAGGTCTCAAGATAACCAACATGACCATGTTAGAATAGTTGATGTAATAAGACCCTATGAAGGTCCTTTTTGATATGTTTGTAATCATTTTAGTTACATTTGAAAACATTAATTAACAAAAACCATATGTGCAGATATAAACATTAATCACAACATGTCCAATTTATTTGTAGGTATATTTTCCTGTGAAGAAAGACCATGCCTGAAAATATGAACCCAAAAAATAATAATGAGACAATGGCTGCATTGTGGGCTCAGTTCCGAAGAAAACCTGATAAATGCTATTTTCCTTGCAAAAAGTGTAAGGGTTTAAAGAATCGAAGAATTCTAATCACAAAAGGCCAGAGTCATTGTAGGCAATATGGTCATGTTGAAGGGGGCCACAATTTTCATCCATTGTTGAATGTGGATTTCCTACTGGAGGAACATGGAGGTGTGAATATCCAAGCTGAGGATAACACTCCCATGGAAGAAGATGATAATGTGCCAGAGGACATGATTGAAGAAGATGGTATTGGGGCAAGTGATGAAGAGGCTCACAATGATGGTACTAGTGAATCTGATAATAATGATGAAGATGGTCTTGATATACCTTTACTTAAGAAGGCACACGAGCCCTTATACGAAGGCTCCCAAACAACTCTACTATCGACTATAGTGTTGTTGGTGAACTTAAAGGCTATGAATAGTATATCCAATGTAGCAATCTCACATATGCTAAGGTATGTCATTTTTGTCATCTTGAATGTTAGCATACAATTACTATTCATTATATTAACAATGCATATTTGTTGTTGTAGGTTAATTAGTGAGTTTTTTTTACCACCATCAAACATTTTGCCTTGTTCGTACCAAGAATTATCTAACATTATTGATTCGATTGGAATGAAGTATCAAACAATACATACATGTCCCAATGATCACATTCTATATCATAAACAACATGAATTTGCAACAGAATGTCCTGATTGTCAAGTTAGTAGATATCGATCAGATCAAATAACAAAAACAGTGCCTCACAAGGTTCTTTGGTACATCCTATATTCCACATCTTGAATGGTTATTTAGGTGCGCTAGCTTGGAACAATTTATAGATTACCATGCATGCAATAGAAGTCAGGATGACATTATGTGAATGTCTGCCGATGGTTCTGCATTTAAAGAGATAGAAAAAACATGGTCACACTTTAAAGAAGAACCTCATAATCTAAAACTTTCATTGATGGTGGACGGTGTCCTCTTCTAATATACCTTTGTTTGAGACTGTGCAACTTTGGTAATATCAAAAAATCCTTTCTTAATAGGTGGGTGGCAAGTGTGGCACCTTTAGTCCTAGAGTGTGTAGCCTTTAGACTCTAAGTTGTAGTTGTAGACACCTAAAAACCTTTAGAAAATAAAGTATTTTTATTTTTTGAAAAAGTCCTGATGACATCATCATTTATTAATTAATTAATTATTTAATTAATTAATTAATTTTAATGCCATTAAATCCCTTTATCTTAATTAAAAATATTTAATTAAGGAATCCCTCCCAAAAATGTTTAAATCTTATTTAAACATTATTTCCTTATTTATTAATTATTTAATTAATAAATTGACTAAAAATCTTAAAATAAATAAAAAAATTATTTTTTACACAAAACTTGGCCAATTTCCTTAAGACCACTAACCTCTTCCAAAATTTTCTAATCCTTCTTTAATTTTAATTAAAGGCTAATCCCATCATTTCCTACCCCTAATCCCAACTCAAAATATTTAATTAAGATTAAATATTAATCCTCATGTTTATTAAAAAAGTTTTAATAAATATCTCCTCAACCCAAACCCTTGAAATAAATAAAACTTTATTTATTTTCTAAAAATCTAATTTATCCTCATCCTAAGAAGTTCTAGACTCTTCTAGAAAGTCTTCATCTTCATCCTAGGAAATTCTAGACTATTCTAGAAAGTCTTTATCCTCATCCAAAGTCTAGACTCTTCTAGAAGATGTCTTTAAACCTAATCCTAATCCCCTCCTAACCTTGTCACATTCCCTAAACATGGGTTAAAACTTACTAACCCAAGCCAAAGTTAACAAATATCTCCTCCTTCACCCACCCTCATTAAATGCCATCCACTTGCCTATCCCTAAGCTAATCCTAAACCATCCTAATCCATCCTTTAATAATTTGCACAAGCCTAAAAAAACTTAAAACCTTCCTAATCAAGTCCAAGTCAAAATTTCTCTCATCACCCTCAAAATATCTCAACCATAAAACTTTATGAAGTCCACTAGGTCATAAATGACTCTTACAAGCCCTTTTATTGCTCTTACAAGTCATTATGAGGGTCTTTATGAAGATTTTATCCCTTGAGCCTCCTTTTTTGACTCATCCTTCCCCTTTCCTCCATCCTCTCACCATGTGACATGTGTCACTCCTTGATTGACTATAAGGAAGCACAATCCATGTGCTATCCTCTCATGCAATCTGAGCCCTCCATAAGTTTTTTCCCATCCTTGCATCTTAGCCCTCAAACCCTCAAGCCTCTTGCCTATAAATTGGATCCTTCCCCTTTTCAAAATAACACAATCCATGAAGTAAAGTCATAATGCCATTTTGAGAAGCCATTTTACATCAAAACCATACACTCACACCCAAATTCCAACTCCATTTGAAGCCCTTTTTGAAGCATAAGCTTGAGCATACATCCTATCTATTTAGACAAAGCTACTCAACAAGAGAGCTTCTCATTGAGAGAGCCCATTAATGGCTCATATTCTCAATTGAGAGTTCATCTTAGTCTATCTTGAAGTTTATGAATTTTGTTTAGTTTGTAGAAGCTTTATTTAAATTTGGTTTCTATTAGCATACTAACATTGCTCATATACATTTTGGCACGCCCGATGGGACCCCGCATGGGTCATCTTCATTAGCTTTTTTAGTCAAGTTTTGTATGTCATTTGCTAATTTTGGCTAATTTTTCTTATTTTTGTGATTGGTAGGATTGTATAAATTGGTTTTGTAGGTCCACATGAGCATGAAGAAGACAAAGGAACTCATAGTCAATCTCATAGTGTTTGCAGATTTTCAAGCTTATAGGTGGACAAAGCACTTGGAATTTTTCTTCCTCTTCTTGTCTATATTCTTCTTATTCCATCTACTTATTCTTCTTCTTCTTGTAGGAGATCTTGGCCATTTTTTTTTTTAAGGAAGCAAAATCATACACACTTCTTTTTAGTGCTTAAAATGAACCCCCAAATCATACTTAAATCCATTGAAAAATTTAAAATTTGCAAAAAAGAAAAAATCTTTTAACAAGTGAAACTAAACCAATTTAATCATTTGCATCTTTGCAACATCAAGGTTTTAGATGCATTCATGCAAAATTAGGAACACTTCATTTTTGGGAATTTAAAAAGAACTTCAAGTTTCCATTTCAAAAGGTTCAAAATCAACACTAAGTGCACACTAAAGTTCTTTTAAAAAATCTCATGAAAACTAAGAGTCCTAAATGGTTGCCAAAAATTGTCCTAAAAGCTTTGTTATTTGTTCCAAACAAATGTCTTATTGCAAAATCTTGAATGTTTCTTAGGATTTTCATGCATCAAAACAATCTAGGAATATCATTTTTGGGCTTAAAATATGCAAACTAGAACACAAAATCTTGAATGAAAACCAAAGTCCAAAGAGTCATTTTCACTTTTGAGTCCAAAAAAATCTTGAATGATCTAAGGTTAAAACAAAGCACTTCAAAGTTCTTAAAACAACACACAAAATCTCAATCTTGAATGCTCAAAAGAAAACACTTGAATATTTAACCACTTTTCTTTGAATGCATGTTGCTAAAATCACTCTTGAATGCCATGGATTAAAATCAATTTTTTCTTGAATGCATTATTAAAACAACAAATCCAATCTTGAATTCTAAGGATCAATTAACCATTGCAATATCAAACACTTCATTTGGAGCTTCTAAAAATTGAACAAAACAAATCTCTTTTTCACATGCAATCTAGGTAAAGTTTGATTCTTGGACATTTAAGAAACCTTGTTAAGTTAAAATACAAATTTGCAAAAATCAATTTGAGTAGTTCCTTGGACTCACCTCTTTTCTAATCACCCATCAAATATTAACCATTGGTTGCAATCTCAGCGCCATTTATGGGGATGGGTCTACTTGAAAAAGGTGTTAAATGTTCCACAATCTAACTCACTCACTTGGTCTTTGAATGTTTGCTTTAACTTTATCAAAATTCTTAAATGATCAAAACTCTAGATTAAATTGATCACACTTCAAGTTTGGGCACTAAAATTGAACAACAACTGACGTGGAGAGCCTCCAAGCGTGCGCTTGAAATCGAATCTCACACACTTTTGTTTTGGGCTTAAAACAAACTCACACTCAATCTTGAATGCCTTAAAGAAAATTAATCGATACTTGACGTGGAGGGCCTCTGGGCACGCGAGTTTTCTTTTGTTGACCCTCACTCTTCTTATTTTTTGCATTCTTCAATCGATTTACTTTTTTTGGCGCTTCAAGTTGGAATTGAACATTGTCTCTTAAACATGAGTGCTTGCAAAGTCTAGATTAGCACACATAAGAGTCAGTTGGTAAAAGAACAAGCGTGTTTTTTAGCCCAAGGTCATCCAAGTCTTCTCTCCCCTTGTCGTCTTTCGAGGCCATCTTGGGTACATAAGATTAGGATCCAAAACGTTGTTTCTTTTTAGGAGGCCTGCTTGGGGATTTCATCACCCCTTGGACGACCTCAACTCCAGCGTTCTGGCAGAGTATAAGAATTGGGAGGTGAATCAAAAGACACCTCTCTTGGGATCAAGATTTTGTCACTCGGGCTAAGCCTTAAGGAACTTTATACCCTTGGGAAGTGAAAGAGGAGAAGTGGGTTACCGCTCCTCTCGGCCGTGTGACATCTTTTTGGTCTCATCTACGGATTTGGGCCTCACGTACCTTGGGTATATTGAGGACTCCTTAGCTAAACCAACTGTCAACCTTGTAGACAACCATCTAGGATGTTAATGTGTTTGAGGTGACTGATCGAAACATTTGTAGAACATACACACTCCTTGGCGCAAGTATCACTTTCTGAGAATCAAAAAATTCTATCTGGTTGTTTCTATCTATTGCTTGATCTTTTATTTGTTGAATGAATGTTTGCCAAACTTGGTCAATCCTAGCTTAGGGCATACTTAGCGTAGTCACTGCCTATTCCAGAAGTTGAACGAGTTGAAGCAAAACAACCAAGATCTCTCAAAGCCAAGCAGATTCAGGAATTGATGTCAAAGCAACCCAAACCCAAACAAAAGTTCCACAAAGTTAAACTCAAACCATCTCTAGCATACCAAGAACTTTCAGCCAAGAGAAAAGAAATAACACCAAGCCCACGAATTGCCAAACTCCACAAAGCAGAGGACAAAGCTACCAACGAAGCACTTCAAGAGGCTTGGTTAGAGCGCACCATCAAATTTAGCCAAAATCCAGGAGTTAATCCTGCTTATGCCTTACCAACAAGGCATGATTTCTATGATTAGACCCCCTTGTTTCTCCACATCCTCTTGGATAAGCTTCACTTTAGAGTCATCTTTGTAGAAAAGCCAGCCATCTTAGGTTATCCCCTTAAGCATTATTAGCTCATCCATCTCATTTAGAATCAAACCATCTAGCCAACAATCCAAAATCTGCACATCTAAGCTTTCAAATTTGTTGTCACTTTTGCCAAAAGTTTGCCACTCCTAAAATCTTCCAAATCCATCAATCTCACCAAGGTTATCCCTTTGACAGAGCTTTGTCTAGGGTAATCCAGCTTTGTCACTTGTTATCCCTCATCACCTTGAGCTAAAGGTTGGGATCCACAAGTGGTCAATCTCGTGTTCTTCCTAAAGGATCATCAGTCTATCCTTAAGTTGACACAATCACCACCAAGCTTGCACATAGGAAAGCAGACCTTTCGTGCTTTGGCAACATATCTTTGAAGTTAGAATCTCCAACCCAATCCTCCTTAGGTTTTGTCCTATAGCTTTCCCTTAACCTAGGAAATTATTTGCATAGAGAAGCCTTGCCCCTTTTGCATCCATCAGCATTATTGCATCTCATCCCTAGGAGCATTTTTCATGCCACCCGTCACTCGCTTAGCCAAGAAGAAAGAAACAATGGAGCCCTATCATTTGGATCGAATAGCCTCACCCCCCTTGAGCACTCAGCCATCCTTCAGCCTAGAGAAAGCTATGCCATCATGTACTAACATTGAAGCTTTCATGAACCAACCAGGAAATGCAGTATTGGTAAATGCCATTATAGACAAGAACAAAGAGACAATCATGGCTAATTTTTGAAGGGAAAATGTAGGAACCTTTGACTTTGGAAGACCCCCTCCATTATCAGATCCATCTCACCCATTGTTTGGGTAGCTACCACCACCCATAGGCTCTTATGATCCAAATTATCCTCAATATATGCCAAAAGAAGAGCCTCCAGCCAATCCATATGATCCAACAGACCCAAACATACCATCATCCACCCAAGTTGAAATCTCCATGCCGCAAGCCAACCCAGCCACCACCACTCCATCGTTGGTTCATACCTCTCTGCTCCAAACCCCCTTTACCCAAAACAGCTCACCATTCACCCCCTTTACTATTGCTGCTGCTGCTCCCCAACCCAGCCTTCCAAATCCACCCATCTCCCAAATCAGTGCTAGCATCTTTGGCCAACCTCAGCAATATACAATAGGGATGCAACCCATGGGGCCAAGTAATCAACCTTTCATCACCCCCAGCTTGTTCACTGCAGCCCAAAGCACAATCCCATCATTTCCATTAGGTCTTGGGAGCTCAATACCATTAGCCACAAATCTACAAGCTACTACCCTCACTGCATAAAGCTATCAAATCCCACAAGCTACTACCAATTTTCTACCAAGCTCCCAAGTGACCCCAACCCCTGCCACCACTCTACCAAGCTTCCAAATCCAACCACAAAGCTATCAAACCCCATCAGTTCCATTCCCAAGCTTTCAATTCCCACCACCTCCACCACCAACTAATCCATTACCTCCAATTACCAACTACTTTTCAATGCCACTTCTAGGAGGTAATCCGCCACCCTAGCCAACCACCAATTATTTGCAGATACCATCCCAAATGGGGGCACAACCCACATATATTGGTCAAACCCCACAAGCCCCCCGATCCTTTCCCCAAGCCTCTCAACCATCTTATACCTTACCTCCACAAAGCAATCCATTTATCCCACAGCCAACTTATGTTCCTCAATCCCAACCTCAAATCCCATATCAACAGCAAGCCTCGCAGCACATGCAGCAATATGCGCCACCTCCCCCTCAGCAACCTGTCATCCACCATGTAGCTGCCCAAAAAATGTACAATCCCTATCAGCAAATCCCTCATAGCCATCCATATTTAGTGGCCCCATCCAGCACATACCTACCTCAAGGCACCCCTACATTGGGGGCACCCCAGCCATCACCTATCAATTTAGAATGGGAGCAAATGAAGATAGCTCTGAAAGCCATCCAAGAATGGAATGATCTGAAGACATTCAAGTTTGAGAATGTGTGTCCTTACCCATTTGACAGAGCCATTAGCATGACACCATTTCCAAAACACTTTGAGGTACCCAAATTTGACAAATTCAGAGGAAAAGGAGACCCTGTCACACATATCAAAGAATTTTACATGCACTGCCAGGATGTAGCATACAATGATGTCTTCCTCTTGCGCCTTTTTCCCAAAAGCTTGGCTGGACCAGCTCTTGAATGGTTTTATAGAATCCCCTATGGCACAATTAAAAACTTTGCTGAATTATCTGAGGCATTTGTAGCCCAATATGCCCATCTTGTTGAAACAGAGCTATCAATAGTTGATCTTGTCCACACCAAGCAAAGAGGTGGAGAAAGCCTTGCCGAATACCTGCAAAGATGGCAAACCCTTACCACCCGCATATCCTGCACCTTGCCAGAACGCCATGTGGTGAAAATGTTTATTGATAATGCCCATCCTAGCTTGGCTCACCACATGACCATGAACTGTTTGCAGAACTACAAAGATATCAAAGAGAAAGGAATGATCCTTGAGAAAGGACTCATTAAAGATGGTGTGGTCAAGATTTACAAGGAAGCCAACCAAAATCAATCACATTCCAATGACAAGTCTAGGTATTGGAACAAAAACAAGCACGTTGCAACAGATGGCGTCACTGACACCAGACATGTGAATATTGTTGGTCCTTCTCACAACCAGTCCAACCCACCATATCAACCAAACAATCAACAAGCTATCAACTACCAACAAAAGAATAACCAAAGCTATCAAAACCACAATCAAAGACCCAACTTCCAAGGGTCTAGCAATCAAGCTAATGCCATCAATGTAGCTGCAGGACAAAAGCCTAGATTCCAACCTACACCTAGAAACTATACACCCCTTGGTGAGCCATTGGATGTCATTTTTGAGAAATTAGTCAAGGAAAACCTCATCAAATTTCCTCCTACCCAGCAAATTGACCCAAGCCAATCCAAAGCTGTATGGTACAAAGATAATGAGTACTGCAAATTTCATAGGGTAAAAGGTCACACTACCCTCAGATGCATGAAACTAAAAGACTATGTGCAAGACCTCATTGATCGGAAGGAAATCACTGTTGGTGCCCAAACCTCTCCCAATGCAGGCTTATAGATCTATCAAAATGCTTTTCCTCCACACCACAACCAAAATCTTGGAAAAGCACCTATCCAAACCAACAACAAAAACACCAACAACCGTCAGCCAAACCAACTGCATGGGAAGAACAATGACCACACTTCATCCTATATAGACTATGGTAGCCTTATAGGTTGTATATCTGAGAAAGAGCCTTCTGTCAATGTTATCAATATCCAAGGACAAAACAATGAGTGTGCAGTCACCACTTGAAGAGCGCAATTTAACATCATAGGCCCACCCATTCCACCAGCACCATCAACTCCATCAAAAATCCAGTACAATATCTTGGAACACCTTGGGAAGATGCCAGCCCAAATCTCCATTTTAGACCTTCTTCGCACTAGTCCTGTGTACAAGAACATCCTTGATAGTGCTCTCATAGAATCCTGTGTCCCTTCTGATATCAATGCTATTGATTTTCGTAATCTTGTTGGACACCTTTCATCCTCATGTGCCCTTTCGTTCAAACCCACCGACATACCCGTGGTCGAGCTAGATCACACCCTTCCGCTTCACATAGCCTTCATGGTATCCAACTTTGCTATGAAAAGAGTAATGATAGATAATGGATCAGCCTTGAATATTTGCACCCTAAAATTCATAAAACAAGCTGGGTATACTGAGGCAGATATCATCAATGAGGTTATCACCATCAAAGCTTATGACAACTTGGAAAGAACCACAGAAGGAACTATTTTGCTGCCAATCAAGGTTGGGCCAGTCATCCAAGAGACACTCTGCCATGTTATTGATCTAAACCTACCATTTAACATCCTCCTTGGTCGCCCATGGATTCATGCCATGAAAGCCGTTCCATCCACTTACCATGAGTGCGTCAAATTTCCGCATCAAGGCACTGAGGTAACCATCCATGCCGATCCAGAACCCTTTGCTTACTGCAATGCGGTTGAAGCTTCATATACAAACCATTGCCCTGGAATTGATATCGGCACATCCATCGCCAGCTCATCCCACACTTATAATGACCCAGAAACCATCCTCACCTCTACCCTGTCTACCGTGAAGATCAATAACAAAGGTTGTGGAGAGTATAGTCTGTCAGATGCATTTGTTGTCGGGGCACTCCCACTTGATCCACATGCCCATGGACGACCGACATATCACAAAGATAAGGAGATTCTACCTCCTCGATACAAACAGTTTGGCCCAACAACCTTTATATCCTCGAAAATCCCTCTTCATGAGGAGCTCACTCCAGATATCAACAAATGGTTACATAAGCATGCACCTCAAAGAAATTAAGCACGCCTTGATCACTTCAGCCAAAAGTATCCCCAAGAACATAAGCTCATTACTGACAAATGGAACTATCAAGGTGGTGGTCTAGGACCAGAAGAAAGAGGCATGCAGTGCCCCATCGATGCACATAAGTGGGAATCGAAGTCAGGTCTTGGCTTTGGCATACCCACAACTGGGGGCACCAATGAGAACGGTCACACTTTTTCGAACATTCACCGCAACCTTGTCAAAATCGAAGACATGCCTGAGGAAGTTGAAAAGAGAGCCTACGACGATATCCTAGACCAAATCTCCCTCGGAGACTCTGTTCTCCAAGAACTATCCATCCACCTCATTGACCTACCACTCACCCATCCACAACTCATAGATTGGGACCAACCAAGTGTCATACACATCGATGAGTTCACATCAGAGGAGGCACTTCTAAGATTCATGGGAGCTGAAACTCCTCACAAGAAAACAAAGCCAGATTCTGCCTATATCTACAAGCTAGATCCCAAGAGGTATTTTGGAGAAAATCCCCAACCTAGTTTCGATACACCCAAAATTGGAACTAAGGTGAATCTAAGACTAGCTAAGGCAACGAAGAGAACCCCTCAGCAAGAAAATCCAGAGCCACAAGAAGAACATGAGGATTTAGCATTGCCTCCTCAAGATAATCGACCAGAGGTGTCTTCTATTCTAATTGAGGATACTAGAGAAGTCAACATTGGTTCTTCAGAGATCCCCAGGCTTGTTCACATTGCTGCATCCCTATCACAAGACCAAGCTGACCTCCTCTTTGAGGTCTTAAGAGAGAACATTGGCCAATTTGCATGGTCATATCAGGACATGCCAGGACTTGATCCAAAGCTTGTAGTTCATCATCTTGCAATTGATCCAAAGATCAAGCCCGTCAGACAAAAGCTTAGAAAAATGCACCCCAAGGTGGCATTATTGGTCAAAGCTAAATTAGAAAGAATGTTAGCTGCTAAGGTTATCTAACCTATCGACTACTCAGAGTGGATCTCCAACATGGTCCCTATCACTAAAACTTTCGGTGACATCAGAATCTGCACTGATTTTAGAGATCTTAACAAAGCTTGTCCAAAAGATGATTTTCCCTTGCCCAACATAGATATGATTGTAGATCTTACAGTTGGACATGAAATTTTGTCCCTCATGGATGGATTTTCTGGGTATAATCAAATCAAGATTGCAGAAGAGGATCAACATAAGACAACATTCACTACCCCTTGGGGAACCTTTTGCTACAACATGATGCCTTTTGGCCTAAAGAATGCTAGGGCTACCTATCAAAGAGCCATGACAGCCATTTTTCATGATCTCATCCATAGAATTTTGGAGGATTATGTGGATGATATCTTGGTCAAGTCTCATACCTTCATGGATCATCTTGCTGACTTGGAGAAAGTCTTTGATAGGTTAGCCAAATATCATCTCATGCTGAATCCCAAGAAATGTGTCTTTGGGGTCACATCTGGCAAGCTTCTAGGCTTCATAGTTTCTAAACGAGGTATAGAGATCGACCCCAAGAAGGTCAAGGCTATCTTAGACATGCCTCCTCCCCAGACACTGCGACAGCTTCGCTCTCTTCAAGGAAAGCTCCAATCTGTTCGGCGCTTCATCTCCCAGCTTGCAGATAAGTGTACACCATTTTCACATTTACTGAAGCAGGATGAGAACTTCAAGTGGGATCCTTTATGTCAGCGCAGCTTCAACCATCTCAAGCAGTATCTCATCAATCCCCCTATCTTGGTTCCACCAATTCCTGGTCGTCCCCTAATTTTGTACATATCAGCAACACCTACTGCTCTAGGGGCACTTCTAACACAGCTTGATGACTACAACAGAGAAAGAGCCATCTACTACATTAGTAGAACCCTAGTTGGTTATGAACTCAATTACACTCCTATGGAAAAAGCTTGTTTGGCAGTTGTCTTCTCAACTCAAAAGCTTCGCCATTACATGCTAAGTCATACCATCCAACTAGTCTCCAAGATTGACCCTCTCAAGTATATGCTCTCTAGAACAGCACTTACAGGCCGTTTGGCCAAATGGGTTATGCTCCTTAGTGAATTTGACATCCAGTATGTGGATAGAAAGGAAATCAAAGGGCAAGCTATAGCAGATCACCTAGCTGATGCACCTCTAATAGATGCTTATCCGTTGATCACAGAATTTCCAGATGAGCATATCTGTTTAATTGAAGAACAACCCCCATGGAAACTTTATTTTGATGGCTCATACACATCTCATGGATCAGGGGCAGGAATATTGTTGGTCACACCTCAAGGAGATTACATTCCAAAAGCCTTCAAGCTACAATTCCCTAGCACCAACAATATAGCTGAATATGAGGCCCTCATAGCAGGATTAAAGATAGCTGCAGAATGGAACATTGTTGAGCTACAAATCTTTGGCGATTCTCAGCTCATCATCAAGCAAGCCCTAAATGAATATCAAACTAAAGATGAAAAGCTATTACCCTACAAAGAGCTAGTTGATCAGCTAACCTTCTTGATGGGGCATCTCACAGTCCATTCTCTCCTCTTCTGCTCTAGCCTTGGGCATCTTATTTTTTTATCTTTGATGCCATGCCACTTGCGGCATCACATCAAAGAGGGGCAAAATGTAGACACCTAAAAACCTTTAGAAAATAAAGTATTTTTATTTTCTGAAAAAGTCCTGATGACATCATCATTTATTAATTAATTAATTAATTAATTAATTAATTAATTTTTATGCCATTAAATCCCTTTATCTTAATTAAAAATATTTAATTAAGGAATCCCTCCCAAAAATGTTTAAATCTTATTTAAACATTATTTCCTTATTTATTAATTATTTAATTAATAAATTGACTAAAAATCCTAAAATAAATAAAAAATTTATTTTTTGCCCAAAACTTGGCCAATTTCCTTAAGACCACTAACCTCTTCCAAAATTTTCTAATCCTTCTTTAATTTTAATTAAAGGCTAATCCCATCATTTCCTACCCCTAATCCCAACTCAAAATATTTAATTAAGATTAAATATTAATCCTCATGTTTATTAAAAAAGTTTTAATAAATATCTCCTCAACCCAAACCCTTGAAATAAATAAAACTTTATTTATTTTCTAAAAATCTAATTTATCCTCATCCTATGAAGTTCTAGACTCTTCTAGAAAGTCTTCATCCTCATCCTCATCCTAGAAAATTCTAGACTATTCTAGAAAGTCTTTATCCTCATCCAAAGTCTAGACTCTTCTAGAAGATGTCTTTAAACCTAATCCTAATCCCCTCCTAACCTTGTCACATTCCCTAAACATGGGTTAAAACTTACTAACCCAAGCCAAAGTTAACAAATATCTCCTCCTTCACCCACCCTCATTAAATGCCATCCACTTGCCTATCCCTAAGCTAATCCTAAACCATCCTAATCCATCCTCTAATCATTTGCACAAGCCTAAACAAGCTTAAAACCTTCCTAATCAATTCCAAGTCGAAATTGCTCTCATCACCCTCAAAATATCTCAACCATAAAACTTTATGAAGTCCACTAGGTCATAAATGACTCTTACAAGCTCTTTTATTGCTCTTGCAAGTCATTATGAGGGTCTTTATGAAGATTTTATCCCTTGAGCCTCCTTTGTTGACTCATCCTTCCCCTTTCCTCCATCCTCTCACCATGTGACATGTGTCACTCCTTGATTGGCTATAAGGAAGCACAATCCATGTGCTCTCCTCTCATGCAATCTGAGCCCTCCATAAGCTTTTTCCCATCCTTGCATCTTAGCCCTCAAACCCTCAAGCCTCTTGCCTATAAATTGGATCCTTCCCCTTTGCAAAATAACACAATCCATGAAGTAAAGTCATAATTCCATTTTGAGAATCCATTTTACATCAAAACCATACACTCACACCCAAATTCCAACTCCATTTGAAGCCCTTTTTGAAGCATAAGCTTGAGCATACATCCTATCTATTTAGACAAAGCTACTCAACAAGAGAGCTTCTCATTGAGAGAGCCCATTAATGGCTCATATTCTCAATTGAGAGTTCATCTTAGTCTATCTTGAAGTTTATGAATTTTGTTTAGTTTGTAGAAGCTTTATTTAAATTTGGTTTCTATTAGCATACTAACATTGCTCATATACAGTAGTAGGTTGTTTCCTCTTTCCATTATTATCCTTAGGTACAAGAACCTCAAGTTCTTTTCCTCCAACATCTTCTCCTTTTCCCTTAGTAAGCATCAATATTGATTGCTCTTGTCCTCCACCAAGTGCTCCTTCCATATTACCATTCATCTTCCTAGTCTTCCTCTCAATCCTAGGAGCTAAAATGTTAATCTTGATTCTTTCTTTGGCTTTTTCATATGTTCCAAATGGATTAACCTTCCTATTCATAGGCATATTTAATAGTGCTTCAATAGCCTTTACGAATCAGTCAATATTGATTTCATAATCCATGGGTTCTAACCAAGAAATACTCGGTTCAATAATTGGAATTATAGTTGTATCCGTGTCAACAAGAAAAAAAATGTCATACTTGTATTTTTCAACAAGTTGGGGAGGCATTCTAAACCTCATATCCATTCTCTCTTTAAATTCACTAAAATAACTAGACTTAACAATCTCAAAATTTTCACCCAAACTCTTAATGTATTCATTTATTTGATAAATAGTGAGCCTCTTAACATCCCAATTAACATGACCAATATTAGCAAAGTGTTGATATGTGGTGATAGGTCAAGGAAGTACTGTACACTTTTCATAAATTATTTGGGGTTAAGCTTGATTTGTCAAGGATTTTTGAGTTGACTCGTCAACCATTTCCCAAGGTTGACCCGTCAAGGTTTCTAGGTTAACCTATCAAAATGATCTAGCCCTAATTTTGTAAGTGAAAAAAGTTTGTATAAATGGCTTAATGTTAGGGATTTCATGATGTGTGATGTGACTGTATCTTCTTGTGGTATAATTGAGTTGTAAGGGATTATAGATTGTAATAACTAGAAAATAAGAATATTGGACTTACTTTTTATTAGACATAACCTAGGCATAGGGTGAACCACATTAAATCTTTGTGTATTGTATTATCTTTTGTGTCCTTTATTTTTTTTTCTATTGGTTATATTTGCATGTTATTATTATTTTTTCCTATTTGAATCCCTAACAAGTAATATCAGAGCCTAGATGTTTTATTTATCCTTTGTAGGAAGGTCTCATGGTTGAGTGGGAGCGATGGAAAATGAGGGTAAGATGAAGGTTCAAAAGATTAATGGGCAGAACCTTCAGTTATGGAAAATGCAAATGGGGGATAATCTTTATCAAAAGGATTTATGGTAGCCAATGCAAGGAAAATCAAAGCAACTGACAACTATGAGAGATGAGGACTAGGATATTCTGAATAGAATGGCACTTGGATGTATTCATTTATGCCTAGCACAATCAGTAAAATTTAATATTATGAAAGAACAGATGACCAAAGAGTTGACGTGAACCCTAAGAAAGTTGTATGAAAATCCCTCCACTTCAAATAGGGTATTCCTCATGAAGCATTTATTTAATATGAAGATGGAAGAAGGTGGATCATTTTCTGATCATCTAAATGAGTTTAATATGGTTACAAGTCAATTATCTTTCATAAATTTTAATTTTGATGAAAAAATTAGGGCTCTCTTGATTTTGTGTTCTTTTCCTATAAGATAGACTGGCTTGATAATGGATGTGAGTAATTATGTTTCTAGTTCTAATACCCCAAAATTTGATGATGTTATTGGTGTTATTATGAGTGAGGAAACTCATAAAAAGCTTAGGTGGATCTACATCAAGAAGTTTCTTGGAAACACAAATAATAGGCAAACAAATGAGAGAGGAAATAATTATGGAAATTATAGCAAATCAAGAGAAAAAATTAAAGGGAAAGAGGTCTTGATCTAGGGGACCAAGAGATTGTTAATTACTTTATAACATGCATATGAAAATAAACCAACAATGTTGAATAGTAAATAAATCCATACACAATGATAACTCATAACACCATATTTTGTAAACTACGGAAACCATGGCCAAGGGAAAACCCCAATGGAGATGGTACCCACAAAATTATCCATTAAAAAAAAGTACCTTGTTGAGGATGTTGACCCTATTAGGAGTCTATGAAGTGCATATAGTTTCTTGGTCCTTATTAAAGGACTAAGCCTTTTTAGAAGTCTCAACCCTATTAGGAGTTGCTTCAACCCTATTGGGGGTTGATATTACAAACACAAAATGTATGCAAGTGAGATTACTACCTGAACATGCAATTATACAATGTAGTTCCTTTATACAAAAAGAGATAGTTACAAAATCCTCTTACTGATGTTTGTTGTACTTCAAAATATTTTGATCAAACTCCATATTTCACATCAGATAATTTGCATAGCACTTCACATATCATATGTCACACATCTAAACAACTTTGCATATCTTGATCTTCTACTTATAACTTTTCTTTTTACAAAACTTTCCCTACAAAAATTCAAGCATTCAAATGTTTGGCATAATAAAAAAAAAAAATTCTCTCTTAGGGTTAACATCTAGGATGTCATCTCTAATTTGTTAAGTAATTATTTCACAACCAAAATAATTTTTTAAACTATAATTTTCCTTTTACTATTATGGTTTGTTCTACTTTGTTTACTGCATTTATTGGTGTTTACTATATTACTCCTTCTATACAATCCATACAGACTTGCACACTTATCCACATCATCATGACACTTTGTGCTACCTATCCTTAACTATGCAAGTGTCAAATATTACTCTGTCATATGTACTCAACAAAACTATTCATGTGTTTTTTATTAGATAAACAGGTTTTACAGGGAACTTGAAACTCGAAAGTTAGTACATAAGAAGGCTGATAATAAGCGTGATAGCCCAGCCAAAAAAGTTTAAGTTCAAAGGTTGATAATAAGCATTAAGCCCAGCCAAAGGGAAAAGCTCTATGAAAAGACCAAGAAAAGGAAATAGACAAAGCCATGGCCAAAAGCTAGCACAAAATGCCAAAAAATAGCGAAAAATAAAGGACCAGGCAATTATTCCTCGTTCTTTCACTCAAGATCTTGCATCACCTAAGAAGCCTCAAAGGCCAGTTGATTTTCCTCCATTTCCATCTGTTGCACTCTTTGATTCCCCTGGTCCTATGCAGGAGTGGAGTTTTCCTTTGCAGTGTCGTCCTTCATTGTGGCCTCGTCTCTGTCAATTCCATCCTCATCCTTGTGTGTTTCTCTATCTTTGATCCATCCATGAGAGAGATGATGTTTTTGTTGATGGAGCTTAACAAGGAAAACATCTAGTTAGCAAGGTTGTGATTATAGTTTTCCAAATTGTGTATCCTCTATTCCGCCAGAGTGAGCCTATCGGCCGAGTTTGTCCTCCTATTGGCATCCTTTCCTTCCCTAGTTGCCTCAATGTGTTTCACCTGATCTTTAACCTCCTCAAGCTCATGGAAGAGCCATTTGATTGATCTAAAATTATCAATCATGTTGTTACGAGAATTATTTAAGAGATTCATCCCTGTCTCCTTGGCTCTATCCAAAATAGCCACAATTTTCGGATCAATTAATTCTTCCAGCCGCTGCTCTTCTTGATTATCCACTAGGATTTGGGGATTCATGGCCTCCCTAAAGATTCCCATTTTGGTAGTCCTGACATTGAAATTGATCCATGCTTTCCTCTTGTCATTGGTTTGCACTTCCCCTTCTGCATACCCAGCTTTCTCCTCTTTTTGATCCTCAGGGTGGAGATGGATAGGAGAAAGGGGTAGTGCAGATGTCTCCTCATAATGAAAGCGCACATCCTCCAGGCTCTCCCTCTTGCACTTCTTCCTTCCACTATCGACCTTTATTTCCTCCTACATCTCCTTCGCCACCTCCTTAGACTTCAAATCCTCCTCATCATCACTGCTACCCTCCTCAGCCTTCTCAGCCTGCTTCTGCCCGAGATCCCTAGGGCTTTTTTTGCTTGGAGTTATGGGGGAGGGGGATTTTTTAATAGTTGCAACTTTCCTTGAGGAGGAGACTCTGCCTTTCTTAGAACTGAGGCTCTAAATGTCATCCGAGTCTGAGGAGTAACTGGAACTTCTAGACTCTACAGTCTCAGTCTGAGGGGGGGCATTACTAATGGTCTAGGCTTTGAAGTGTTCATCGATAAGAAGCAGCAGCCCTTCATGCAGAGCTGGGTTTGCAATGGGCTTCTTTTTGAAGCTTTTCATCACCTTACTCATAACGGTTAACAGATAAAAAGGAAAAGAAATTTTGGCTTTCTTCAAAAAATGATTTAAAATAACAAAGTGGTGGGTGCGAGCTCTATTAAATCTTGGGTCTAAAGTAATATATTCAATGACAGCTTTCAGCACATACCTCCACCGTTTCTTCATGGAGTTGAGGACATAGTAGGTGTCAAGATTTTTTAATGGCTTCAATTCCTTCTCACTCTCCAGAAAATCCCTTACCGCATTGGCTGAGAGCTTCTTGTCCCTGAAAAATTTTAAACCCTCGATTGGGATCTCTGTGATAGCCATGATAACCTCCTCCATTATTCGAAAGTTGATGTCGTTCACCTTAACCCTGCCTTCTTTCCATGACCCCACCATACTGTTAGTCACCTCCTAATCATAACCATGCAGCTTCATGAGATACTTGGTTACCCCACCCTCTTTCAGCTTTTCCCAAACTTTCAGCCTACTTCTCCATTTCTCAAAGTCCCCCACCGGCTCCTTTCTGCATCTCTCGCCCACCATCTCCTCACTCTGCACACTCATTTTACTCATAAGCTCTTCATTGTGAGACTAGAAAGGATCACCAAGATTAAGCAAGGAGCAGAGAAAAATAACTCTATTTTTGCCCCTGAAAAAAATGCAATGAAGAACCCACAAAGCGTGGCAATTGATCATAATAGGATATCTGCATTTATGAATACCCATTTTTCTATTATGAAAAGTACCCATATATCTTAACCCTTTCATATTCATAATTACAACTTGATATCCTTCGTACTTCCTTGGATTTTATCCAAGTTGATTAGAGACTTGATGTTCGTCGGCAAAGAAGTTCTGGAAAGCCATGTCATTTTTTGGTCTATGCCGATCCCTATATTTTCCAACCTATTGGCAACCAGGTTTTCTTCCCAAAAAGTATGGGTGACATGGAATTTTTTGAATTTGGCAAGTGTCTGCCTCATATCATTGATAAGATTTGCAATCATCCAAGAAGGATACGAATTACCATTAATACACTTAATAATGTTACTCGAGTCCCCCTCCAACCATAAATTGGTGACCCCAATTTCAAAAGCTAGCTTAACTGCATTGCACGTGGCGTTGGCTTCTGCAAAATGATTTCTTTGGAAACCCAACCGAAGATCGAAAACTGCAATACTGTCACCATTTTCATTTCTAACCACACCTCCACTACCCAAGGATCTAGGGTTTCCCTTGGAAGCTCTATCGAAGTTCTCTTTGTGCCAGCCTTCAGGGGGGAGGTGCCATTTGGCTTCCTGTGTTTTTCTCATTTTGTCTTTTACCTTCTCCTTCTTCCTACCTCCTATCTTAAAAGCTCCCCCCTTTCTTGCATAAATATTTTCCTTTATGTTACTAAAGATCTTCCTTCCAATAACCAAAGTTGGCTCCTCCCTATCTTTGAAAATCTGATTGTTTCTCTCCTTCCATATGCTCCAACAAAAATGGGGTAGGAGCCAGGAGCTGATTTCCTTCAAGGCAGTGCCATTGAACATTCCTTGCCATTGGCAAAAGAAGTCCAGGAGATTGGAAGGAATGCACCAGCTATGGTCAAGGTCCTAGGTGAGGAAGTCCCAAACTGTTCTCGAATAAGAGCAATGAACGAACAAATGATTGCCTATCTCTGACTCATCTTTGCATAAAAGACATCAGCTGGGCATGATATGACCTCTTTTAATGAGATTTTCCTGGGTGAGATTTTTGTCCTGAAGTGCCAACCAAAAAAATATGTTGACTTTTGGCGTTAGGCCTGGGAGCCAGGCCCTCGACCAAGGGGGGGACACATTTGTACTCCATAAAGCAGAGTACCTAAAGGAAACCAAATAGAGGCCATTGGCATTATTCCTCCAAACTAGTTCATCCTTTTTGATGCTGAGGGATAAGGAGTTAAGCATGATCATAATTGGTTTGAGTTCCTCTGAGATGATAGAAAGGTCCTTCCATCCCTGATCAGTCCTGTAGTTACTAACTTTGTGCCCAAAAAGGTTGATGCAATCATTAGCCCAAACACCATAGGTGGGTTTATTAATGAGTGGGCCCTAAGAAAGCTAGCTGTCTGACTAGAATAGAATGTTCTCCCCATTTCCCAGCTTCCAGGAGACCTTAGAATTAGCCAAATCCTTGGCTTTTAAGAAGCCATTCCAAACAACTAAGGCTCTGGGTAAATCCTCACTGAAAAGAGTGAACTAAAAAGAGGGCCTTTTTATATTCTTGTTCACCACAGTGTCTCTCCATTCCCCCATGCTACTAAAGATGTGCCAGATTTGCTTTGCTAGGAGGGCCTTGTTGATATGAATGATCTTCCTTATCCCCAAACCCCCGTTCTTTTTAGGGAGATAAACTTTGTCGCAAGCAACAAGGGGGTACCTTTTATTCCTATCAGTTCCCATCCATAAAAAATAACTTTGGATTTTTTCCATTCTCTCGGCATATTTTCCAAGTATGGTGAAAAAGATCAGGGCATATATGGGCAGGTTTTGAAGGATGGATTTAACCAGTTGACATTTTCTAGCTTGGCTGAGAGAGGATCCTTTCTAGCTAGCCAGCTTCTTACTGAACCTATCCAAGATGTCATTCCCTAAGGAATCAGAAGGGGTTCTGCCCAAGGGGAGACCAAGGTAGGAAGAAGGAAGATTCCCCACCTGACAACCCAAGATTCTAGAGATTCTTTGTTGTCTTCCCTCTGGAGTGTTGATAAAGAAAATAGAGCTTTTGTCCCAATTTATAAGCTGCCCCAACCCTCTGGAATAGGTGTCCAAAGTGTCTTTCAAAGCCTTGGCTTCCTTGACCGAAGCCTTTCCTCCCATAATGGTATCATCAACAAATTGCTGATGCATGAAGGGAGTGCATTTGGAAGAAGGTTTAAAGCCTTTGATCCTCCAATATTTCTTTTTCTTCTCCATAAGTCTGCCAATACAATCTGCCAGGATGATGAAGAGAATCGGTGATAGAGGATCTCCCTGACGAAGGCCTCTATTGGGTTTGAAGAAATCAGAGGGGGATCCATTTACAAAAATAGCTAACGAGGGGGTGGTGACCAGCTGGGAAATTAGCTTGCAAGATTTGGCATCAAAGCCAAAAGCCTTCAACACCAACCCTAGAAAGGACCAATCCACCCAGTTGTAAGTTTTAGACATGTCAAGTTTGAGTAACATCCCTTCTCTCTTGCCAGCTTCCATAGAGTGAATCACTTCATGCACCATGATAATCAAGTCTAAAATCTATCTGCCTGGGACAAAACTAGATTGTTGTTGAGAGATGATCAGGGGGAGGAGCTTAAGCAGCCTCAAAGTGACCACCTTCAAGATGATCTTATAAAACAAGTTGCATAAGCTGATGGGTCTAAACTTATCCAGAGTGTCAGCCCCTGGCACTTTGGGAATAAGAACTAAGAAAGTCGAGTTGATTTCCTTCAGGATGCATCTAGCTCCAAAGAACTCTTGAACTGCCTTAACAACATCCTTCATAATGACAGGCCAGTACATTTGGAAAAAGAAGGTAGGAAAACCATTAGGTCTAGGCGACTTGTCTACCAAAAGAGAAAAAAGAGCTTCTCTCACTTCAGAATCAGAAGGAATGGCCCAGATCATATTATTATGGTGTGATTGGAGGATCTGAGGGATGCAAGAGACAATATCATCCTGATCCACCTTAGAGAGAAAAGGATCCCAAGAAAGAAGGGAGGAGAAGAAAGAGACAGCTTCAAGTGAAATATCATCTTCCTTAGTCAACACACCCTGGTCTTTTTCCAGGCCGGAAATCCTATTGTTAGCTCTATGTTTAAGTGTGGATAAATGGAAGAACTTTGTGTTCTTGTCTCCTTCCTTGAGCCAATTGATTCTAGATCTCTGCCTCCAGAACTCTCCCTCTTTACTAATAATGTCATGTAAATTAGATAGGATGGATAGCTCTGCATCTCTACTCGAGGTATCATACCCATTTTCCTAAATGGAGGCTTGGATGGAAGAGAGATTGGAAGAAAGATCCTCTTTCATAGAGAATAAATGACCAAAATCTGACATATTCCAAGCTTTTAACATCCTTTTAACATTACTGAGTTTCCTTGCTACCCTGAACATAGTAGTGCCTTCCACATCTATGCTCCACCAGCCCTTTAATCTCTCTAGAAGGTCAGGGTGGGAGGTCAACATTTTCTCAAAATGGAAAGGAGGAGGTCTGCAGGGGTCAAAAGGGACAATCAAGAGGGAGATGGGGGAGTGGTTAGACCCAATTCTAGGCAAAAGAGCTAATTTGCAGGAAGAGGACTACATCCAATCAGGAGAAATGAGGGCTCTATCTAGTCTAACCTGAATACACTCCTTACCTAAGCATTTATTGGACCAAGTGAAGTTACCACCCATGAGGTCCAAATCCAAAAAGGCAAAATCATTGATGAAGTTTGAAAGATCATGCTTACTATCCCAGTCCTGAGGCAGTTCGCCCTTCTTCTCCTTATCTAGAAGAGGGGTTGAAGTTTCCCACAATGATGCCTTTTTTCAAGTTGCTATTCTGAACCATCCCTACTACTCTAGACTAGTAGGAATTTCTTTTTCTCTTGTTGTTGGGGGCATAAATGTTGAGCAAGAATCAAAATTCATTGGAATGAATATTGTACACTTTACAAAATAGAATGTTACCAGCATTGGAAACCAATTCCACCCTGAAAAGATTTGACTTGTATAAAGTTAGCAGGCCCCCAGAGGCTCCATCTTAGTCGGCAGCCTCTCCACTCATCATGTTACTGAACTCTATGTTTCTCAAAGAATCGTTTTTCATTTTTGTTTCTTGGATCATCAAAATATCTGGTCTCTGGTCTTTGATCAAATTCCTAATGATTTCTTGTTTATGGGCACCATTTAGGCCCCTGATATTCCATGAGATGATCTTCATTTTTTACTCTTGGAAAAGTCCTTTAGGGTGCTTTGGCACCCAATTGATAAACATCTTCTAGTCTCTTCTTCTCTGGACTCCCTTTCTAATTTCCTTCCTACTTTGGTTGTAGAGCCCACATCTAGTTTGCAACTACTCCTAGTCGCTACCGGAGAAGCCTTGGACAGATCTCTGATTTGATTCTTCCTTAGTATCTCTTCCTTCTTTGTGAACTTCAGGGATCTAGAAGCCTTAGTAGAATTCCTTGGGGTGTTGTGAAGATCAACCCTTTGGTTCTGATCTATCTCCTTATCCTCCTTATTTCCTTTTTGGATTGGTGCATCAATAGTGGAGACCAAGCTTTCCTCTGGATCCTAGAAGATGATAATTTCCCTGTTATCTCTTTCCTTGATCTCCTCCATGGAGCCCAGAACTAGCTACTCCTCTCTAGGGGGAAGTTCCAAACCATCCTCTTGAAGATCATTCTGTGAGACACCCTTAACTTCCTCTTCTCCAGGCTTGAGGGTCCTTTCCTTGACCTGATCATTTGCTAATAGTTGGGGTTTAGTTAAAGGTAGAGAGGAAATGGGAAACTCCCCTTCCTCACTAGTCTTTCCCTTAGGTGCTTGGTCTGACCTCTTTGGGGCTTCTGCTACAACCTGGGTCCTCGAAGATAGGTCCTTTTGGCCTTGAGTCATGGTCTTTTTTTTCCACACTTTCTTCAACCTCTTTTGAGAAGAAGAAGGGGGATTCTACTTACTAATCATCTTAGCTTTCGGGCACTGAAAAGCCTTATGACCAATTTTTAGATAATGAAAACACCCAAAAGGAACACTTTCAAAGTCCAGCTGCTAGATATGGGGTACCAAGTTTGGACTGAAAACAAACCACTTTGGGCATATCCTCCCCTTCCCTTACTCCAATCCAAATCCTCACATAAGTCATCCTACTCGTTGAAATAGTAATTGGGTCGATGTCTTCGAAAGAGATGGCCACTCCCTTGAAGACATCCTCATTCCAGAACTCCAAAGGTAGCTTCGGGAGTCTGACCCATACCGGAGCTTGCTGGAGGAAAGATTTGTTTAAGTCCAATTGGGTGACCATTTATGAAGCATGAGGGTGGCCCTTCCAAAGCTCTAGGGACTATCACACAGAATCTCAGCCATATCCTCATGACAGGAGAACTCAAAAGAAAGGAAACCCTTAGCCATTGCAGTGACAGAGACCTAACCTTTCAAGCTCCATTTTTTCAGAGTATAGGCCCGGACCACATCAATATTTGGTCTAGGGCCAATAAACTTTTTGACGAGTGTTGATGCCATAGAGGAAATGCTATGATCAACAATCTCGTCTAGAATAGCGATCGTGCAAGATCCCTTTTCCAGACCTAACACAACCTTAACCGAAGGGAAAGAGGATTTACCTGATGGCTTGACTCCAAAGAGTGAGGCCCAACGCTTTGGGAGAATCCCTGGAATGTCCTCACGTGGGTCCCCATCACCTGACTCCTCCCTGATGCCTGCCTGGATCCCCTCCTGCGTGCTCAATGATTGAGGTCTGTCTCCCTGTGAATTCTTGCCTGTCTCCAGATTTGAAATTTGAACTTGCACTCCTGCTCCCTTCATCTTAGATATTGGTTGCTAGTGAAACTATCTAATACTTGATATTTTCTTATACTTACCAAGTAGCAATGACATCCGCAAGCACCAGCAACACCAAGGCGATAAGAGGTTCAAAAATGTTGGTAAAGGGTACAGAATGGAAAGCGCCCAACTTCAAGATTGTTTCGACCATTGTTGAATCACTCGACCCAACTGGAGCTTAATCACAACTACCTCCTAAGGTACTTCTTATCAATGATATTCATACTCATTTCAAATGTTCTATTCAAGAAATCAGAAACCTAGAAATGGATAGTGCCCTAGGTGAAATGAGTGTTGATGGCTCTCTAAAACCTGAGTTCAAGCATCTTGAAACCAAAGGATTGACTCATATCTTGCATATGCTTAGAAACTTTCAAACCAAATGGATTAGGTATATCTTAAGTCAGGTGCATAATGGACAATTATGGTTAGAGTAGGCAGTGCTAATCACAAAGAAGATGATTAACAAAATCACAGGTCTCCCTATGCTCAGCAAAGCCAAAACCACCAAAACCCTAAGTCAGGAGGAGTTATAGAAGCAAAACCTAGCCAAATGGGATGGTAGAGGTTTAAAGGTCAACACTGTATCTAATGTCGAACTAAGATTTGGCATACATATAATTGCATATAAATTATATAGTTCTAGTAGACTGAATAGTGTACCTTGTGAAGCTGTGGATTTGGCCCTTAAGGTTGTAAAGAAAAACCTTGAACTTGATCTATCTGAAGTATTGCTGAAATAATTGAATAAAAATATGGATAGTATAAAGACTTCCAAGAATAACCCTTGTAAATTTGGTTCTCTGGTGCTCTGTTTATTTTTCTACATTCAAAAATTATTTCCATCTAAAGGAACTATCGTATGGAGAAAAGACATTCCAATTTTGTATCAGATAAATGAGTTTGTAGCAGAGATGGGTGAAATTTTGATAGCATCATGGACAATTACTTTGAAGATTTCAAGGAGAGAATGAATAACAAGTTTTGGATTCCACCAAAGTTAGTTGAAGATTACAAAGATGATGTATGCTTCATGGTTGACTATGATAAGGTGTACATCTAGGGAGTCAAACCCCGAGTTGCATGGGTAAAACCTCTTCTCTATGAGGTAAATATTGATGAAGCCAAAGACATCATAGAAGCACTGGTAAATGAGCCAGTAGACCCTAGGCAACAAATTTTTGGAACCTATGATGAAGCAAAGGCTAGAATTGAGCTTGAAATCAAGCTATCATAGGCCATAAACAAAGGCAAGAGGAAGATGGCAAAATTGAAAACTGCATCTGGCCCTCTTATGCTAATAGAAAGAAAAGGTGAGGACGAAGGAGAAGATGATGAAGAAGAAGGAGAAGAAGATAAATAAGAACAAGAAACTGGAGAAGATCCTTCAAAGAAGAAAGGTAAGGTAATAATTACCAAACCTAAGAAGAAGCCTACTGCAGTATTCACAAGAAGAACCAGAAAAGGTAAGCAGGAACCCATACTAGTCAGGCCTGCACCCACATTTGAGGAAAGGCTTAAACAATTGGAAGAAGGAGCAGGCAATACAAATTCCAAGGCATTGAAATTTGAAACTAGAACAGATGTTGAGAAAATATAGATAGATGAACTGGTACTCAGCAAGATGGGTAAATGGAAATACTCCCTGGACTAGCTTGCCTCCCAAATCTCAAAAGAACTATTGGAGAGATTGCAACCAAGATGGGAATTAGCCACCCAAATGGTAAAAGACATCTATGAGCAATCCCTGAAGAATCTTGAAACCAAGTCTCACTGGAGTAGAAGTAAAGATTGCAATGAAAAACCATGAAGGTAAAATGATGATCAGATTCCACACATGTTTAATTTTGATCAAAGACATTGAGCATGTTGTAAATGATGCTATAAACATGTGGAAAAACATCTATCATCTACATAAGCCCAGTGAAGACCCAATGGAAATCAAGGATGATGACAGCAGTGACAGTGAGGATATTGATGGCACTTCATCCATCATAGTTTCACCAGGTGAGCTACATGCATTAATGGGAGAAGACAAGGAGGAAGAAGCTGAAGAGGAAGATAAGGAGGAAGATGATCCAATAAAAATTGCAGCAGAAATGATTGCATCCCTTCCTCACTCTCCACAAAAAACTGTTTCATCCACCAAGGAGATAGCTTCTACAAGTGAGATTGTGAGCACAATTGCCACATCAATTGTTCAATCTTCACCAACCTCCTCCCAGCTCCAGGTATCTGAGATAGATGTGCCAAGCACTTCATCTACTAAGCTGATTGTTACTTCTTCAACTACCAAGCTAGCCTCCTCAGCCCCATCATTTTCAGTCAGTATAGCAGTAAGTTCCACAATTTTGTCAATTTCAGCTTGTTCTAAAATTTTGTCAGCACTATTTGCATCTACTTCAAATCCAGTTAGATCAGATAATGCATTACCAAGTGTACCATCATTTTTGGGAAGTATTCCAATTTTTGATCCAATAAATACTCCTATTGGTACTCAATCCTCAAGTATCCTAGTTTTCACTGCTAGTCCTTCTATCTCCACTATTGTGTCCACTCCCAAGGTCAAACCAGTCATCAAAAAAGCCAAACAAAAGCAACCATTAAGACTTCTACTCACTAGAAAAGAAATTCCTAAAGATATTGACTTAGACACAGAGATAGTGATTCCAAAAATACAAAAATGCTACCATTGAAGAAATGAGGTATGCTAGTCAACTAATAGAGATGAAGGCTACGCAGAAGCAGTTAAGGTCTAAAAGGGATAAGGAGTACAGAATAATTGAGAATGCCAGGAATATAATTACAAAAGCTATAGGTGTTGAAGTAGATTCTACTCAACACATTTTGATTTAGTTAGAAGAGGCTGTAAATAAATTCAATGAGGACACCTCTGGTCAAGAAAAATTGATTGAAAAGGCTGAAAGAAAATTTGAAAATCAAGTTCTTGAGCACATTTCTTAGTACATTGCAATAAAACAAGTAGAATTGTCCACAATTTTGGTCAATCTTGAAAATTCTTTTAATAATGTAACTTCACTTTTTGCCAAACTTAGTGATGTTACCGAGTAGACCAAGGAGATCAAAGAAAAATTGAAAAAAATTGATGAGGATATGAAGGTCAGTGCCCAAATATTGCAACTTGACCCCAATTCAAGTTCATCCCATCATCTCAAAATCAAAATTTTGTCAGAAAAGAAGGCAGAATTGTTGAGAGAAGAAGCAAGGATCAAATCTACATTGATTGACATTTAGAATATGATTCTTCCTATCATGGACACAATGCAGAAACACATTGCATACTCCAAAACACTAATCCATGACAACAACTTTTCAGTTGCAAATCATGTGATTGAACTTTCAACTAAAGTTCAAATAGCACTCTCCACCTGCAAAGTTTTGCAAGAAAATTGGGATAAGACTTTGGCCATTATTCTCAAGGTACATTCTGATTTTATCTCTCATTTTGGTGTTTCTGTGTAAATACATATTGTTTACTTTGGCATTATTGTCAAAAAGGGGGAGATAGAGTACCAAAGAAGAGATAGAGACATATGTAAATAAGGAAGCCATGTGTAAAGATAGAGATATTTGTAAATACTATGCATATTTTATGGGGGAGATATATGTAAATCAGGACATCAAATTTTTCACATAAGCTTTGGCTCATAAGTGTTTTTGTCACTAATGCCAAAGGGGGAGATTGTTGGAATTATGATATATTTGTCATTAGCGCAAACACTTATTCGATTATGAATGCTTACCGAGCTCATCACTTAATCTACAATGTATACCAAGCATTCAGTGGTTACCTTATAAGTTCAACAGGTAAACAGTGTTCACCGAGCAAAGAAGGGTAAATGAGGAACTCAGTGTTCACTGAGCAAAGCAAGGTAAATGAAGAACTCAATGTTCACTGAGCAAAGGAAGGTAAATGAAGGACTCAGTGTTCACCGAGCACAGGAAGGTAAATGAAGGACTCAGTGTTCAGCGAGCACAGGAAAGTAAATGAAGGACTCAGTATTCACCGAGTACAGGAAGGTAAATGAAGGACTCAGTGTTCACCAAGCACAGGAAGGTAAATGAAGGACTCAGTGTTCATCGAGCACAGGAAGGTAAATGAAGGACTCAATGTTCACCAAGCATAGCAAGGTAAACAAAGAAGTTAGCTTCCACTGAGTGACACTATATCTACTGAGTCACCAATGGTTATCGAGTTCCAAGTAGTATTGTGTGACTAGTACGAATTGAGCCTCTACTTCTATCGAGTGCATGATGATGCTGAGTAATGTAGTAGATTTTGAGTATCAGAAGGTCACCGAGTCATCTTGAGGAACTCAAGTTTTCTACTATCTGGCCAACTCAGTAATGTTTTGTTCACTTGTGTTTTGGACGACCTTGTAGTTGTAAATAATGGAATGGTATATATGTAATGTATGATATCATTTGTGATATACATGTATGGTGTGTGAAAAAGATATAAAGGAAGAGATTGATATTCACATGTAAAGAGGATATTGAAAATCAGCAGTAGAATAAAAGGGAATACAATAAGGTCAACATAGGAGCAAAAAAGTTATATCTATCACATCAGGTGATCAATGCAACAAGGATCTTATCATAAAACAATTGTAAGTAGATCCACTGCTTCATCCTAACAGGTGAATCAGTTCATAAATCCTTTAACAGGGTGGACCTAATGGTCTTTTTGTAAATCTCCTAATAGAGTGCATACTTTACTGTATGTTTGTAAATCCTCTAACAAGGTGGATCTAGCAGTCCTACTTGCTCCTAACAGGGCAGATCACTACAAGTGATCATTGTAAGCCTTAACAGGACAACTTTATACTGCAGTATTGAAGTTTTGTGGGCATCATCCCCACCCCAGTTTTACTTTCTATTTGGAAGGTTTCCGAGTCACCAAATCTCTATGTACATGTGCAATGAATGTTTGTTCTTTTAGTTATGCAATAGATTAGACGAATGAATGGTAAATGATTAAAATGTTGAATTGGTTTAAAGTTTTATAAGTTACTGATTCACCCCTCCCCTCTCAATAACCTATCTTATCCTAAATATTTCCAACACTGATGTATGATAAATCTTATTAAATTAGTCCCTCATGCCTTTTCTTTGCTTAGTTTGATGAAGTGTAATCACTTAACCTATTAGGTGAAGTGATCCCTTCATTTGATGTGCAACACCCATCTTTCTTCTTCCAAGTCTTATTCATTTTTACTTTGATGTGTTCAACATCTACCTTCTCTTCACCTTTGTCATTCTTTGATTTGGGTGCCTTAGACTTTGTTGGTAAATTCCTATTGATATTGTAGACACCTAAAAACCTTTAGAAAATAAAGTATTTTTATTTTCTGAAAAAGTCCTAATGACATTATCATTTATTAATTAATTAATTTATTTATTTTTATGCCATTAAATCCCTTTATCTTAATTAAAAATATTTAATTAAGGAATGCCTCCCAAAAATGTTTAAATCTTATTTAAACATTATTTCTTTATTTATTAATTATTTAATTAATAAATTGACCAAAAAACCCAAAATAAATAAAAAATTTATTTTTTGCCCAAAACTTGGCCAATTTCCTTAAGACCACTAACCTCTTCCAAAATCTTCTAATCCTTCTTTAATTTTGATTAAAGGCTAATCCCATCATTTGCTACCCCTAATCCCAACTCAAAATATTTAATTAAGATTAAATATTAATCCTCATGTTTATTAAAAAAGTTTTAATAAATATCTCTTCAACCCAAACTCTTGAAATAAATAAAACTTTATTTATTTCCTAAAAATCTAATTTATCCTCATCCTAAGAAGTTCTAGACTCTTCTAGAAAGTCTTTATCCTCATCCTAGGAAATTCTAGACTATTCTAGAAAGTCTTTATCCTCATCCAAAGCCTAGACTCTTCTAGAAGATGTCTTTAATCCTAATCCTAATCCCCTCCTAACCTTGTCACATTCCCTAAACATGGGTTAAAACTTACTAACCCAAGCCAAAGTTAACAAATATCTCCTCCTTCACCCACTCTCATTAAATGCCATCCACTTGCCTAGTCCTAAACCATCCTAATCCATCCTCTAATCATTTGCACGAGCCTAAACAAGCTTAAAACCTTCCTAATCAAGTCCAAGTCGAAATTGCTCTCATCACCCTCAAAATATCTCAACCATAAAACTTTATGAAGTCCACTAGGTCATAAATGACTCTTACAAGCCCTTTTATTGCTCTTACAAGTCATTATGAGAGTCTTTATGAAGATTTTATCCCTTGAGCCTCCTTTGTTGACTCATCCTTCCCCTTTCCTCCATCCTCTCACCATGTGACATGTGTCACTCCTTGATTGGCTATAAGGAAGCACAATCCATGTGCTCTCCTCTCATGCAATCCGAGCCCTCCATGAGCTTTTTCCCATCCTTGCATCCTAGCCCTTGATCCCTCAAGCCCTTTGCCTATTTAAGGAATCCTCTCCCAAGCCATTTTAACACAATCCATGAAGTAAAGTTATAATTCTATTTTGAGAGCCAAATCCTTACTAAAGCCATCTATCCACACCAAAAATCCACAATCATCCATTGAAGCCTTTGGAAGCATATTGAGCATACATCCTATCCATTTAGATAAAGCTACTCAACAAGAGAGCTTCTTATTGAGAGAGTCCATTAATGGCTCATATTCTCAATTGAGAGCTCATCTTAGTCTATCTTGAAGTTTATGAATTTTGTTTAGTTTGTAGAAGCTTTATTTAAATTTGGTTTCTATTAGCATACTAACATTGCTCATATACATTTTGGCACGCCCGGTGGGACCCCGCATGGGTCATCTTCATTAGCTTTTTTAGTCAAGTTTTGTATGTCATTTTCTGATTTTGGCTAATTTTTCTTGTTTTTGTGATTGGTAGGATTGTATAAATTGGTTTTGTAGGTCCACATGAGCATGAAGAAGACAAAAGAACTCATAGTCTATCTCATAGTATTTGCAGATTTTTCAAGCTTATAGGTGGACAAAGCACTTGGAATTCTTCTTCCTCTTCTTGTCTATATTCTTCTTATTCCATCTACTTCTTCTTCTTCTTCTTGTGGGAGATCTTGGCCAATTTTTTTTTTAAGGAATCAAAATCATACACACTTCTTTTTAGTGCTTAAAATGAACCCCCAAATCATACTTAAATCCATTAAAAAATTAAAAATTTGCAAAAAAGAAAAAATCTTTTAACAAGTGAAACTAAACCAATCTAATCATTTGCATCTTTGCAACATCAAGGTTTTAGATGCATTCATGCAAAGTTAGGAACACTTCATTTTTGGGAATTTAAAAAGAACTTCAAGTTTCCATTTCAAAAGGTTCAAAATCAACACTAAGTGCACACTAAAATCTAAACCAAACTCAAAGCATCAATCAAGGATAAAATGAACCTCATTTGCAAATATGTTAAAGTTCTTTTAAAAATCTCATGAAAACTAAGAGTCCTAAATGGTTGCCAAAATTGTCCTAAAAAGCTTTGTTATTTGTTCCAAATAAATGTCTTGTTGCAAAATCTTGAATGTTTCTAAGATTTTTCATGCATCAAAACAATCTAGGAATATCATTTTTGGGCTTAAAACATGCAAACTAGAACACAAAATCTTGAATGAAAAGCAAAGTCCAAAGAGTCATTTTCACTTTTGAGTCCAAAAACAATCTTGAATGATCTAAGGTTAAAACAAAGCACTTCAAAGTTCTTAAAACAACACACAAAATCTCAATCTTGAATGCTCAAAGGAAAAAACTTGAATGTTTAATCACTTGTCTTTGAATGCATGTTGCTAAAATCACTCTTGAGTGCCATGGATTAAAATAAAGTTTGTTTGTTTTATGCATGCATGATTAAAACAACAAATCCAATCTTGAATGCCATAGATCAAATAATCATCTTTTGGGGCATAAAAAGAATCCACATTTTTGAAATCTTCTAAGTTATAAAAACAAATAAAAATGCTTTGAGTGAGTTTGTCGTTGGACTCACCCTCTTTAATCACCCATCAATTTAACCATTGGTTGCAATCTTAGCGCCATCTATGGGGATGGGTCTACCTAAGAGGGTGTTAAGTGCTCCACAAAGATCAAACTCCACTCACTTGGGACTTTAGTGATTTTTCTAAGTTAGAAAATTCTTTGAATGCACATTAATCTCGCTCACACTTCATTTGGGCATAAAAATTGGACAAATCTTGACGTGGAGGGCCTTCGAGCGTGTGCTTGGCAATCGAGTTTTACACATCTTTGTTTTGGGCTTAAAACAAACTCACACTCAATCTTGAATGCCTAACAATCAATGAACATTTCATGGTTTGGACGCATTTTTAATGACGCTCGCATTTCTTATGTTGACGATCTCTTGACTTTCATTATGCTAACGATGCTGTCAAATTGGAATGAACATTGTATGCCATAATCACAAGTGTCTTCAATCATAGGTTAAAAAAATTTAAATCATCAATTGGAATGAACGCGTGTCTTTTAAAGCCCAAGATCATGTATGTGGTCTTATTTTACACTTTTTAGGAGGCCTGCTTGGGGATTTCATCACCCCTTGGGACAACCTCAACTCCAGGCAGAGTATAAAGATCGGGAGGTGAATCCAAAGACACCTCTCTTGGGATCAAAATTTCGTCACTCGGGCTAAGCCTCAAGGAACTTTATACCCTTGAGAAGTGAAAGAGGAGAAGTGGGTTACCGCTCCTCTCGGCTGTGTGACATCTTTTTGGTTTCATCTACAGATTTGGGCCTCACGTACCTTGTGTATATCGAGGACTCCCTAGCTAAACCAAATTTCATCCTTATAGAAAGCTTCCTAAGATGTTGGTGTGTTTGACGTGCTTGCTCAAAACTTTTGTCTGCTTGTTTGTTCATAGCTTTTGAATGAATGTTTTCCAATTTTGGTCAAAATCCTAGAAAAGTAGAAATCTCCCAGCTCAAGGCATACTTAGCGTAGTCACTACCTTATCAGAAAATCATCCAAGCTCCCCCGCTGCAATTGAATCTATCTAGTTCTTTTCCTTAGAACAATCCCAAATCCAAAGTCCATCCAAATCATCCCCCCAGCCAGCTAGCAACCCAATCCAAAATCACCCAAGCCTTTAAAGAGTTGTTGTTACTCTGCCAGAGTTTGCTATCCATTCAATCCTACCAATCAACCAATCTCACCAAGGTTATCCCTCTAACAGAGCATTGTCTAGGGTAATCTAGCTTTTTCACTTGCATCCCTCATCACCTTGAGCTAAAGGTTGGGATCCACAAGTGGTCAATCTCGTGTCATGCCCATAGGATCATTAGTCTATCCTCAAGTTGACATAGCCACCACCAAATCTAGCACATAGGAAAGCAAAACTCTCACTTTTTGACAGCATACCCTTGAAGTCTTCCACCCACAAGATAGCCAAAAATCTCTAGCCAATCCTCCTTAGGTCTGTCATGCAACTTTGACTCTCCCGAGGAAATCTTTCATCAACCAATCCAAAATCTGTGCTTAACCCAAATCCAACCATGAGCTTCCATGTTCATCCATACGCAAGACCCCATCCCCATCAAACTCATCATCAAAGCATGAAGTACCAATCCTATCATGATGTGTTTGGTCGCATTTTCCTTGCTCCCACCACCTCCTATTCCAATGATGATGAAAATCTTGTTGACTATGACAGGTATATTGAAAGCCTTAGAAACATTCCCCCAAGCATCCCCCAAAATCCAAGAGTTATTCCAAACTATCTAGTCATGCCATCTGATATTCCAGCTTCCCCTCCATCACCCCATCAACCAAGCTTCCAATCTTCCACCCCCATCACACTAGCTATTCCTGTCAATCCACCTCCACCTTCGACACACGAGTCTCCAAGGAATCTCCTAGAGGAAATACAAGAAAAGTCACCTCCAACAGTCAATAAGCCATGTCATCTAATCCAACCATGTGAAGTAGTCAGTGATGAAGCTTCCCCATCTATAATATCACCTCCATCTCCCATAGCTATCATCCCCATACCATCCATCAAATTTCTTAAAATCCTTCCACTTCCCGCAAGCATCAAAATCCCACCACCTGTCAAATCCCTCCAAATCCTATCCACATCGCCTCCAAGCATTTCCCAAATCTCTCGTAATGACCCTTATGCATCCATCTTCTACTCACCCATCTCCACTACTGAATCTCCCATATATCCATCTGCTGCCTTTGAAGAATCCATCCCTTCACCTCCTATCGCACCATCCACTCCAAACCAATCCTATCAAGATCCTACCCAAAAGCATGTTGACATCCCCCAAAGCATAAATGAAGATATCATCGTACCATGTCTTCCATCCATAGTTCAGTCACCATCTCCTCCATCTCCAAAACCTCGAGCCATATCTCCTCCACTACAAGATATCTTGTCATCCCACCAGCTACATCAAGATCCTATCCTTCCATCTCCCCCGCTCCATGCTTCCATCTTACCACCTATCCAAGCTATTCCACCATCTATAATCTACCCTCTTGGTTCACTTACATTCATCCACGATGGCCCTCTCTCAGCAGAAGAAGTAAGAATAGTATCTCCCCATTGCAATACACCTAATAAATCACTTCTACCATTTTATGCAAGCAAAAAGTTTCCTCAGCTTTTTTAAATGCTCAATTGATGGCATTATCAAGGTCAAGGTTTAGGACCACAAGAGAAAGGAATCAGAGAGCCTATTATTGCACAAAAAAATCTAGGATTTCATGGTCTTGGATATGTATCCAAAGGCTCACCATCTAAAGGTGTTGGTACACCACACCCCCAAACCAAGCCTATCTCCAAGCCCACCATGCCAGCCTCCCATCACTGCTTCAAGAAATCTTATGTCATCCCCCCTCCACCATCTTTGTAACCCAAAACAACCTACCATATCCCCCCTTCATCCGCTAAATCCATTTTGGGTCCCTATGTCCCAAAATCTACCATCCTCCATCCTCCTATCAGCCATCATAAAAATCCTATTCCATCCATTTCTATGCAAGATCAACAAAGGCACATATCAGGGCACATCATCCATCATCATCCCCCTACATGCTCTTTCATATCCTTTCCATCTCACAAAGATTCTCCTAACCATCTTCCCAAAGCTTACCATAGCAATGTGAATGCCAACTTCAAAATGTATAAAGCTAAAAATCCACATCCTAGGAAATCATATGTCTATTCTAAAAGACATACTCCAAAAAGGAAAAATCCAATCAAAGAATGCAAAACAATGCAAAAGCCTATGAAAAGAAAATCCAAAACCATGTGGATCCCCAAGAAAAAAGTTGAAACCCAATGCATAATGGCATCCACCATTGCTAATCCCTCATCTAGTGACTCATTTCCCCCATCTCCTAACTCCATCTTGGGTGCCTATATCCCCAAGTACGCTTCCAAAAATCCTCCATCACGCCTGCATCTACCATCTATCCCCCATATGCTCTTTTCACACCCGTTCCAACATGTGCCAATGTTGCTCTTGCAAGCATCCCCATCTCATGCTCCTTTCTAGCATTTTCATCCCTCCATCTCCTACCATCAATCCCATCTAATCCGATCTATTGCATAAATCACACATCCGGTGTACCAATAGCTAGCAACAAAATTGAACATTCCAACAGCTAGTGAAAAATCCCAAAAAAGCCAAAATCGCTGAAGAAAGCCAAAATCATTTCAGCTAAGTCTAAAGTCAAAAAGTCAAAAAAGAAAAGAAAAATAAAGCATCCACTGGTGAAAACTTGGCAATTCAAGCGCCTTGGACAAGTACCATGATGAAAACTTGGCAATCAAGCATCATGCGTAATCTCGCCATCCCCAACTTAGCCTATCACCCTCATGCTTTTGGTCATCTCTTGACATCCAACTCCATCTTCCAATCTATCCACCTATCCTCCATCCTCCAGCTTCCATCTCACACCATCCACTAATCTTATGCAGCTTCAGCCAATCATCTCAGCTATCATCCATCTCCCTAGCCCCTTCATCTTTTTCCATCCTAGCTTCAATCCTATCACATCCATCATCAAACCTCCTTCTGCATGTTATCTTCTGATTGGGGGCACTATATTCCTTGGAGATCTTGTCTTGTCCATCCTCCCTTGTCATTGGTATCTAGCTCTAGGCTATCCTCATGCAAACCAAATGTCATCTCTTTATATCCATCATAATCCTAGCTATCTACCATCCTATCCAGCCATCTCATCCTGCTCCTCTAGCTATCCTTGGTCACAAAATCTCTCATCATCATTGGATGCATCCTGCCAAATCCATATCTTTTGCTATCACCCCACCCTTATCTTTCGCATCTTGCACAACATTGAACCATCCCGCTATCCTATCATCCTGAGCTTTTTCCTGCTTGTAACTATCTTGGTCTGTTAGCTTGTACCATATCTTGATTAGCTCACTTGTAAATATCTTGGTCTATCAGCTTGTACATCCTCTTTAGCTTAGTACCATTGCATCTATCCAGAGTTCATGTCAGTTCCTCCTTGATCAACATCTTGCACCCATCGCACATCTTGGTTAGCTATTCCAATGCATCCTTTACCTAGATTTCCTGTCACCAAAGTGTTATCTTTCTTAGTTCAACTTGCCAGACACATCACTCTTCCAAATCCACCAGCTTAGGTGCTCTCCGATAGGTCCTTGCAGGATATAGCTTTCCTCATGTGTGATCTTGGTCCGTTAGTACCTCGTCCTACCCATCTCATTGGCAAACGGTTCTCTTTTGGATTTTCACTTTCTTTTGATTTCGACTCTTCCGTATTGCGTCTTTAAATATCTTTTCCAAGCAATCTCCTTGTTCCCTCCTCAAGGTTGCCACGATCTTCCATATCATGGTATACTGTGAATGGGGCAATCAGAGCATAAGGTCTTGGTCATATCTTTTTCTTGTTTTCTTTTTTGCTTGTGGGTTACCCAGTGTCGTTTCCACACTGCTTCCTCTGGGATTCATGTGTGATACTAGGGCAATCCTTGCGTGTTTTTTTTGAGTCAGTTCATCAGTCCTCTGGACAGTTGGTGAAAAGGCCTTGATGTTCTTGGTAACCTTGGCAATTAACCAACAGTCCTATAGCAAATCTAGTGCTCAACTACATGGTGGTACTTCTCTTTGAAGTATCCCCCCCGCTCAAAAAGCTTCAATGGTTTTCCTTCATCTCCATTATCCCCCATCCATATCTAGCATCTGTCTCTCCTACCCCAGCTTATGCATCAGTATCTCTTTGAATCAATCCTCACCTTTAGCTTTAGGGATCCACAATCCTAGTCTTAGGGATCCACCAATCCAAATCAATCCACCAAGCCTCATCTTTCGAGATCCATAATCCTAGTCCTAGGGATCTCTGAAACCCATCTTCCGCCAATCTGACTCTTTGAAATCCTGTTGCATCAGCTTTTTTAATCCCCTCATCCATCTCCCCATCCTGGATTCCTTTTATAGCGCTCTACTCCTTCATCCTCTGCAATCCCTGAGATCTTAAGCTTGCTTCCTCTTGTGCCTCTGATTCTCCCTTTATCATTCTCCCATAGTGAGAGTTTGAACTAATTTAACACCTTTTCTTTGCAGATCTTAATCTTCTTTCTCATCTCGGATTCTTGTACTTTTCAAGAAGTCATGGAGCCTCACTTTCTCTCCTCGCTGCCTTCTTGAGGGGGCATCTCACAGTCCATTCTCTCCTCTTCTGCTCTAGCCTTGGGCATCTTATTTTCTTATCTTTGATGCCATGCCACTTGCGGCATCACATCAAAGAGGGGCAAAATGTAGACACCTAAAAACCTTTAGAAAATAAAGTATTTTTATTTTTTGAAAAAGTCCTGATGACATCATCATTTATTAATTAATTATTTATTTAATTAATTTATTTATTTTTATGCCATTAAATCCCTTTATCTTAATTTAAAATATTTAATTAAGGAATCCCTCCCAAAAATGTTTAAATCTTATTTAAACATTATTTCCTTATTTATTAATTATTTAATTAATAAATTGACCAAAAAACCCAAAATAAATAAATAAACTATTTTTTGCCCAAAACTTGGCCAATTTTCTTAAGACCACTAACCTCTTCCAAAATCTTCTAATCCTTCTTTAATTTTGATTAAAGGCTAATCCCATCATTTGCTACCCCTAATCCCAACTCAAAATATTTAATTAAGATTAAATATTAATCCTCATGTTTATTAAAAAAGTTTTAATAAATATCTCCTCAACCCAAACTCTTGAAATAAATAAAACTTTATTTATTTCCTAAAAATCTAATTTATCCTCATCCTAAGAAGTTCTAGACTCTTCTAGAAAGTCTTCATCCTCATCCTAGGAAATTCTAGACTATTCTAGAAAGTCTTTATCCTCATCCAAAGCCTAGACTCTTCTAGAAGATGTCTTTAATCCTAATCCTAATCCCCTCCTAACCTTGTCACATTCCCTAAACATGGGTTAAAACTTACTAACCCAAGCCAAAGTTAACAAATATCTCCTCCTTCACCCACCCTCATTAAATGCCATCCACTTGCCTAGTCCTAAACCATCCTAATCCATCCTTTAATCATTTGCACAAGCCTAAACAAGCTTAAAACCTTCCTAATCAAGTCCAAGTCAAAATTTCTCTCATCACCCTCAAAATATTTCAACCATAAAATTTTATGAAGTCCACTAGGTCATAAATGACTCTTACAAGCCCTTTTATTGCTCTTACAAGTCATTATGAGGGTCTTTATGAAGATTTTATCCCTTGAGCCTCCTTTTTTGACTCATCCTTCCCCTTTCCTCCATCCTCTCACCATGTGACATGTGTCACTCCTTGATTGGTTGTAAGGAAGCACAATCCATGTGCTCTCCTCTCATGCAATCTGAGCCCTCCATGAGCTTTTTCCCATCCTTGCATCCTAGCCCTTGATCCCTCAAGCCCTTTGCCTATTTAAGGAATCCTCTCCCAAGCCATTTTAACACAATCCATGAAGTAAAGTTATAATGCTATTTTGAGAGCCAAATCCATACTAAAGCCATCTATCCACACCAAAAATCCACAATCATCCATTGAAGCCTTTGGAAGCATATTGAGCATACATCCTATCCATTTAGATAAAGCTACTCAACAAGAGAGCTTCTTATTGAGAGAGTCCATTAATGGCTCATATTCTCAATTGAGAGCTCATCTTAGTCTATCTTGAAGTTTATGAATTTTGTTTAGTTTGTAGAAGCTTTATTTAAATTTGGTTTCTATTAGCATACTAACATTGCTCATATATAGATATGACCATTCTTCAAGCAACTAAAACATGTGGTTTGACTCAGCCATCTGCTATAGTTTCCTCTAAAATGTGTTATTATGCAATTTTTAAGAATTTTTCTATATTCTTGACAGTAATTATAGCTATATATGGTATTGTAGTCCCAATTGTAGTGATGTCGATTGTTACCTTTCCCTATTATCTGATTTGATGTCCACATAAGCTTTGATCTGCACTTAAAAGCTCTATGTCCATACTTCTTGCAATTGTAGCAGTGACCTTCAAATCTTGGTGTTCTAATAGTCCTAGTCTTGTAGTTATGTGCTTGATGTCCTTATTTTTTGCACTTATGGCAATAACTTGAATTCTTAGGTTTGCTAGGTTGATGGGCATTCTTGCTCTTGCATACATTAGAATTATGTCCTTTTTTACCATAGAAATGACAAGTAGGTTTAGTGTTCTTACCTTTGTTACTCCTTTCTTCTATAGTCTTGGAAGACTCTCCTTGTTCAATGCTGGTGTAACCTAGTCCTGAAGTATCATTACTAGCCCTTGGTGATTTCAATAGCTGCTCAAAGTACTTGATGGCCTCATTAGGTTTGTTGAAGCTTTCTACAATCTCCTTCTCTCTTTTCAGGTCATTTTGCAGTTGATCATTTTGCATCTTTAGTGTGGAGATCTCAATATCCTTGGCATTCAGTTCATGATGTGCATTCATCATCTGACTCAAAGTGTCTAGTTGCATGTTTAAAATTCTTGCAAGCTCAATTGATTTTTCTTCTAGTCTTTTGGTAAGGTTTCTCTTTTTTTCTTCAAGCATAGCCTTGTCTTCAATGGATCTTTTCTTCTATTCAGTCGCTTCACAAAGCATTATGGCTTGTGATTCTTGTTCAAGCTTGAGTGTTTTGATTTCTTCTACTTGAACTCTATTCTTCTCCATTAGGTCTACTATTGCTACATCAAATTCTTTGGAATCTCCATTTGAAAATAGATTTGAGGTGTCAATCTTCTTGTACTGTGTGTCATTCTCAACTATGGTAATCTCTCTTTTTCTCTTTAAGGATTTTCTTAGTTCCTCTCTAGCTTCTTCTAGTGCATGTAAAGAAAGTTGTATATCAATTGTCTGATTCTCTATGATCTTCCCAAGTTTTTAGACTTCCATTTTCAGATCTTTTTCTCCAAGCTATAAGGCTCCTTCTTATGAGAACTTGGCTCTGATACCAATTGTTGGAATTTACAATTGGGAAGATTTACTTTTGGGGGGCAGGGGGTGAATTAGAAGTAACTAACTTTAACCATTTAAATTTTTTAGCTGATATCATTCACATGCATCTAATTCATCTAATAAACATGAAAGTAAAACCATGCATGAAAATAGATAACACACAAATTCGGTAACCTAGAAACCCTCCAAAATGAGAAGGTAAAATTGGGGTGGGGATGACATCCACAAAATATCATTACAGTAATGTGTAACTATTCAAGGTTACAATGTTTGACCACTTCCAATCGTATCCTGTTAAAGACTTTACACCCTATTAAAAGTGGTTAAAGGATTTCACTACCTTGCTAAAAGTAGGCCTAGTTAAAGGACTTTAGTACATTCACTAGGAATACCACCCTATTAAAGTATTTAAAAATGGTTGCTAGGCCAACCTAATTCTATAGGATTTTCATATCTAATACAATCGCTAGAAAGTATTAGAAAGCTTTGACTTGATTACTTGCAATCCTCAATTACTAATTATAGATTTATGTTCTACTCTGACTGATCTGATCCTTGCTTGATTTGATATATCACTCTTTGAGGTTCTAATACTCTATTCTTGATCAACTAGATTTTGCAATGTTGCTCTATTCTTTACTAAGTCTTTTTACCCTTTTGCACTTTACTATAATTCACCCATACACTTTTCACTCACACATCCTGTCTATTGCATAATGGGGCTTTGTCCTCCTTTTAAAGATTTTGAAGACTTAGGGTTAGGTATGAATCTATGATCAATGTTAATTCTTCATTTCCCGCTCATTTCTTGCACTTTTCCTATTGGTTGCATGTCTTCTCCATTTTTCTTATTGGCTACATGTTGATTGCATAAGTAATGCAAAAGATTCTATCTTATCTTCAAGATCTTTCAAGATTCATCCTATCTTGGCTCCAAAAATGGTTTACATCTGAGTTTGTGAAGATACAAACTCATATGTTGATTCTGTGTTACTCAACACTTACTAGTTGTTGATGCTTGTCACATATAGGAAAATTGGCTCACTCAACTCCTATAGTAATTATGTTTCACTTAGCATCTATAGTGACTCTACATCTATACTTTACTCGGCACTTGAACTTTTCGTGGCACTTGAAGATCACTCGGCACTTGAATTTCACTTGGCACCTAAAGAATTCTCTAGCTCAGCATACACTATAGCTCAACGTTTGTATTATACTCAAGATCATCTTGAGAAATGGCTAAGTGTGTTGACACTCAAATGTTAAAACCAATCTGAGACCAACACTAATTATATCAACTTAATAGTATGAGCATAGAAATTTTTTCATTAAAAATAGTAAACAATCTAGCTAATGATTAAATATATGAAACTAACTACAAGAGGCTTATACTACCTTGAGTGTCTCTTTCTTCAAGAGATGTAAATAATATTGACAACAATGTCAGCTTACCATGATAATCATTCACTTTGTTCCTCTTGAAAATAGTACATCACAATAATAGTAATAAGTTCTAACTTTCGAAAAATGTAGGAAAAATCCATGTATAAAACGTAAGCATAAGTCAATCCCTAACTCTTGGCAAAATTGGACTTTATAGATAGTCTACAAGATTGAGTGAAATAACATCTTAAATTATGTTGGAGACACAATCATACCTCCCTAACATAAGGATGACTTATTCCTCCATAAAACTAAAAATTAACAACCAAATAACAAGGGCCTTTATCCTATTTGAAGTCTACCTCAATCAATGGGTAGAAATATAGGAACACGTAGAACTCATTACTAGTGAAGTAATGGGACATAGTGTTATTTCTCTATGATTTCCTTCATATCCATTGTGCATTGACTCATTCAAGAAAAATTCAGAAAAACTTCCAATAATTACCTTTAGGTCAGTGTACTTTGATTTCTTCCACATAACTCATGGAATGTGAAACTCTTAGCATGGTTGGAGGCTATCAATTAATTCTTTAGTTGCAAGAAAGTCCTAACAAACAAGAATCCATTCACATTATACCATTTATAACACTAGGATGTAATAATAAACAAAAGCATTCACATAATGTAGGCATTCACCACATATACACATACACATACATATATACACACACACACTACATACGCAGAAATGTGTGTGTGTGTGTGTGTGTGTGTGTTTTATAATATTTTACAAACTCTTACCTTTGGGGGAGTGTTACCTTTTTATTAAAATAAAAAATAAAAACCAATTACATAAGGTATTTAACAAAATTTGAATAGCCTCCTTACCTCTTGGCATATGTATCCATACAATTTTGGAGTGCCTGGCGACCTACACACTCTCCACAATTTTTATCAATAGTCAATTATTTTCTAATGACTCAATGAATATTTTATATCCATTGAGGGTAGTAGAATGACATATAGAAATAAATTTCAAAGCTACCTCAACAAAATCCTTTAGTTGGGGACATGATCAATGTATATAATTGTAGCTCCAAATTATGGATATGAGCCTGAGATAAGGCTTTCTCGGAATTTTTTTTAATTAGTGATTTCTCATTATTCCTTGTGAAGGAGATGACTTATCTTAGCTTCTCATCTACATACATGGTGCAATTATAGTTCACACCTATTTTGGAAACTATATAAAGAGAGAGATGAAAATGAGATCAAATTTGGGAGGATACCATAGAATTGGAAAAGGGTGTACCTTGACCCCTATCTAATATCAATCCTCTATTTACTTTTTTCCCTTCATCTACTCTTAATCCTCTATATACACTTAATTTCTATCCAATTCTAATCATCCATACAAGCTTAAACTATTCATTATTTTCACTCAAAAAATTCTACATAGACTCATAGCCAAAAATAATAAGAAATAGTTGACATAAAGTTGTAAAGTCATATTATCTCACTCTATTAGACTATAATATCATTTTTTACTATTATTTATTATGAACAACACATTGGTGTGGACAAATCAATGTGCACGATTAATAAGATAATAAATCACACATTAGGTAATCCATTCACCTAGAAAGACTCACTTCATTATTGACTAGGGACTAATATATTGGGATGATGTTAGCTCTATACATGCAACCAAGGAATTCCTAAGCCACTTTAATGTTATATAAAGAAAACTAATTAAGTTTAATAGCTATTTGAAACAAAGAGAATGTTGAAAAATTAAATATATCTGTATAATAGTGGTTGTGAGTAACTAATAAATTAGTATAGCAGTGGTTGTGGGTAGACCTAAGTAATTGATTATATTACAACTTGTATCATCTTAAAATGGAAGCACTTCCATCTTGGTAGGTTTAGTAGCCTCTTTTACTACATTTATCATGATATATTTGCATTTAGGATGATTATGCACTTGATTCCTTCATTTTAGGTGAAATTAGACTTAGGATCTCAAAGATTCTCCTTAATTTCCCTCCTCATGGATCTATTTTTTGGGTAGGACTTAAGAATAGGTCCTCCTAGCCTTCATCATATTCATTATAGGACTATGTGCCTATTCTTGGTGTTTATTCCTATTCTGATATCATTTCTAAGTCTCTGGTTATCCTTAGGACTTTTTTTGTTGTCTGCTCTGGTTGGGTTTTGACCCATAGGTTGGCCCCAACCTAGGTCAAGGTTGAGGTCATCCTAACCTAGGTTAGGGTCAAGGTCATCCTTGAACCTCTTCAAGATTTTATTTCCCTTATGGGGGTGGGCCCCTTCTATATTATTGTGGGGCCTCTAAAATAGGTTATTGTAGGGGATCGACCCCTTAGAATAGTATGGGCACCGGTAGGGTTATTACCCTACTATTTTCTAGTTCGTCCACTTCTCAAAATCCACACTTTGTTGGAAGATTACGGGATAATCTAGTGCCATAATGGTCGAATGTAGTGAGAGAAAGGAAAGTTCCCAACCAGGGTGAATGCAATGAAGAAACAATGAAGGTAACTACACATTGTTGAAAAGGGAGTATGAGTGCTAATCCAAACCCCATCATATATGAGGATCTAACTTTTGCCCCCATTCCCTCCCTCCCTAGTTTAACAACCGCAACTGCACAAGGGTCCTAAAATCAATGTCAGGCTTTCAGATTCAAATATGGAAAGGGTTAATTTGAGGTAAAATTTGAATTATGGGTCCTCACATTATTCTAGGAGCCTCACCTTGAAGCCTCTATACAAAGACTCTCATTTGCATCTATCTAGAACTAGAAGAAAAGAGAGATATAATATACAAGAAACTATAAGGACAACTACAATCAAGAGATGTCACTATGAAGATGCAAGATTGCAAGAGAATAATATAGAAGATCAAGCTATTATGGATATCAAGAATTTTTATATGCCCTTGTGGATATCTATTTGGAGCAAGAGAGATCTAATCTTTCTTGATCTGCCATTATCAATATTCAAGCATTCAAAGATACAATAATGCAATAAAAATTACAAATTATGAGTTTGGTAAGAGTACCTTAGCCTTAGGGGCTTGGTATGTTTTCTTATCCTATTCAAATCTATGCATTGTTTTCTCATATATATATATTCATGTTAGGGTTTTAATCTAGTAGATTAGATCTTGGCATTACACACACATTCTATTATATCCAGCTATTCGTGGAGGTGGAAATCACCAAAATGGGGGTTTGAATAAGGTAAAACCCTAGATAGCCACCCCAAAACCCTATTTTCAAATATATTCAAGTGTTGTTTCAAAGATCAGAGTGCTAATTTGGATACCCTTTTCAAAAAACTTTTGAGATATGGAAACAAAAATTTCATCAGAGAAGAAAAGGTCAAGGTCGACTTTTCAAGGCACAATTGTACCCCGCCAATAGGATCAAGGTCAACCTCCCTTCAAAAAGACAAAATATTTTTGGGTTTTCTCTATTTCGACATTTCAAGCCCAAAATGGATTGCAGATTTTCCATAAACTGTTCACAAGCATCAAAAAATAGTTATTTTCATATTGGTTCCATTTCAAGGTATGTATCTTATCTTATCAAATTTCAAGCATTTCTATGACTTATTTCATATCAACTCTAAAACAAATAAATGAATAGTGGTGAATGTCTTACGCATTGGTAAAGATCCATTTTTACACTTTTCATTTTGATGAACCCGCGATAGACAACTCTTTGTTTTTGGTGTTATATTTGCATCTTGTGTTAGATATTGCATTTTAATTAGATTTATTTAGTTATATGTTTCAAAAATACAAAAACATTTACATTTTCATTCTTTTTGTATTTCAATATGTATGACTTTTGTTTGGAATACTTTGATGAAGTTTTTATTACAAAAGAGGATAGATTCCCTAATGAGGTACATGGAAGTGAGATTGAAAATGGTCTCGATAAGATCTCCATTGATCCTATTCCTATTTCATTCTCCTCCACAACCTCTCCAATTGACTTTCACCATAGGGTGTGTGCATGGTTACCTTCTCGTTCCACTATATGCAATATTGATAAACCTAAGATGATTTACCCTACATGTTTGATGATGGTTAAAGGATGTCTTCAAATAACAATTAAGGGTAAACCTAAAAATCCTTTGGATTTATTTGACAACACTAATTTCATTTTACATGCTTATCGCATATGGAATAACCCTCAGCCTACTATTTTAGTATATTTACCGCCTTCTCAACCTATTCTTCCTCAAGCTCATAAGTTTTCTTCTACCTTTAAGGTGTATAACTTAGTTGATCAATTACATGCTACTCCTACTAAGATATCTTTACTAGGATTTACTTCAAACTTCTCCAACATATTATGAGGCATTGCAAAAATCTTTATCTAATCTTCCTACTCTGCCCTCTAATCAAGACAACATTCATTTTATTTTGGATTGCATTCATGCTATGCCTTCTGTACCTCCTATTGTGTTTTCTGATAATGATTTACCTTCTCTTGAGGTGTAGAATCAATATGATGCTCTAATTATGGTTGTTGTTTCTATTAATTAGAGTATCATTAAAAGAACATTAATTGATAGTGGAGTTGGACTTAATGTTTGTAGCATGGATTCTTAAAGCAATTAAGGTTGATCTTACTTCTATTCAACCTAATAATGTTCCTATATGTGGATTTGATAATATTGTGAAGAGAACTTTGGGCATTATTACTTTACCTATTAAAGTTGGTGTAGTTATTCTAAATACACCTATTCATGTCATTCCTAGACCTCTTAATTATAATCTTTTGTTAGGAAGGCCTTGGTTACATGCTATGCATGTGGTTCCTTCTACTCTTAATCGTAAGGTTTAGTTTATTTATAGCAACTTAATGCATAAATTACATGTGGATGATGTGTCAAATCCTTGCTTAAATGCAGAATATGTTAAAATCTTTGAGCCTCTTTAACCAAGTGAAGAGATTGAAAAATAACTTGAGATACAATAACCTATGATAAAGCAATCTGAGATTCAACAGTTGGAAACTTCATCTTCTTCTTTAACTGAGGATGATTGGGGGACATTGGATTTTAATCCTACTTCCATTGGAGAATATAATGTCTCTAATTTGGAATTCATGAAGCAAAAAATTGAATTTGAGAAACAAGTTTATATTCCTTCTCCACTTTCTAAGAATTAAAAAGTAATTTTGTTGCCACCTTGATCAATGAAACAATTGAAACAATAAAACCTAATTGTTCTGATATTGTGACATATGTCGCTCCTTGTATTCCATTTGAAATGGCTGATTGGTATAGTTATGGTTATCATTTTCTTAAGAAATTGGGATTTAATGGAAAATGATGTGGTAAATATGAGAAAGGTATACAAGTATCTCTAGATAATGAAATTTATGATCATATGTATGGATTATGGTTTAATCCATGTAAACAACCATCAAATTTTCCTCTTAATGTTAATCATATATGTGGTGGTCAGTTGAAATTAGTTAACCCACGGCTTATTGACATAAATTAAGCACCTACTTTGGATTTTTTTTCCTAAAGATGAAAATTTAATGGAATTTATTGGGATTTATGATGATTTACCTAAGTTCAATCACAAATGAAGAAAGCCTTATTGTTTAAATACAAATTCTTATTTTGGAGAACATGATAATCAGGATATTCTTTCTTTACCAATGGATTCTCTGATATGAAGTGATTTTTTAATAACTAAGACTATTGATATTCAAATGGATGAGAATAATCTTGAGAAGATAATAAAGATTGGAAAATGTTTGAATTGGGATGAGCATGATCAATTAGGTTCCCTTTTACTAGAATTTAAGGACATTTTTGCTTGGACATATTCGGATATTCCAAGTATTGATTCTAAGATTGTTACTCATAATGTTGTTTTAAAACCAAATATGAAACCTATGAAGTAGAAAATTTGAAAGATGAATCCATGGATTTCTTTATTAGTCAAAAGTGAAATTGAAAAGTTATTAGATTTTGGATTTATTCGTTCTATTGATTACTTTGATTGTATTTCAAAAATTGCACCTATTTCAAAAGGAGAAAATAAGATAAGGATGTGTACTGATTTTAGAGATTTAAACTTGACATCCTTAAAGGATGATTTCCTGTTACCCAATATTGATATGATTGTGGATTCAACAACGGGTCATGCTTTGTTATCTTTTATGGATGGTTTTTTTGGATATAATAAAATATTAATTCCTCCTAAAGATCAATTAAAAACTATATTTATAACACCTTGGGGAACATTTTGTTGGGCCATGATGCCTTTTGGATTAAAGAATGCAAGAGAAACTTATCAATGTGCTATGCCTTTAATTTTTTATGATTACATCCATAAGATTCTTGAAGACTATGCGGATGATATTTTAGCAAAGTCTATACAAAGGGAAGATCATGTTACTATTTTATGAAAAATATTTGAATGGATTAGAAGTTACAACATGAGATCGAATCCTAAGAAATATGTTTTTGGAGTTGACTCTAGTAAATTATTAGGATTTATAATCTCTAAGTGAGACATAGAAGTTGATACTGAAAAGATTGATGCTATTGTTAATATGCCTCCTAAGAATATTTCTTAGCTATGTAGTTTACAAGGAAATATACAAGCTATTCATCTCTTTGTTTCTAACTTATCTGATTGAACAATTCCTTTTTCTTCCTTTCTTAGAAAGGATACCACTTTCTCTTGGAATGATGAATGTGTTGGTGTTTTAAAATGTCATGTTTCAAATATCCCATTGAGAATATAATACATCTAGGGGTAGCAACTTCCCATCTACAACATACCTTTTCAAACATTAGGGTCAACTATAAGGATAAACCCTTCTTCTACTTTAGGCTCTATGAAAGCTAGGTGGGTGTACCTCAGGTTCATTCATATGGTACCAATGTAAAGCATACACTTGAATCTAACAAAGAAGATAATACCCTTAATCTTATAATACTTATATAGACAACATAAGCATGGAATAGCTAAAAGCACAACCTATGAACTAGATAAGACAAGTGATGTAACTCTTTTATCTCTTTCAACATGAAAAGAAAAAGATTTGATAAATGATGTTAAATATCAACATAACCATGTATGAACAATACAAACATGCACTTCCTAAGTTGATCAGTCCCTTATTCATTGGGCATTAACTAAGTCATAACATACACATGGTTACCCAAAATATACTCATATATTTAGATATCAGATCTATCTATCTGCCTTGCAAATAAACATCTATCTTCAAAATGAAATTCATGCTTATCATATCCTCCCATGATCCCTACAATTTTGTTAATGTATATCAAGAAATTTACTCAAGTCCTTGACCCAATAGAAAAACATACAATGGCATACAACTTCAAATCCAAGATGCAAATGGAAAATATGCACCTATTGCATATATCAATAGAAAATTACAAACCCATTAAGATGGAGACAAATTTTAGATTGAAACTTTTAATGAGGCTTTATTATTAATTTCCTTGAAATCTATGCATCATGGTATATACCAAAACTCAAAATAAAAACAACAAACGACCGTATAATCTATTTTCTTATAAGAAATTATAATTTTCATTCATAAAAAAGAGAAATGTTGAAGAAAAATGGTGGAATCATAGCTATGGATCCAACCTTGTGGTATCACAAATAAACTAGAACCAACAACCTATAATGAGAGAGAGAGAGAAAGATGTAGAAAAGGAATGAAATCCTCGATCTAATATGGAATTGACATATGTCCACTTGAATCTTCATTTCCTACTACTACAAAGCTTCTCTCATCTCTCTACAACTGAAATCTGAAAGGAATCTCATCATTAAGCTTTAACAAACTCAAAATATCTTCTCCAATTGATGAGAAACCATTATTTTGATAAAATCATCAGATATACATCTAAAATGCTAATAAATCATTCACTAAATTGATTTGGAGGTGAAAGAACCATCACTAACTGCATCCTTACTGCCTTTGGCACACATCCAGTCACCATCTTGCCAAAAATCAAATCTAAACTACACTAATAGAAAGTGGTTGAAAAATAAGTACCTTGGACAAAACCTTGAATAGCTCAAACATACTACTTCCTATGCAAAAACTAACTACAAACCTGGAAATTTTGTCTTCTCTTAGTTCTGATGGTATATGATAGTCCTATGTTTATGTTATCTTATCAGAAATGCCCAAGATATCTAGTTGAAGATCAAGTTCATACCATGACCCTTAGGTTTGCATTACTTTTCAAAACATTTAAATATTTTCTAAAGTCCAAATTTTGTGATATAACCCATAGTTTATTTAAAACTACTTGTATGTTCTTTTTTCAAGGAAATAATAAAAAAATATTTTTCTGCATTATGTATTTTTCCCTCCTATTTCCAATCCAAGTCAAACCTATTTGATCGAGTTGTGACACATGTCACACTCTGATTGGCTTGTCCCTACACCATCATTTATTTTATTAGTGCCTTCATCACCTAGGTGCTACATGGCACCACCAGATTGGTCCTCACTCTACCACATCATGAGTAGGCCTGCTATCATGTGGTGACCTCTAATTGGGTTGCCATGTCACTATGCTTAACCTCCTTGCATATTTCCTTGGCAACATAGCGGAAGACATCGATCTTGTGCCACATGGCACAATCTAGTGTGTTCATCCTACAAATTGCACCTCATCCTTTATTGCCACATGTCCTTTTACTATTGGTCTGTACCACCTTGTCAATGTCCTCTGGATAGGTCTGCCACACACACACCACATATCTCTACTTGATTGTGTCACTATGTCACATGACACCTTAGTACCTTGCCACATTATCTCAACATAACAATGTCATGAAACATGGCACCTTCATCCTGTATATGAGCAATGTTAGTATGCTAATAGAAACCAAATTTAAATAAAGCTTCTACAAACTAAACAAAATTCATAAACTTCAAGATAGACTAAGATGAGCTCTTAATTGAGAATATGAGCCATTAATGGGCTCTCTCAATAAGAAGCTCTCTTGTTGAGTAGCTTTGTCTAAATAGATAGGATGTATGCTCAAGCTTTATGCTTCAAAAAGGGCTTCAATGGATGATTGTGGATTTTTGGTGTGGATAGATGGCTTTAGTATGGATTTGGCTCTCAAAATAGCATTATAACTTTACTTCATGGATTGTGTTATTTTGTAAAGGGGAAGGATCCAATTTATAGGTAAGAGGCTTGAGGGTTTGAGGGCTAAGATGCAAGGATGGGAAAAAGCTTATGGAGGGCTCAGATTGCATGAGAGGAGAGCACATGGATTGTGCTTCCTTATAGCCAATCAAGGAGTGACACATGTCACATGGTGAGAGGATGGAGGAAAGGGCAAGGATGAGTCAACAAAGGAGGCTCAAGAGATAAAATCTTCATAAAGACCCTCATAATGGCTTGTAAGAGCAATAAAAGGGCTTGTAAGAGTCATTTATGACCTAGTGGACTTCATAAAGTTTTATGGTTGAGATATTTTGAGGGTGATGAGAGAAAATTTGACTTGGACTTGATTAGGAAGGTTTTAAGCTTGCTTAGGCTTGTGCAAATGATTAGAGGATGGATTAGGATGGTTTAGGATTAGCTTAGGGATAGGCAAGTGGATTACAATTAATGAGGGTGGGTGAAGGAGGAGATATTTGTTAACTTTGGCTTGGGTTAGTAAGTTTTAACCCATGTTTAGGGAATGTGACAAGGTTAGGAGGGGATTAGGATTAGGTTTAAAGACATCTTCTAGAAGAGTCTAGATTTTGGATGAGGATAAAGACTTTCTAGAATAGTCTAGAATTTCCTAGGGTGAGGATAAATTAGATTTTTAGGAAATAAATAAAGTTTTATTTATTTCAAGGGTTTGGGTTGAGGAGATATTTATTAAAACTTTTTTAATAAACATGAGGATTAATATTTAATCTTAATTAAATATTTTGAGTTGGGATTAGGGGTAGGAAATGATGAGATTAGCCTTTAATTGAAATTAAAGAAGGATTAGAAGATTTTGGAAGAGGTTATTGGTCATAAGGAAATTGGCCAAGTTTTGGGCAAAAAATAAATTTTTTATTTATTTTAGGATTTTTGGTCAATTTATTAATTAAATAATTAATAAATAAGGAAATAATGTTTAAATAAGATTTAAACATTTTTGGGAGGGATTCCTTAATTAAATATTTTTAATTAAGATAAAAGGATTTAATGGCATAAAAATTAATTATCTAATTAATTAAATAATTAATTAATTAATAAATGATGATGTCATCAGGAATTTTTCAGAAAATAAAAATACTTTATTTTCTAAAGGATTTTTAGGTGTCTACATTTTGCCCCTCTTTGATGTGATGCCGCAAGTGGCATGACATCAAAGATAAGAAAATAAGATGCCCAAGGCTAGAGCAGAAGAGGAGAGAATGGACTATGAGATGCCCCCTCAAGAAGGCAGCGGGGAGAGAAAGCGAGGCTTGGTGGCTTCTTGAAAAATACAAGAATCTGGGATGAGCAAGGAGACTCAAATTGGATTAAGAGAAGAGGTTTAGTTAGCTCAAACTCTTACTATGGGAGAATGATAAAGGGAGAATCAGAGGCACAAGAGGAAGCAAGCTAAGATCTCAGGGATTGCAGAGGATGAAGGAGCGGAGCGCTATAAAAAAGAATCCAGGATAGGGAGATGGATGAGGGGATTATAAGGATGATGCAACAGGATTTCAAAGAGTTAGATTGGCGGAAGATGGGTTTCGGAGATCCCTAGGACTAGGATTGTGGATCGCGAAAGATGAGGCTTGGTGGGTTGATTTGGATTGGTGGATCCCTAAGACTAGGATTGTGGATCAATAAAGCTAAGAGTGATGAGTGATTCAAAGAGATACTGATGCATCAGCTGGGGTAGGAGAGACGGATGCTGGATATGGATGGGGGATAATGGAGATGAAGGAAAACCATTGAAGCTTTTTGAGCGGGGGGATACTTCAAAGAGAAGTACCACCATGTAGTTGAGCACTAGATTTGCTATAGGACTATTGGTTAATTGCCAAGGTTACCAAGAACATCAAGGCCTTTTCACCAACTGTCCAAAGGACTGACAAACTAACTCAAAACAAACACACAAGGATTGCCCCAGCATCACACATGAATCCTAGAGGAAGCAGCGTGGAAACGACACTGGAGAACCCACAAGCAGAAAAGAAAAACAAACGAAAGACCTGATCAAGACCTTACGCTCTAATTGCCCCATTCGCAACATACCATGATATGGAAGATCGTGGCAACCTTGAGGAGGGAACAAGGAGATTGCTTGGAAAAGATACTTCAAGACCCAAAAGGGAAGATCCCAAATCAAAAGAAAGTGAAAATCCAAAAGAGAACCGTTTGCCAACGAGATGGGTAGGACGAGGTACTAACGGACCAAGATTAGACATGAGGAAAGCTATATCCTGCAAGGACCTATCGGAGAGCACCTAAGCTGGTGGATTTGGATGAGTGATGCGTCTGGCAAGCTGAACTAAGAAAGATAACACTTTGGTGACAGGAAATCTAGCTAAAGGATGCGTTGGAATAGCTAACCAAGATGTGTGATGGGTGCAAGATGCTGATCAAGGACGAACTGACACGAACGCTGGATAGATACAATGGTACTAAGCTAAAGAGGATGTACAAGCTGATGGACCAAGATATGTTACAAATGTACACATTTTTTCATGTTTTGGTTTTTTGTGAGATGGAAATGTTTGTGAAGGATGGGATGTCTATAATAGGTGATAGGTGGATAGGTAGATGGTTTGCGAAAAGATTAAGTGAAAATGGGGTTTTGTGTGTGCATGTGATAGTATACAAGCTAGGATACAAGATTATCTACAATTTGGAGTATGGTACAAGCTTTGGACAAGATTTGGATATACAAGGTATGGTACAAGACTTACAAGGTATAATACAAGCTTTGGTACAAGATTTACAAGCTGTACAGGAGGTATTTACAAGCTTCATCAGATTTTGGATATTTGGTTGGAACACCAAGGGAACAAGCAAGTGTGTCTTATGGGATGGTGGGTAAATGGATGAGGGATAGGATAGTGATAGATAATGGATTAGTCTTTAGTACACAAGGCGCCTGAATTACCAGGTTTTCACCAAGGTACCTATCCAAGGTGCTTGAATTGCCAAGTTTTCACCATTGGACGCTTGTTTCTCTTTACTATTTTTTTTTTTTTTTTATTTATTTATTTTTTTTTTTTTGTATTTTTCAAAAGCCTGGTATACCAAGGATCTTCAAGCATAGAACTTTTTGAGATGAATGATGTTAGTAGGATCATTCAAGAGTTCTCCTTCTGGTGTAGATAGCTGATAAGCTCCAGAGCCAAAGGAAGCAGTGACAACATAAGGACCAAGCCATGTAGGTTCAAACTTGCCTTTCATTTCTCGATCTGCTTGGACTTTCATGTTTTCTTTAAGGACCATGTCACCTGGCTGAAAGTGTCGTGGAAGCACCTTCTTGTTGAAATTCCTTTTGAGACGAGTTTGATAGACTGTGAGATGATCATAGGCTTGTTGTCGCTTCTCGTCTAAGAGATCTAGCTGGGTGAGCCGAGCTACTCTATATTCTTCATCTGATATTTGCCCTTGCAAAGATATGCGCAAGGAGGGAAGTTCAACCTCTATAGGTAGTACTGCTTCGGCACCATAGACTAGGGAGTATGGAGTTGTTCCTATGGATGTACGGAAGGAAGTTCGATAGGCCCATAGGGCTGGATTTATTTGTAGGTGCCAATCACGGCCAGAATCATTGACAACTTTCTTTAGAATTTTGAGGAGGGTTTTGTTAGTTGCCTCTGCCTGGCCGTTACCTTGTGGAAAATATGGGCTAGAAAAGCGGTGATGGATGCGGAGGGAAGTGCATAATTCTTCCATGTTGAGATTTTCAAAGTTACCTCTGTGGTCAGTGAAGATGGTGGATGGGATGCCGAAGCGGCAAACAATGTGGTACAAGATGAACTTGGAGACCTGAACTCCTGTAGCTGAGACTAGGGGGACTGCTTCCACCCATTTAGTGAAATAGTCTGTAGCTGTTATTATCCATTTATGTCCATCAGATGAGAGGGGTGTGATAGTTCCAACTAGATCAAGGCCCCAACAAGCAAAAGGCCAAGGTGGTGCAATAGGTTGTAGATCCTGTGCTGGAGCGTGCACAAGATTTGCATGTTGCTAACATGGGAGACACTTTCTGAGCAAGTCACAGGAGTCTTCTTCAATGGTAGGCCAATAGTAGCCTGCTCTAAGGATTTGTCGCGCTAGGACAATACCACTCGTGTGGGCACCACAAATTCCAGAGTGTACTTCCTTTAACACCATCGCGGCCTCATTTTGGTCTAAACATCGAGAGAGAGTATCGTGATAATCCCGACGATATAGGGTATTGGCTATGATAACATAGCGGGATGATTTTTGGATGAGGTTTTGGCATTGGGTACGTGTGAGGTGAGGGGATATGATACCATCGTTAAGGTAAGCGTGAATCTCATGGTACCAAGGGGATTGGGGACCAACCAAGATACAAACACGGTTTGAATCCTTATTCGCATAGGCGGGTGTGAGGAGCTGCTCCACTAAAAACTCATACTGTGTAGCTGCTTGGGGAATTTCCAAGAGCGAGCCTATAGTAGCCATAGCATATGCTGCTTTGTTCTGTATTCGAGGCACTTGTGTAAACTGAAGCTTTGTAAAATGTTGGGTTAGCTGATCAACTAGCTCTTTGTAGGGTAATAGCTTTTCATCTTTGGTTTGATATTCATTTAGGGCTTGCTTGATGATGAGCTGAGAATCGCCAAAGATTTGTAGCTCAACAATGTTCCATTCTACAGCTATCTTTAATCCTGCTATGAGGGCCTCATATTCAGCTATATTGTTGGTGCTAGGGAATTGTAGCTTGAAGGCTTTTGGAATGTAATCTCCTTGAGGTGTGACCAACAATATTCCTGCCCCTGATCCATGAGATGTGTATGAGCCATCAAAATAAAGTTTCCATGGGGGTTGTTCTTCAATTAGACAGATATGCTCATCTGGAAATTCTGTGATCAACGGATAAGCATCTATTAGAGGTGCATCAGCTAGGTGATCTGCTATAGCTTGCCCTTTGATTGCCTTTCTATCCACATACTGGATGTCAAATTCACTAAGGAGCATAACCCATTTGGCCAAACGGCCTGTAAGTGCTGTTCTAGAGAGCATATACTTGAGAGGGTCAATCTTGGAGACTAGTTGGATGGTATGACTTAGCATGTAATGGCGAAGCTTTTGAGTTGAGAAGACAACTGCCAAACAAGCTTTTTCCATAGGAGTGTAATTGAGTTCATAACCAACTAGGGTTCTACTGATGTAGTAGATGGCTCTTTCTCTTTTGTAGTCATCAAGTTGTGCTAGAAGTGCCCCTAGAGCAGTAGGTGTTGCTGATATGTACAAAATTAGGGGACGACCAGGAATTGGTGGAACCAAGATAGGGGGATTGATGAGATACTGCTTGAGATGGTCGAAGCTGCGCTGACATAAAGGATCCCACTTGAAGTTCTCATCCTTCTTTAGTAAATGTGAAAATGGTGTACACTTATCTGCAAGCTGGGAGATGAAGCGCCGAACAGATTGGAGCTTTCCTTGAAGAAAGCGAAGTTGTCGCAGTGTCTGGGGAGGAGGCATGTCTAAGATAGCCTTGACCTTCTTAGGGTCGATCTCTATACCTCGTTTAGAAACTATGAAGCCTAGAAGCTTGCCAGATGTGACCCCAAAGACACATTTCTTGGGATTCAGCATGAGATGATATTTGGCTAACCTATCAAAGACTTTCTCCAAGTTAGCAAGATGATCCATGAAGGTATGAGACTTGACCAAGATATCATCCACATAATCCTCCAAAATGCTATGGATGAGATCATGAAAAATGGCTGTCATAGCTCTTTAATAGGTAGCCCCAGCATTCTTTAGGCCAAAAGGCATCATGTTGTAGCAAAAGGTTCCCCAAGGGGTAGTGAATGCTGTCTTATGCTGATCCTCTTCTGCAATCTTGATTTGATTATACCCAGAAAATCCATCCATGAGGGACAAAATTTCATGTCCAGCTATAAGATCTACAATCATATCTATGTTGGGCAAGGGAAAATCATCTTTTGGACAAGCTTTGTTAAGATCTCTAAAATCAGTGCAGATTCTGATGTCACCGGAAGGTTTAGTGATAGGGACCATGTTGGAGATCCACTCTGAGTAGTCGATAGGTCGAATAACCTTAGCAGCTAACATTCTTTCTAATTCAGATTTGACCAATAATGCCACCTTGGGGTGCATTTTTCTAAGCTTTTGTCTGACGGGCTTGATCTTTGGATCAACTACAAGATGATGAACTACAAGCTTTGGATCAAGTCCTGGCATGTCCTGATATGACCATGCAAATCGGCCAATGTTCTCTCTTAAGACCTCAAAGAGGAGGTCAGCTTGGTCTTGTGATAGGGATGTAGCAATGTGAACAAGTCTGGGGATCTCTGAAGAACCAATGTTGACTTCTCGAGTATCCTCAATTAGAATAGAAGACACCTCTGGTCGATTATCTTTAGGAGGCAATGCTAAATCCTCATGTTCTTCTTGTGGCTCTGGATTTTCTTGCTGAGGGGTTCTCTTCGTTGCCTTAGCTAGTCTCAGATTCACCTTAGTTCCAGTTTTGGGTGTATCGGAACTAGGTTGGGGATTTTCTCCAAAATACCCCTTGGGATCTAGCTTGTAGATATAGGCAGAATCTGGCTTTGTTTTCTTGTGAGGAGTTTCAGCTCCCATGAATCTTAGAAGTGCCTCCTCTGATGTGAACTCATCGATGTGTATGACACTTGGTTGGTCCCAATCTATGAGTTGTGGATGGGCGAGTGGTAGGTCAATGAGGTGGATGGATAGTTCTTGGAGAACAGAGTCTCCGAGGGAGATTTGGTCTAGGATATCGTCGTAGGCTCTCTTTTCAACTTCCTCAGGAATGTCTTCAATTTCAACAAGGTCGCGGTGAATGTTTGAAAAAGCGTGACCGTTCTCATTGGTGCCCCCAGTTGTGGGTATGCCAAAGCCAAGACCTGACTTCGATTCCCACTTGTGTGCATCGATGGGGCACTGCATGCCTCTTTCTTCTGGTCTTAGACCACCACCTTGATAGTTCCATTTGTCAGTGATGAGCTTATGTTCTTGGGGATACTTTTGGCTGAAGTGATCAAGGCGTGCTTGATTTCTTTGAGGTGCATCCTTATGTAACCATTTGTTGATATCTGGAGTGAGCTCCTCATGAAGAGGGATTTTCGAGGATACAAAGGTTGTTGGGCCAAACTGTTTGTATCGAGGAGGTGGAATTTCCTTAGCTTTGTGATATGTCGGTCGTCCATGGGCATGTGGATCAAGTGGGAGTGCCCCAACAGCAAATGCATCTGACAGACTATACTCTCCAAAACCTTTGTTATTGATCTTCACGGTAGACAGGGTAGAGGCAAGGATGGTTTCTGGGTCATTATAAGTGTGGGATGAGCTGGCGATGGATGTGCCGATATCAATTCCAGGGCAATGGTTTGTATATGAAGCTTCAACCGCATTGCAGTAAGCAAAGGGTTCTGGATCGGCATGGATGGTTACCTCAGTGCCTTGATGCGGAAATTTGATGCACTGATGGTAAGTGGATGGAACGGCTTTCATGGCATGAATCCATGGGCGACCGAGGAGGATGTTAAATGGTAGGTTTAGATCAATAACATGGCAGAGTGTCTCTTGGATGACTGGCCCAACCTTGATTGGCAGCAAAATAGTTCCTTCTGTGGTTCTTTCCAAGTTGTCATAAGCTTTGGTGGTGATAACCTCACTGATGATATCTGCCTCAGTATACCCAACTTGTTTTATGAATTTTAGGGTGCAAATATTCAAGGCTGATCCATTATCTATCATTACTCTTTTTACAGCAAAGTTGGATACCATGATGGCTATGCGAAGCGGAAGGGTGTGATCTGGGTCGACCACGGGTATGTCGGTGGATTTGAACGATAGGGCACATGAGGATGAGAGGTGTCCAACAAGATTACGAAAATCAGTAGCATTGATATCAGAAGGGACACGAGATTCTATGAGAGCACTATCAAGGATGTTCTTGTACACAGGACTAGTGCGAAGAAGGTCTAAAATGGAGATTTGGGCTGGCATGTTCCCAAGGTGTTCCAAGATATTGTACTGGCTTTTTGATGGAGCTGATGGTGTTGGTGTAACAGGTGGGCCTGCGATGTTAAATCATGCTCTTCGAGTGGTGACTGCACACTCATTGTTTGGTCCTTGGATATTGATAACATTGACAGAAGGCTCTTTCTCAGATATACAACCTATAAGGCTACCATAGTCTATAAAGGATGAAGTGTGGTCATTGTTCTTCCCATGCTGTTGGTTTGGCTGACGGTTGTTGGTGTTGTTGTTGTTGGTTTGGATAGGTGCTTTTCCAGGATTTTGGTTGTGGTGTGGAGGAAAAGCATTTTGATAGATCTGTAAGCCTGCATTGGGAGAGGTTTGGGCACCAACAGTGATTTCCTTCCGATCAATGAGGTCCTGCACATAGTCTTTCAGTTTCATGCATCTGAGGGTAGTGTGACCTTTTACCCTATGAAATTTGCAGTACTCATTATCTTTGTACCATGCAGCTTTGGATTGGCTTGGGTCAATTTGCTGGGTAGGAGGAAATTTGATGAGGTTTTCTTTGACTAATTTCTCAAAAATGACATCCAATGGCTCACCAAAGGGTGTATAGTTTCTAGGTGTAGGTTGGAATCTAGGCTTTTGTCCTGCAGCTACATTGATGGCATTAGCTTGATTGCTAGACCCTTGAAAGTTGGGTTTTGGAGTGTGGTTTTGATAGCTTTGGTTATTCTGTTGTTGGTAGTTGATAGCTTGTTGATTTTTTGGTTGATATAGTGGGTTGGACTGGTTGTGAGAAGGACCAACAATATTTACATGTCTGGTGTCAGTGACGCCATCTATTGCAACGTGCTTGTTTTTGTTCCAATACCTAGACTTGTCATTGGAATGTGATTGATTTTGGTTGGCTTCCTTGTAAAGCTTGACCACACCATCTTTAATGAGTCCTTGCTCAAGGATCATTCCTTTCTCTTTGATATCTTTGTAGGTTTGCAAACAGTTCATGGTCAACAGGTGAGCCAAGCTAGGATGGGCATTATCAATAAACATTTTCACCACATGGCGTTCTGGCAAGGTGCAGGATATGCGGGTAGTAAGGGTTTGCCATCTTTGCAGTTATTCGACAAGGCTTTCTCCACCTTTTTGCTTGGTGTGGACAAGATCAACTATTGATAGCTCTGTTTCAACAAGATGGGCATATTGGGCTACAAATGCCTCAGATAATTCAGCAAAGTTTTTAATTGTACCATAGGGGATTCTATAAAACCATTCAAGAGCTGGTCCAGCTAAGCTTTTGGGAAAAAGGCGCAAGAGGAAGACATCATTGTATGCTACATCCTGGCAGTGCATGTAAAATTCTTTGATATGTGTGACAGGGTCTCCTTTTCCTCTGAATTTGTCAAATTTGGGTACCTCAAAGTGTTTGGGAAATGGTGTCATGGTAATGGCTCTGTCAAATGGGTAAGGACACACATTCTCAAACTTGAATGTCTTCGCATCATTCCCTTCTTGGATGGCTTTCAGAGCTATCTTCATTTGCTCCCATTCTGAATTGATAGGTGATGGCTGGGGTGCCCCCAATGTAGGAGTGCCTTGAGGTAGGTATGTACTGGATGGGGCCACTGAATATGGATGGCTATGAGGGATTTGCTGATAGGGATTGTACATTGTTTGGGCAGCTGCATGGTGGATGACAGGTTGTTGAGGGAGAGGTGGCGCATATTGCTGCATGTGCTGCGACGCTTGCTGTTGATATGGGATTTGAGGTTGGGATTGAGGAACATAAGCTGGCTGTGGGATAAATGGATTGCTTTGTGGAGGTAAGGTATAAGATGGTTGAGAGGCTTGGGGAAAGGATCGGGGGGCTTGTGGGGTTTGACCAATATATGTGGGTTGTGCCCCCATTTGGGATGGTATCTGCAAATAATTGGTGGTTGGCTGGGGTGGTGGATTACCTCCTAGAAGTGGCATTGAAAAGTAGTTGGTAATTGGAGGTAATGGATTAGTTGGTGGTGGAGGTGGTGGGAATTGAAAGCTTGGGAATGGAACTGATGGGGTTTGATAGCTTTGTGGTTGGATTTGGAAGCTTGGTAGAGTGGTGGCAGGGGCTGGGGTCACTTGGGAGCTTGGTAGAAAATTGGTAGTAGCTTGTGGGATTTGATAGCTTTGTGGAGTGAGGGTAGTAGCTTGTAGATTTGTGGCTAATGGTATTGAGCTCCCAAGACCTAATGGAAATGATGGGATTGTGTGTTGGGCTGCAGTGAACAAGCTGGGGGTGATGAAAGGTTGATTACTTGGCCACATGGGTGGCATCCCTGTTGTATATTGTCGAGGTTGGCCAAAGATGCTAGCACTGATTTGGGAGATGGGTGGATTTGGAAGGCTAGGTTGGGGAGCAGCAGCAGCAATAGTGAAGGGGGTGAACGGTGAGCTGTTTTGGGTAAAGGGGGTTTGGAGCGGAGAGGTATGAACCAAGGATGGAGTGGTGGTGGCTGGGTTGGCTTGCGGCATGGAGATTTCAACTTGGGTGGATGATGGTATGTTTGGGTCTGTTGGATCATATGGATTGGCTGGAGGCTCTTCTTTTGGCATATATTGAGGATAATTTGGATCATAAGAGCCTATGGGTGGTGGTAGCTGCCCAAACAATGGGTGAGATGGATCTGATAATGGAGGGGGTCTTCCAAAGTCAAAGGTTCCTACATTTTCCCTTCGAAAATTAGCCATGATTGTCTCTTTGTTCTTGTCTATAATGGCATTTACCAATACTGCATTTCCTGGTTGGTTCATGAAAGCTTCAATGTCAGTACGTGATGGCATAGCTTTCTCTGCGCTGAAGGATGGCTGAGTGCTAAAGGGGGGTGAGGCTGTTCGATCCAAATGATAGGGCTGCATTATTTCTTTCTTCTTGGCTAAGCAAGTGACGGGTGGCATGAAAAATGCTCTTAGGGATGAGATGCAATAATGCTGATGGATGCAAAAGGGGGAAGGCTTCTCTATGCAAATGATTTCCTAGGTTAAGGCAAAGCTATACGACAAAACCTAAGGAGGATTGGGTTGGAGATTCTAACTTCAAAGATATGTTGCCAAAGCACGAAAGGTCTGCTTTCCTATGTGTAAGCTTGGTGGTGATTGTGTCAACTTAAGGATAGACTGATGATCCTTTAGGAAGAACACGAGATTGACCACTTGTGGATCCCAACCTTTAGCTCAAGGTGATGAGGGATAACAAGTGACAAAGCTGGATCACCCTAGACAAAGCTCTGTCAAAGGGATAACCTTGGTGAGATTGATGGATTTGGAAGATTTTAGGAGTGGCAAACTTTTGGCAAAAGTGACAACAATTTTTAAGGCTTGGATGTGAGGTTTTGATTGCTGGCTAGATGGTTTGATTCTAAATGAGATGGATGAGCTAATAATGCTTAAGGGGATAACCTAAGATGGCTGGCTTTTCTACAAAAATGACTCTAAAGTGAAGCTTATCCAAGAAGATGTGGAGAAACAAGGGTGTCTAATCATAGAAATCATGCCTAGTTGGTAAGGCATAAGCAGGATTAACTCCTGGATGTTGGCTAAATTTGATGGTGCGCTCTAACCAAGCCTCTTGAAGTGCTTCGTCGGTAGCTTTTGCCTCTACTTTGTGGAGTTTGGCAATTCGTGGGCTTGGTGTTATTTCTTTTCTCTTGGCCGAAAGTTCTTGGTATGCTAGAGATGGTTTGAGTTTAACTTTGTGGAACTTCTGTTTGGGTTTGGGTTGCTCTGACATCAATTTCTGAATCTGCTTGGCTTTGAGAGATCTTGGTTGTTTTGCTTCAACTCGTTCAACTTCTGAAATAGGCAGTGACTACGCTAAGTATGCCCTAAGCTAGGATTGACCAAGTTTGGCAAACATTCATTCAACAAATAAAAGATCAAGCAATAGATAGAAACAACCAGATAGAAGTTTTTGATTCTCAGAAAGTGATACTTGCGCCAAGGAGTGTGTATGTTCTACAAATGTTTCAATCAGTCACCTCAAACACATTAACATCCTAGATGGTTGTCTACAAGGCTGACAGTTGGTTTAGCTAAGGAGTCCTCGATATACCCAAGGTACGTGAGGCCCAAATCTGTAGATGAGACCAAAAAGATGTCACACAGCCGAGAGGAGCGGTAACCCACTTCTCCTCTTTCACTTCTCAAGGGTATAAAGTTCCTTGAGGCTTAGCCCGAGTGACAAAATCTTGATCCCAAGAGAGGTGTCTTTCGATTCACCTTCCGATTCTTATACTCCGCCAGAACGCTGGAGTTGAGGTCATCCAAGGGGTGATGAAATCCCCAAGCAGGCCTCCTAAAAAGAAACAAGGTTTTGGATCCTAATCTTATGCACCCAAGATGGCCTCGAAAGACGACAAGGGGAGAGAAGACTTGGATGACCTTGAGCTAAAAAACACATTTGTTCTTTTACCAACTGACGCTTAAGTTTTCTGATCTAGACTTTGCAAGCACTCATGTTTAAGATACAATGTTTATTCCAACTTGAAGCACCAACAAAAGTAAATCGATCGAAGAATGAAAACAATAAGAAGAGTTAGGGTCAACAAAAGCAAACTCGCGCGCCCAGAGGCCCTCCACATCAAGTATCGATTAATTTTCTTTAAGGCATTCAAGATTGAGTGTGAGTTTGTTTTAAACCCAAAACAAAAGTGTGTGAGATTCGACTTCAAGCGCGCGCCCGGAGGCTCTCCACGTTAGTTGTTGTTCAATTTTAGTGCCCAAACTTGAAGTGTGATCGATTTAATCTAGAGTTTTGATCATTTAAGAATTTTGATAAAGTTAAAGCAAAAATTCAAGGACCAAGTGAGTGAGTTAGATTGTGGAACATTTAACACCTTTTTCAAGTAGACCCATCCCCATAAATGGCGCTGAGATTGCAACCAATGGTTAATATTTGATGGGTGATTAGAAAAGAGGTGAGTCCAAGGAACTACTCAAATTTATTTTTGCAAATTTGTATTTTAACTTAACAAGGTTTCTTAAATGTCCAAAAATCAAACTTTACCTAGATTGCATGTGGAAAAGAGATTTGTTTTGTTCAATTTTTAGAAGCTCCAAATGAAGTGTTTGATATTGCAATAGTTAATTGATCCTTAGAATTCAAGATTGGATTTGTTTTTTTAACCATGCATTCAAGGAAAATTTGATTTTAATCCATGGCATTCAAGAGTGATTTTAACAACATGCATTCAAAGAAAAGTGGTTAAACATTCAAGTGTTTTCTTTTGAGCATTCAAGATTGAGATTTTGTGTGTTGTTTTAAGAACTTTGAAGTGCTTTGTTTTAACCTTAGATCATTCAAGATTGTTTTGGACTCAAAAGTGAAAATGACTCTTTGGACTTTGGTTTTCATTCAAGATTTTGTGTTCTAGTTTGCATATTTTAAGCCCAAAAATGATATTCCTAGATTGTTTTGATGCATGAAAATCCTAAGAAACATTCAAGATTTTGCAATAAGACATTTGTTTGGAACAAATAACAAAGCTTTTAGGAAAATTTTTGGCAACCATTTAGGGCTCTTAGTTTTTATGAGATTTTTTAAAAGAACTTTAGTGTGCACTTAGTGTTGATTTTGAACCTTTTGAAATGGAAACTTGAAGTTCTTTTTAAATTCCCAAAAATGAAGTGTTCCTAATTTTGCATGAATGCATCTAAAACCTTGATGTTGCAAGGATGCAAATGATTAGATTGGTTTAGTTTCACTTGTTAAAAGATTTTTTTCTTTCTTGCAAATTTTAAATTTTTCAATGGATTTAAGTATGATTTGGGGGTTCATTTTAAGTACTAAAAAGAAATGTGTATGATTTTGCTTCCTTAAAAAAAAATGGCCAAGATCTCCCACAAGAAGAAGAAGAAGAAGTAGATGGAATAAGAAGAATATAGACAAGAAGAGGAAGAAGAATTTCAAGTTCTTTGTCCACCTATAAGCTTGAAAAATCTGCAAACACTATGAGATAGATTATGAGTTCCTTTGTCTTCTTCATGCTCATGTGGACCTACAAAACCAATTTATACAATCCTACCAATCAAAAAAACAAGAAAAATTAGCCAAAATCAGCAAATAACATACAAAACTTGACTAAAAAAGCTAATGAAGATGACCCATGCGGGGTCCCACCGGGCGTGCCAAAATGTATATGAGCAATGTTAGTATGCTAATAGAAACCAAATTTAAATAAAGCTTCTACAAACTAAACAAAATTCATAAACTTCAAGATAGACTAAGATGAGCTCTTAATTGAGAATATGAGCCATTAATGGGCTCTCTCAATAAGAAGCTCTCTTGTTGAGTAGTTTTGTCTAAATAGATAGGATGTATGCTCAAGCTTTATGCTTCAAAAAGGGCTTCAATGGATGATTGTGGATTTTTGGTGTGGATAGATGGCTTTAGTATGGATTTGGCTCTCAAAATAGCATTATAAATTTACTTCATGGATTGTGTTATTTTGTAAAGGGGAAGGATCCAATTTATAGGCAAGAGGCTTGAGGGTTTGAGGGCTAAGATGCAAGGATGGGAAAAAGCTTATGGAGGGCTCAGATTGCATGCGAGGAGAGCACATGGATTGTGCTTCCTTATAGCCAATCAAGGAGTGACACATGTCACATGGTGAGAGGATGGAGGAAAGGGCAAGGATGAGTCAAAAAAGGAGGCTCAAGAGATAAAATCTTCATAAAGACCCTCATAATGGCTTGTAAGAGCAATAAAAGGGCTTGTAAGAGTCATTTATGACCTAGTGGACTTCATAAAGTTTTATGGTTGAGATATTTTGAGGGTGATGAGAGCAAATTCGACTTGGAATTGATTAGGAAGGTTTTAAGCTTGCTTAGGCTTGTGCAAATGATTAGAGGATGGATTAGGATGGTTTAGGATTAGCTTAGGGATAGGCAAGTGGATTGCAATTAATGAGGGTGGGTGAAGGAGGAGATATTTGTTAACTTTGGCTTGGGTTAGTAAGTTTTAACCCATGTTTAGGGAATGTGACAAGGTTAGGAGGGGATTAGGATTAGGTTTAAAGACATCTTCTAGAAGAGTCTAGATTTTGGATGAGGATAAAGACTTTCTAGAATAGTCTAAAATTTCCTAGGGTGAGGATAAATTAAATTTTTAGGAAATAAATAAAGTTTTATTTATTTCAAGGGTTTGGGTTGAGGAGATATTTATTAAAACTTTTTTAATAAACATGAGGATTAATATTTAATCTTAATTAAATATTTTGAGTTGGGATTAGGGGTAGGAAATGATGAGATTAGCCTTTAATTGAAATTAAAGAAGGATTAGAAGATTTTGGAAGAGGTTATTGGTCATAAGGAAATTGGCCAAGTTTTGGGCAAAAAATAAATTTTTTATTTATTTTAGGATTTTTGGTCAATTTATTAATTAAATAATTAATAAATAAGGAAATAATGTTTAAATAAGATTTAAACATTTTTGGGAGGGATTCCTTAATTAAATATTTTTAATTAAGATAAAAGGATTTAATGGCATAAAAATTAATTAATTAATTAATTAAATAATTAATTAATTAATAAATGATGATGTCATCAGGAACTTTTTAGAAAATAAAAATACTTTATTTTCTAAAGGATTTTTAGGTGTCTACACATCCATGTCACTTTCCTCATCATCCATGTGATGTCATCAATTCCATGTCATCACCTTTTCCACATAGCAGCCTATTGCTATATCATCATCCTCATTAGCAATCGCTATGTCACTAGTAGTATAGTGATGTTGCAATACCTATCCTAACTCACCATGTTACCACTTGGTTATGTGTGACAAGTCAAAAGATGTTTGTTACATGTCATCTCACCATTCATTGTTAGGCTACCACTTGTCAATCTCTGGTTGGTCCAAAAATTTACATGATCATTGACATCATCTCCTTAATTGGCATAATTGACATCATCCCCTCAGCTGGCCAGGTGGGCCCAAGCACAACTTACCTCTATCAAATCATCCATGTCTTAAAGAGATCTTCTAAGTGAAGATCTTTTGTTAAAAAGACTTTAACAATACAATGCCCACTCAATGTGGGACTAAAGCTTCAAACCCCATCCTAATACTAATGCATTCCCCTTCCTCACAACAACACATTTAAAATCTTCAAGCACATTGAAAACTTCAAAAGCAAGATGCTCCAACCACAAACATCAATAGATGTAATACTAGTGGTATTAACAACTTTGAACACATATTTGATCTGATTGGTCTTTCTAAACTCCTTCAAGTAAGCATTCTTGATCTCAATTTTTTGCATATGGAATTCTTGACATCAAAGAGGTCTACAACATTCAAACATCAATATCTTCAAGAGAATCCTTCTACAATATATCAGAGACAAAAAACTTGCAACACCTTCCATTTGGACATTTCCTCTCCAATGACCTCTAGCTCACTCCATCTACCTACACATTCACGCCCTACATCTTCTGGTATGGGACGTTTCATTGGTGCAAGGGGAACAAAAAAATCATGAACATTCTTCATGATGTTAGTGGAGTGGTTAAGCCTAGCAAGTGAGCCACTGAAGCATAAGCATAAGTTTGTAGGAAGCACAATCATGCTAAATTGGATTCTTTCTTAACCATTCCAGTTGGTTGTCTGCCATTTGCAAAATGTTCTAATTCTGACCACAACCCATAGGAGACATCTTCTCTTTATGCCATGGCATGCACACATAAGGAGAAAGCTGGGATTAAAAGTTGTGATTACGTGGTTAGGGTGCTTTAGCAAGGGATCGCCCAAACCGCATGATCTTCTCATTGTAGGGGCAACCTATAGCCAGTGGTAAGAACTTCCAATCCACTCATATTTTGGGTCAATTGAAAATGTTTCTATATATGTGTGAGATATTTTATATAGATTCAAACTAATGGACTTTGTAATGGCTCAAGTTCTTGTTATGGATGCTTAACAGGAGGGTAAGTGGGTAGTGATCAAAAACCTCAAGGCGGTGATTTGAGACACTTTTCCTATAGGTTGGGAGTCAAGGTCAGCCTCTAAGGCTAATTGATGTGCACAGTCTGTAAAGATTCACCACACATATAGATCCTTACTCCCTCACTCTCTCTCTCTCTCTCTTCTCCATTTGTTGCTTGATTTTGTTCCTATTCTTTTTTGAATATTGTTTGGTGTTCTTTTATCAGCACCATTTGGTGTTCTGTCTAGTGCTATCTTATTAGTTGTAAGATTCTAGTCCCATAGACCCATGTTGTGGTCTCTCATTGGACATTAATATATTTATCTTATCTTATCTTATCTTATCCTTATAGGAAAAGGGGATGGCTCTAGCACAATACCTGCCTATTGTGTTCTACATAGAAGTTTCAAGGTTTCCTCATGCTTTTAGTGATTGCATTCCTTACAATTGTGCTGATGCCAAATCCATATTCAGGATAAAAACCATGCACTTGTTTGTTGTCTGTTATTTATTCTAGGGTTGTACATGCACCAATGAAATTTGGTCACTATTATGCATAAGGTTTTAAACAATAGCCTATTCACCACTTTCCTTTTGGGATACTTCAATTTAATTTTAAATAGGTATAATTATAACACATTAAAACTTGTAAATACACAATCCCATGCATGGTCCCCCTTTTTGTTACCATTATTACAATCACTTGTAATATTGTCAATCTCCACAACATCTTATCAATCCAACAAAGCTAGTCATGCCCAAAATGGGCCTGGAAAAAAAAATTGCATTTCAAACAAATAACTTTTTAAAATTATCTAATGAACACCTGGTACTGATCGAGATTGAAATTGATTGTTGAACCATCATTAACTATCAACCTTTTGCAAACTACCAATTCCATGCCAAAGGGTCCTCTGACTAGCCTTAAAAATTAACTAAAATACATGGTTGGGCTCTGAAAATTGGCATGTTGATTCTTTGTACCACATTCTCTTACCCTGTCAAATTTCATTTCATGAAAACTTCAGGGTCAAAAGATATTGATTGTCGCCTTCTCAGAACTACCTACAAGAAAACATGTTAGAAAACCATAAATCACATTCAATTTTGGCTTTGAAAACATATCAAAATGACACTTGGGGGCACAAAAATTGGGGCATTAGTTCACTATCATTAGGAGAGTAAAAATCTAGGATTTGGTCTCATGAAAAATAATAGGGTGTAATTGGTGAACTTTCAAAGTGGGGTACTTGGATTTGTAGGAGTGGAAACAATGTTAGGACTATGATTTTCACAAATGGAGTGGACTTGGGAACTTTTGTAGACAGATTTATCAAGACTTGCAAACTGTCACACTTAAATAATTTTTAGAGTAAAATATAACTTGGTACAATCTATTTGGTTCAAGCAATCATAAATTCAGAATTATGACATCCCAAATAGGGGTACTAACTAATCTACATTTTTCACACTAGTAAAATATCATAAATTGCATTTGGAATCATGTTTGAAAACTGATCAAACAAATTCATCATAAGCCCAAATCTAAAAAATAACAAGTCTCTGACCTCTAAAATGTAATGCAAAAGGAATTTTCTCATTTTGGTCAACTAGGTCAAATTTATAACTAGTCAAACAGGGCCTCCCATAATTCTAAACAATTTACATCAGCATGACAATAGTAAACAACCAACTTTGAGGAATTCAAAACCTAGTAAAAAACGTATCAAAATGACTTGAAATCTGAAACATAGTTTCTCTGATATGCATAATAAACACTCCCAAAGTGAAAATTCATGAAACATTACTGTATGTGGGGTATTCAAATGAAAACTAGGCTTCTTGCTACTATTTGACACTTAAGCAAAAATGCAGATTTAGACATTGCTCAAAGCAGAACTTCACAAAATGACTTGGAATTGTTTAAGATAATGGGTGTTGCACACATTGCATAATATTGTGATATTGTATTATTTTATTTTATTATGTAATGTTGCACCTAGATTCACATGCAACGTGGAAAGATTCCTATGGGATATACTTGATGAGTTGTATTGTAACATTGTGATAATATTTCATGTAATTATTTAATATTGGAAAAAATAATTAAATTTCCAATATTAAATGTGGGGTCAATGGGTTAGGTAACACATGGTTTATGTAACACCACTTGGTGGTTTTGTGAGACTTGCTACTATAAAAGTAGCCACAAGGGTAGTTGTAGAAACAAGAAGAAGACAAAAAGGGAAAGAGTCGAGTGGGACAAGGCTTGACAAGTTAGCCAAGGGAGCATTTGTGAAAGTTAGAAGCATGGCATGGGATGTGTGGATTCATTCTTGTTCACATGAATTTCTTGGTTGTGGGTATGGCTTTAAAGGCTTCCATGGTTGTATTGCAATAGTGTTTTTTATTGAATCATACATGGTGATAGATGCTTTTAGAGGTTGGTTATTTTTGCTCAATGAGGGTTTCCCAAGGTATATCTTGTGTCACAATTTTTGTGAGTATTTTGTCTATTCTCTTGCATGCGTATTTCAATTACATATCTATTATGAGTTATTATGAAACAGTTATATTCTTTGTTGCAAGTTTCCTTGCAAGTGGTATCAGAGCTATATTTGTGTTGTTGTAACCCTAGGTTGAATCCATGGGAATGCATGAGAGGATAAAAGAAAGGGCAAGATATATGAGTTTTTTTAATTCTAGATATTAGGGTTTTGGGTTTGCTATTATGATGGGATATTGGTAGATCTTGGACATGTGAAATTGTTGGACAAAAGGGTTTTTTAGATGTTTCATTTGAATGAGGGCTTTAGGGGGAGCTTGCAGAAATGACCTCCTAGGTAAAAATAGACCTCACCATTGGATCCAGGTTGATGTTTCCATAAATTTTGATATATAAAATGCCCTAGTTTGGCCATGTCTAGATGAAACAAAGGATTTTTTAGTTTTAGCCCATGATGGCCATCAAATTTAATCCCATTGGAATTTTCCTCACAAAAAAAAAATAGGAAAAATGGTAAAAGGATCATCTTAGTAAAACGATCATACCTTTCTCTCAGGATATCAAATTTCATACTTCTTATAGGCATTGGAAAGCTAATTTAGAGTACTACAACTTGGTGTAGGTTTGGTTTTGTGATTTTGACATTTTTTTAGGTTTTAAGAGCCTTAAAGGGCATAACTTGGGCATATAGAGGTAAATTTTGGACTTTGAGTAGTTAATGGAAAGCTCTTGGAGAACTCTACACATTGGTTCAATTTTGGTACAAGTTTGGCATTGTTTATTTGGTGATATATTGATTTGAATAGTTTATGATATATATTGACCATGGAAGCATTGTGAGTTTATCATTGTATATTTTGGAAATTTGGATTTGAGGTCATTGTATACTCAGCTCATATTTCAAATTGGTCCCATGATGGTATGATTATCAGTGTTTGGTTTGGATATGTATGTTGACTTGTTGGGTCTACAATTTGTGCAGTGTTGTAAGTGGTCTATACTTATAGGTTGCATTTGTAACTTGGTTATGGGTTGTCTTTGCCCATTGATCTTTCATTATTGATGCATATTCAGAGTGGTGGCTTGGATTTGGGTTATCTATTCCCTAAGTCACATGATTTGCTAATTTTTCTTCATGTAGAAAGGATGAGATGTTGTTACCAGTTACAACTTGTTGACAATTGGCTTTATGTAGTGATGTAATTGTTATCATTATTGGCAATAGATGATGTACTTACTTGTAGAAAACCTTGAAAATAAAGATACTTGGCTTTTGGTACTCTGAAAATTGTCTAAGTATGAAATTGGTTTACAACAGTATATTGGTGTATATGTAAAATGTTTCTAACATCATATTATGACTAGCGAAGATAGATGGAGATAGTATACATGTTGATGATGAGTATAACCTTGGACATCAATATAGACAGTACAAAAAAAAGATATTCATGATTTACCAGTGAAACAAAATAATGGAATTAAAGGAAAATGAATTATTTTGTTTACAAAATAATTACTTGACCAATTAGGGCCGACATCCTAGATGTTTACTTTAAGTTGGAAAAGTATATTGTGGTCTTAGATGACCTAGTAGAAATTTGTGAAAAGGCATGATGCAAAGGCATCTTGCAAATTCATTTATGATGTGAAGTAATGTGCAATTGTAATATGAGAAGTGATATGCAAATTTTTTGTGAAGCACTATATGTGAAGTTTGTGAGAACCTGATTTCATGATCCAAGATCGAGCTTAGGTCAGAGATTTGTCATGCCCAAAATTTATAGGGCAAAACACAACTAATTTTTTTTTTAAAAATTAATTTATTATTTTAAAGGTAACATTTAGGGTCTTATATAAGGTATTGACATTGTTTTACTAGGTTATTGAAAAAATAATAGATCATAGTACCTAATAGTTATGTCTATAGGGTTACAACATACTTTCAATTCTTAACCTAATTTGATTTCAACTAGAGTGGTTAGAGTTCCATCTTTGTTTGTCACTTAGAGTCAGGAAGTAGTTATGGTTGGTACCACATCACATTTGTATGAAGTCAAAAGAAACTTCTTAAGCCTTTGATGTAAGTATGTGTTAGGGTTACCAATTTTTGTACATGGCAGTTCTCCCGATATATATATATGATCTCTACATTAGTGTAAGATTGCATTCTAATGACACACTCATTGTAGAGGTAACTGTAGATATGTTATGCCTTATGAATATGGTTGGAATATCAAACATTATCTCATAATGAGTATTATCACATTTAAATACTTGACTATGGTTGTTCATTTCATACATTTAGATAGTTTCCTATTGTCCTCATAATGTATCCCATTTATAATATTAAATTTTGGTTCAATTTAAACCATGTTAAATTTCCTAACCTCCATCAATATTAAAATTGACATATTTATGTAACATTTTATCCAACTCCTAACTACAAATTGGCCTTTAACTAAAAATGGATTAATGATGAGTTTAGAGTTATGCCAACATAACTATATGAAAGACTTAGATAGCTTAATAACCCAAAAGAAATTTAAATAATTTCCTAGTTCTAATCCTCAAATTTCTTTTTCCAAATCCCTAAGATATTTAGCCAAGAAAAAGTGCTCCCAGTATTTACATTTTCTATTCTCAATTTAATTTATTCTTCTACCCAAACATCTCTAACACGAACATCCCACCCACTTACTTAACACTCCATCCTAATTAAAACCCCATTTACTATTTCCTAATGTAACTTTGTAATTACTAAGACCACACACTAAATCATTTTCTTTTACCCAAAATAAATATTCCCTAAAATCCCTAACCTATTAGTAACCTATAACTAACCCCAATTTAATATCAACTAACATCTACTTTTAACCTCTTAACACCACAATCTACATTCTATTCTTTAACATATCACCAAGTCATAAATTACTAACCCTTAATTCTTAATTATTTTCCTTCCGTTTTAACACTCTATACCAACTAATAACACCAAGTCCATTTCCAACCTTATTAACCCTAACCATTCTATCATAAATTCCCTTAACCTATCTAACCTCAAGTCCCCACCATAACAATCACTATGTGTATACGCCAGAAATAATTTATACCGCATACCCCACTTATCATTTGTGACCCCCAATTTCCTACGCCCATCCCCAAAATCCTTTTGACTTCCCAAGTGCACTTTACTCTCCTTCTATTTTATGTCTTATCAATTTCTCCTTGGGAGATGAACCTAAGTGCAACGGGTCTTGGCATCGTGTGGGATGACGTGTGGGGATGTGTGGTGGGGTCTTGGGCAGCTTGTGGGATGACATGTATGGATGTGAGGTGGGGTCATATGCTTGATCTTGCCCATCGAGTTGCATTCTTTTTTAAAGACTTTCCCCTGAATTCCCTTCCAAGTCTAACTTCAACCCAACATTCCCTATTACCTGGGTCGATGTGCATAGGATAATAGATAGTTTGTTTTTGTTTGTTTATTTGTTTTACATAGACTTTTGCAACTAACCTTTTCCTAAAGCCACCTGTCCCAAGTTGTTGCAACTCCCAGAATGAAAGTTGTACCTTGGAAGATGATGGGCATGACCAACAAGGTGGTGGTTGGATTTAGTATATCCATTTTTTTAAAAGTTCTTGGTTACTTTATTTTTATTGACTTAGCTAGGTGAGAATATGTTAAGAGTATATTTTATTTGAATATTATATTGGACTGTAATAGATAGTGGAATATTTTCCACTTCCCATACAAAATCTAGAAAGTTAAAAGTGCATTTACAAGATTATATTCTCTGTGAAGTTTATGTTGTGAGGTCTATAGAGATCATATTTTCTATTCAATTATGATGTCGTAAAACTTGGGTTGGTAGTGATTTGAAGTTACTCCCATAATCTAATGTAATTACCTAGTTTAATGGATCTATTAGAAATCATTTGAACAATTTCTTAGCATAAGTGATGGATTGAAACATGATCACACATGGAACCAATAGATTACTCTTTTCTATGAGTAATGGAATTTGAATGTCATTTAATAATAATCTAATGCTTAGTGGAATTTATCTAGATGGACAATCTAAGTGAAATACAATTTGTTGTTTTACCTCATGATTTAATTGAGCATGATACTAACAATGCATATTTGTTACATGAGTAGCAAAATCAATGAACTATCCTTTGATATGAGTTTATTTTACATTTCATCTAAGACTATTTGATGCATCAATTCTTCCATTTCAATATACCTAAATGAACATGATTGACCTTAAAATGCAATCAACTATAATCATCTCCCAAGATCATCATCTCATTCATAATATTTCACAATGATGTACATAAAATGAAAATCTCCTTCATACCCAACTATGTCTATTATAATACAAAAAGGACATCTTTCTTCTCTATTACATCTCACTTATGTCTACTATGATAAATAAATCCCACTCTTTTCAATGCAATTAGGAGAAAAATATTAAATCTTGTAATGCAAATACATAGGATAACAACCAAATTCTTTCATCCCTTCTATGAATCCATCCTTTACAATAATATACATAAAATGAGGATTTTGTCCTTTCAACACAAAATACAAATGACAATGGAAGTTTTGTCTTTTCAAATACAATGTTCAATCACATAAAGAAGGATTCATCCTTTTAAAATACATCACACAAGACATATCTTTCTCTCCACCAATACAAGGGGATAACCCTAGCTTCTTCTTGGATCCCATTCTCACAAACCTTTAAAAAAAACATAAAACCAAGAAGCATGGAGGCTCACCTCCCATCCTAGGCTTCTAAGAAGCCACCCACTAAGCTAGGGGACACAAGGCTCAAATGAGGTTGCACTCAAACATTTCACAATGCATGCAAACACAATATCACAATACATTTACAATCCCTCCAAGGTTTAACACAATGATTCACCATTGGAGTCATGAAAAAAATGGGTGAAGGTGGAAGAATGCATTGGTTAAGGGGTCCCATAAGCTAGCTAAGCAATAAAATCGTCAAATTTAGGCCCCTAACATGTTATGCTAACATATGGATAGCTTATTTTAACAAAAATGGCACTTTGGGACCAAATATGTGTTGTAATTATGATATGTTTGTCATTAGTGCAAACACTTATTCAATTTTGAATGCTTATCACGCTCATCACTTAGTCTATAGTCTATACCGAGCATTTAGTGGTTACCTTATAAGATCAGCAGGTAAACACTTCTCGCTGAGCATTCCAGAGGATACCGAGTAAATGAAGAACTCAGTGTTCATCAAGAAAATCAAGGTAAATGAAGAACTCAGTGTTCACCGAGCGAAGCAAGGTAAACAAAGAAGTTAGTTTCTACCGAGTGACACTATATCTATCAAGTCACCAATGGTTACCGAATTCCAAGCAGTGTTGTGTGGTTAGTATGAATCAAGCCTCTACTTCTACCGAGTGCATGACGATGCCAAGTAATGTAGTGGATGCCGAGTATCAGAAGGTCACCGAGTCAACTTGAGGAACCCGAGTTTTCTACTATCTGGCTGACTCAGTAATGTTTTGTTCACTTATGTTTTGGCCGACCTTGTAGTTGTAAATAATGGAATGCTATATATGTAATGTATGATATCATTCGTAATATATATGATGTGTGTGGAAAATATATAAAGGAAGATATTAATGTTTGCATGAAAAGAGGATATTGAAAATCAACAGCAGAATAAAAGGAATATAGCAAGGTCAACATAGGAGCAAAAAAGTTATATCTATCACATTAGGTGATCAATGCAAAAAGGATCTTATCAGCAAACAGTTGTAAGTAGATCCACTGCTTCATCCTAACAGTTGAATCAGTTTATAAATCCTTTAATAGGGTAGACTTAACAATATTTTTGTAAATCTCCTAACAAAGTGCATACTTCACTATATGTTTGTAAATCCTCTAACAAGGTGGATCTAGCAGTCCTACTTGCTCCTAACAGGGAAAATCACCAGAAGTGATCATTGTAAGCCTTAACAGGCCAACTTTATACTGCAGTATTGAAGTTTTGTGGGCTTCATTCCCACCCCAATTTTACTTTCTATTTGGAAGGTTTCTGGGTGACCAAATATCTGTGTACATGTGCAATGAATGTTTGTTCTTTCAGTTATGCAGTAGATTAGATAAATGAATGGTGAATGATTAAAATGCTGAATTGTTTAAAAGTTTTATAAGTTACTGATTCACCTCTCCCGTCTCAGTAACCTCTCTTATCCTGAATATTTCCAACAATTGGTATCAGAGCTTTGTGGTTCTCAGGATAAAGTTTGACAGCTTGAGCAAAAATCAAGGACAATGGAGATATTCAAACTGGACAAATTTGTTGAAAATGAAAAGCTAGATCTGGAAATGGCCATGGCTCAACTCAAAGAAGCAAAGGAACATCTTTCTCAATCTCTAAAAAGAAGGAAAGAACTTGCAAGACAAATGAATGATCATCAGTATGTTGAAGAAAAGATTGAAGACCTTTTACCATCAAGCAGTTCAAATGAAGCTAATGAAGCAATCAAGGAACTCCTAGCAAAGAATGATTCTTTGTAGGAAGAAGTAAGGAAGCTTAAAAGAGAACAAAAAACCCAATCAATCAGGCTATGTGAAGCTTTGGAATAGAGAAACAAGGAAAATGAAGACTTAGAGGTAAGAAATAATCAATTCCTTCAGCATGAAAATCTTGTAGGTCAGCTATCTAATGCAAATGAAGAAATTTTGAATCTAAGATCTAAGAATGAAAGTTTGAGAAATGATTTAATCACTGAAAGAAAAATCAATGCAAGCTTAAAAAATGATCTGAGATTTGAGAGACAAATCAATGAAAGTTTGGAAAATGACTTGATCACTGAAAGGCAAGTCAATGAAAGAATGATGAAATCTCAAATAGACATAAACCAATTGAATCAACAAAATGAGCAGAATCTTCATAAACAAAAGGGTAAAACCATTCTTGGATACAAGGAAGAAGGTGAATCCTCCAAACAAGGTGCCCAAGGGAATCAAAGACCCACTTGCAATCATTGTGGCAAGATAGGCCATACATCAAACAAATGTTGGAGTAATGGAAAGGAAAAATTCAATGGTAAATGCTTCAACTGCAATCAGCATAGTCACAAAGCTAATGAATGCAAAGAAAAACCAAAATTTGAAGGCAAATGTCACAAATGCAAGAAACAAGGTCACAAGGCATCTGAATGCAAATCAAAAACATTCAATCCAACAGAACAAATTATCAAAGCAATATTTGGTTGGGACTACAATACTTGGTATAGGTGTCACTATTGTGGAGAATATGGACACATTGGGATAAATTGTGCAAGACATCACCTAAGAAAGAAGGATACAACTATAAGATGTTACACATGTACTAAACTTGGTCATATAGCCAAGAATTGCATGAATACTGGAAGAATTGAAGATGAAAAGAAAGCTAAAGCTGATGACATTGAGAAGTAGATGAGACAACAATGGATTCCTAAATCTACCGAGCAAGACAGTTCAAATGATGGTCATGTCACTCAAGAAATGGGTGACTCCACCATTTCCAATTAGATTTAAGAAGAATCAAGAACTGCATCCTCTAGCCATATCTTAAGCAGTTTCAGTGTAAAAGAGTGCAAATGGTCAAAATCAGTATTTCAGATACAAAGACCAAAGAAAAGTTATCATTCACCGTGTTGCATCTACCGAGCAAGGTTGGTTAAAGACCTTACCGAGCTAGGTCGAGAGTAACTAAAAGCTTTGTTTGATCACCGAGTTGCAAAGCTTTTACTGAGTAGATCGATGATAGACTGGCAAGCACTATGTCATCTCATCTATCTTTTTATCAAGCATTAATGATAGTATTTCCATCAAAAGGGAAAAATTTGATTTCATTTTTCAACGTGACTTAAGAATACTCAGAGCTAAAAGATTTCCAGTGAATCCAGAGAAAATCCCAAGTGATTCTAAGAAATTTTCAAATGAAGAATTTGTTCAAGATTTTCTTATACCTACCAAGCAGCTATGGCATCCACAAGCACCAGCAACACCAAGGTGAAAAGAGGTTCAGAAATGTTGATAAAGGGTACAGAATGGAAAGCACCCAACTTCAAGATTGTTCCGACCATTGCAGAATCACTCGACCCAACTGGAGCTCAATCACAAATACCTCCTAAGGTACTTCTTATCAATGATATTTGTACTCATTTCAAGTGTTCTATTCAAGAAATTAGAAACCTAGAGATGGACAGTGCCCTAGGTGAAATAAGTGTAGATGGCTCTCTGAAACCTGAGTTCAAGCATCTTGAAACCAAAGGCTTGACTCATATCTCACATATGCCTAGAAACTTCCAAACCAAATGGATTAGGTATATCTTGAGTTAGGTGCATAATGGACAATTATGGTTAGGGCAGCCAGTGCTAATCACAAAGAAGATGATTCACAAAATCATAGGTCTCCCTATGCTCAATAAAGCAAAAGCCACCAAAACCCTAGGTCGGGAGGAGCTACAGAAGCAAACCCTAGCTAAGTGGGGTGGTAGAGGTTTAAAGGTAAACACTGTATCAAATGTCGAAATAAGATTTGGCATTCATTTAATTGCATATAAATTATATAGTTCCAGTTGATTGAATAGTGTACCTTGTGAAGCTGTGGATTTGGCCCTCAAGATTGTAAAGAAAAACCTTGAATTTGATTTGTCCAAAGTATTGCTGAAACAATTAAATAAAAATATGGATAGTATAAGAACTTTCAAGAATAACTCTTGTAAATTTGGTTCTCTATTGATCTATTTATTTTTCTTCATTCAAAAATTCTTTCCATCTAAAGGAATTCTTGTATGGAGAAAAGACATTCCAATTTTGTATTAGATAAATGAGTTTGTAGTAGAGATGGGTGAAAATTTTGATAGCATCATGGACAATTATTTTGAAGATTTCAAGGAAAGAATGAATAATAGGTTTCAGATTCCACCAAAGTTAGTTGAAGATTACAGAGATGATGCATGCTTCATGGTTGATTATGATAAGGTGTACATCCAGGTAGTTAGACCCCGAGTTGCATGGGTAAAACCTCTTTCCTATGAGGTAAATATTGATGAAGTGAGAGACATCATAGAAGCACTAGTAAATGAGCTAGTAGACCCAAGGAAACCAAATTTTGGAACCTATGATGAAGCAAAGGTCAGAATTGAGCTTGAAATCAAGCTACCATAGGCCATAAGAAAAGGCAAGAGGGAGATAGAAAAATTGAAAATTGCATCCAGCCCTCTTATGTTAATAGAAGGAAAAGGTGAGGACGAAGGAGATGATGAAAAAGAAGGAGAAGAAGAAGAAAAAGAACAAAAAACTAAAGAAGAACCTCCGAAGAAGAAAGGTTAGGCAATAATTACCAAACACAAGAAGAACCCTACTGTCGTATTCACAAGAAGAACCAGAAAAGGTAAGCAGGAACCTATACTAGTCAAGCCTACACCCATGTTCAAGCAAAGGCTTAAACAATTGGAAGAAGGAGCAGGCATCACAAATTTCAAGGTAGTGAAATTTGAAACTAGAATAGATGCTGAGAAAATGCAAATAGAGGAACTAGTACTCAACAAGATGGGAAAATGGAAATACTCCCCAGACCAGCTTGCCTCCCAAATTTTAAAAGAACTATTGGAGAGATTGCAACCGAGATGGGAGTCAGCCACCCAAACAGTAAAAGACATCTATGAGCAATCCCTGAAGAATCTTCAACCAAGTCTCATTGAGGCAGAAATAAAAACTGCAATGAAAAACCATGAAGGTAAGATGATGATAAGATTTCACACATGTTTAATTTTGATCAAAGACATTGAGCATGTTGTAAATGATGCTACAAACATGTGGAAAATATCTATCATCTACATAAGTCTAGTGAAGAACCAGTGGAAATCAAGGATGATGACAACAGTGACAGTGATGATATTGATGGCACTCCATCCATCACCGTCTCACCAGGTGAGTTGCATGCATTAATGGGAGAAGAAAAGCAAGAAGAAGCTAAAGAGGAAGATAAGGAGGAAGATGATCTAGTAAAAATTGCAGCAGCAATGATTGCATCCCTTTCTCACTCTCCACCAAAAATGGTTTCCTCCACTGAGGAGATAGCTTCTACAAGTGAGATTGTGAGCACAATTGCCACATCAATTGTTCAATCTTCACCGGCCTCCTCCTAGCTCCAGGTATCTGAGACAGATGTGCCAAGCACTTCATCTACTGAGCTAACTATTACTTCTTTAGCTACCAAGCTTGTCTCCTTAGATCCATCATCATCAGTCAGAAAAATAGCAAGTTCCACAATTTTGTCTTCATCAATTCTAGCTTGTTCTACAATTTTGCTAGCATTATCTGCATCTACTTCAAATCCGATTAGATCAAATACTGCATTATCAAGTGTATCATCATTTTTGGGAAGTATTCTAGTTTTTGATCCAGTAGATACTCCTATTGGCACTCAATCCTCAAGTCCTATCCCATTTTTCACTGCTAGTCCTTCCATCTCCACTATTGTGTCTACTCCTAAGGTCAAACCAGTCATCAAAGAAGTCAAACAAAAGCAACCATTAAGACTTTTGATCAATGGAAAAGAAATTCCTGAAGATATTGACTTAGACACAGAGATAGTGATTCCAAAGATTGACTATGAAAATGCTACCATTGAAGAAATGAGTTATGCTAGTCAACTAATAGAGATGAAGGCTATACAGAAGCAGTTAAGGTCTGAAAGGGATAAGGAGTACAAAATAATTGAGAATGCTAGGAATATAATTACCGAAGCCATAGGTGTTAAAGTATATTCTACTCAACACATTTTGATTCAGTTAGAAGAGGCTATAAATAAATTCAATGAGAACACCTCTAGTGAAGTAAAATTGATTGAAAAGGCTAAAAGAAAATTTGATAATAAGGTTCTTGAGCACATTGCTCAACATATTGCAATAAAACAAATAAAATTTTCCACAATTTTGGTCAATCTTGAAAATTCTTTTAATAATGTAACTTCACTTTTTGCCAAACTTTGTGATGTTACTGAGTATACCGAGGAGATCAAAGAAAAATTAAATAAAATTGATGAGGATATGAAGGTTAGTGTCCAAATGCTGCAACTTGACCCCAATTCAAGTTCATCCCATCATCTCATAATCAATTTTTTCTTAGAAAAGTAGGCAGAACTGTTGAGAGAGGAAGCAAGGATCAGATCTACATTGATTGACATTCAGAATATGATCCTTCCTATCATGGTCACAATGCAGAAACACATTGTATACTCCAAAAAATTAATCCATGACAACAATTTTTCAGTTGCAGATCATGTGATTGAACTTTCAGCTGAAGTTCAGATAGCACTCTCCACCTGCAAAATTTTGCAAAAAAATTGGGATAAGACTTTGGCTCTTGTTCTCAAGGTACATTCTGAGTTTATCTCTCATTTTGGTGTTTCTGTGTAAATACATACTATTTACTTTGGCATTATTGTCAAAAAGGGGGAGATAGAGTACCAAAAAGAGATAGAGATATATGTAAATAAGGAAGCCATGTGTAAAGATAGAGATATTTGTAAATACTCTGTGCATATTATATGGGGGAGATATATTTTAATCAGTACATCAAATTTTACACATAAGTTTTGGCTCATAAGTGTTTTTTTCACTAATGCCAAAGGGGGAGGTTGTTGGAATTATGATATGTTTGTCATTAGTGCAAACACTTATTCAATTATGAATGCTTATCTAGCTCATCACTTAGTCTACAATGTATACAGAGCATTCAGTGGTTAATTTATAAGATCAGCAGGTAAACACTTCTCACCGAGCATTCCAGAGGATACCGAGTAAATGAAGAACTCAATGTTCACCGAGCAAAGCAAGGTAAATGAAGAGCTCAGTGTTCACCGAGCAAAGGAAGGTAAATGAAGAACTCATCATTCACTGAGCAAAGCAAGGTAAATGAAGAACTCAGTTTTCACCGAGCAAAGCAAGGTAAATGAAGAACTCAATGTTCACTGAGCAAAGCAAGGTAAATGAAGAACTCAATGTTCACTGAGCAAAGCAAGGTAAATGAAGAACTCATTGTTCACCGAGCAAAGCAAGGTAAATGAAGAAATCAGTGTTCACCGAGCAAAGCAAGGTAAACGAAGAAGTTAGTTTCTACCGTGTGACACTATATCTACTGAGTCACCAATGGTTACCGAGTTCCAAGCAGTGTTGTGTGGTTAGTATGAACCAAGCCTCTACTTCTATCGAGTGCATGATGATACCGAGTAATGTAGTGGATGCCGAGTATTAGAAGGTCACCGAGTCAGCTTGAGGAACCCCAGTTTTCTACTATCTAGCCGACTTAGTAATGTTTTGTTCACTTATGTTTTGGCTGACCTTGTAGTTGTAAATAATGGAATGCTATATATGTAATGTATGATATCATTTTTAATATATATGATGTGTGTGGAAAATATATAAAGGAAGATATTAATGTTCGCATGAAAAGAGGATATTGAAAATCAATAGCAAAATAAAAGGAATATAGCAAGGTCAACATAGGAGCAGAAAAGTTATATCTATCACATCAGGTGATCAATGCAAAAAGGATCTTATCTTCAAACAATTGTAAGAAGATCCACTGCTTCATCCTAACAGGTGAATCATTTTATAAATCCTTTAATAGGGTAGACTTAACAATATTTTTGTAAATCTCCTAACAGAGTGCATACTTCACTGTATGTTTGTAAATCCTCTAACAAGGTGGATCTAGCAGTCCTATTTGCTCCTAACAGGGCAGATCACCAGAAGTGATCATTGTAAGTCTTAATAGGCCAACTTTATACTACAGTATTGAAGTTTTGTGGGCTTCATTCTCACCCCAATTTTACTTTCTATTTGGAAGGTTTCTGGGTCACCAAATCTCTGTGTACATGTGTAATGAATGTTTGTTCTTTCAGTTATGCAGTAGATTAGATAAATGAATAGTGAATGATTAAAATGTTTAATTGTTTAAAAGTTTTATAAGTTACTGATTGACCCCTCCCTTCTCAATAACCTCTCTTATCCTAACTATTTCCAACAATGGACCCTTTAAAATTCTTGTGAAGTTTGAATTCGAGTTTCCCTTGATGGTGACCCATCCTATCCTTTATCCAAGAGGATTCACTTAATCTTGTGTAAGATAATTAGTTTAAGGTTAAGTTTACCCATGACCAAAACCCTAGGTGACATGCCATCAACACACAAATAATTTTAAGTGTCCAGTGACACATTAAAACACATTACACATCACAATGGCATGTCCCTACTTACTCATGAATTTAAACTTATTATACACATGCAAACTCATCATTACAAAATAAACACATCACAATGAGGCTTTGAATCTTTCAAAGATTCACCTTGGCTATACTGTGTCCACAAAAGTTTGGACCTTGTTTCCTCGATTAAATTCCATGGTTTAATTACCTACACACTAAACTTGAACATCAGTAGCCCAATGAAAAATCATATAAAGTGCATGTATATAGGTGCATGAAATTTTCATATTAAATAATTCACATTAACATACTCAATTGTCATGATCAAATTTTATTTCCAAATCATTTTCATATAAAGTATTTGAATGTTAAAATATTAGAATCTACATATCAACATTAATTACCTAATCAAATGATCCAACAATCCGAATCACATCATAATCCATTTCCTATCATAATAATGAAATGTTAGATCATATTGCTAAATCAGCCAACATGAAAATTAGTTTTGAATACATATCTTAGATCAAAATCACCAAAATGTAAACATCACAACTAGTGTCCTTTGATTCAATTAAATATTGTTTGATTACTAACACTATCTTGTTATCATTATGAGATATTACATTATAAGGTGTATCAATTATGTTAGGAAACTAGGATGTTTGCACAGTCACATAGTTTTCAAAATCAATAATAGAATAAAACCATTACATTTTATTGGGTCATAAAGTCTATCCTTGTGAATATCGACATATCCACCTACTACTACTAGCACAATAATTAACTCATTACATCTTATTGAGTTCTATAGTGTAGACCCTTATCTCATTTTGATAACAATTTTCATCTATGACTATAAGTAATATCATAGGGGTGAGTGTTGATTCATCTTACCATAATAACCATTTACTTCAATTATCCTAATAGACCATAAAATATAATGAACCCATTGACATAGTTTCTAAGTTATGATATCTTGAGCCTTTATTCCATAGGGTCTTAGCTCATCAAAGTAATGTAATTTTGAATAGGGTACTTAGCACAACAATAAATGATATATATATATATATATATATATATATATATATATATATATATATATATATATATATATATATATATATATATATATATATATATATATATATATATATATATATATATATATATATATATATCAATCTCAATAATATCTCATGTTTAATATCAATAAGGAAAATACCAATCATGTGACATACCTAGATCCCAAAACCTTCTTACCATTTTTCTATCATAAGGTGCATGGTAACAATATATAATTACATTCTATACACAAGAGACAGAAACATGACATCTCATCTCCTTACTCTTCCTAGCACTAATCATATTCATGTTATTAAGTCTTCAAATAGGGTACTAGGGAAGGGGCCTTACAAGATTAGCCAAGAAATAAGGTACAACATCTATATACTTGAGGATTAATTACTTGTTTGGGTAGTGAGCTCTTCTTGTAAGTGCATGTTTGGATAGTAAGCTCTTCTTGCATCCACTAGACTACAACTCTAATAGAGGTGAATTCTCCTAACAAGGACTCTCTATACTAGATTTTCTCATTAACTCCTAATAGGGTCCATCCTCTAGCAAGGAACATATATATCAATATATTATCTAGTGGGTATCATCCCCATCGGGGTTTTCCCTTGGCCAAGGTTTCCCTAGTTAACAAAATATGTTGTTATGAGTTCTCTTTGTGGATGGTTATTATTACTATTCAAAATTACTTATTTACTTTCTTATGCATGGTTCAAAGGAATTAATAATATCTAGTTGGTGGAAAAAGTTTGTACAATACTTATCCCCCCCCCCCCCCCCTCCTAGTATTCCCTATTTCTAACAATTGGTATCAGAGCATAGTTACTCAAAAGAGGCTTACATATGGAACAATTGATGAAGAACCTTGAAGAGACACATGAACAAATAGATATTCTTAATGAAGAAAGAGATAAGCTAAAAGATAGATATGAAGACTCCAATGTATACATTGGATAATTGAAGGACAAGATTGAACATCTCAAACCCAAGCTTGAATCCATTGAATCTACAGGTGTTGATGAATATTCAAAACTGAAAATAAAGTACAAGATCTTGAAGCATGAATTGAAGATTACCAATTTAAAATTGAATTTGAAGAATGGTGCTAGAAAAAATGAATTTGATTTGATGACTGAAAATTTAGATCTTAGAGTGAGTCTAGAGAAGAAGACATCTAAATTTGAAACATTGAAAGAAGATAATGAAGAACTTCATAAGTACAACACTGTCGTGATAGGTGAACTAACTCAGTGCAAGAAACAACTTGAAAAGCTTTACACTAGCAAATAAAAGCTTGATGAATCAATGTCAATACAAAGACCTACTTATGATAAGACTAGTCTTGGTTATCTATTTAGCATGTCTGCAAAGAAACCTAAAAGTAAATCAGATCCAAAAAAGAAAGATAAATCTGATGATAAGATTGAATCCAATCAATCTTCTAATAAATCCAAATAATTTGGACAAGAGACAAAAGCTAAGAAATTGGATGAACCTAAGCGAGTGGAATCTCCTAAGGAAACTAGGTATGAATTTAAAGGTAAATGTTTTCCATGTAATGAATTAGGTCGTATGAAAATAGATTGTACCAATAAATAATTTAATCATGTTACAAAATTTTACTGTCATAATTATCATGGTATTGGTCATAATGCAATTGATTTTAGGAAACCTAAATATGATAATGGTAGAAGAAATAGTAGAACATCTGGAAACACTAACCCTATAGATAGAAGAAAATCTAATGAAAAGGACATCAAAAGAAAGTAGACCTACTAAAGGAAGTAGATCATGTGTTACAAGTATAATAACTTTGGACACATAGCCTAGAAATATCAAGCATGTATTGATCAACAAAATCCTAGAAGTAGAACCCTAGTATGTCAATTATGCAACAAATATGGAAATACAAAAAAGTACTATATAATGGATAGAAGCAATCATGCAAGGAACTTCAAAAATGATAGAGGGAATGATGGAAGAAACTTTGTAAATAGAAGAAACAATGGGAGGAACCTCAAAAATGATAGGAATCATGAAAGTAACTCCAGAACTAAGAAAGACAATGAAGAACAAACAAATGTAGTCAATGAACTTTGAGAAGAACTTAATGAAGCATTTGTAAAGGAATTAGATATTTCAGAGGCAAAGTTAGATGATGTTGAGATATGAAAATCAAAGCCAATAATCAAGTTTGATTCAACCAAGTTGAATTAAGCTTGTTCACAACACCAGAATTGGAAACTTCATTTAGAGATCAAGCTATGAGTAGTGAGGTTGAGAGAATATGTATCTTGATGAGGTTCACTATAGTTAAGCTCACTTGAAATTTGGAGCTTATTGAAACAAGTTATGAAGGAAATAAGAGTTGTTATTACAGAGAAAGTTTACTCTATGACAGAGATGAAATCTATATTTTTACAGCAAATTTTGTGAAGTGAAGCTTTTTGGAGCATTTTCATGATGAAAGGAAGCTATGGTGAGCTTTAGATAGCATTCAAAGATCAGACAATTGATTTTGAGTAGATTTTTGATTTTAGAACAAAATAAACACCTTTTTTGATTTAGAAAAGTATGCAATTAATGCAAGATCTAAATGATTAAATAGAGTAAGAACTTGATTATTTCTACATTGTGATAATCTTAAAAGCTTAGAGCACCTAGAAGTGATTTGGCAAAAGTGATTTTCAGCAAAACCCTACTCTGAAAAAAGTATTTTATTATTTGTCATAGAGAAATTCTTCGATAAATTCATATTTGGCATAATCATATATATGTTGGTTTTCCTGAATGTTGAAAATATTGAGAGACCCAAATTAAAGGTCATTCCTATGAAACCCTTAGAGGAAAACCCTAATTTGGCTTTATCAATTACTCCAGACAATGTAGTTTTCTTGGAAGATGTAGGAAGCTACCTATGTAGTAAGTTTGAAATGATTGGAAGTGAGTTTATGAAAAAAGATATGGAAATTGTTTTCAATCATGATATGACTATTAAGCCCAGATATGAGCATTTGAAAGACTTAGAATTAGTCAGATATCATTTTTACCACGAACTTGATACAGAAGAATGGACTTAGATCATATTGAATAGAATTCATAATGGAAAGATTTGGATGGGAGAAAATGTACTTGACATCTCAGCCAACCTTATTCTTCAGGTCACTAATCTTAGTGAACAAGGAAATGTACCTATTGGTGAGAAACTAGTTAAGAAAAAGGTTGAGAATTACACTAAATCAGTTTATAATGGTAAATCAATAATGATCAGCACCATCAAAGAACATGATGTGAGATTCTTGAGCAAAATCATTGCATATTCTATTTGTGCTAGTTCTAAGAGTGATGAGCTATTAGTAGGATTTATTTATGTAGCTTATAATATATGTGTTCAAAGAGAACAAGTGAATTTAAGTGAGATTGTGAGAGTATAGCTTATTGATAATTTAGAGAAAATTAAGAGAACTAAGAATGGTGTATTCAAATTCCAATCTTAGTTACTGATATTAGGAGTAGTGAAATATGCACTATGGAAAAGATAATAGATGTATGCAGAAGGCATCCAATAGAGAAAATCTTCGATAGTGAAAATTTGATCATTAGAACATTTTAGAATGAGATGAAATAGAGATACATAATTACCCCTACAATTGTTGAAAGATTTAAGAATGATATATATTTTATGGTGGATACTAAATTAACCTATTTTGAAGCAGTAGAACCTTGAGAAATATTTCTTAAGCCCACAGGTTATGAATTAAGAGATGATATAGCTATTAGTTATATTGATTTAATATTGAAATCTGATATAGATCAAGCATCATACAGATTTGGAATGTATGAGGAGATAACCTAGTCAGCTTACTAGGAATCATTAGAAAAGGCATCTCATAAGAAGATTGCATCAATAATGAAGAAATCACTATTTGATGCTAGTATGTTAGAAGAATAATCATAAGTAGTTAGACAAATGATCTCTAGATTGAAATAAACTAGTGAATAGGCATAATGTATGTGTCACCTTTGTCAATTGGCCAAGCATTAGAAACTCTTACATAATAGAGCATCCCATATTTTTTTGTATCAGCCAAATAACCAAGTGGATCCAAAAGGCAGTAAAAAAGAGTTAAGCAACAAGCTACTAGAGTAGAGAAAAGAAAGAAGACATTGTTGACAATTGAAGACTCAAGTGATGAAGAAGAAGAAGAGGAACAAGAAGACAAATAGCCAGAGAAAGTCACTATTTACTAGTAGCCATTAGGTAAAACAAGGCAACCTTGGAAACCTAAGATAGAGAAGATTAACAAAGCCATTTTTAATGAAGGGAACTTTGTATAGATGAAAAAATTTTATGATTTGTATAGTGATATTGAGAAGGAATAGATAGATATCTCTACTATGAGATATATGATTCTAAATAACTTGAAACTAAAGGATATTAAGGATTTTTCAATCAAAAAGTCTATGAAAGATTTATAGCAAAGAAAGAACTAGTTTGGGAAGAAGATATGGAACTTTTGAAATCAATGATAAGAACTATGTGTAAGATTGAAGATGAAGAAGAAATAAAGAAATTGATAAGTAAACTAGCACCCTATCATTGAAACAAAATGAGGCCTATTCTATTTATGGGAGGTGACAAGAATACAATAAGAAGTGAAACTATTGTAGCTATCAATAAAATGTTGATTGAGGTAGAGATAGCTCCTACCACTGTAGAGAAAACTTTGAAGTATCAATAAGTGGTGATACTATGCAATTTGATCAAACTAGTGTCACAGTTAATAATGATGATAATCCTTTTTTAGTTATGTTTAGCCTAAGCCCCTCTTCAAAGATATTCAAGATTAGTTGAGACTAATTGAAGAAGAGAAAAGATAGATAAAAAAAGAAAAGAAGAAGATTGAAGAAGCTAAGCTCAAATTTCTTGAAGAGGAAAAGAAGCATAAAAAGATGAAAAGAGGAAAGAAGAAGAAAAGGAGAAAAAGTTGGAAGATGAAAAGGAAGAAAAAGAAAAGGAAGAAAGAGAAGAGAAAGAAAAAGAAGAGAAGGAAGAAGAAGAAGAAAAATCTAAGAAGGTAGCCAAGAAGAAACAAGTGGAAAATGAGGTGAAAGCATCTAGCTCATCCTCTCCTATATCTCTTGCTAACCTTACAGGTGATAACGATGATCAATCTAACCTGAACTCATCCTTGACAAAATTATTTGAGAACAAAAAGGTGAAAATTCTATAGAGAGCATTAATAGAGGTGACTAATAGATTGTACAACACCCTCATGGGTAAACACACTGAAGCAAAAATGAACAGAGAGCACAAGCAGTTATAGAATCATTTGATGATGAGTTTACAAATTTGTTGAATGTTGTTGAGTCTAAGGCTCAAATTTCACATGATGCTAATCTTTTTATCACCATTTTTTAGAATATTTGGAATTATTTGCTAAGTCTTATTACTTGTATCAAGGAACTCCAAAGATGTCAACAAGTTGGCAAGGTACTGTACATAAAATCTGTTGGAAATCTGATTGAAAAGATCATTGATGGAGAAGATTGATTGAAAGAGGGAGATTGTTGTTAAAATAATGTTTTCAATCATTGTTTTGTCATTGATGTCAAACCTGCTATTTGTAGGAATGACAATTTCTTATAAGATCCAAGTACTATCACTTAATTGATTGATGAAGAGGATTTAATCAACAAGATGTAACAAGAGTACCTAAGAGAAAGGTTGAGTTATGGTTTTGTAATGAAGTGCAAGGATTAGTTAAGAGAATGGTTAAATAATGTATTGATGACATACTTGAAGATACAGAGGTTGGTCACACTTAGAAACTTTGGAGGAATAAGGTAGAACAAGGTTGACTGCAAAGCTTAAAATAAGTTCATCAGTGGGTGTTGAGCAAGCTAGTTTAAGCCGAGAAAATTTTTAGTTGGAGCCAAGAAAACATTCAAAATCTAGTGTGTGCCAAGTAAACTTTAGGTGCCGAGTGAAGTTCAAGTGTTGAGAAAAGTAACAGGTGTTGAGCATCAAAAAATCTTAGTAAGTGTCGAGTGAACTTCAGGTGTTGAGCATCAGTAAAACATAGTTGATTTTGAGTAATACAATATGTGTCAAGCACTAGAATTTCAATAGTGTTGAGCTACTACATTATTGGAAATGTCAAAGTTTCAAAGAATCTGAGCCAACAAAGTTATTACCTTGAATTTTGTGAACCAATTGGAGGATAAGGATGATGAACTAGTGGCACAAAATTTTATGTAAACTATTTTTGAGTGAATTCAAGAGGATTCTTCATGATGTTTCTAGAAGAAACAAAATGTGGGTTATATTCAATGAATCCTACCTAATCCATATGGAATAAAATTAAAGGAGGGAAGAATCGAGTGGGAAAAAGACTCCAAGACTTCTATTTAAGAAGTCACGGACCAAGAAGCAAGAGTTTTTGGTGTTCCAAATTGTTAAGTGGTTGAAGAGTGTCAAAGAGAAGGCATTTAGGAGAAGGAAGAATAGAGCATAGATTGAAAAGTGGTTAAAAAGAGATGATTGCACTAGTACATTGAGAATGGAGACTTAAGGAGACTAAGCTTGAAAGGAGGGAAGGCAATCTAAAATCTGCAAGTTAACTTGTATGCTACAATCAGGTCAAAACCCCTTATTGTTACTCTCTAGAAATTTTATTATTAGGATAAAAGAAAATCCTATGGACTTAGATTAGTCTAACAACCATTTGTAAATCCTTTAACAGGGTGACATTCTAAGTGAATGTTCTAAAGTCCTCTAACCAAGCCCACGTCTAACAAGGTGGTTAAATCCTTTAACCAAGTTACATTTAATAGTGTGTTGTAGCCTTTCACAAGACATCACTTTAGAAAAGTGAAAATTGAGTAGCATGTTACTTGTGATTTTCCCCAAATAGGGTTTCCACATAAATCACTGTGTTATGTGTTGATTTTCTCATGTGTTATGTTTGAATGTTGATTTACAATAACTTGCTTATTAGGAATGTCTAAGCATGGATGAATGTATAAGTTTGATGGGCACACTTTAGTTGATGAAAAAGTTTGAATAGGACATTTGGACCTTGAACAATTGATTCACCACCCCCCCCCCCATCCCCTCTCAGTTATTCTAAAGAATTTCTAAAAAAATGTACTTTATCTCATAAGTTGACCAAAGATTTGGATAGAAGGATTCAAGGGAAGCTAAGTGAGTTGAAAGCTCTAACTAGTCAAGTACAATAACCTTCTTGCAAAGTTGATGAATTGGAAGGACAAGTTGTTGATTTTCACATAGATATTAGGAAATTAGAACTTGAAAAAGAACTAATTTTGAGAAGACTTTCAAAATTTAGAGAGACTAATGCTCTGAAGATATCAATCATTGAAAGATAGTTGGAAGAATGCGTCAAAGCAAAAGACACTTATGCAAACTTCACCTACTCTGACCTTAATGTAGTTGAGATTACATCATACGCCTTATGTGCAATGCTCACTACTACCAAAGTAGAATAGGACACATGGGAGAAAGGTATTAATAGTTTAAAGGAAAATTTTGATGATTGTATGAAGATATTAGCAGCTTGAGGCAGCAAGATGGTGTTTTGACAATAGATAGACAATTTTTTTGATAGTTTTTTAACTTTTTGACCTTTTATGTTGATGTCAAAGGGGGAGAAGTTGGAGAAGAAAATTGTGTAGTAATTTATGTATGTAGTTTAATCATATCCAAAGGGGGAGAAATTCATAAATTAAGCATATGTAATATGAAGTATATGTAATGTAATATATGATAAGTATTGTAAGTTTTTGTTAAGGTTTTGTCACAACCAATTTTCCTTACTTTGTTGCCATCAAAGACAAAGGGGGAGATTTTTGAGAATTGTATTTATGTAGTGATGTAATTTTTGTCATTAATGGCAACACATGATGTTCTTACTTGCAAAAAAACCTTCGAAATAAAGATAGCTTTTGGTACTTGAAAATTGTCTAAGTATGAAATTGATTTACAACAATATATTGATTCATATGTAAAATGTTTCTGACATCATATTATGACTACCAAAGATATATGGAGATAGTATACATTTTCATGATGATGTTTATAATCTTGGACATTAGTACAGATAGTACAAAAAATAGATATTCACAATTTTCAATGAAATAGAACAAAAAAATTAAAGGGAAAGGAATTATTTTATTTACAAAATAATTTCTTGACCAATTAAGGCCAACATCTTAGATGTTTACTCTAAAAATATATTGTGGTCTTAGCAGACCTAATAGAAATTTGTGAAAAGGCATGGTATTTATGCACAGGCATCTTGTGAAGTGCTTTGCAATGTGAAGTAATGTGCAATTTTAATATGAGAAGTAATATGTGAACTTTTTGTGAAGTGATATATAAGAATTTTTTGAGAACATAGTTTTGTGATCCAAGATCAATTTGAGGTCAGAGATCAACCAAGAAAGAAGGTACTTGGCATCTATATACATAAGGATTAATTACTTGTTTGGGAAGTGAGCTCTTCTTATAATTGGAAATACATATTTTGGTAGTGAACTCTTCTTGCATCCATTATACTACAACTCCTAACAAGGTTGGAATCTCCTAATAGGGATTCAAAGTCTCCTAACAAGGACTCTCTATACTAAATTCTCTCATTGACTCCTAACAAGGTCCATCCTCTAACAAGGAACACATATATCAGTATATTATTTAGTGGGTATGATCCCCACCAGGGTTTTTCCTTGGCCAAGGCTTCCCTCATTAAGAAAATATGGTGTTATGAGTTCTCTTTATGCATGGTTATTATTACTATTTAGTATTACTTGTTTACTTTCAATTGCATGGTTTAAAGTAATTAATAATATCCATTTGGTGATAAAATTTTATAGAATACTAATTCAACCCCACACCCCCCCCCCCTAGTATTCCCTATTTCTAACATAGTCATGGTGGAGGATTGTGCTTGACTATTTTATGTTGACAAGTTGGACATATTCAGATTCAGATGCTTGGTTTATGGATGTGATCATAGTGTCATGGATTTTGGCATGACATGATTGGATATATAGGTAAATCCTTGATGTTTATTAGTTTGGATTCCTAATTTGGTTATGGTGGTATGTCTTCTTGGTTGAAGATCATGGTTATTTGGTCTCTTTTGAGGAGCTCATGATGTGCACTTTAAGTTCTTTGATGGTTTTTAATGCCTTGGTTGATTCTCATGGATAGAGGATGGTTTTTCATCATGACGTCATGGATAATTTTGATACATAGTTTAGTGGGAGCTTGTGATAGTGATGAGGTGACAATGTAGGATTAGTTCCTTGTTTGGTTTGTATCTTCTTCATTTGGAGATCTTGGTTTCACTTGTTATTGACACTTTGGTTGTGTGTATAGACCTGGAGGATCTTCATGTGTGAGATGAATTTTATGATACCATAGGTGACTTGGTACCATGGTTGAGTGAGAGTTTTTTGGCATTGATATTTTTATTATGTATTTGTAGATGTTGGAGGTTTATCTTAGATCCTATTGTTGCAGAAACATCTTTAACATTTGTATGGTGCTCTTGGTTATCTTCATGGTGTGTGAATATGGTTAAATCTTGAGGACTCATGGGGTTCTTTGTTACCTTCATGGTGTATGGAGATGGTTCGTCATGGTATCTAGAGATGGTTTTTCTTCATGGTGTGTGGAGATGGTTGCATCTTGAGGGCTAATGGGGTTTTTGGTAAAGGTGTGGTTTATGCTTTCATTTGGCATGTTATCTTTGGTGTTAGGATGGTTTTATTTTTTATGTCATGGTATACTCTTGATACATGTTTAGAGTTTTGAAATGTTATAGTATGTTCATATGGAGCATGTTATCTCTTTGGTTGAGATGGCTTAGATCATGTTGTCATGTTTATGTTCCTGAGGCCATGGTTGGAACTTTGAAAATGATCTTCATTTAGTTTCTTGGTATTGAGTACATTGATCATAAGTTGGATACTTCATGATATTTCTTTATTTCATTTAAAGTTGGCATGGATTAATTGGTAATAGGTGCTCATGGATACTTAGAGATGGTGGTGATGTTGATTTCACTTGGATTAGAGAAGTATTTGTTGGGATAGTTGATGGTTTCAATAGGAGAGTCTAAGGGGCATTCACCTGATATGGACTTGAGAGGAGATTTTTCTTAGATGAGTCTTGGTTGGAGACTTGGATATCTTGATGAGCATTCTCATTCCCCACTCTTGGCCTACTCAGTGGTTTGCTACTTGAGAGGTATAGCCCATCGTTTCTCTCAAGTGCATTATATTTATGGTTTTCTTTCATGGATATGGATCCTGAGCTATGATACTTGAGTTAGTTTTGGAGGGTTCATTTTAGAGATGGTTTAGAATTGGTTATCTCTATTTGTATATGTTGGTTGAGTTTGGGAGATGGTCTTATATTGGGAATATTCCTTGTATTAGGAATGGTTTATGATTTTTATCTTCTTGTATCAGGCTTACATCCATGATTAGTTATATAGTATGGTTTGGATGTTGTTGAGGATTCTTTTTGGGGTTTTATGGAGGAGATCATACTTTCACAATTTACATACAAAGGTGTGTGTAGAAGGATATGATACAGGTTATGATTTACATGGTTTCTCTTTGGTCTTGGTTATCTTCCTAGATGCCCACTTTTTCTCACATTGGATTTGAGATTGTTTACAGATTGTGATCACTGGTTTGTGTTCATGTATGGCATATGAGATATGACATGGTTATTCCTTTATCTCTTTTCTCTATTGGTTGTGGAGATCTTGGGAGACTATTGGAGATATTTTATGAGATTTATTCTTGTAGGGTATTGGTTTATGTATTGTGGATGTCCTTGAGACTACATGGATTCACTTCTTTGAGATGTTGTGAGTAGATTGGTTACAGATTTGACATTATCTTTTGTAGTGGGAGCTTCTTGGTATATATGTGGTAGGTATTTCTCTTGAGTCTTGTGATTGCAAGTTATAGATTGGATATGTTGATGATGTGAGATTCACTTGGTATGCACCTTTGAAGGTATGGATAATTAGATGGGTTCGGTACTTGTTGTGGGTGCTAGTTTAGCTATGGATATTTTGACAACTATGGATGCATGTGATTACCTTTGGACCAAGTTTTATTGCTTGGAATTTTAGTTGGTATAGGATTTTATGATCTTCTAATGCATTAGGTTGGGTAGCTTTCTCTTTGGATAGCTTCTATGTTCATGGCAGTGGCATAATAGGAGGTGAGATCATTCATTTTTGATATGTTTGATACTTTAATTTTTTTGCAGATACCAAGATGGAGCACTTTATGTACTTTGATCTATGATGGTGGATATGCTAGGAGGGATTGTTATCTTGTTCATTTATGTGGCTATATATTGACCCTATGCAATGTATACAACAAGTAGGAGATTGTTAAGATAATGGGCGTTGTGCACATTGCATAATATTGTTATATTGTATTATTTTATTTTACTATGTAATGTCGCACCTAGATGGATGTGCAACATGGAAAGATTCTCATGGGATATACTGGATGAGTTGTATTGTAACAAGAAGAAGGAAAAAAGGGAAAGAGTCGAGTGGGACAAGGCTTGACAAGTTAGCCAAGGGATCATTTGTTAAGGTTAGAAGCATGGCATGGAATGCGTGGATTCATGCTTGTTCATATGGATTTCGTGGTTGTGGCTATGGCTTTAAAGGCTTACATGGTTGTATTACAATAGTGTTTTTCGCTAAATCATACATGGTGGTGGATGATTTGGTAGGCTTTTTTTCCCTCAATGAGGGTTTCTTAGGGTATATTGTGTCACAATTTTTGTGGGTATTTTGTCTATTCTCTTGCATGTGAATTTCAATTACATATCTATTATGGGTTATGTGGAAATAGTTATATATGAAAAGAGAAATTAAGATCTTATTCGAATTTGTTTTTTTTGCTCTGCTACGGTTTTCTTGCTTCATGCAAACTTTTTTTTTGCGTACGGCCTTTCGCTTGCACTCCCCTTCTGTCGGCACTTGTCATACTGCATTTACTGCGGGAGCTTTAGGTTAGGATATAATTGCTCCAGCCAGCAGTGAACCAGTTGTTTTTGGTGTTCACGCTACTTCTTCGAACTACCATGGCGCCGCCACCGAACAAACGCCCGCGCAAGTTTGTCCCGAAGGTTTTCCACGAGGTAAGCCTGATATTGTCCTTCCTTTGCAAGAATTTGACGCTGCATGTGACTGGTTAGAAAAACATACCTTGATAGGGTATTCTGTTGGTAGGACCCCTGAAGTTATGCTTAGAGAATGGATTAAAGCTGGACCCCTCATGGTGTCTGCCTTGACGCTGTGCAAAACCTCACCAAAGGTTTTTTTTTATTTCGCTTCGCTAACCCGTCGCAAGCTGTTGTGGTTTTTACCAACGGCCATTGGTCTGTGCATTCCTCTCTACTTGTTTTTTAGAAATGGTCCCGAGACTTCTCTATCTCGGACGATAAAAAGCTTAGGGTTCCTATTTGGGTTGAATTCCCAGGTCTAGCCTGTCCCTGCTGCCCTTTTATTGAGTCTATTGCCCAAGCCCTTGGCAAAGTTATTACCAAGGAGCCAGAAAAACATTTTAATGCTCACCCTTAGCGGCATGTTTGAATTGAAGTTGATCTTTCTAAAGATCTCAAGGATTTGATGGAAATCCAGATTGGTGCTCAAACCTTTGCACAAAAGGTGCTTTACTTGAACCTATCTAACACCTGTTGTAGGTGCCAGTCTGTGGAACACAAGATCAAGGACTTCCCTTTGGCCATGCCTAGGGTCAAACCCTAGCCTAAAGCGATGCCTGTCAAGCAGGTTGAAGGAAAAAAAAAATAATGGGTTACTGTTGGGTGCAAAGGCAAGCTTGCCTTGAATCCTTTGGCCCCCAAGCCATCCTATGTAGCCATAACCGTGATTCCTCCTGCTTCCATTGAAGTGTCAGCGCCTGCTAGCGTGGAGATGCCAGCGGCTTCTATTGCACCAATTTCAGTTCCACAAGTTTCAAACCCTTCTGGCTCGTAGGGGATTAAGGCAGCCACCAGGACCTCATCCTTGGATGGAGCTCATTCTCCTCTTGCAGTCTCTTCCATAGTACCACCAGAAACAAGACATTCTCACAGTCCTCCTGGATGTACGAAGATATTAGGGGCCAAACGAAAAGCTGTAAGTCCAGAGGATTTCTCGTCTGACTTTCACCCGATTTCTACCTTTTTGCAGAATAGCTACTCCTCTCTCGAGGACGAGGATGATATGGAAGAGTTTTCATGAACTTCCTCTCTTGGAATTTTCAAGGTCTTATAGACCTCCCTAGAAAATTCTATGTCCAGGATACCCGTCATAGACTTGGGAATTTAGATTTTCTTTGCCTGTAAGAAGTTAAGATTTCTGGTTTCATGCTTTCTGCTACATGCTGCATCATTTGGTAGGATAGCGTCATGTTTTCTTCTCAACATGAAGCTGGCCGAGGTGGTGTAGTTACTCTCCTGTCACCTCCCCTTCATTCTGCAATTATTTTGCACAGTTCTGACCCCACACACAGTATTATTTGACTTTTGCCTTCCATCAATAATCATTCTTTTGGAGTCATTAATGTTTATGCTTCCAATGATGCTGTGCAAAGGGCACAAATGTGGGTTTGGCTTGCTAAAAACCTGTCGCCAGCTACTTGGGTCCTATGTGGGGACTTCAATATGGTTGAAGTGGCCTCTGACAATGATGGAATTCTACCTTTCCGTTGGATAGCTGGGGAAAGAGAAGCCTGGTTTTACATGCATCATAAATTGGGCCTCTTTGATCCCAATACTAGTCGCCATCATGATAATGGGGCTTGGTACACTTGGTCCAATTTTCGAGCCGGTCCTGACCACATATTAAAATGTCTTGATTGTGCTATGATCTTGGCACAATCTTTTTTTTATTTTTCTAAAGATCGTGATCTACCTATCATTCCCCTGACAGATGTGACGTTGTTAGACCACTATCCCATTTATTTTGGTATTTCTTGGCAAAGAGCTATCCCCAAAGTGGTTAAGTCTCAATTCTTCCTCAACACGTCTGTGTTATTGTATGCCTCCACTATCTCCCACATACAACGTGTCTAAAATTTGGAACCATGTCCACATTCCCATTGAGGTTGGATTCAATGGTGGAATGATGCCATTACCAAAACGGCACATTTTTTGCGCATCTACGGGCTCCAACTGGCAATTTTTAGAAAATGATCTTATGAAGCCAACACCCTTGCCCTCAAAAAGCCTCTGAAGTGCTCACCTTCAACCCCTTTAATGTGGATCTACAACTTCAGCTTGCCAAGCTTCACCATGAAAAACAAATTGCTGATAACTATGCTGCCCGAGGAGCTCAAATCAAAGCTCGTCTCCACTGGTTGGAGGTTGGTGACAAAGCCTCGAAGGAGTTCTTCCAGGCTCTCTGAGCCCATCATACCAATATTGGGATTAAAAAGATAAAACAGGGAACTAATGTTCTTTCCAGTCTGCCAGACATCCTGCAAGCTTTTGTTCTTCACTATGAGAATGTTTTTGCTTCGCAGGGCCATTCGGTTGCTCAGGAGGAGGCTCTCAAAAAGTGTATTTCTATTACTCCAAACCGCCTCGCAGTTGAGCAATGCGCTTTCTGTGAGCAACTTCTTTCCCTCTAAGACCTTAAAGAGGTAGCTTACTCCATGGTGGATCAAAAATCCCCTGGGTGTGATGGATTTCCCTGTGAATTTTACAAACATCTTTGGGAGCAAACTGGTCCTAATCTGCACAAAGTCTATCTTGAAGCATACCATTCTAAAAGCTTAGGAGTGATCATAAATAAAGGAAATATTAAATTCATACCTAAAGCTGGTGATCCTGAGGACATCTGCAACTAGAGGCCCATCACCCTCCTCAATGTGTCTTATAAGATCATTGCTAAGGTGCTCTCTCTCAAAATCTGCCATATGCTTCCTCTAATTGTGCGGCCTGAACAAACTAGCTTCATCAAATCTAGGTATATTCTTGACAACATCATTGCTATCTGGGAAGGTATGGAATGGGCTCGTAAGTCCAAGCAGCAGGCTATCTTTTTAAAGATAGATTTTGCTAAAGCCTATGATCGCATTGAATGGCCTTTCATTTTGGCTATGCTTCAGGCTTTGGGTTTTGGTCCCAATTTCCTTCAGTCTGTGGAGATGCTCTTTGGTGATGCTAATGCTTGCATCACCATCAATAATTCACAATCTGAAGCTTTTGGACTTTTTCGTTCCATCAGACAAGGTTGTCCGTTAGCTCCTGCGCTTTATGTCCTTGTTGCCGAAGGCTTTGGTTATTTACTTGCTCACTCTGTGTCTTCTGGGCTGGTCCGTGACATTTCCTTGCCTGATTATTCCTCCCAGTTAGTCAATGGTCATTTTTTTGATGATTCTTTTCTCACTCTTCTTGAAGATGAAGAAAACATCAAAAATGTGTTAGATTGTCTTGACACTTTTTGTTAAGCCTTTGGCTCTGCCATTCAATGGCATAAAACGCTCTGTTACCGACAGTATTTTTTGCGAGCTCCACCTTGGCTCAGCCAATTCCAATGGAAATGAGTTACTCATGGAGAAATTTTCCCCTTTCTTGGCATTCCCTTTGTTTTCCAGGCTTCCCCTGTGGAACTTTGGAATGTTGTGCTTACAAAGATTACCAAAAAGCTTGATTATTGGATCACTAAGCCACTTTCTCTTACTGGTAAATTCCAGATTTGTTCTAAGATTTTGGCTACCACCCATGTGTTTTATTCTTCTTGTTGGGCTCCCTCCAAAGCTTCCTACCTCAAATTAGAACGTTTGCTCAGAGATTTTGTTTGGGCCTCTAGTTCTGACCATCATGGTTTTCACAGAGATGCTTGGGATTTCTGTTGTCTCCTGAGGGAATCTAGGGGTCTCAGCCTGCTTTCCACTCAGAAGTAGGGCCTTGCCCTCTGTGCTAAATGAATTATCAGAGCTATTTCTAGAGATGAAGCCTAGAAAATTCTTGTCAGACATTGTATCTCTTCAGGCTTCTCTGCCAACAGACCGGCCTGGAAGGGGATTGGTTTTTAGACCCTTCTCACTATGCAAGAATTAGTGGTCATACAGGGCTCTTTCATTATAAAGAGCATCTGGAAAGCCTGGGAAGCTATTAAACCTTAGCTTCGTTGGGCTGGTAATGAGTTCTGCAATGGGTTGTCCTTAAATCAACAGAACATTTGGTGGTCTCCCCTGTTTGCCTTCCAGGGTATTCCTCTTGCCAAGACTCAAGGTGCCAGTGCTCTGTGTTTCTATAAACATGGCATTCACACTACTAAGGATATTTTTTCAAGAGTCACCATGAATTTCAGGTCTTGGGAGGATATGCAAGTTCAATACCGCCTTGTACGTGATGATCGCCAGACTTATGAGCTTCTGTTGTCTTTCATCCCTGTGCACTTACTTCATAAAGTGGGGATTCAGTCTGTTCAACCTTGGTGGTATGATTGGAAGTGGTTTCCTGCCACTCCATTTACCAATTATAAGCCCAATATGGGATACAGATGGCTTTTGCCCCACCTTCCGATGGTGGACATGCTTAATCAACGGTGGCATTTGCATTCTTCGCTTTCTCAATGGAGAAAATGGTTCGACACCATTTGGAGTGCCATTAAAGAACCTAAGATTGCTCACTTTGCTTGGTGCCTTGCTTTCCAAGGTCTTCCCCTAGGGCCTCGGCTCAAGCACATTGGGGTTCCTGATCCCAGATGCCCCTTCTGTGGCCAACCTGAGTCCTTTTTGCATATTTTTTGGTTTTGCAAATGTGCTCAGAATTATTGGCACTGGATCCATGATTTTTTCAAGCCTTTCAAGCTTGAACCTTTTTCATGGCACATGATCCTTCTAGGTGATTCCCCCAGATTTCCTCAAAAGTTTTCCCAGATTTGGCATACTTTCAGGATGGAAATTTTGTTTTCTCCATGGAAAGATAGGAATGCAGTTTTGGATGTTAACATTGCAATGTACACTAAGGCATGCATTTGTAACAATGTCATTATGCAGATACAGGTGCAAGCTAATAAAGTTTCCCTAGAGGTTGCCCACTTACAAGAATTGTTAAACCACTAGGGCAATGCTCCTTGTACCATTGCCAGAGTGCCTCCGGATGCCTCGGTTGATGCTTCCTCATCTCACGGTCACCGTTCCAGACACTAGTCCTCTGGCCACCATTCGTACATGCCATGCTCCCAGGGTCCCCGCCATTGCTCTCCCAGTGGTGGTCATGGTGGTTGGAGGCACCGCTCTGCTTCCCCACCACGTGGTGGTTCTAGCTGGTCCCCGGCTCCCCCCCCTGGGCAGGCTTTTGGCTGGTCTCCAGCTCCTCCCCCTAGACAAGTGCACTCTAGCAAGTTTCCCCAACTAGCCTTGGCAATTTCTCCTCCGCGGAAAGACAAGAAGGATGTGGAGGTTGCAACTACCCCAGATCCTGCAGATGCTGCTGACGGCTGGACTGTTCCTAGTCCGCCTCACAATCCCACTGATGCATGGGGATTTCCTGATAAAGATGATCCTCCTCCCTCTGCTGGTACTTCCTTGGCAGCATGAGGTTTTTTTTTTTTTGATGAATAGTTTATAGTTGCTGGCTGCGGCCATGTTGTTTGCTCCAGCTTCGGCCGATTGAACTCATTCGCGGGGTGATCCTGTATCCCCCGACCCTTTTTTGTGAATTGTAATCTTAGTAAATTTTATTAATTGAAAAGGACTATTCATCAAAAAAAAATAGTTATATTCTTTATTGCAATTTTCCTTATAGGAATAGAAATATATCATCAGGGAACGCATGGATATACTAAATGCAAAGTGTTAGAAACATTAAATACTTCATAGGCCTCAATAGGATAGCTGGGTACACGTGCATTAAATGCACTTATAAGGGCTCAATTGTTTAAAATGGTACTCAAATTCGGATTGCAATTTTGAGTCCCATCAAAATGTAAACAAACTTTTGAGAAATTTAAGGAGTATTATGCAAATCCTCCTATCTTGCAAATACCTAAATTTGATAATCCATTTCACTTATATATACTTCAGCAACTTTGAAGGTAGTGAGTGCTTTGTTAGCTCAAAATGATGATGATGGTAAGGAAAGACCTGTGTATTACATTAGTTAGACTTTACTTGATTATGAAACATGATACACAAATTTGGAAAGACAATGTCTCACTATAGTTTATGCATGTCAAACACTCAATCATTATCTTATAAATTGTCAAGTCAATGTGATTGTCAAGTTTGATCCTTTGAAACATCTTTTCTCATAAACTAATCTCTCTAGCCATTTAGCAAAGTGGGTGACGTTACTTACAAAATTTGATCTTAATTTAAATTCTCAAAAATCTATTAAGGGAAAAGCTTTAATGGATTATTTAGTTGAAGCTCATTGCCCTCATTCAAAAACATGTTCTACTTCAATGGAATTTCTTGATGATAATATTATTTCTATTCAACAAGATGATATTTGAGAATTGTATTTTGATGGATCTAAATGTAAGATAGGATCTAGTGTTTGTATTATCTTAATTCCTCATACAAAAAATTCAATCCCTTTATCATACAAATTAAATTTTCCTTATACTAATAACATCGCAGAGTATGAAGCTCTTATAGCTAGTTTATGAGTAGCTTCATCCCTTAACATCAAACACTTGCAAATATATGGATATTCACAATTGATTATTGAACAAGTAAAGGAGGTTCTCAAACTAAGAATGATAAAATGACACAATATAGAGATTTGGCACTTAATGTGCTTTCACAATTCTCTTCTTATATAATTAAAATCTTACCTAGAAATGATACTTGACATGCGGATGTCATGGCAAGCATAGCTTCTTTAGTGTGTCTTGAAAATAATGCAAAGAAATTTCAATTTACTATACAAACTCTTAAAAACCTTGCAATTTCTAAAAATATTACCTCTAATTATTTTAACTTGCATTTGAATGAATGGTATTCTCACATTTTTCATTTTCTAAAAGATGGTACTTTTCTTGAATCAGAAAGAAGAAACACACATCATCATAATAGGAAGCTTGCAATGCATTACATCATTTTTGGAGATACACTTTACAAATTCTTTTACAAAGGATTGTTATTAAGATGTCTCAATAGAACTAAAATTTGTGTAGCTTTGGGAGAAGCTCATTCTAGTTCCTGTGGAGGGCATTTTGGTGGAAAATCTCTAGTTAATAAATTACTTAGAATGGGATATTATTGGAAAATTATGGAACAAGATTCTTTTATGTTTGTTGAGAAATTTCCTCAATGTCAACAACATAGTAATTTGATTCATGCTCCTACTCATGAGATTTGTAATCAAGTTTCTCCATGGCCTTTTAGTATTTGGGGTTTTGATCTTATTGTGAAAATCTCACAACCTTCTCCTCAAGGACATACTTACATTCTAACTACTATATGGATTATTTTACAAAGTGGGTTGAAGTTGTTTCTCTTCATTCAACAATTGTGGATGTTATATGTGATTTCATCCTTAATAATATCATAACAAGATTTGGTATATCTTCAGCGATAGTTTCAGATAATAGTACTTCTTTCAAAAACAAAGGAGTTGCAAAATTATTGGAGAAATATCAAATTCAACATAAATTTTAAACTCCTTATTATCCTCAATCTAATGGTTAATCTAAAGCATCAAATAAAATAATTGAGAAAATTTTAAGGAAAATAGTCAACAAACATGTGAAGGATTGGCATACTCAATTGACATATGCTTTATGGGCTTATAGGACAAGTGTTCATACTACCATGAGTACTTCTCCTTACAATCTCATTTATGGTACTGACACTATTATGCATTTAGAACTAGAAATACCTTCATTCCATGTTTCATTTCATGGGATAATTGACAAAGATACTTTTTGAGAACAATGCTTACAAGAGTTAGAAATGTTGGATGAATAACAAATACATGCATTAGAACATATAAAAACTTATCATAAATTTTTACAGAAGTAATATAATCATAAGGTAATTGAAGGAACATTTTTAGTTAGTGATTTAGTTTTATATAAGAGTCAAAGAAATGTGAATGCTTTACCTAGTGAAAAAGGAAAGTTTAGCCCTAATTGGCTTGGACCTTTTGTTTTTATTGAAGATTTTGGTTCAAGTGCTTATAAACTTGTTGATATGGATGGTATTTCTTTAAGGAACTTATTAGTATTATGCATCTGAAACATATTATCCTTAATCTTATTCTTTCTTTTTCTTTTTGTATTTAAATATTCCTTATAGACATTGTTTTATAGGTTATGTAGTTATAGAAAAAATACATATTGAATATATTTATGCATCTTCTCTTAAATTGTATATTAAATATAGAATTAAATAGTTAACCAAGTGTTTCATTTATCAAAAAGTGATTTAAGTTCTAATACATATATGGCCAATGGACCTATTTATCACTATGCCTATCACTGCTCTCTGATGGTCGATCACTGTCGGATCTCTTTGGCCTATAATAGGAAGCAGTAGATCTGTGTGTCTACGTATCACTCCTAGATATGCTCATACCATGTAAGCACTCTCGAGCACTATGTAGCTCAAATATTAGTTTCTCCTCCCTTTCCTTACACATCCTTAACTCTTGTTGGACAACTACAAAGATATTGACATGCCTACTAGGATCTCTATCGCCAACAAATGACTTTCACTCACTCACTGGTAGTCAATAGGATATACATGTATCCTTTAGAATCCTAGATACAAAAATCCTCCACTCCACCACGCTAGTTGTAAAATAAAAGTTATATTTATCAATTTCATACTTTTTCAAATCAAATTACATATTTAATCATATCTCATACTTCATACCTGGGTTTCCCTCCTGGACTTCACTAAAAGGTCTAGATCTACTATCTCCATGTTCACTATGTCTAGGCCTCACCAGTGGTTTCTCTGTGTGGGCAAGTGGGGTGTTGAGATATTATTGGTGATATGTGATAAATGTGTACAACTACACAATATCACCAACTGGGGGCATCTCCTTTGCTATCTCCTCTACTCTATCTCGTGCTCTCTCCTCTCTCTCCTCCTCCATGGGCTCTTCCTTAGAGATGTGCTCCTCATCATCTTTGATGTCCTCATCCTCCTATTATCTAACATCATCCTAGTCTGTCCTCTCTAAAGCACCTAGATCACCTGTAGGATAATCCTAAGGGAAGATAGGATGGGACCCCTATAGACTCTAGTACCTAATGTAATCTTGGCTCATGCCTAGATAGGTCATATCTAATGGTACTTCTATATCATCTATATCATTTGCATCACTATCCTCTATATTTACTACCGATAGTTGGCGTATGGTGTTGGGTCTCTAATAATACTTTGTCAAATGCACATAGTGAGGTACTGCGATAGGGACTCCCTATACTAGACCAGACTCTCATCACCTAATCATAATAGTAAGGCACCACTATATGATTGAGATGACTCTCTAGTAGCTTTTGCCACTATGAGTATCTCATATGGAATCATGTATTTGGGCAATCTTTAATCTAGCAATAGGATCTCCATATCACATCTAAAATAGGAATATGGTCTAGAGATACTCTCCAAAAGAAGATATCTCCAAACTACCAGGCATTCTTTAGTGGATAAGAAAAAACTCTAGATGTGCTCACATCTACCATCGCTAGGATACTATGTGGAAATATGCATGTAAAGTTCTCAAACAACCAAATATATAGAAGAGTCCATATAGACAAAATCTCTTTTTGATATCTCACCAACTAACATAGTTCATGGTATAGTTGAGCTAGCATGCTATGACCCCATAAGAATATAGTCCTCTTTCTCTCCATCCTCTACATAATGTGAGTAAGCAGAGTCAAAAAGATAGTACCCTTTGAGTTAAGTAACACAACCAAGGATACTATACCAAACATCACTTTCTATACTAGAGGAGTAGGGCTTAATAATATGAATGATAGAAGGACACGATCTGATAGGGTCTACATATGTGGAACATGTCCCAAGCAATACTCCTTGTCTACAAGGATCTCTTCATAGACTCATTGTGCTCTAGGTCTAATGGTCTCACCTTGGACTGGAAGCCATAGGATCCTATAGACATCCTCTAATGTAATTGTGATCTCTCCTAGCACAAGATGAAATGAGTATGTATCCTCATCTCACCTCTCTATAAGAGCTAATAACATGGCTCGATGTAATCTGATCTATGGTAGGACTACTACCTAGTATATTCATACATTTCTCAATAGCTATATATCACCCTCATCCATCTTAGATAGTCTCTCTTTGATGGTAATAAGAAACTCTCCAAAGGGATACTATTGGAGACAAACTATGTCCTGTAAGCACATATAAACAACATATCAATATTCTATATCATCACATTTGTAAACTAAAATTTACTAGGTCAAGGTCAAACTTCTTGGGTCAAGGTTGACCTTACTAGGTCAAGGTTGACCTTGTTCTAGAATGAGTGTAAATCTGATAGTTTATGTCAACCTCTAGGGTCAAGTTTGACATTTTTGGGTTAGGGTCAACCTTTAAGGATCAAGGTCAACCTTTCCTACAAAAATTTCTTATTGGAAAAGTATAGAGTCAAACAAAAACAATCTCACCTTGAGAAGTGATTGCTTGGTAGCTAGGCATTGTCTCAATAGGTCCAGGTGTATCACCCAAAGTTCTTCTCTCGACATCTTTCTTCCTTGTTTTTAAATCTACAAGAGGTAAGAATGAGTAAGTATAACTTCCTTTTTGTTATTTATAGGTAAAATTAGGGTTTCTTTTAGGGTTTACTAATGGTAAACTTGTATTACTCTTGTCTCATGCATTTAGATAGATATTTATTCTTTTCTTCGTAACTTGAGCTTGGTAACTTCATTTTTGGTATTGTCAATGGCATTGGAAATGTAATTTAGATACTTAACTCCTTAAATAAATTTAGGAAGGTTATGAATACTTTTAAGTGGTTTAAGGAATCTCTTTTCAAGAAATAGAAAACTACAACAGGGGGCATAAGCAACTTTATGCACTTCTCAACTAACATTTATCAAGATTTAGTTGGTTTATGGATTTTAATTGACCTTGTGTGTTTCAAATTATGACAATTTTTTGCAAGATCTCTACATCGAGTACTTGGCTATATCCTTTTTATTTACTATGACATTTTCTTACTTTAGCTTGCATATTCACATAGTGTCATATTTGAGCTAAAGTGGGGGCTAAATGTATCATCTTAAAATGGAAGAACTTCCATCTTGCTAGGTTTAGCATCCTCTTTTAGTACATTTATCATGATATATTTTCATTTAGGATGCATTCTACACTTGATTCCTTCATTTTAGGTGAAATTAGGGTTAGGATCTTGAAGATTCTCTTTAATTTCCCTTCTTTATAGCTCTATTTTCTGGGTGGAACTTAGAAATAGCTCCTCCTAGATTTCATCATGTTCATTATAGGATTTTGTGCCTATTCTTGGTGTTCAATCATATTTTGATATCATTTCTAGGTCTCTATGTATCCTCGAGACTTTTATATTTTCTACTCTAGTTGGATTTTGACCCCTAGGTTGACCCTGACCTAGGGCAAGGTAAACCAAGTTGACCCCAACCTAGGTTAGGGTCGAGGTCTTCCTTGACGCTTTTTGGGATTTGATTCCCCTTTTTATATTTTTGTCCTAGAGGGTCCCAAATTCAATGTCGGGCTTTCAAATTCAAATACAGAAGGGGTTAATTTGAGATTCATTCAATTCTTTTTCCTCCTTAGTTGGTTATTGTGATTGGACCATAATTTGAGTTGAAATTTGAATTATGGGTTCTAACATTACTCTAGGAGCCTCACCTTGAAGCCTCAATATAAATACTCTCATTTGCATCTATCTACAACTAGAAGAAAAGAGAGAGAGAGAGAGAGAGAGAGGAGAGAGAGAGAGAGAGAGAGAGAGAGAGAGAGAGAGAGAGAGAGAGAGAGAGAGAGAGAGAGAGAGAGAGAGAGAGAGAGAGAGAGAGAGAGAGAGAGAGAATTGAAAAGAAACTAGAAGACAACTACAATCAAGAGATGAAACTATGAAGATGCAAGATTTAAAGAGAATAATATAGAAAACCAAGCTATTATGGATATCAAGCATTTTTATATACCCTTGTGGATATCTATTTGGGGCAAGAGAGATCTAATCTTCCTTGATCTACCATTGTTGATATTCAAGCATTCAAAGATAAGAAATTATGGATTATGAGTTTGATAATAGTACCTTATCCTTGGGGGCTTGGTATGCTTTCTTATCCTATTCAGTCTATGCATTGTTTTCTCATATATATATTCATGTTAGGGTTTTAATTTAGTAGATTAGATCTTGGCAATTAACATACATTACACACACATCCTATTATATCCAACTATTTTTGGAGGTGGAAATCACCAAAACAGGGGATTGACTAGGGAAAAACCCTATATATGCACCCCAAAACCTTATTTTTAGATATATGCAAGTGTTTTTTCGAAGATAGGAGTGTAGATTTGGATACTCTTTTTGGAAAAAATTTGATATCCATGAACAAAATTTTAATTAGAGCAAAAAAGGTCAAGATTGACTTTTCGAGGCATAATTGTACCATGCAAACAATGTCAAGGTCAACCTCCCTTCAAAAAGAAAAAATATTTTTGGTTTTTCTCTGTTTTGACATTTCCAACTTAGAACGCGTTGCAAATTTTCTAGAAACTATGCACATGCATTAGAAAATAGGTATAGTAATTTGTTTTGTGACTTGCCAAAAATTAGCAATTTTGACAAGTGTTTAACATTTAGTTGCACAAGTCATACTTACTTAATTTAATAATTGGTTTGTATTTTGAACCCTACAACTCGTTTGTTAGAGGCAATTTGAAGTCATGACTACTAATATGTTTTGAGCCCAACTGTGAAAATTCTCAAGAAATAAAGTTAAGACATTGGACCATGGTTTTTTACTGGTATATTTTTACTAAATTTTTCTATGTAAATACTTGTTATAAATTTTTAGAATAAATGAGAGGGGAGGGGGGGTGAATCAGTTACTAAAGGTCATTATGTACCATTTGAACTTTTAAATACAAACAATCATTATTCTACTTATCCTATTGTTGCTCGATCTCTAATATAAAAATATTGTCCTAAACATAACATGTTTTGCTTAATGAAAACATCATCAAATATAAAACATATAAAGCATTCAAAATAGATTTGACACAAGGATTTTATGTGGAAACTCAATTTAGGAAAAATCACTAGCAACATGTCACTCTTTCAAAGTGATCCCTGTTAGAAGCTAGCCCTGTTAAAGGTTTACAAAACATAATGTTAAATGTGATATTGTTAAAAGATTTAATCACCCTATTAAGAGTGGCCTTGTCAAAGGAATTTGATTGGTCCATTTAGAATGTTACCCTGTTAAAGGATTTATGTAAACTATTAAGTCTTTCAAATTATTGTTAGGTCAACCTCTGCTAAAAGAATTTCAATACAAATTCTTTACAATGATTAGAAAGAAAACAATAGGTTTTGATCTATATGATTAAAACTCACTTTGGAAGTTTAGATCTCTATTTAGTTCATGTGTTGACTCACTGATAAGTTCCCATTTTCATCTTTGTTCTTGATTCACTTGGCAACCCTTCAAGCAATCAACCTTCTCTTCTCAAAATCACTTAAGCCTTCTACTAAGATTCTCTTATCAATATCAACATCATCTACATAAGAAATATATTAGAAACAATAGTCCACCAAGATAATTGGGGGGGGGGGGGGGGGGGGGGGTGAGGGGGGTGGGTGAATCAGTTATCCAAAAATTAAAATGTTTATCAACCTTAAACAATATTATCCATTCAACCAAAGTAAGAAGTAACCATAACAAGATGCACATAGACAATTACACTAGATATGTTAACTTGGAAAACCCCTTGATCAGAGGGAAAACCCTGGTAGGAATGATGCCCACAAGATGATGTACTAATATAAATATTTATTTTTAGAGGATGGACCCTATTAGGAGTATATTACAACATTTAGTACATATGAGTCCCTATTAGGAGACTTTGAATCCCTATTAGGAGATTCCAACCCTATTAAGAGTTGTAGTACAATGTATGCAAGAAGAGCCCACTGCCCAAACATGCAATTACAATTACAAGAAGAGCTCACTTCCCAAACAAGTAATACTATTAAGCTCCTTTTTCTTCTATTTTGTCAAATGAACCAATCACTTTTAGACCTTGTAGACTAGGTCACAAACCTTGGATCCAAGTATCCAACTTTGGATCACACAACAAAACCTCAGTAATGAAGTTTCCTTCACTTCTACTCTGCTCTACTCAACTTCACATTCTGATTTCTCTACTTCTTACAATCACTTCTCTTCGATACATATCCACACTAATGGTAAAGAAATTTTTTCTTCCTTTATATTGAATCCATAAAATAATTCCCTGAGTTGGCTGTTAGACATTCTCAATTGACTATTATAGGACCACATTAAGAACATGTTACACTTAGCGATAACATTAATCTTTTGCCTTGCAACTTGAATATATTTTCATACACATAACATTATGATGAGAGAACTTAGCCATGTCATCATCAACATGTCTTGTTTGCATCTTTATCTTAAGCTTCTCAGCATAACAACTCTACTAAGAGATATAACAAGTTTACTAGAACATGCCTCTATAAAATCTATCTTAGAATAGTCTTAAGCAAAACTTACAAACTTCTTCTAGACTTAATATCTTATGCATCTAAGATTAGCTACATATACTAGACACTTAGTAGTATCTCTCTTTAACCTTGCTACTAAATATACTCCACAATCTATCCATACCAACTTGATCTTTCTGTTGTTCTTCTGTTAGATACTACAGAAAACTACTATGTTGACATAAATGACAAACATAGTCATGAATTTAACATATCATCATGCTAACATATCTACAATACACCCACATAGGAATATCATTAGCATTTATGCTTCTAACAATCTCCCCCTTTGGCATTGATGGAAACATAGATGAAAGACATCTAGTTCCAAATTACCAACTACAAAAGACTATTAATCTTTCTTTTCAAATCCTTTTCATCAATAATTCTCCCCCATTGATATACCTCAATGTGCTTTCTATTTTTGCATATCTCCAAGATATTTTTATGTAGTGCTTCTCCCCCATGATGTTTTTCATACAATATTTCTCCCCATCAGCATCAATGTCAAATGTTTTAGTAACCATCAAACTCTGCAACAACTAATTCTTAATAGCCCAAGTTTCCAAAGACACTATTCAAAACAACCTCAAAAAAGAGTTATAGATGACTCTATCCATCACAAATACTACCCCATATAGGAAGCATCAACATTCAGTCCAAACAATTAATGGTGCTCTATTATACTAGACTGATACACTCTTGCATCATCTACTCTAATGTAGGAAGGGGCATAACCCATAGCATACTTTTCAAATACTCAAAAGTCTCTTTGGGAAGAGGCTTAGTGAATATGTCTGCAATCTTCTCTTTATTCCTCACATACTCAAATCTAATTTCCTCATCTACAAATTTCTCTCTCAACATGTAATACTTAGTAAAAATGTGCTTGGTCTTAGAATGCAACATTGGATTCTTAGACATATTTATTGAGTTTTTATTGTCGCAATGTATGAAAATAGGTTCACTAAATTCTATCTTTATATCCTTTAGCATCTACTTCATCCAAACAACTTGATTACAATTTTTTTTTTCTTACAACATATTATGCTTCTACAATACTTTGTGAGGTACAATCCTACTTCTTGTTTAGCCAAGAAACCAATCTTCCTCCAAGAAAAAAGGCTCCACTACTGGTGCTCTTTCTATCATCCATACTGCCTACCTAATCAACATTAGTGTAAGCACATAAAGTAAACTCATTACACTTACCATACCACAATCCAAACTCTGGTGTTCCTTTTAGGTATCTAAATATACTTTTCACTACTGCATAATGTGCTTCTCTAGGATCAGCTTGGAATCTTACAACAATTCCAACTAAATTTTCTATATGTAGCCTTATGTGAGTTATTTGTTGCATTCCTTTGATCATAGATCTATACTTCTTCTGCTCAATAGTAGGTGTCTCATCCTTTGTCAATAACTTGTTTCTAGTTACCATAGGTGTTCCAATGGGTTTTCATGTTTCCAAATCAAACCTTTTGAGTAAATCCTTCAAATACTTAGTATGAGAAATAAAGATTCTTTCTTTATCTTGTACAATCTATAATCTAAAAAATATTTCATTTCTCCTATCATACTTATTTCAAATTCCTTCTTCATTTCTTCTACAAACTTGTCACTTTCATCATCATTTCCTTCAAATATGATATCATCAACAAATATTGCCAAAATCATTAATCCATCATTAATTTCTTTCCAATAGAGATTGCTATCTACCATACTTTTGCTATATCCAAGCTATATCAAATGCTTGTCTAACCTTGCATACTAGGTTCTTGGTGCTTGCTTTAAGCCATACAATACTTTCTTCAGTCTGCATACTATGTCCTTGTCATCTGTCAAAGAACAACCTTCAGGCTTCTCTATGTACACTTTTTCTTCAAATTCTCCATTCACAAATGTTGACTTGACATCCATCTGATACACTTTGAATTTCTTATATGCTACATATGCTAAGAATAACCTTACTACTTCTATTCTAGCCACAAGAACATAGGTCCCATCATAGTCTATTCCTTCTTACTATGAGTAACCTTTACATACCAATCTTTCTTTGTTCCTTACAACTTTTCCTTGTTCATTCATCTTTTTTCGAAATACCCATTTAGTTCCTATCACATTCTTGTCTACTAGTCTAGGGACCAATTCCCACGTTTCAATCTTTACTATTTGATCCAATTCCTCTTTCATAGCTTTCTTCTAATAGTCATATTTACATGCTTCATCTACATTTTTAGGTTCAAACTGAGATATCAAACATAGTTCTTCATTGACTCTCCTTCTTTTCATCACACCTTTATCTCTACTTTTGATGATTTTCTTGGGTGGGTGATTCTTTGTCATGTTCTTACTAAAAGTAGGAGTTGTTATCTCAACTCTTGGCTCTACTAAAGGTTTTGACCTTTGTTCCTACCTTGGCTCTCCTTCATTCTACAAATCATTTTTTTTCTTAGGAATACTTCATCATTCCTTGGTTTAGCAAAAACATCATCATCTAAATTGAATCAACTATTCTTTCTTGTATCTAGAATTCCTCATCAATTCTCGCATTTTCACTTTCCATAATAGTCTTAGTTCTCAAATTATAACATCTATAAGTCATTTTCTTCAATGAATAACCAAGAAACATACCTTCATCACTTCTAGCATCAAACTTACCAATATTATCATCTCTTTTGATGTAACACCTACTGCCAAAAGTTCTAAAATACTTAACTGTAGGTGAGTGACCAAACCATATTTCATAAGGGGTCTTGTTTGTGTCTTTCATGACTTGCACTTTGTTCATAGTGTAGACTATTGTATTCACAAATTCTCTCTAAAATATCTTGGATACATCATTCTCAACTAACATAGCTCTTGATTATTTTGTAACTAACCTATTTCTTCTCTCTACTATATCATTTTGTTCAGGGGTTCACAAAGTTGATAACAATCTTTTGATTCCACTATCTTCACAAAAGATGTTAAACTCATTTGAAGTAAACTCTCCTCCTCTATCTGATCTTAAACATTTAATCTTCATGCCCAATTCATTGTCAACTCTATTCTTGAATATCTTGAACTTATCAAATGCCTCAGATTTTCTTTAAAAAATGCAACCCACATCATTCTAGAAAACTCATCAACTAAAATCATAAAATACCTTTCACCATAGAACCCTTTAGTCATCGTAGGATTGTTGAGATCTGTATGTGTAATCTCCATTTTTTTTTGTAGTAGTAAACTTCTTGCTAGGAAAAGAAATTATGTTATGCTTTTCCAAAACACACTCCTTGCAAATTATGTTAGTAGGTTTTATAATCTTAGGCAAATCTCTAACTGCAAACATACTACTAGTCTTCACAGTACTATCAAAGTTTATATGGAAAAATCTCTTATGCCATAATCAACTATCATCTACCTTTGAAACCAAACATGTCATTGCAGTATGATTCAACCGAAATACATTACCTCTAGATCTAGTTCCTATTCGAACTACATTTCTATCTTTGTTTCTAATCATGCATGTCTTTTCTGTGAACTACAATTGATAACCTTTATCCACTAGTTGTCCAACACTTAGAAGATTGTGCTTCACACCATCAACAAAATATACATCCTTAATGTTAGTTTTACCATCAAGATTTATAGATCCAATACCTTTATCTTGGCATGCTATATTGTTTCCAACTTTGACAATGCTTCCATCCCGACTTTTGAAGTAAACAAACTTGTTCATATCACTAGTCATATGATGTGAACTACCACTATCAATTATCCAATCAGATTTCTTTTCAACCTGTGACACCAAAGCTACTTTATCTAGACTTTCTTCTTTAATAGCTACAAATCCAATTTCATCATTGCTAGCACTTACTACTTGTTCGTCAGAATCATCTTCTTCATTTGCATACAAAAATTCTCTATCTCTTTTAGGTTTAAAATTTCCTCTATACTTTTTCTCTCTTTTAGGAAAATTAGATGCATAATAACCAAATTTATTAAAAGTCCAACATTTGAAGATTTTCTTACCATCTTTTTCTCTTCTTACCAGAAGGGCTACTCCTTCTTCAATCTTTCTATCCTCATTAGATTTGTTGTTGCTAGCAAAGCCTCCTCTAGCACTTGTGCTCCTTGATAAGCTAGGTTGAATATTCATGGTACTAAAAGATGTTTTAGTTTTGGTCAATTCTCTAGACTATCTAAGTTCATTCTCAGCCTCACTTCAAGTCTTCCAAGAAATGTCTCCTTTGTGAAATATTTGGTACAAGATATCAACAACCATATTATTTGAGTTGCTGACTTAAATGATGGTGTTAAGCTCTCTAATATGTTCCATATCACCTCATCATCTTCTTTGGTTCCTCCTTGAGATCTAATACCTACAGTAATTTCTAATATTCTTCCTACATATGATCTTACAGATTCATCTTTCATCATTTTAGCATCTTGAAATGCACAAATTCAACTTTGTAGCCTCAATTTCTTAGAATTCTCATCACCTTCAAAATGAGTTTCCAAAGATTTCCAAATCAAATGTGAAGTAACAAGTGACTTTACCTAATTGTATTTAATTTCATGAAGTGTAGTCAATAGTGCTTCTCTAGCTCTCATTTTTCACATAAAAATATCTCTTTCTTCCTTGATACAAGTTAAATCTTTTGCAGCAATGATTGTCCTTACTGATTTTGTCAAGATCCAATATCTTGGACCCATACATAAGAGATGTGTCTTCATCTTTTCTTCCAGCTATCATAATTTGTTCCATCAAACTTCAAACTATCTTTCGTGAACATACTTGCCATGGATGTCCCAAAGTTGTTAAACTTTATCTTCAAGGACAAGATGCTTTGATACCAATTGTTAGAAACAATAGTCCACCAAGATAATGGGGGGCATGTGAATCAATTATCCAACAATTAAAACATTTATCAACCTTAAAAAATCATATCCATTCAACCAAATTAAATTGAAACCATAACAAGATGCACATAGACAATTACACCAGATATGTTAACTAGGGAAAACCTTGATCAGAGGGAAAATCCTAATGGCAATGATGCCCACAAGATGATGTACTAATATAAATATTTGTTGTTAGAGGATGGATCTTATTAGGATTCTATTACAAAATTTATTTCATATGATTCCTATTTAGGAGACTTTGAATCCATTTTAGGATATTCCAACCTTGTTAGGAGTTGTAGTACAATGTATGCAAGAAGAGCCCACTGCCTAAACATGCAATTTCAATTATAAGAAGAAATCACTTCCCGAATAGGTAATTTATTGTTAAGTTCCTTTTTCCTCTATTGTGTCAACTGAACTAATCACTTTCAGACCTTGCGGACCAAGTCATGAACCTTGGATCCAAGTATCCAATTTTGGATCACACAATAAAACCTCAACAATGAAGTTTCCTTCACTTTCACTTTGCTTTGCCCAACTTTGCATTCCACTTTCTCTACTACTTACAATCACTTCTCTTCAATACATATCCATACTTATGATAAAGTAAAATGTCCTTCCTTTATATCAAATCCATAAAAAAAATCCCTTGAATTGGCTATTAGACCTTCTCAATTAATTATTATAGGACCACATTGAGAACATGTTACACTTAGCAATAACATTAATCTTTTGCATTGCAACTTGAATATATTTTCATACACATAACATTATGATGAGAAAACTTAACCATGTCATCATCAACATGTCTTCTTCAAATCTTTAACGGGTATACCAAAACATAACGCTGTAAACTCTACTTCAAAACAATCTTCACCAAAACTTACATAACTTCTTCCAAAATTAATATATTATGCTTCCAAGGTTAGCTACATATACTAGACACTTATTAGTATCTCCCTTTAACCTCACTATTAAATATACTCCACGATCTATCTGTACCAACTTGATCTTTTTGTTGTTCTTCTATTAGATACCACAGAAGACTGCTATGTTGACATCAATGACAAAAATAGTCATGAATGTAACATATCAACATGATAACATATCTATAATACTCCCCCATAGGAATATCATCTACATTCATGCTTCCAACAAAATATCCTTTAGCTTTGTATTCACTTACTTGTGTGTCCTTGATCCACCTTTATCAGTATGAGTCTCTCACATACACTTTCACCCACATTCTTATATTTGTTCGCCTCTATACCTCTTTATATAGGTAATTCTTGCTTTACTATTTTCCATCATCACTAAAGATCTTAGTATTTATGATTAGGTTCTGTTGATCTCGTTTTAGTTTTGACAAGATAGTGACAAAACACTTAAGCCATTACTTAATAGAACTCTATATGTGTCGAGTAAGTAGTGTATGCTAAGAAATATATGAAGTTAGTGTTGAGCACTATATGTGCCGAGCAAATGGTATGTGTCTAGTTAGTCAAGTGTCTAGCAAGTCATTAATGCCAAGTGATCTAGATGTCAAGTAAAATAGTGGATGCCAAGTCATTCAAGAGCTGAGTTACAACATTAAGGATATAGTGAATGCTGAGCATCAAAGCTTTCAAGTGCTGAGTAAATAGTTTTTTGCATAGTTATTTGTAATGGTGAAAACTCCTATGTAAATTATTTTTTGATTGACTTAACGATTGTTTTAGGATTCTACAAGATATATATGAAGGTATATTGAGAATCCTGATGTAGTACATGCAACCAATTAGAATTAGGGATAATCCAAGTGAAAAAATGGATGAATCATAATTATTGATTCTTACCTAACCCTAGCTCACCTAAGTCTTCTTACAGAGGGATAACCCTAAAGAGTTTGCAATATGCAAATGAGAAAAGAAGGTCGAATGCTAAATGTAGAGAGAGAATTCATCATGACTATGGAGTTTATGATAGAGATATGAATTACATAATCAGTTAAAGAGAATAGAGCAAAGTAGTTAAAGGACAAAAGAGATGCATCTGATCAAGAGGATCAAGTACACATCAAGAAAGAGGAGATCTAATATCTATCAGAGAGATGCTAACCGAAGGATCAAGGCCAAACCATTCCAATAGGTGAATCAGTGAAAATATCTTCACTGAGTAATCTTAATAGGATTTTGTAAGTCATTTAATAGGGGGTTTATTTATTGCAAGTTTAAGTCCTCTAACAAGGCACACTTTTAGCTAGGTGTTGAAATCCTTTAAGAGGGTAAGATTTAATGGTCTTTTTAAACCTTCAATGGGGAAAACCTTTCATAGGGTAGATCATAGTTCATGATCAAACAATTGTAACCTTAATTGGATACACTTTACAACTATAGTAGTGAAGATTTGTGGGTTTCATCCCCACTCCAATTTTACCTTCCCATTGGAGGGTTTCTTGGTAACAAACTTATTGTGTTATGTGTTATTTGTTTCATGCTATGGATGAACATGTGTAGTTAGCTATTTTAGTTTACATGTCAAATTGTGAGATGGATGTGTGGTGAATGTTATATCGTTAAAGTTTTGAAGTATTGATTCACTCCCCCCCCCCAGAGTTTACTTTCCCATTGTTAATTCCAACAATTGGTAACAGAGCCTTGTTCTTTGGAAAAGGAAAGCTTTGCAACTTTGAGGAAAGATATTGAAGATGGAAATCTACAAGTTGGGAAAGACTATTGAGAACCAAATGATTGAAATTCAACTTGCCCTACACTAACTCATGGAAGAAAGAGATGAACTACAACATTCATTGAAGAGAAGGAAAGAGATAGCCATTGATCAAAATGGCACACATTACCATGAGGAAGACACTATTGAATTGTTTACAAATGGAAACTCAAGTGAGTTTGATGCAACAATTGCAGATATGATGGAAAAGAATGGTTCCCTAACTGAAGAGGTCATAAATCTTAAGATAGAAACAAGAAGTCCAATCAATATTGCTATGTAAGGTGACCAAGCAGAAAAAGAAAGTTGAGGAAGAAAAATTCATAATTGAAGATGACAAAAGGAAGCTGACCAACAAATTGGAAGAGAAGACATCATAGGTACAAATGATTTTTAACATGCAACTGGATATATCGAATCAATCAATAATTACCAATCATGAATTAAAGGGAAAGGACATTGAGATAACAACACTAAAACTACAAAATGAACAATAGAGGAATGAACTAAGAAAATAAAATAAATTTGTTGAAAGTTTCAACAAACCTAGTGAAGCCATCAAATACTTCAAGAGAATGATGAGATCTCCTAGATCTAACAATGATACTACTAGATTGGGATACAACAGCACCAAGGAAGGAGAATCATCTAAAAGTGGTGAAAAAAGAAAAACAAATGTAAGAACTATAAACCCACTTGTCATAATTTTGGAAAGTTAGGTCATACAACATAGGAGCAACAGTACAGATCAAAACCCAAATAAAAAATTCAAGGGTTACTATCATAAGTGCAACAAGCAAGGACATCAAGCACATAAATTTAAGACCAAGACCTTAAGGACACAAATATTTGAAGGATATTGCCACAATTGTCAGAAGTATGGACATAAAGCATATGAATACAGATCTAATACCAACTGGACATCAAACAAGTAGACAAATGTACAACAAAATGGAAAATCCTACCATTGGTATTACAATACAAGGTACAATTGTCACTATTGTCAAGAGTATGGACATGTTCCTAAGAATTGTATTAGAACACATTTAAGAGGAAAATGCAATAGATGGTTGAGTGAGACTACATGCTTTAGCCGTGTGAAGATTGGTCATATTAGCAAAAATTGTCCAACCAAATCACAAGTAATGGTAACAAGAAAGGCAAAGAAAAGGCCAATGTTGCAAAGGTTAAATTATAGATGAACAAATCATGGAAGAAGAAGAAAGATTGTAGCACATCAAGTTTAGATTAGGTCACTTCATCCAATGGATCAAGTAATCACATCACCCTCAACTAGGCAATCAAAAGGTGTGTGTGGGATTAATATTTCAATGTTATTTCATACATCAGTTCCAAGAATTTGACATCTAAAAAGATAATATATATGCATGAATTAAGATGCAATGTATTGGTTAGAACTTGGAAGAAATCTATAGTTTTGTTATTTTTCATGTTGTTTTTGAGTGATGGAATTATGTTAGTATTTTTCAAGCTCATTGTGGTTGCTGAGAAGAGTGGGAATCATGTGTAAGCTGAGTGAGTGGAAATCCTATGATATTCAAGCTTATAGTTATATAAGATTTAAGTATTTATTGTCAAATATCAAGGGTTATATAGTAGATTTTTGACTCATTTTCATTCATCAAATATTGGAGAGTACAAAAAGAGAATAAGGTGAAATAAGGAGAAAGATTCAAGTATTTATGAACTAGATTCAACTACTACTTGTCGTCATTCATCAGATTCATAAGGTATTTATCAAGTGTCAAGTTTTTCCATGTGAATTTTTGTGAACCTTAGATACATAAAATGGTGCCTATCTATTTTGAAAATGTTAGGAAGAAAGGAAAAGAAGTTTTTAATGTGCAATTAATCAGTAAGGAAATTAGACAACCACCCTTCTAAGCTATTCTTGAGATAACATATAAGGGAGACCTGTCTGGTGCATTATTGATGATGCCACCACAAGTTTTGATGATACAAATGTTAGATGTTGTTACACTTGTAAGGTTAGAGTTATTGGAGATATAGAAATTAGATATTTGTATAGAAAACTATGTATAGATGGAGTCTTGAGGGAAGAGAACAAAATTGTAGAAAGAAAAGGGTTAACTCGTGCCCTAGATTTTCCTAATGTATTCAAACATAATGGATTAAGATCATACTTAGTAGAATACATGATGACTTCATATAGTTGGAAAATTGACCTACTAAGAACACAAAGAGGATCATCCACCAAGTGAAAGGGTATCATACCCTTGATAGACCTAAGAGCATGAGAAGTGATGCAAAGGAAGTGATAGAGAAGAATATAGGGGCAGCATGAAATAAGAGAGGGATGTCCATAAACACAATTTCTGATCCCCTAATTGATTTTGTAGTGAGAGTGATAGCTCACAAGTTTTTTCAATCTAATCAATTGAATAGTGTATCATGTATGGCAATAGATTTAGGATACAAGATTATTAAGAGAGACCACTCCTATGACCTTGCCAAGTTACAACTTCAACAACTATCTAAAAACTTGGAGGCCATTAGGAAGGCAAAAAGTGCATCATGCAAATATGGTTCTCTATTGATTTGTGTATTTTTTTTATGTTAGAATACATTTCCCACATTTGGAAAGATAGTGTTGAAGACAAACATGCTAGTGATATTGCAGATTATAGAGTTGATAGAGCAACTTGGAGAGAATTTTGAAATAGTGATGACAAGCTACTTTGAATATTTCAAGAAGTCTAGAAAGAAAAGACTAAGGATTATAGTGTCACTAATGGAGAAACATTATAATGATGTTTTCTTCATAGTTTATGTTGATTATTCATTTGTGTAGGTAGCCATAACTAGGGTCATATGGCTAAAGTCATAGCCTTATGAAATCAATGTGGATAAGGCATCTGCAACCATCACAATAATATTGGTAGAGGATATAAACAAGAGTGCCACCTCATTTTGAAATTATGAGGAAGTCAAGTCAAGAATAATAATTGACTTGAAGATAGCTATTGTGATTAGAAAGAAGAACAAGCTTGTGAGGAAGCTTAAGGAGAGATTTGGAAAAGGGGGAGAAGGAGAAGGAGATGATGATGATGATGAAAAAGAGGAAGAAAAGGAAGAATCCCCACTAGCACTCACACAAGGTCAAGGTGAAAACCAATTAGCCAATGTAAAAGGTGTCAAGGAATAAGACACTGAGGGAGCACCCAAACCTAAGAAGAAGAAGAGGAAGGCAAAGGAGCTTATAGTAGAAAAGCCAAAGAAAGTTGTGAAATCTAAAAAATAGAAGCCAACAACACCTATTACTAGGGTTGGCATAAGGGTAGCTACAAAACAAGCAAAAGAAAATAGAAAACCTAAGGGTAAAAGGACTATTAAAGAGCAGAGTGAGTCAAAAAACTAAAAGAGTAGAAAGTTTGTTGCTCTAGCCATGTTGAATGAGGAAAAGACATATTCAGATAACATGAGTCAATTTCAAGTGGTAAACCATAGTATCTCCTCTGACTTTAACAACTTATGTGATATATTAGGCATAATGTTGATTTTTTAGGATTCACACATGTTGAATTTGATAAGTTAGAAAAATTAGATATGAATAAGGTGGAGGAAGCTATATATGAGGTGATGGCCACATTTGAGACCACACCTATTGAGATTGCTAATTCATTACCCAAAATTTTATATGAAAAAATTGAGAAGAAATGGCAACACAATTTATACACTGAAAGACAGATTAGGGAAATCACTTTAGCCCAAGTCATGCTTGAATTTCCAAAGAAAATGATAGATGAGGCTATGGAGTTGCACAAAGGTAAATTTACTCCAAAATATAGAGAATTCAATATCTTAAAGAAGAATATAGAGATGTGGTAACTAAGAGTAAATCTATATGGACATCTATCTACAAGTTACCCATTCCTACTATAATAGAAAAAGGTAAGCAATAAATGCAAAATCCTAAGAAGGATGAACACAAGATAGTAGAGACTACAATAGATGTATTAGTCAAGGATGGTCATGTACAAGGCACTAAGGAAATAGTAGGAGAAAAGGCCACATCTGAAGATGAGTAGTAGGATAATCAAAGTGTACCTAAGGTACAAGTATCAAGTGCCAGTCCTCCACATGTAAGCCAGATAAGTCAACAAGACTTAGTAAAAATTAAGGATGTTTCTAAAAAATATACTCAGAACATCAATCCCTTAAAATATGATGATTTGAAGAGGATTTTGAAGGGTTCCACCATGGTAGCTAAATTATGCTCAAATCTTATATTGGTGAGAACAAAAGAAATTGAAAAGGCAGTAATGGCATCAGCAAGGCATAAGAAAATTAACACATCTAGTGTGCCCCCAAAGGTAAAAGTTACAAAAGAATAAAGTGCAAGCACTGAAAAACAAGGTTTTATTAAAAAACTAGCTACATTACCTCTAGTGTCATTCATTTCACATAAACAAGACTTAATTATAGTTGAGAAAGATGGAACAAAAGTTAAACTAGGTTGGGAAGTAAGCCCTACACCAACATCACAAACCCAAGGTGAAAAGAAAGAAGATGCAAGTCAAATTGACAAGTCTGAAGAATTGATGGTGACTACTACTATAGAGGAACAAGTTGCCATACATAATTTGGTTACTCTACTAGTTTCTATTACTCCTACTAGTAGTCAAGTTCTTTAGAGGCTGAGCACTCATGCCACCCCATTGCAAATATCAAGGCCAAGTATAGATACATCTAGTAGATCAAAAGATGTATTTTATGGAGATGTAAGACTTGATGAGGTGATTGAACTTCCAAAGATTAATCTTATAACAATCACCATTGAGAAAATAAGCATTCTACAAGAAGCTCTACATAGGAAGAAAAAACAAGAGTTGCTAAGAAGGGAGCACAAGTAGAAGCAAGTTCTTCATGAAATAAAAGAAAAATTTCTTGATGCTTTTAGCCTCCCATCCCCTAGTGAAGAGAAACCTATTCTTGAGCAATTGGTAAATATTTTTGAGAAGATCACTAATGAAGACCTACAAGAAAGTTTTTCTCTAAAGTTCTTGAATAGATTTCTAGTGTATTGCACTAAGACAGGTTGACTTAGCAACCAAAATGAAGGATGTGAGAAAGGTGTTGGATAATACCTTTTCTCTATACACAAAGATTTGTTATGTGAATTTATTCACTCAAGAAGTGTAGAGGGCTATTGACTGGTCGTAAGGAAATCTATAGTCCATAGGTACAACATTGAAACTATCTCCTAATTAAAGTTAAACTCATTTTTAGAGATTACTCTCTACTTAAGGTAAGCTAGCCACATTATATTCACAAGATGAAAAAAATAAGTGCAACCTAGATTAGTATCTAGTTCATGTTGACCCTACACGTGGAAGTATTATATAAGGAACTAGCCTTCATTGAAATATTAATGAATAAAGATAATCAACTTTCAACACATGATAGCTTAGTTGACCTTGCTTTCCATCCAGATGTTCAATACTAATCTCTCGAGGTAGCATGCAATAATTGTTGACATTAAATTAAAAGTTCATCTATTAGTGACTCACACTTAGTCAATTGGTTAAACTATTATCGAGCTTATCTTGTAGTTTATAGTATTAACTGAGTAATCCAATTGCTACCGAGTTCTATAGTTGCTACCAAGTTCTAAAATATTTATACAGTTCATGATGAGTAGTATCTACCGAGTTGTTTAGTGATAGTTCTAACCAAGCTTTATAGTATTAACCAAGTTGCACAATATCAATCATGGTCTCCAATATCTACCAAGATCATACTGTTAGTGTTGACCAAGCCATGGAGTCTCAACCAAGTGATTTAGTTTATATAATAAGTTTTGTAGTGTTCACTAAGTCACACAAGTACTAATTGAGTTCAAGATACTTATAAGAGATTAGTATGAACCAAGCTTCTACGTCTACTGAGTGCATCACGATTTAAAGTGTTGACAATGGTTGTTGAATATCAAAACATCACCAAGTTTTTCTTTTGAACTCAAATGTCAATAGTTGGGCTGACTTTATGATCTTGATGGAAACCTATGTTGTATCTAACTTTTATAAATTGTGATTTGATTTAGTATACATAATTGATTGTATCATATCCAAATAAGTAAGAATGAAGCAAATATAGAGAGTAGAAGTTTGAATTGAAAAGGCTACAAGTAGTATAAGGGACAACAAAGATTTATCTATCACAACAAGGTGATCTTTACACTTCAAAGGAATCTCAACCAAAAAATCATGGTTGCAAATTAGAGATCAACCACTAGTTCATCCTAAAAGGTGCATCAGTTAAATCCTTTAATTGGGTAGACTTAATAGTCTTTGACAAATCTCTTTACCAAGTGCATACTTCATTGTATGTTTTGTAAATCATTTCACAAGGTGGATCTAGTAGTACTTATTGCTCCTAACAGGGGGGTATCATCAGAAGTGATCATTTGTAAGCCTTAATAGGACAAATCTATACTACAGTACTAAAGCTTATGGGTAGCATCCCCACCCCATTTTCACTTTCTATTTGGAAGGTTTTTGGGTCACCATATCTTGTGTCAAAGTGTTATGAATGTTTTACTGCTTTCATTCTTTCATGCATGCAATTAGATTACAATATTATATGATGGATTAATTGGTGAAATAAGTTAAAGTTTTATTGGTTCTCAATTCACTCCTCCCTTCTCAGTAAGCTTGTCTATCTAATATTTCCAACAAATAACTAGGATGAGAGATTGAAAATAATTACAGAGGTACACAAAATATTTTTTGGATAAACACATTATTAGTGTACCACCCATGACATAAGTATCAAAAAAAGGGAAATAGTGAATAAAAGGGGGATTATAAGATTTTTTCATATTCACAAATGCATAGTGCAATTTTGAGTCAGGGGGAGTACTCATGCAGAAATGGGGGACAACAAAAGATCACACACTTACTCAACAAGAGTACAAAATTCAGATATAGAAAGGAAATATCAAGTATGTGGAAAGTTATAAAATTTTGGTGAAATAAGGTATGACAACTATGTCATCAGTCAAGTTTTCTTGGCATGATGTTAGTCAAGTACCTGGATCATCTATTTGGATATTGGTCAAACTATTGTTGCTCTTTTATGTTGCATTGGGATGTGTCTCACATCTATCCTCTTGAGTGTGTTTTCAGTTGGATGATATTTTGCTTGTATTCTCATCCATTCCTTATGTTATGATCTTTGTGATGGTGGTGTGCCACACATGAGTAAGTGTGTGTACATTTTCAGGTGACTTATGAGGCTCAATCTCCCGTTTGTACTTTAGTGGAGTTATGATCATTGGGGGTTGGTTGGAAATATGCATGTCTCTGGAAACTCTTTGTTGGATGAGCATGGGTAGGGTAGGGTAGCACCATGGAGGGGGCTTCTATCTCATAGCTTGGTGACCATTGCCCAATGGGTTGGCAAAGGAAGTTTTAAGTAAGTGGTAACTAAATAAAACACTAGGTGATAATGCAACTTAAGATAACAAAATGTGTGAGCACTTGATTAAGTTTGAGGACACAATGCAAGAGCCTTCCATTGGGGAGTTGAGCCACACAATTTGAGCTTGTTCTTTCCAATGCTAAGAAACTCTCCATGATGTCAGCCCCTACATGATAACCCATTGAGTGTCTGACCAGAACCTATAGTACTTGCATTGTCTCATGATCTTGGTTTTTACCATCATTATTGTCTGGCATGAGTGGTAGCCATGGATGTTTGCTTTATGTGTGTTTGTGGTTTGATCATTATCTCTATCAGCACAATGAGAGTGTATCTATGGGTTTCACATGGTTGGGACACATAGCTACCTATACAACTACTGGCGACTAGTGTACAGAGACAATATATTATCCCAGTGTGACCACTATTGGATATTCTCACTTGATACTTTAGGTTCTAGAGTATGCTTTCTTGTGTTTTATGCTTTCATTGGAATTCTTGGATATCATGTTTAGATGATGTTAATTTATTAACACATTCCCTTATTATGATGTTTAGCATATGATTAGATGATGTTATCTTCTTAGTTGGAGTATCTATTGCTTTTGGTTTAGCATGTTAGATTTCCTATTCTTATGATGTTATTACGCTTTAGTAGTGACATCCTTATAAGACAACTCTGATAATCTAGTTGGTAATTTGGGATTTTACACACAGGGATGGCTAGGACCTTCAAGGTTTCATGATGTCATTATAGTTATGAGGAACTATGTACTTAGCTTTTTATTTTAGTACATTGTGATGATGCTTTCAATTCTTTCCCTTTACTACTATGTTAGATGGTTAAATGTAGTTTCTATCTTGTAGTTTAGTGTTTGAGTGTCTTTACCTCAATATGTGGATTTAGTACTCCTCAGCATGGAGGATCTATCTCTTGTTGTACCTTTTTTAATGCTCATTGGAGCATTCTTGCTTGTTTTGGGCAATTGTGTTCTAGCATTGGCTGACAATTATAAAGTGCCCCATGCCCAAGGAAGAACTATTGTGCGATACTGGAAAGTATTGCACATCATAAGGAGAAATGTTATGCAATACTAGAAATTATCACATGCCCATCAAAGAAAGGTTGTATGATACTTATGAAGTATCATGTAGCTTTAGTAGAAGTGTCACCCAGACCTTGAAAATATTGCACACCTTCTTTAGAAAGGTAGTACAATACTGGAAACTATTGTATAATGTTGAACTAAAGTACCACCTGGGTTATATTTATCCTTGTTCCAATGATCTCTGAGTGAGACATTACAGGGAGCTAATAGCACAAGTCCAAAAGAAGAGATATTTTGCTTACATGGTAACTAGAGGTGTTGTCATCAATGCCAAAGAGGAGATTTTTGGAAATTACAATGGAAAAATTGTTATGTTTTAATTTATGTCAAACTTACTGGTAAGACATTGTCTAACCTATTTAGTAGAAATTTACTAACAATGTAGAGTGTCATATCTATTAATTGATGAAGATGATTAAAAAAGAAGAGATAGCAAGGTGAGCTAGTCAAGTTGTTGAGAAGAGAGTAGTTAAGTATTATGGAAATACAATGAGCACTTGATAAGTTGGTCACTAACAAGATAATGTGTTGTTTAATTAATACATGAAGTGAAGAAGACAAGTGAATTGGTATATGAGTGAAATGATAAGAGTTGAGTTAAAATCTAAGAATGATCAAGTATCAGTGTTGGTCAACAAAAGAGCTGGAAAAAAATATTAAGGAACTTAAGAAGAAGCTGAGCAAATAGTTTAAGCCAAGTGATAGTTATTTTCGAGTAAGTTGATGAAGAAAGGTTAGTAGTGATCGAATGTAGTGATGGCTAAGCAAGTCAATAGATGACAAGTGAAACATAATTGTGTATGTCAAGATACATAGTGATGACTGAGCATAAGGACTTAGTGATTGTTGAGTGACAAAAAAATTTATAGTTTATAAATAATTAAGTTCAAGGATGACACAATTAATTTTTTTGATTAGTCAAAGTGTGTAGATGATAAGGATTGATGAGCTAGTTTATTTAATGCATGAAGAGAGTTTGTTATATGATCAAATGCAAGGATCTAATCAAAAGTGTCTAGAAGTGTCAAGAAAGGAGAAGGAGAATAAAATGATGGAAGGATTCAATTAATTTAACCAAACCCTAAGATCTCCAGTGATGTTTACATAGAAAAGGATAAAAATTACCTATTTAAGGAGGCATAAGAGATATTTTCTAAGGTTGGTTCATTGTTGATTAGGGGTCTTAAGGAGAAATTGTGAGGAGTAGAGTAGTTGAGGAGAAGTGTGAAACTTGATTAGTGAATTATGATTGCTTGAAGGGATGCCAATGGAGGTCAATCAATGAACCAACAATTGAACAAATGGAGATCTTAATTTGCAAAGTGAGTTGTATTTTATAGATCAAACATGTTGTTACATTCTAACCATTGTGATAGTCAAAATCTTTTAATCAAGGTTAACCTAACCATCATTTTTTAAATCCCTTAATCAAGGTGACATTTTAATGGAATAATCCAAAGTCCTCTAACAAGGCCACTCCTAATAGGGTGATTAAATCCTTTAATCAAGTCACATTTACTAATATGTTGTACAACCTTTAATAGGGTTGGCTCTAACCAATCTCATTTCAAACGAGTGAAAAATTGGTAGCATATTACTTGGTGGTTTTTCAAAATTGGGTTTCCATGTTAAATCCTAATGTCAAAGTGTTATTTATATGTGTGGATGTTACTCATTGCATGTTATTTTTATAGTTGTTTATTTTATCTTTAGTTTGCATACACATAAACATAATAGAAAGTTAAAGAATGTTAAATTGTTGATATAATGTTATATGGACCGAGTTGTTTGATGAGATTTTTTCAAGTTGTTGAAAGTTGAATTGGTACATTTGGAGCTAAGGATAATTGATTCACATACCCTCTCAGTTATTCTAAATCATTCTAATAGTAAATGTGCCCTATCACATACTTTTATTAAGGACATTTAAGATGATCTCAAGGACAAAATGGAAAGTTGAAGACTCTTGTTAGTGAGCTACAAAGTTCTAATGTATAGATGATGGACTTGGAAAGTATAATAGGAAAGATTCATGATAATATTGGGTTATTAGAACTAAAGAAGGAAAGGATACTGAAAATATTTTCTCTATTGAGAGAGTGCCTTACCTTATAGATAGACCATGTCAAAAGACATTTAGATGAATGTCTTTTAACCAAGCCATCATATGAGAAATTTGCATACATAGATTTGAATGCAGTAGAGTCGCCAATCTCTTGGTGCACAAAATTGTTGGTTGACTTCCTATGAGCTTGCCTACTCGATGCTGGGAAACTCCACACAATTTTAGCCAATGAAGAAGATTGTATCTTAATTTTATTCAAGATTCACACTTTAGGATCTCCAAGACCTAGGTTTTTATACCTTAACTTGTGATGAATTAATGCTTGTGATTGCATACTTAGCAATGCTCTCGAGTTGGCAAAAGTTCTCAAGGAAAAATTGATTATAATAACAAATGTTTTTAATAAAAGGGGAGGGTTTCAAACAAAATGTAGTAGCATATGAAAGTGAGATGATACTAATTGTTTACCTTCCATAAATTCATCCTCAAGTTTCAAATTTTGATATGACTAGTGCCTTCCAAATTAGAGAATAGAGTCAACTTTAACAATTACTGAATTAATCTTATGTCTTGCAGATTGATGTGCCGCCATCAACTGATAAGCAACCCAACTAAGAAATTTTAACAAACCCCATATAATTAAATTTCACTTTGAGATGAGGACCAATTAAAAAAAACATACATAAGCATATGAGTTTTGTTTCCAACAACTTGGCTCAATTTTGTTCTATAAATAGAATAAATCCAAGCGAAATTTAAATTCAGAAAAATCAATGACCAATTCCTTATCTTTCAAAAAAGAACAAAGTGTATTTTATTAATTCAAAAAATGAGGTACAACTGAGTTATAATAAGTTATACTATCTAACTTCATGTTATGTATCCTATATTCACAATCTCTATATTTCTTTTTCTTTTTATGCCTATCTCTCTATATAAGGCTCTAGTATCCTTTCTTATAGAACACAAAAGCATGCAAAAAAGCTTCAGGCATGTTCACCTTAAACTAACTACAAATTGTTATGGATTAATTACAAAAAATAGATCTTAAAAGAGATTATAATTCTCTCATGTTATCGAGAATTTATTCCAAGCGCTCGACCACTTCCTCATCTGGCACTCCAACAAGAATATTCAAAGCTTCTCCATTTTCCTCTTCCATCAAGATCTCTCATGGAAATCACTCTAGTACTGGGCATATGTTGTCTTCAACTCCCATACAACTACATGCATTTTGTTGATGACATCAAATTGATCTTCTTTAGTTGGTGCCAACCTAGGTTGCATGACCCATTGAGGTATTTCATTCTCATCATGTTATTATACTGGTAAACTCATATATTTTTCCCTGCCAAAAAAACACATAAAATCACACAAGAATATTTTTCTATAAAAGAATAAACTTACCAAATTCCCTTATATTTATGATTAAGGTAGAACACATTTAATGACCATATTTACTTCAAATCATTAGCATGATCCATCCTTGATTAATGTTATACTTGAGAGAAAATCAGGTGAATGAAATAAATCCTTGACATAACCTCACTAGTCAGTTGATCAATGAAATAAATGATCCTTTGCAATCCTTGGAACTATAGAATGTTAAAGAACTATTGGCATCAAAATCACAAAATAAGAGACCAAAGATATCTTCCTTGCCAAATTTGTAAAATCAGAGAAGAGTTGAAATTCCAGTTCCAAAATCACAAAATCAAAGTCTCACATGTGACTCAGTTCTAAAATCGAAAAATTAGAGTCTAAGAATTTTTATATATCCCAAAATCACAAAATTGAAATGTAGATCAAAGTGTGGTCTCGATTTTGCAAAATTTGGTAAACGAACTAAAATCTTGAGGTTCCATTAGTAGCTCTTTCTAAAGATGCTTATTCCTCTAGGATATGGGAGAATCCAATTATCTCTAGGATACAAAAAAGAAACAAAAATACATAAAACATTAGTCCTACTAAATAAGGAACAATGAATAATCAACTAAGAGAAAAAGAATCTTAGATATTGTCCATAAACAAGAAACTCTAACATGTGCCTATCTATTTCTTGAAAAAGAAAGGAATGTTCTCCAACTTTATCATTTATGATATAAGGTCCTAACCATAAGGGATCAAATTTTCCATACTTCCCCTTATCTTGGTCTTTAACATTCCATTTTAACACCCAATCTTCCACATTAAAGATTTTTTCTAAAGCTTTCTTATCATGTAAGTATTTCACAGCCTTTTGTCTCTCAATGTTGTGTTGTAGCTGTACTCTTCTATTTCATCTAATTCTATAAGGGAAATAATTCTTTCATCCATAAAATCAATATCCTCAAGCTACTCAATTTCGATGAATTTATACACTAGTGATTAGGTGTTTTTGGGAATTCTTCCTTCTTGACCATATGCAAGTTCAAAAGGAGAAAATCCAATTGAATTCTTTCTTTTTATTCTATCTGCCCAAACAACCAAATGTAATTTTGAGTCCTGAACTCTTTTATTTCTATCCAACATCCTTTTTATAATTTTAAGGATTCTCTTATTAGTTGATTATGCCTGACCATTTCCTTGTGGATGGTAAGGGGATTAACATTGTTATCCCATTTTTAGTGCAAAAACTTTCTAAATTCTTCTAATTTGAAACATGTCCCATTATCAACAATAATTTTTCTTGGAACACCAAATATTTTAATATATTGTTCATCAAAAAATCTACAATAATAGTAATAGTAGATCTCTTGGCCATGATAGCTTCAACCCATTTAGTGAAATAGTGTGTAGCAACTAAATTCCAACTAAATTCCAACTAAATCCATTGTATGACTTATTAGTCATCTCACCTATGAATTTTATTCCCCACATCTAAAATGGTTCTTGTGCTTGTAATGTCCTAAGGGGAAAAGCTCCATCATATTTTAATTTACCTAAAACCTTTGACATACTTCACATTTTCTCACATAGTTACAATAGTCTCTAAAGAGATTACTGCAATAATATCATGCTCTTAAAATCTTGTTTGTAGTAGTCGAGGCACAAAAATGCCCTCCATAAACTCCTTCATGCAATTATTTTAGAATAATAGGTGTTTGATAAGTATCAAGGTAGAAATGTAATATGCCATCTCTATTTTTCCAATATAAATCTTGTTCAATAAGAACATATTTTGTTGCATGTAATGTAATTATTATTTCTTAATTTTCACTCCAATTTTCATAACTTTTTATGGTTCTTAAATAATAGACAACATCAATTTACCAAGGATAATTTTCTATGCTCACTATGTCATTATCTACTTCCACCTGATTGATTTGTAATGCTTCTAATTTGGCATCCACCATAAGTTTTTCCAATCCTTAACCTCAGACCAATTTGGTTATTTGAATATCAATGTTAAATTCTTGGTTTTGATTAATCCATCTGCATCTTCTTTCATTGGTTTTAGTTACTTTGAATATGTCTTTAATTGTTGTATTTGAAACATAAGCAATAATGCTAGCACCTACTAAATATGGGTGAAATTATTTGACTACCTTAACCAAAGTATAAGCTTGCTTCTCATTTATATCATAGTTTAATTTTTAAAAAATTAGCCTCCTTCTAAAGAAGGCAATAGGTTATTCTGATAGAATATATAGTCCACCAATATAATTGAGAGGGGGTGTGAATTAGTTATCCAACTATTATCACAATTATCAACCTTATTAAACTTTATCCATATGAGAAATATAATCAAAAACCACAACAAGATACTCATACAATAACACCAGATATGTTAACTAGGAAAACCCTTGATTAGGGGGAAAACCTAGTAGGGATGGTACCCACAAGATGATGTACTAATATAAATATTCCTTGTTAGAGGATGGACCTTGTTAGGAGTCTATAACAACATTTAATATATATCAGTCCCTATTAGGAGACTTTGAATCCTTGTTAGTAGATTCCAACCCTGTTATGAGTTATGGAAGGCAGATGGAGCCACTATCCAAATAGCTTCAAGGGAAAGATCAATGAATCTACTGTGCAAATGATCTTTGTATTATTCCTTATAGAATAATAGAAATCAATAGTACTAGTCCTTCCTCTTTCTCTATCCTATCAACCAAACTTCTACTCCTTCTGATCTTGTAACCAGATCACAAATATTGCATCCAATATTCCCTTGGATTATTTACTCACATTTACCAAACACTTTGCTCCTTTTTACACTTTCTTGATTACTTTGCATAGCGCATACATTACAAGCAAGGAAAACATCTTTCCTTTATACCACATCTTCAAAATAATTCCTTGAGTCAGCCTTGAGGATTTCCCAATTAATTATATTAAGATAATTAATGAATTCACAATTACAATAGCACTATCAGCTCACAGTCTATACAAATTCTCACACGTGTGATATTAGGGCTTGCATACTTGCTGACATCATCAAAAAACTCTCTTCTATCATTGGATAAATGTGCATCACCAGATTATATCTCTAGTAGAAGCTATAATACTAACACCAAAAACAACTTCCTAGGTACTCTATCTCTATATTGTTCTCTATAAATCAGGAATAACTTATGTATGTCTTCAACTTACTTAATGCACATTGAACCTTAACATCAAGATACAATCTAGAACATGTCCTTAGTTGTGCTTCACCAAACAATCAAAACCTTATTTGTACCACTAAGATCTATATATGCTATGTTGGTTAACAGTTTATCCCTCATACTAACTTGGCTTTACCTTGACTCTAGAAGCCTGAAATGTGAGGAAACAAAAGGATGTTACCAACAAATGGGTTAGTGTATATGTTATATCACTTTCCTTTGAATTATAAGGTACAACTCCCTTATATGCAAGATATACTTGGAATGATGTTTTTATGTGATCAAAAGGGTGACTATGGGTATGCTCTTAACCTAAGAGCAGAAGAGGCTAACCAGATTACTCATAGACATAAGCAATCTATTAAAGGTTTTAGGTCTAACACTAACTCTACTCCTAAATGCATCTAAGACTATAAGATGCAAGGAGATGTAATGGAATAAGGACATCTATGGCCCTAAGTGGCTCTTTGACCAATCAACATTACCCAATGGAAAACTCCTAGCACACTTCAATCCTAACTTCACATCACAAATGCAGGATGTTATGCAGCTCTAGAAAAGAGTGAGAATACCTATGAAAGATAGCACTCTAACTATCCATACTATTAACACTATACTAATAATCTAATTAGCTCAAATATTAACAGTTTCATAATTACTTGTCGTATAATTCCATAAAGACTAATCTACATGCATGTTAACTTAGCCAAAGGAGACAATGAATGAAACCTAGGAATGCTAGTTATAAGTGGAATTATAACATCAGATTACCTAATTACAAACATCAATCTAATCCTTCATTCCATACATCTCCTGATTCTCACTCAATAGTCTCTACTACAAGAGGAGAAAATGCATGAAACTTGTCAATCATTTCTATTAACTTAAAAAATTACATATATAGGCCCCCTCTTAGGGTTTTAGCTAGTTACAAATTCATCAATTACATTAACAAAGTACTTGAATCACTCAAAAATCCAACAGTTATCAATTGGAATTCAATACATCAGAGAAAGAAAGCAGATATGATTAGACATTCTCAAAATGATTCATATTCTTCTCTGATCTATTAGTGCCAAATTCATATAATTTGAATCTCAATAGTTATAATAGGTTTAAATCTCTATTGTCAATCTCTTATCAATGATCATGATTAAAGCATGAAAACCCTTTTTACATTCTCTTTATCACCTCTTTGCAACTGTCATTCCTTTGATACCTTTATTCGATGGGACAATGCAATTGATTGATTTTCTCTATTTCATTGTGTTAACCCAAGGTTTCATTTAATCCCTTGTGAATATGTGCACACCTATTGTCACTCCTTTGCTGCCTTCACCACAGGTTATGATTAACCTATTGCAATGATGCAATCACTATCCTAGTTTACTGTTCGCAACTTCACCACTTAAACTCAAAATTAACTTTACCTACTCATGCCCATTCAATAGCTTGAGATTATAATTATTATGTACCCTTCATGGTTTTGCAACTTAAAAACTTTTAACTACTTGATTACCTATGACAATGCAATTATTGGCTTTCATAGCTTTGTAACCCTAATTTCAGACTACTATTAATAGCTTGCAAAGTAGTGATGACCACCTAGAATTATCACTTTCATTGGGTCTCAACTTAACATCTCTGCGTTCTACTAATTGCAGTAACTTAGTGACAATTGCACATTAACCATGATTGTGCTTTCACAACATTAAAATTAACTGCCATTTCTAACCTGTGACCTTGCAATGACCATTTGAGGTTGATTGTTACTACATTTGTCAGGTTGTGACTTGAAATCTTAACTTTTCATTTAACCCTACGATGGTGCAGATACATGCTTTCACTCTATCATTGCCTTAACTCAAGATTAATTCTAACTACCTGGGATTGTGCGATAATTATTTGGCTTAACTTTTATTGCTTTTGGTAGGTCACAATACTAACCTTAAATCATCTTTAACCACCTATGACCATGTGATCACTAGCTTTCACTACTTTGCCATGATAACTCTCAGTTACCTTCAATCACCAAAGAACATGTGATAATTGTTGATCTTCTAAGATATAATGGATGGGAAGATACATCTCTAAGGACCATTATAATTCCATCTTAAAATGTCATATGTGAGTCTCGTCTTCATTTGATGATCAGAATTTAATCTCTGAGCTATTTGACTTGTCAACTTTACAAAGTAGACATGCAAATTAAATATAAGCCATTGATTGAATTTCAAAGAGAGTCATAATGTAACGACCTGCCAAGGGATCCAAAAGAATTAACCTAAAATTTTACTAAGTTTGCCAAACAAATTTTTCTTTTTTAAACAAGAAAGATAATCATGTAGTGCTTGCCCCTAGTTTGCATTTTTATTATCATTGTTAAACTCTTTTAGGGCTAGTTTTATGTTGATGGTTAGCAGCATTGTTTTGAGATTATCAGATATTGTGCTATGGATTCAGTTTATTATGTGATGAGATTACTTAGATTTTGTATTTCATGTATGTATAATGATTATTTTTAGTGTTCGCAATTATTGATGGTGATCATTACATTGCTTTCAGTTATTAATGATGATTAGTAAGATGGTTTATTATAATATGTGTTTTATTATGGATACTTTCCCCATACTTGCATGTGTATGGTGTGTGTGTTTGCTTTGCGTGTTTGCTTTTGTATGGCATGTCTGATGTGGTTAAGGAAGGGAGTCGTAGTCACCTGCTAGTCAGGATCTACATGATGCACCACTTCCTGCCATTGCCTGTTTAGTTTAGTATATATTGTGCTTGTACATGCATGGTTTTTTATGCAGGTTGCAGGTACCTGGTATCGACTTCCCTGAATTGCCAGGATGAGCGTACCCTATCACACTATCTCAATGATAAAAGAGGGGAGATAAATTCTCAAGTCCAAATCCCAACCCCTTAAGTCATTTGTTCTAATTGGAAAATTAGGACAAGTATCTGAGTTGAGTACCCTCCGAATATGTCGGATGACATAAATCGTGATATAAACCCTTGGTTTTTTTGTATGAATTTTGGCTATGATGGGTTTTCATATTTTTACCTTGAGAGTCTTTGATGTATTAAGCCTAATTAAAAGATTTAATTAATGGTTTAATTTAATGGAAAATTAATATGATATTTTAATATTTATTTTATTTAATTAATTGGGAAATTAATTAAATAAAATAATTAAATGAGAAATAAAAGTTATAATATTAAAAGTTGGAATGTGACAATATTTATTTTAATAATAATATGTTTGGAGTTCATTTTTAAATAAATGACTAAATAATATTATTATTAAAGCTAAATAATATTTTAGCAATTAAGTTTTGGAAAATAAAATTTAAAAGTGGAAAATATATTTAAATTATTAAAAGATTCTAGATCTCATGTGACTAAAATATAAATATATTAAGATTGAAAAGTGGAATTATCAAAGTTAGTGCATGAGATTTAATAAATAAATAAATTAAATTGGAAAGAGTAAATTAAATATTAATTTAATTAATATTTGCTCACATAGGAGTTGGCAAATTCTCGGGAGTTGTCATGTAGACAACACTGGAGTTTGCACTCTAAGAATGCATAAGTTGTCTACACTTAGAAGTTAGCATTTTATTTGAGCACATGGTGTCTACAACCTTAAGCCTCATCTAGAAGGTTGGAGAAGACTCATGCTTGGTTGTTATGCTTATCTTCTAGTTGTTTCTAGAGACACTCTAAATGCATCTTAGAGGCCTTTAAATAGAGGCTCTCCTAGTGTGTTTGGACAAGCCTTATGGAAGCTTAATGGAAAATACAAGCTTCAAGCTAAAATGGAAGCTTCAAAGCTTACATGCATTGGAGAAGATTCATATGCTCGTATATTTTCTGTTTGCTTCTATGCTCCTTCTAGCATTTCTAGTCACTTGGAGATTCTCGGTTGGCTTAGATCTTGGAGGAATTGCGAATGATGGAGAAGAAAGGGATTCTCTATGGACTTCTGAGGCATGGCAGATTAGCATCAGTGTCCAGGTGCACTCGTGATATTCACATATTCTCTTTGCACTATTTCTCTTCCTGTCTTCATCGTTTTTGTTATATGTGTTTGAATACTCTCTGTGATTGAATCTACAATTTGGAATTGAAATCTAGATATGTTATTGGTTGAGAAGAAAACATTAGAAAACCCTAGATCCAATTAAAGAGAAATTTGATCTAAACGGGTTTGGGTTCAAATTAGAATCAAAATTGAGAATGATGATTTCAAAGTTATAGTTAGACTTATTGGATGGATATGTTTAGAAAACAATTATTTTAAAAAGAAAAATTCTTAATCTAAGAAATTTGAAAGCTCTTCTTATGTGAAGGTTATATATGTGTTTTATTTAAATATATAATAACTGCATACATGTTGCAGTAATGATGAATGGCAAACTGGATATATATATATATATGTATGTATGTATGTATGTATGTATGTATGTATGTATGTATGCATATATATATACATACATATATATAATACATATATACATACATATGTATATATATATATATATATATATGTATATATGTATATATATATGTATATATGTATATACATACATATATACATATATACATACATATGTATATATATATATATATGTATATATATATATATGTATATATGTATATATATATGTATGTATATATACATATATACATACATATGTACATATATACATACATATGTATATATACATATATGTATATATATACATATGTATGTATATATGTAGATATGTATGTATATATATATATATACATACATATATATATACATATATACATATGTATGTATATATGTATATATGTATGTATATATGTATATGTATGTATATATATATATGTATATATATATGTATGTATATATATATATATGTATATATACATATATACATATATATTTATATATATATATTTATACCTATACGGATATTTACATATATATATATATATATATATATATATATATATATATATATATATATATATATATATATATATATATATATATATATATATATATATACATTTTAAAAATTTGAATCGCGTATGCTAAATGACGTCATTGGAAATGTTTTATAAAAAAAATTTAAAATTTGGGGAGGGGCAGATTTATCCACCCCCTGCCCGCACCTGCCTTTGTTTAATGGTGTCGGCGGTCACCAGTACCCGCTGACGCAGGTACTGGGACTATCGTCGCAGGCCCTACGTCAGAGGGCAGGGTTGCACGGCTTGCCCGTGCCATAGCGATTATAAATTCGCTTAAACAAAACACTCTCCCAATGATTTTTAAAGAGCTCGGCATGTATAGATATTAAGTTGTGTTATATAATATTATTTGTAATTCGATATTATTATATGTATATATATATGTGTGTGTATAAATGTATGCATATATATAATTAATTAATATTGTAATTCGACTTTGTAATTATTATGAAGTATTGGATATTAATCGTTATATATATATATATATATATATATATATATTATATATACATATATATATATATATATATATGTATATATAATTATATATATATAATATTAGTAAAATTTTGTTTAAGTTATTAATCGAATTATTGAAAATTCAATAAAGTAATATAGTTAGAATTTATAATTACTTAATTAGTCTAAAGACTAATAAGAATGTTCTAAATAAATTAATGGAAGATTTTAACAGAAACGATTGTAGATAGAACTGATGGAAAGAGATATATTTATTAAATAATTTGGAGATGGTAATTTTATATTATGAGATGATTTTAAATTAAGTAATTCAAAATTTATTGATATTGGACAATGGGTCATTACTACATCGTTATAACATTGTTATGTTAATGTTAATGCGTTCGAATTATTAGGTATCTTATTGTTATACCTTAATCGTACTACGAGTAAGTTAAATATTAACTAATGAAGTCATGTAAAGATTCTCTAATAATAATAGTTTTGATGAGTTTATTATTTATTAATGTTTGTTGGGTCTAACAAACTAATAATAAATAATGGTTTTCAATAAATTTGGTTAGATTTAATCTAGTGAAGATTATTTAATGATTAAAGTTTTGTAAAGATACTAGTTTTTAGTATAATTGATTTAAATCAATTGATGTTCATTAGGTTGTCAATATAATTATATGCGATAGAGATTTAACTTGAAATGATTATCATTAATATGAAATTGTTAAGAAAGTATTAGTATGACAAATGTGGTCATTACAGAATTATTATTAAGATTTCCAATATAGCTTGTTATTAACAAGTTATTATCTATGTATATTAGAGATTTGAGTTATAGTTGACTTTAACGTACAAATTCTAGTTAGTAATTAGTTAACTGATATTAATTAGAACGTTGCTATGGTTATGCAATTATTAATTAAATCAATTGATGAGAGTTAATTAGATTTAATAATTAAGTTATGTAATGGAGATTTAATTAATATAATTCTTTTAATGAGAGTGTATAAATATATTGATATCAAAGTTGATAGGCCTTATTCTCATGACTTGAATAATAACCTTAGATGTTTTAATGGTGAGACTTCATAATATTGAATTGGAAACTATTAGATGTTAATAGGTCATGGATTGTGTACCTATGTTAATTGGTTGATTTAATTGATCATTTTAATAAAATTATAATCTTCTTATTCGAAGACTAGTAATTGACTTTCTTACATTTTGACGAATAATGATCCTTTGATTTATGTTGGAAGTTTAAGTAACCTTAAAAGAAGAGTTAATCAATTAGAATATGGATCATGGTTAAATATAGAGAACAATTTAATTAGAGGACAGTGATGATCAGTTTAGTGAATATTTATCCTTAAGTTATTCTTAGAATGAAATTCTTAATAATGGAAGGATAATGCTATCGGGGAACAATTGGGTTGACTTGTAGGTCAAATGATGAAACTTAGACACTTGAAGTATACTTGAAAATGGAAACTAGAAACCCCTACACTTGATTCAACTATGAGATAATAGCAAAACCAAAACATGTGTCTGCATCGTGTATTCTATATGCTTCTTGTTTTGGGTTAACTAGTGTTGACCAGTCCTAGGTTGTTACCAGAGGCTCGGGGGTTATGAGATGTGTTGGCATGTTGATCTTATTTGGTCTTGATCTTTATAAGCCCAACCATGGTATGTGATCGTATGCTCTATGAAATGTTTGTATTTACTGATTGTTATTGTTCATCAGTCTTCATGTGTGAAGCTGAGATGTATGTGTATGAGACACTTGAGCTAATCATTTTTGAGTCATTGATCAGTTATCCTTGAATTATTTTCTAGTCACCATGATGGGACTAAAATGTGAATTTATTTTTTGATGATGTCATGTTGCGACATGTTTGACTCAACCATTTTAGAGTCTTTGATCAATATGATTTTGAGATATTCTTGCTTGCTTGTTGAGAACCAATGGATGTGATGATTTATTTTGGTTATTGAGAACCAATGGATACTTATGATTATCAGTGATGCCTTCAGTTGCCAATAGAGAACTGTTGTGGTCATGATTTTCTATGGATGCTTTTTCAGATGCTCATGGAGATTTGATGATTCTTATCTTGGTGATTTGATGAATCTTATTGTAGATATTTGATGCTTTTATCATGGATATTTGATGATTCTTTTTATGGATTATCTTTTGGATTTCTTTACAGTCGCTTGTATAGGATTGTGGTGATTTATGATTCCATGAGCATTAGGGTAGGTAATCTACTTGTAGTGTCGGGAAGTGGCTTGCAATGGGGGTCGGGGCCCTAAGTGGCTGCCAGGGTAACTCATTGTAAGTTTGGTTAATAAGTGATAACATTTACATACTAAATGGGGATTAAATGAACCTAAAAAGATAATTGTTTTGATGTTCTTGCCCATGCCTTGAGTGCTTGTACAGGCTAGGATGGGAGTAGTGAGAACGCATGGTTGCGACCTTGCATTCCATAGTATGCCTTGTCAGTATGAGAGGATACTAGTGGCCGCATGAGATCTGTATGGACCCGTGGAGTTTAGCTAACTGCCAGGGTAACTTGAACGAGATAAATGTGATGACACTTTCCCGCTTGCAGAGTAGGTTTCTTACATGTCATTGTGTGCCTCTGGGAAGTAGATGTCTATTTTGTGATTATAACCTTTGATTTAGTATACTTTTAAGATTCCTGGACTTATAGAGATATGTGTTATGGATAACCTGTTTGGGACTTGAGATTATCTCCTCAACACGGTGAGAGTGGACCACTTAGGTTCCACGCGGTCGGGTGGTAGTGTATTTTCCACTCTTATCATTTGAGATCTGTCGGAGACACCGTGGCTGGAGTATTATTGGTTGGTATTTATCTTCATTCTATTCTTGGAGCATTATGATAGATGATATACCTTATGATGGATGTATTTACTAGTAAGTTCTTGTATTGATGATATGCACATGTTAGTTGATGATATATTATGCTTTGCTTTGCATGTTAGTAGGATGTTTTAGGAGTGACATTCCTACTATGATAATACCGATGATCTCTTCAGTGCTTTAGAATGTTACGCACGGAGGGATGGCTAGGATCCATGATGGTCTAATGATGCTATTTACGGTTGGGAGGAACCGTGCACTTAGTTAGTTATGTTTGTGATATATGGTTATCTTTTATGATGGATGTTTATGTCTTTTGTGATGATGTATCATGTATGGTTTATGGTCTCATTATGTTATTGCATCATGGATTAATATTGGATGATGATATACTTTATTTACATGGATGTTTATTCTTTTAAGCTTTTCATACCTTGTAACATGTATAGTGGATGATTGAGCAATCTAAAATGTACACTTGTATATGGTTTAAGAACATTGGATGTATCCTTGTTATTTCATTGTTAAGGATGTAATGTTAGATGAATAAGTTATGATTAGAAGTAATTCAACATTAAGGGATCTTTAAAGAATGTAATCTGTTATGTTATGTTATTTTTAGTTGGATGTTACTATTGCTTCTACAAGTGTTGTGTATGGTTTTACTTTCATGTTTTAAAAAAAATTGTTTGGAAAACTTAGTGGAATTATTTGGATCCCTTGGCGGGGCATTACAAATCATATACATCAAACACATAGTAGTGAAAGTAATAACATACATACAACTAAAAATATTCATAACAAGTTACATTCCTTAAGGATCCCAAGATGTTGAGTCACATTTGATCTAATTACTACTAAGTCTAACCACTACCCCATCCACATGAAAGAATAAACAGAAAGTCCAATGTCCATATTACACATTTGTTCCAAATGCCTCTTGGCAATTAAATTTGGAATGCTCAATCATCCACTGTACATGACACAGGGTATGAAAGGCTTAAAAGGATATACATGTGTGAAAATGAAGTACATCATCCTATTCTAATCCATAATGCAAGTGCAATAAAGTAAATGAAACCAAATTCCATACATGATACATCATCATAGAAGATATAAACATCCATCGTAAAAGATAGCCATAAATCATAAACACTACACATAATTATCTAAATGCACGGTTCCTCCCAACTATAAATAGCATCATTAGACCATTGTGGGTCCTAGCCATCCCTCTGTGCATAACATCCCAAATCATCGAAGAGATTGTCAGTATTATAATAGTAGGAATGTCACTCCTAAAACATACTATATCATATGCAGAAAAGAATCTAGCATGCTACAACATATGCATCAGAAATCTAACCATGGAAAATAAAGCATAAGATAAGTAAACACATCATCTATCATATGCTAATCATTAATATAAGGATATGTGTCCATCATCATAATCCAAGAATAGAATGAAGATAGATGCCATCAAGAATGCTTCAGCCACGGTGTCTTAGATGGATCTCAAATGGTAAGAGTGAAAAGCACTACCACCCGACCGCGTGGAACCTAAATGGCCCACTCCCACTGCGCTGAAGAGATAATCTCAAGTCCCAAATAGGTTATCAAATCACATGGCACAAATACTCTCTAAGTCCAGGAATCTTAAAAGTATACTAACTCAAAGGTTCCAACATAAAAGGTCGACACCTATACCTAGAGGCACACAAGACACGTAGGAAACCTACTATGTAAGCGGGAAAGTGTCATTGCATGGATCACGCTAGAGTTACCCTGGTAGTCTCTCAATAGACCCCAACCCCCTAGTGATCCCTATGCGGCCACTAGTATCCTCTCATACTGATGAGGCACACTACGAAATGCAAGGTCACAACCAAGTGTTCTCTCTACTCCCATCCTAGTCTATACTAGCACTCGAGGCATGGGTGAGAACATACAATTATCTTATTAGGTTCATTTTAATCCCCATTTAGTGTAAATATTTTCACTTATTAAATAACTTACAGTGAGTTACCCTGGCAGCCACTTAGGGCCCTGGCCCCCATTGCATGCCACTTCCCGACACTACAAGTAGATAACCTACCCTAGGCTCATGGAATCATAAATCACAAAATCACCTCATTCCTATACAAGTGACTAGAAAAATACCAAAAGATAATCCACAATAAGAACATCAAATCTCCATGAGCAACTTAAAAGCATCCATTGATAATCATGACCACAACAGTTCTCTATTAGCAACTGAAGGTATCAATGATAATCACAATATCCATTGGTTCTCAACAAGCAACCAAAAAGGCATATCAAGCAAATGATACTGATCAAAGACTCCAAAATTGTTGAGTCAAAACATGTCACATCATGACATCATCAAGATCAAATAAACACTTCAGTCCCATCAAGGCAACTAGAAAGTAATCCAAGTATAACTGATTGATGACTCAAAAATGGTTAAGTCAAGTATCTCAAATACATACATCATAGCTTCACACAAGAAGACTGGAAAGCAATAACAATCAGTAAACACAAACATCTCATAGAGCATACCATCACATTACCATGGTTGGGTTTTAAAAAGATTGAGATCAACATTAGCATGACATCACAAACACATAACCCTTGAGCCTCTGGTAGACGTCCTATGACTGGTCAACAATCTAGTCAACCCCAAAACACATATAGCATAGAGAAACAAGATACAAACACATGTTTTGGTTTGCTTTTGCAATCACATGATTAAGCCAAATATGAGGTTTCCGATTTTGTTTCAAGTATATTTCAAGAGTATAAGATTCTTCATTTAATCTCCAAGTCAACCCATCTATCTTTTTCGAATAAAACATAGAATTATCCCTCCATTATTTTAAAACAATTTTCTAAAATAATCAGAAGGTACTTATTTACTTATTTAAATCATTGAACTAGTTCCCATTGACTTTTAATAAAATCATTGCATTATTTTACTATAATCAATGTTACTAATAATTAAATGAAACTCCCTTAATTCCAAGAGCATCTCCCATTATTCAAATCATAAGAATAATACTTATCAACTTTCAAATAATTAGTTTACAATTTCCTTAAAACACTTCAAGGAAAATCATTTATTTAAAATAATTTTCATTGATTTTAAGTAAAATCAATCTCATTAATAATTCAATTATTTATTCCAATAAACACTTATTAATATCTCTTTTCTTTTAATTTTCCCTCATTTAAAAAATCCATTTACTTAAATTGACTAATAATTAATTAGACTCCTTCTACTTTTAACTAATCTTAATTTAATTTAATTTAATTAGGTTAGTTAATAAATCATATAAAAATAATGCATAATAATAAGATTCTATTTTAATTCGAACCCAAACCCGAATCAATTTCCAAATCTTGATTCGACTAAGGGAAGATTGCAATAATATTTTTAATTCCCATAACTGGATGAAACAATATGCATGCCCAAATCACAAAATTGAAGGTTCATTCATAGAGAATTATTCAGACACACATAACAAACATGAAGAAGACAGGAAGAGAAAGAGTGTAATAAAATATGCGAAATAATCATGAGTGCCTACCTGGACACTGATGCTAATTCGCTACTCCTCAGAAAATTGTAGAGAAGCTCCTCCTCTCAAAACCTTCTCCTTTTTGAAAATTCCTTCCTTCTCCAACATTCGCAATTCCTTCAAGAACCGAAACCCCCCTCCACCCCCCTCCCAAGTGACTAGGAGTGCTTGTAGAAGCATATGAGGATGTCCATACACACTACGAGAGCCTATATATAAAGGCCTCTAAGATGCATCTAGAATGTGTTTAGAAGAAAGTAGGAGATAAGCATGAAAACTAAGCACATAAATTCCATAATAAGAAGATAAAGATGATGAGGTGTCTAGAATGTTGTAGACACCATGTGCTTAATTAGTACGCTAACTCCTATGTTGTAGACAACACGTGCATAATTAGAGTGCAAACTCCTATGTTGTCAACATGACAACTCTCAAGAGCTTGCATACTCCTATGTGAATAAATATTAAAGCGATGCATATTAATTTATTTAATATTTGCTTTACTCTTTTTAAATTACAAATCTCATGCACTCATTTTATTAAATCCACTTGTTTTATCTTAATATATTTTAATCACATGCCGCATCACGTGATCTAGAATCTTTTAATAATTTTAATATCTTTTCCACTCTTAAATTTATTTTTGAAACTTTAATTGATAGAATATTTATTAACTTAAATAATAATATTATTTAGCAATTATTAAAAATGACCTCTAAAATATTATTAAATAATTATTGTCATGTTCCAAATTTAAACTTATAACTTTTATCTCCAAATTTAGTTCTTTTTATTTAATTAATTTCCCAATTAATTAAATAAAATAAAATATTAAAATATCATAATAATTTTCCATTAAATTAATTCATTAATTAAATATTTTAATTAGATTTAATTAGTAGAAAATACCCCAAAGACTCATAAAGTAAAATACAAAAACCCATCATAGCAAAACACATACAAAATCAAACTAAGGGTTAATATCACGAATTACGTCATCTGACACATTCAAAGGGTGCTCGACTTAGATACTTGTCCTAATTTTCAATTAGGACAAATGGCTTAAAGGGTTGGGATTTGGACTTGAGAATTTATCTCCCCTCTCTTACCATTGAGATAATGTGATAGGGTACCCTCATCCTAGCAATTCAGGGAAGTCGATACCCGGTACCTATAACCTGCATAAAATCCATGCATGTACATACACAATATATACTAAGCTAAACAGACAATCACAAGAAGTGGTGCATCGTGTAGATCCCAACCAACAGGTGACTATGACTCCCTTCCTTAACCACATCAGAAACGCCATACAGAAAGAAAACAAACACACACACCATACACATGCAAGTATGGGGTAAGTATCCATAAGAAAACACATATGATAATAAATCATCTTACTATTCATCATCAATAATTGCAAACACTGTAATAATCATCATGCGTACATGAAATATAAAGTACCAAGTAATCTCATCATATAATAAGCTGAATCTGAGACAATATCTGATAATCTCAAAATAGTGTCACTAATAATCATCAACATAAAATTGTCCTAAAAGAGTTCGGAAAAAATAGCAAAAATGCAAACTAGGGTAGGCACTACACCACCTTTAACCAAGTTCTTTCATCATTTTTGATAATTTATCTACTTCTCTTGCATTCAATCTGACTCCTCTAGTTTCCATGGTGTTCCTATGATCAGTACCCTGGTCCTGAGTTTTGATCCAAATGTTTTTAGTCGCCATCTATTCTAAATACAATGTGATTTCTTCCTTTAGATGTATCATGTCTTCAATGAAATATTTGATCATAGAGTTAGGTTTTTAGAACAACTTTATTCTCATTTGGGAAATGCATAAACTTACTCTCCCTTTCCTAATCACCTAATATGAACCAATGCATTAGATTGCTTTTAAATGCCCACCTAGGTGTACACAAAAGAATAGATGAGAAGAGAGGTCCCTTAAAGGAAATATAGACACAAACATGACATCACATTGACTCAATCCTAATCCTAGAAGTTTGAAAACTATATAGGACTAAAATCATGGCAACATGCTACTCTATCAATCTTCACAGACTTATTGCTATGTTGACATCAATGATAGACATAGTCATGAATGCAACATATCAATAATAATACATGCTCACCAATGCTTAGGATACTCCCCAAAAGTAATACCATTAGTATTCGTGCTTACATGTTCATGCCCTTCTTCATTCTTTTGGGGCATCATGAAAACAATCATATGATAAGATGTAAAAGAAAAAACCTGTGGGGCTTTAAGTATAGGTGCTTCTTTAATAGCTCTTTTTATATTTGCAAAGGTTTGTAAGGCCTCATCATCCCAAACTAAATCAAATTCTTTTATTAACATTTTTTACATTGGCTTAATAATTTTAGCAAAATTAGACATAAATCTTTTGACAAAATTTATCTGACCAAAGAATAGTTGTATTGCTTTGACTATCTTTAGAATTTTTGTATTATCAATAGCTTTTACTCTATTAGGATCTATTTTGACACCTTCATTGGAAACTATATGGTCTAATAGTTTTCCTTTTGTTACTCCAAATTGACACCTCTTTGGATTGAGAGATACTCCATATTCAAGAGCTCTCTTGAAGATTTTTTCTAAATGATTGCAATTTTCTTTGCATGAGTTGTCAAATTGTCCTAATAAATAGCCAAAATGTGATCAATTAGACCATCAAATGCAATATCCATGGCCCTTTGAAATGTTTCCCATGGATTGGTTAGGTGAAAGGCATCCTAGCATATACATGTGTCCCCCATGGAGTAGCAAATGTCATTTTATATTGTTTGGCCTCTTTAAATTTTACCTGATTATATCCAAAAAATCCATCCCTCATAGATAAAAATTCATTTCCTATAACATTTTGTAACAAAGTCTCCATATTTGGGAAAGCATAGTTAACTTTTAATGATGATATATTCAAACTCCTAAAATCAACACATAGCCTTATATCACCATTCTTTTTTCTGATTGGTACCAAATTAGAGACCCATTTAGAATATCTTATTGGTTTTATTATCCCAACATCTATCATTTTAATCAATTCCTCTTTTCATTTTTTCTTCTAGCATTGGGTTTATGGGACGTTGCTTTTTCCTAAATGGCTTTGCATATGCTTTTAGAAGAATTTAATGCTTAAAGAGATCTTCTCTATATGCTTTAAGATCATCACATGTCCAAGGAAAAAACATGTCTATACTTTCTTAGTAAAGCAATTGGACCTATTCTAAATTTCTTTGATATTTTTTTAACAATAAATGCCTCTCTTGGTGAACATTCATTCCCTAAATTAATCTTTTCAACTTGATCTTCTATCATGGAAGGGGTTCATGTCTTGATCATTTCATGCTCATTAAAAACTCTTTCTAATGTGACCAATCATTTAGGTATTTTGTTAGATTTAAGCTTAATTGTCTCATTACCCAAAATAGTGTTCTTTCCATCCTAACTTTCCACTAATCCGTTCCAATAAATTTTAGTATCTTGGTAATTTTCCTGATATGTTAAAAACTTTAAAATATCCTTGTCATCTTCAAAAACCTACCAATAATGAATATTGTTTGGTATAGATGGCCTATTTTTTTATTTCTACCTAAATTAGATCTTGTAATGATATGTCAAGATGTTTAACAACTATATTCGCCATTAAATCAACTAGGTAATTATCACTCATATCTATCCAATTGATTGAAAAGGCATCAAAATGATCAATTATATCCCATACAAAATTTCTATGTATTTTTTAATCTAGAACATTTGGTTACAAATTTCTTCCTTATTTGGCATACAATTAGCTTATAATCACCAAACACTAATAAAAATTCAATTTTATGATGTTTTATAATTTTAATTCCCAAAATTAATGCTTTATATTCAACAACATTATTGGTACATTCAAACTTAAGTAGGAATACATAGCTAGAGATTTTACCTAAGGGGGATGTCAAAATTATTCTACCATTTCTTTCCTTACTACATGCTCCGTCAAAATGAAGATGCCATTTCCTTCATTATCCTCCTACATAAACATACTATAATGCCCTATATTCTAGATAGTTTTATTAACATTTATTTAAAACTTATTTATATCAATTTGACAAAAAAATATTTTTATATCAGGGTGAAAATGTTCGATGATATATTCAAATCTAGGTTCTTTATTAATTCTTATATCCTTACCATTTTATAGGAATTGTTGCATAAGATAAACTCAATTATATATGCCCCCAACTAGATTTTATTCTTGCCTTGAGAGTAACATACCATAGGAAGTCAGGACATCAACCACAATTATGTCAATCTTATATGAAACAAACAGGACAAGAGGGGAACCTGAAGTCAACATTCTTAATAACCCCAGTTACTGGGAAAGACCTATTATCCATCGCATAACACTTTGTATAAGGTACGTCTCCTTTAAATCCTAATTGAATCATAACTTTAGTAAGAAAAATTTTCATAGCAGCTCTTGAATCTATCATACAGTTCCTAACTAGCTTATTATTTATAAGAAGAGTCAAGTAAAAGGGGTCAACTTGAGGGATGGTCTCATTTACATTAGTCCCTAAATAAATCACTAGTGTGGTCCCTTCGACATGATTCTTCTCATGAATTTTATTAGTTTCTGATATAATATTTAGAAATTTCTTGTCATATTCAAGATTTTTTACTATTTCTAAGAATGGGACATAAACCTTTAATTGAGATAGAGCATTAGAAATAAAAGAGTTACTCACCTATTGCTTACTTGGTACCTGCTGATCTATTTTTGGTGTTTGTTGTAAGGTGCTTTGAGAAGGCTTACTTGATGAAATCCCTTTTTTTAGAGTGGGATTATCATCTCCTTTTGGGTCTAGATTAATCATTATATTCCTCAATCTATAGTTACTCTTAGCCTTTTCAACTATTGTAGTTGTGAGAGCTTTTCTTTCTTCAATTGTAGTAACTCGTCTAATTGATTCATCATTTGAGAGAACTTGTTGATCTGAGTATCTCATCCTTCATGCATCAACATCTGACACATATTCATCCTTTAAGGAATCTTCACCCCAAAAGGGTTCTTAGGAAAAATCATTCATTTTTTATTCATGTTTGGAATGAATGTTATTCTCACATACACTCCTAGCCACTAAACATTATTCTGGAGAATGTGGCATTCTACATACTCCACACCATGAACCATTCTTAGCATAATGATTATTTCTCTGAAGTGGATCAGGAGTATCACTACTCTTGGTAGGCTTACCATCTTTCCATGATGTGGTATATAGCATGTCCCACATCCTATATCTTTCCTTATTATAAGGTTTTTTTTTTTTTATTCATTCATTCTTATCCTTCACATGCAAATATTTAATCATCTTGAGGATCTTTTCAATCTTATCTTCTTCCCTATTTTGATTAGATGCTTTGGGATCAAACAACCTAGGATCTTCTCTATTTCCAACCCTACCTATGACATTTTTTTATCATTTTCAATTGTCATATCCACTTTAAAGGTTTCTTGTGATGTATTAGGTCTATGAGACCTTATCTCATAATGTGTCTTGCTTTCAATGACACATAAGTAAAAATTTATGAGAAAGGAGTCAATAGGCCTAATGTCTTGAGGTATTCTATTCAAGACTTTATTGAATATTTTATTAAACTCAAATAGTCTCATTAGAATTCTTCTTCATACTAGTCAATTCATGACACATAAAAGAAGTGCCAGTATGGTTCCCAAATTGATTAAGGAAAAAGTCTATAAAATCATGCCAACTAGTTATATAATTTTCAAGCAACCCCTTGTACCATTCTGCAACATCATTGGTTAGAAATTGAAAAAAATAATTATGAATACATCTTCATTATGTCCCTCTAATTCTTTAATGCTAATTTTAAGATTAGTGACATGTATTTTGCAGATTGATCTCCTTCCCCAGATAATTTAGGTATAACACTTCTCAGATAATTGGATATAAGATTAGGGCAACCTATTATTCCTAAGAAATCTAGTTTCTTATATCATTCTATGTTCATAGGGGCTCTCACCCCATTGGTTATTTTGATTAAAGTTAAACCTCCTCACATTATTTTGATTGTTAACATTATTATTCATCCAATTTTTCCTTCCTCTTGCCTAGTTTTTATTTCGGTCAACAAAATTATTCTTTTCTTCATTATTATACAATGAATTTTTATGCATAATATTGAAAGAGGAATTTTTATTTTTATGAGGGGTGTATTTGGATGACTGGCCTTTATATTTATTTTCCTTTTATTTAGTATGCTTCAGTGTAGTAATAACATCTCTACTCAAGCTGACCTTTTCTAGTAATTCTTCAGGAACTCCTCTTAATACCTTTGTAGCCCTTCTTGAAGACTATACAATTTCTAATACCTCCATAATCTTTGGAGAATCCTCATTTATTTCTTCTTCATCTTCTTCTTCACATGATTTATGGACAACTTGGTGGGCTTCAAATTGCCTTGAGTCCCATTCAAAAATGATTTTTCTTCATGTTGTGTATCCATTTGATCATTATCACACAAATATTTTTCTCAATCTCCAAAATTTTTAAATCTAGTTAACCACATATCCACTAATTGCTTATCTTTTCTTCTTCTTTTTTGTTGAGTATATTGTAAATATTTTATAGATTGTACAAACCTTCTTACCCACATAAACTTCAAGGATGAATTTCTGTTACTTATTCTATTCTCAAGTACAAACAATTGAGTAGACAAACTAATAGAGTCACCAAATTTTCTTCAATCAAAATTCACTCTAATAAAGTGCAAAAAGAAATAGTCTGTACCAAGTCTTCTAAGTTCTTGCTCCAATAAAGTCACAATTTTACTTTCTCAATTTACTAGTCTATAAAACTAAAAATATTTTGGTAACTACACAATATGAATTGTGAGCAACTCTCCCCAATAGAGTCGCCAATCTGTTGGTGCACAAAATTGTTGGATGACTTCATACAAGCTTGCCTACTCAATGCTGGGAAACTCAACATAATTTCAACCAATGAAGAATATTGAATCCTAATTTTATTCAAGCTTCACACTTCAAGATGTACAAGACCTAGGTGGTTGTAGCTTAACTTGTAATGAAGTAATGATTGTGATTGTAGAGTTAGCAATACTCTTGAGTTGGAAAAGGTTCTCAAGGAGAAATTGATTATAATAATAAATGTTTGTAATAAAAGGGGAAGGTTTCAAACAAAATATAGTATCATATGAAATAAAGTTGATACCGATTCTTTACTTTAACAATTATTGAATTAATTTTATGTCTTAGAGACGAGCGTGCCACCATCAACTGATAAGCAGCCAAACTAAGAGATTTTAACAAGCCCTAAATAATTAAATTTAACTTCAAGATGAATAATGACCAAAAAAATACATAAGAATATGAGTTTTATTTCCAACAATTTGCCTCAATTTTATTCTGCAAATAGTATAAATCCAAGAGAAGTTTAAATTCAGAAAAATCAATGATCAATTCCCTATCTTTCATAAAAGAATACAATATATTTTATTAATTCAAAAAAATGAGGTAAATTTGGGCTATAACAAGTTGCAATATCTAACTTCCTCTATGTATCCTATATTCACAATGTCTATATTTCTTTTTCTTTTTCTGCCTATCTCTCTATACAAGGCCTTCGTATCCTTTCTTAAAGAACATGAAAAGATGAAAAAAAAACTTCAGGCCTGTTCATCCTAACTAACAAAAAACTAATTCCAACTTGTTACAAATTAATTATAAAAAATAGATCTTAAAAGAGATTATAATTCTCTCATCATATTGTGAATTTCTTTGAAGTGCTTGACCACCTCCTCATCTAGCACTCTGACAAGCATATTAAAAGCTTCCCCTTTTTCCTCTTCCATCAAGATCTCATGAAAGTCACTCTAGTACTAGGCATATTTTGTCTACAAATCCCATTTAGTTGCATACATGTTGTTGATGACATCAAATTGGTCTTCTTCAGTTGGTGCCAACCTATGTTGCATCATTGGCCGAGGTATTGCATTCTCATTGCATGATTGTATTGGTAAACCCACATCTTCTGCCTTGCTACAATAAACATAGAAAATCACACGAGAATGTTTTCCTATAATAGAATAAACTTACCAAATGCCCTTATATTTATGATCAATGCATAACACATTTAATAACCATATTTCCTTCAAATCCTTAGCAAAAGCCATCCTCAATTAATGTTATAGTTGAGAGAAAATTGGATGAATGAAATAAATCCTTGACATAACCTCTTCTCTCAATTGATTAATGAAATAAATGCTCCTTTATAATCCTCAGAATTTGAAATGTCAGAGAACTGTTAGTGTCAAAATTGTGAAATCAAAGACAAAAGATATCTTCATTGTCAAATTCGTGAAATCAAAGTCTCACAAGAGACTCAATTTTGAAATCGCAAAATCAAAGTTTGAGAATTTCATTTCACTAGTACAAAAACAACAATATATTACTAAATAAACCACTAAAAATTGTAGATATGTGAGTAATTTTGATCATGTGACCAATGGTAGTTTATTGCCAGACATTTATCTCCCAACCAAATTTATGACTAAACTATTTTAATCATTGATTTAGTCGTTTATTGTTGTTACTTGGTAGTTTATATAGTAGTTTATTTGGTAATTTTGGTAGTTTATTTGGTAATATATTTGGTAGTTTTTTGGGTAGTATATATGGTAGTATATTTGGTAGTTGATTTGGTAGTATATTTGGTAATATATTTGGTAATTTATTTGGTAGTTTATTTAATCATTAATTTAGTCATATTAGGGCACGATGGAATTGAACCACCATCCTCCTACTTATAAAGCAGGTGCTCTTCCATTGAGCTAGTACCCTTTAAAGAATAATGCAAAAAAATGCAAAGTTGTCTTCCCAACATTAGATCTACCATGATCATGGTCATTGTAACATGATATACTCTTCTCAAAGAACACAAATTTTAGTTATTATGAAAAACAACAATCTAAATCTTTATCAATAACAATTCAACAATTTTAAATTCTTCTATTCAAACATTTTAAAATTATATTTCATGTCAATTACACTTCTCTAAATTCTTGTAGTGATAGACTCTTATAAAATATAATTTGGAGCACTTTGGCCACACACAAGTATTGTTTCTTATGCTAACTTCTTAGAAAAAGATACAAATGATAATGCAATTTATGTCAAGTAATTAGAACTTTGCATTAAAAAAAAACATCAAACTCCATTAAAAAATCACATCTATTAAAAACTATGAAACACAATCAATTGAAATACTCACTTTTTAACATATGGAGGTGTCAAAGGATCAAATATTTCCTCTTCCTTATGTTCAAGTGGGTGCTAAAAGTGTTTATTACACTTGATGTTGGCATTTATTGAACCTTAGTCTACAAACAACACAAAAATAGGAATTTGATAAAAACAAGAGCTCTGAAAGAGTGTGAGTCCCTGCGTTATGTAAAAGTCAGAATGTAAATGAAACAAGTATTAGTTGTGATTTAATAATCAGAAACTATTTTTAAATATAGCACACTTCATGCGTGTGTAAATTGTGTCTTTACAAATAGTTTTTAAATCAAAAGAAATTATAATAGTAATATAATAAAGACTATTTATTATTTTTATAAATATGTAATTTTTCTTTGTTAATATATTTTTGAGATTATATATTTGATAAGAATTGATGAAAACATATAAGAATACATGTTATTGTTATTGTGAACTTTGTACAAAAATTAAAACTCTAGATCATTACTCTTGTAACAACTAAAAGCTTAAAAATAAAAATAAAAATATGGTTTATATATGACTTTAAGCTTCCAATAAAACAATAAATAAAGATAAATGATTAATTTAATCAACCCATTAGAAATAAACTTTTGCATAAGTTCAAAGGCAACACTCTAAAGAAAAAATGTCAAATTAAAACATGAAATGAGTTCATTAAAATTTTTATTTTTATTTTTAAATAAAAAATGGAAATCTTTAAGAAAGAAATGTGACTCCAAGATAATTTCCAGATATTTCTAATATAAAATTAAAATTGGATAAGTCATGTTCATGAATTATATATAAAGAGGGAAATAGTATTAAGTTATTTATTTTGTTATATATGCACAAATAAAAGTTTACATATTAATTTTTTAATTGGAAAAAACTAAAGAGAAAGATTTAACTCTTCCTCTTTGTATCAAATATAAATAATAGTAAATAATATAGTATCCAATAAAATATAAATTTAATTGAACAAAACTGAAATTTTAAATCTTTATATGCAATACTTGTGATGCATAGATTACAAAATGACTTTCATTATCTCTACAATCAACTGCAAATATAAAATTTTAATAGTCCTTTTAACCTCCAAATTTAGAAAACTCGGCTTTGAGGTAGTCAACAACACTTAATATTGGTGAAATTACATCTAATTAGGTCCTTCCTTGCGATAAACCTTTTAAAATGTCTCGGTTAAAATTCTACACCCTTTGCCAGCATACTTTTTGCCCGTGCCAGAATGACAACTTTGAAAGAATGTATGGACATTATTGTTGTTCTGACATGCATGCAAAAAGTGGAAGCATAACAAAATATGTTTGGAAAAATGCCTCAAAGAAATGATTGTGTAGAAGTAGAATTTCAGCCGAATCATCTTGAGCAACTTCTGCAATGTTTTCTCAATTTGCACCAACACCACATTTTTTAAGATTTTCACATAATTTGGGAAAATATCTCAAAATTGTAGGTTTCTATTTCCCATTCAAACCTCACCTCAATCATAGTCGAGGCCAAATCCACCATGAATACAAGGTCCAAGAGCTCTGTCATAATTTTTTCAATGTTGGGAGAATTGGGTTTTTTCTTCAGTGGAGAATCAAAAAATTATCAGCTAGAGCAATCTCGTCTTTGTTGGTGGCCTTTGACAACTTGCTCACAACTCTGATGCCATGCACCCAAATTGAGAAAAAGTGGAGTTACTGGCAACAAGGGTTTTGGGGTGATGAGAATGCATCCAGCAACCATTGATCAGATTTGCCCCTTCCTCGAACCCCTCTCAATTGACAGACCAGCTTTAGAGTAGTGAGTTGGGGTTTGATTACATGCAACTACCTAGAAGTTGTGTCATCCTTCCTACCTCAAGGTTCCAAAATTTTGTACCAACAAGAGAGATGACTGGAAGTTTCCAAGGAATTTTTGATATTTTTTTAATTTAAAAATTTATAAACCCCCAGCTAAATTGGAATCAGCCAATGAGAAAATTGAATTTTGTATTAAGAAATTAATTTTTAAATAAAAGAACTTCAAAATTTAGGTTTCAAATTTTTTTCGTTCCCAAAAAATTAATTGCGAAACATTAGTTCCCTGCCTTATGATTTATAATATATGACTTGAAACATATACATTTTGAGAGAAAATATCAATTGATAGCTTTGCTGAGATTTATTTTTTTCAAGTTTCACACTTTATTTATGGTGTTTGTATCCATTCTACCATCTACCTTTATTATTGACATGAAGAATGATACATTCACTAATAACTCAACATCATATCCATATTCCCTATGTTGTAGCTACATTTTCTAAGAGCATCATGTTCTTCTGTGATTATAATGGTCTGAGTTTGCACGCATATCTTTGATGGCATTGATCATATTGAATGATTTGCTACCCTCTGAGGACCCAATGTTGAAATAAGTGTACCCACGTGCCCTTTGAGCATTAAAAATAATAATTTATGTGCCACAACATCCAACATGTCTCCACCTAAATTCCCATTTGGCAAGCTGATTAAATACCCATCTGATCGAACACTTTGCATGTTTACTTTTTTGAGCTTTTGCAAGTTCCATTCTTTATAAAAGTTCTTCAATAATTTTCTAAACATAATTTTAAAATTTCTACTATGGCTTGAGCTTGAAGGATTAAATAACTATCATATTTGATATGTGCAATGTTTCATGGGCTTAATACTTGCATCTATATCTGTGATCATTACATTCATCAATCTATGTATTATTGAGGGAGGATAGTTGGAAATTTTGTTGGGCTCAACTCATAACTAGCCACTTGCAAATATTCCATTACAAAGACTCTAAAATATATTTGCATATTACATATCCTGTGTAACTATAGCCATCTCATCCAGTAAAAGTACTCTTTCATGACACCTCACATACAATGTCTAATGATTTGACTGTGCACGAATAAATTAAAGGTGGCAAATTGACAGTTAGCTACACATATGCATGTGACAGGTCTTCATTTGTGACAAGCTAACCCCATTACTTTGTCATTTATACCTTCTTTATTCTTCACACATCTATACTTGAGAGTTGAAGGTTCTTCATTTGTTTGGTTAAGTCAATTGTAACTAGTGAACAATATTTCAATATGTCTGGCATTGTTGTGTACAATATTACTTCAAAGTAATATGTGTGACCCACTTGCTACTCACTATTTTTTCATTGTTGTTTGAAATGGTCATTGTTCACATAAATCTGATAACCCTACAACAATGGTGATATTGCCCTTTAGATCAATCTTGGTCAACTTGCTACCGCATGTCAATATTTGTAGTAGTGTGTTATGGATTCCTATTTATTTCATCAATGATCTACAAACTATATATACCTTCAATGGAATCATCCTCTATTCATCACTATTGACTATTACTGATGTTCCTTGCTATATATTCTTCTTTCACAAGATGATCTATAATAATTTTGTTGCACTTATCCAATCTATAAATTCTTTTACAAGAATTTTCCTTTGATTCCACTCAATCAAAATGAGCATCAACTATAATTTTATTTCTCTGCACAATAATCTGCATTATACACACTATGCTTGACACTCTAGTATCAAGTTTTATGACCTAAATACTATGTCCTTTCTAGATACATTTCTTTTTTACATCTCATTAACTAATGGAAGTACATCACAAACATAAAGCAACACACCGCACAATAGCAGCTAGGTTAGAAAGCATTGCAAATGACATAAGGAAGAACATGTTGCAACCCATCGTCATCATCAATGCAGTATGAAGAGTGTAGCAATATCAGTATAGCTCCTCTCCTTGACTGTGTAAGTGTACCACTTCAAACACATGCACATAATAATGATGCAATTGACACCATTCTGTCACACTTAGTGCTACACTCCACTCTATCTGAGAGTACAAGAACTAGATCCACATTTGTTTATGTCCCAACCACTAAAGTGACCGAATCTTTATTCTTTTTCACCTGTTCATAATTTGGTTGCAATAAGTCCTGTCTGTAAAGTACCACTATCACTAATTGACCCTAAATATGAACTTTCACCACAGAATTTTGTAAAAAAATAAAGGTTTCATCAATTGAATTACTGGTTCTGTACAAATTGGGATATGTGTAGTTAGAATGCTGACAAAGGTTAGTGGGCTTGGTTCTATGCCTTCTAATAAATGGTCCAAAGGATTATCGACAAGTCTGGTTTGAGAGAATCCAACAATGATTGCAATCCTTGAGACAACATTCAAATGACGTGTCTCATTAAAAAGCTTCAAAGCCTTATCAAGAGCTCCAATATCAACATATCATGTAATCAATGTATTCCATGAGACTACATCAAGGTTATGCATTGTGTTGAATAACTTGTGTCCCTTTTCTATATATGCACATTTCATGTACATGTCTAGGAGAGAAGTCACAAGTACAACATCCCACAAATGTTCTCTCACTTATTTTTTAGTTGATCTCCATACCTTGTTCCAAATCTCCCATTTTAGCACAAGATGTGAGGATGCTCCCATTTTGTGCATATCAAGCAATGATTAAAGTCCACGAGACTACATTCAGCTAAGGTATTTCATTGAAAAGCATAAAAGCCTCATCAAGAAAACTCTGTTTGACATAGCCTATTAGCAAAATTATAGGTGGGAGTCCTAGGCTATTAAATATTCAAACTATAAAAGTGTTGTAGTTACCGCCAACCTATAGTTGGACATAAATTATCAGGCCTTATGTTTGAGAAGTTGGCACATTATTGATATTTGGTGTTCATCTATGGTTATCAACTGGCTTATAATGTGTGGGAGAATATTGAGTCATATTATGAGCTTGGAAATTAATTATTCCTATGAATTAAAACACTTCCTATCAGAAAACATTGCTTAAAATAAAGGATTCATTCACCTATTCTTCCCATAATGAGATATTAATTAGAATATTGATGTCAAATATTATTGGGATTATTTATTGTTTGAGGAATTAATGAGAAGGACTGAGCTTCTTAGAAGATATATAGAGGCAGAGCATTACGACTCTCCCTGTGAAGACATTCAAGAAAAAGAGACATTCAGAATACAAATGGTATGTCATTGTCTATTAAATTTTCATAATACACTGACACAAAGAAATCAGTTTGGGAACATTAATTAATAAGCTTACTAGATATTTGGAAGTAATACTAAGAAAGAGAAAAAAAAAAACATCTTCGACACCAGCAGAAGCAGATATTGCCATTACAAAATTTTAGAGGTTCTGGAAAAAGAGAATTTGAAAACTAGAATAGAAACAAAAGAAGAATAAGCAATGGTTCACATCCTCCTGCAGTTCAAGAAGAAATGCCTCTCGCATTTACAGGGTAAGTAATTCAATCATTTCCATCACCTTGTCTCTTCATTTTTTAGGGTTAGCAGAGTTGTGAAGGAATAAAATCTACTTCAATTTTGAACCATGGGTGTTTCAAACTAAGTCTTCTTGGAGATAAAAATTGCTAGTTGTAATAGTGGTACAACAAGAATTAACAATTAGATGGATTCTGAGCGCATGACATTTGGCCCATAATCGCTACAATGTAGCCATATTAAGAATTCATATTTTGGAAGTGATTTGAAAATAGATGTGCGATAACACTAAGGAATTTAAAATAGCTGAGGCAACATTTAGTTTAAGTGAATTATCATGTCTCATAGAAAAAACTAATTGAGGAAATCTTGCTATGTGGTTTAATGCAGGATATAATATGATATTTGGCATTTCATAGGGGGATATCACAGATATCCAGAAGCTACAACACAAATTTTTATAAGAAGAATATGGCTACCCACATATATATTTACCAACAATTATAGTTCAAGACTACTAAAGTGTTAAAGTTAATCAATGTCTTCAACAGGAGAATATTTTTAGGTGGGACATGAGTCTTTGGCATGAAGAAGAAATCATCCACAGGCCACCTACTAAGAGAGTTGTTTAATCTATGAAATTATGAGCATTCTCTTTCATTATTGTGGGTCTTATTGTAGAAGACCAAACTCAGAAGAAAAAATCTAACATACTGAAGAAGAGTTCAGTGAGTCAATATCAAGTTATTGCATGGTGCCTGTATATGAGCAATGTTAGTATGCTAATAGAAACTAAATTTAAATAAAGCTTCTACAAACTAAACAAAATACATAAACTTCAAGATAGACTAAGATGAGCTCTCAATTGAGAATATGAGCCATTAATGGACTCTCTCAATAAGAAGCTCTCTTGTTGAGTAGCTTTGTCTAAATAGATAGGATGTATGCTCAAGCTTTTTGCTTCAAAAAGGGCTTCAAATGGAGTTGGAATTTGGGTGTGAGTGTATGGTTTTGATGTAAAATGGCTTCTTAAAATGGCATTATGACTTTACTTCATGGATTGTGTTATTTTTCAAAGGGGAAGGATCCAATTTATAGGCAAGAGGCTTGAGGGATTGAGGGCTAAGATGCAAGGATGGGAAAAAGCTCATGGAGGGCTCAGATTGCATGAGAAGAGAGCACATGGATTGTGTTTCCTTACAGCCAATCAGGGAGTGACACATGTCATAGGGTGAAAGGATGGAGGAAAGGGGAAGGATGAGTCAACAAAAGAGGCTCAAGGGATAAAATCTTCATAAAGATCCTCATAATGGCTTGTAAGAGCAATAAAAGGGCTTGGAAGAGTCATTTATGGCCTAGTGGGCTTCATAAAGTTTTATGGTTGAGATATTTTGAGGGAGATGAGAGCAATTTCGACTTGGGCTTGATTAGGAGGGTTTTAAGCTTGCTTAGGATTGTGCAAATGATTAGAGGATGGATTAGGATGGTTTAGGATTAGCTTAGGGATAGGCAAGTGGATGGCATTTAATGAGGGTGGGTGAAGGAGGAGATATTTGTTAACTTTGGCTTGAGTTAGGAAGTTTTAACTCATGTTTAGGGAATGTTACAAGGTTAGGAGGGGATTAGGATTAGTTTTAAAGACATCTTCTAGAAGAGTCTAGACTTTGGATGAGGATAAAGACTTTCTAGAATAGTCTAGAATTTCCTAGGATGAGGATGAAGACTTTCTAGAAGAGTCTAGAACTTCTTAGGATGAGGATAAATTAGATTTTCAGGAAATAAATAAAGTTTTATTTATTTCAAGGGTTTGGGTTGAGGAGATATTTATTAAAACTTTTTTAATAAACATGAGGATTAATATTTAATCTTAATTAAATATTTTGAGTTGGGATTAGGGGTAGGAAATGATGGGATTAGCCTTTAATCAAAATTAAAGAAGGGTTACAAGATTTTGGAAGAGGTTAGTGGTCTTAAGGAAATTGGCCAAGTTTTGGGCAAAAAAATTTTTTATTATTTATTTTGGGTTTTTTGGTCAATTTATTAATTAAATAATTAATAAATAAGGAAATAATGTTTAAATAAGATTTAAACATTTTTGGGAGGGATTCCTTAATTAAACATTTTTAATTAAGATAAAGGGATTTAATGGCATAAAAATAAATTAATTAATTAAATAATTAATTAATTAATTAATGATGATGTCATCAGGAATTTTTCAAAAAATAAAAATACTTTATTTTCTAAAAGTTTTTAGGTGTCTACAGTGCCTGCCTGATTGCTTGTAACATTATGTATCATTCAATTGTTTACAAGAATCAAAGCTTGGAATACAAGTCTAGATAAAACTAAATCAATTATTAAGGATATTCAGACCTTGCCATCTACATTGAAAATAACAAGAAGTGGGAGTATGATCACAAACTCTTAGTCGTGGAAAATGGATTATGAAATAAATGATGGATTTCTAGTTTAAGTAATGTACTTTTTAGAAAATAGAATCTTTTCTAAGTGTCATTTCTGAATCTTTTGGCAATTTTCTTTCATTGGTTGAACTGCATTCGTGTTTTTATTTCCTAGAGGTTAGTTGAGTCATCCTAGGTGTAGATATGTTGTATTAAAAGCATAGCTTTCTTGGGAGAATTTTTAAATTATTTTTCCTTTGAACACTGACTCTTGAGAGCTTATAAATAGGTTTTCTTGAACACATTTTAAATAATAAATGATGTTGGATTTATGCTCCAGAAATTGTTAGTCAAATTAATTTATTTTTGTCAAAGTTTATGAATGTTGATGAAAGACATGATTATGCTGCAAAAAGCATTTCTCGTGTAGCTATGATTCCATGTTTGTAATTGAATAAAGAAAATCAGAAGTAGATTGGTTTAATTAACATTTTTTATGGTGAAATCTGTCTATAATTTCCTATTTTTATCCCTACGTGCAATTTTGATGTAGTGCCTTGCAGACTAAAACTCAATTTAGATATTTTAATTAATAACATATCATATTTTGATGGCAAATAACCATGATATTCTCTTAAATTCATACTTTTGGATTTGATCCTTCTTTCAGTTGTTCCACATCCTTCATAAATGTACCCTTTTGTTGTCATTACAAAGTAAGGATTAGAAAAAATATAGCCAAGAATAATATAAAGAAGATGATTGCATTCAAGTATGCATCTTGATAAATATCATGAACACAGCTTATGCCTCAAGATGAAATTTGATTAGAGATCAATAGTTTGGGTTCTGCATGTGTAGTATAATAACTCATAATTAGAGAATTTGGCTAGAAGCATTCTCTTACTAGTAGACCTCCTCTTTCCTTGATATTTTCTTCCTCTTGACAATTGCTTCTCTGGAGTTCATGATCCCCTTTGAAGAAGTGTGAACTTTCTGTTGACTTCGGTGGACAAACTTACGAATGAATTATCTAAAATTATCTGTTTACCCAAATTCTTCTTCTTAGCCTACAGAATAGGTGATTTTACCTAAGAATCATCCAATTCTCGTTCTATATGGGCAAGATACATGGGAGCATTTGACAATCCAAAGACCTCGGTTCTTAAATCTCCCTATAGTTGTTGTTTAGAAGAGTGTGTGCCAAGAATGGGATGATTATTCCTATAGTGGGATTTTTTAGATGATTATTCCTTTCAACTACCAGTTCTTATTAATTATTTAGAAATTTTCTACAGTAGTTAATTGGATTTTGGTAATGATTAATTACCAAGAAAATTGCCTATTTGTTGTACTTTTTGACCTTGAGGAATTTTGCATTGCCTCCCAAGTGCTAAGTTGTATCACACCTAAGCCCTAGCTAGGAAGTGGAAATATATCCCAACCCCTACTTGAATAGTCACAGAGGACACCATTATTTGTCTCCTTTTTCAGAAAAGTTTAATCAATTTTTCAACTTCACCACTAAATCAAATCCTAATAAGATGACCTACCTCATTAGTTACTTCATCAGGTTTTCAAATAGTCCCCATATTTATTTTAGAAGTAATCAATCCCTGTGGTTCTTCGCACTTTATCAAAATTGATTAATTATTGTTGAAGTAATTGGAGATTGATGAGTATGCCTGAGGCCTCTTTTGCACATCATGGACACCCTTAATATTTTTGATGAAAAATTGATATATATTATGATTTCATATTTTAGAATGGAAAACATTTCAATTAAAGGAGATTTTCAATATGGAAAAGAATGCATACCTAAACCAATGATCCCTTTCAAATGAAAATCCATTCTTTGTACCTAAATTGCAGAGCTTGAAGGTGAAAAAAGAAACAAAGATGAAGGATTTTTGCATTCTATGGCCTCCTTGATCCTCCTGAGTACAAATAAGAAATATGGCATTCAATTTTGGTGTAATAGGCCCCATGCGATACAACTTGCACTTCTCTGATCTCCCTATTGAATGGAATTTTAACATACACATTAATTTCATCCACAATAGGGAATTAATTCAAAATAAACTAGAAATTGAAGTAACCGACCAAAAACCTATGATAATTTTAATAAAAGAAAAAAAATTATAGTCCTGCATCATTTACAAATCTCTCTCTAAATCGATTCAACAATGGATGTCCGAAATTGAGTACTGAATCCTCATTAGATTTTTTTATCTCACCAATAATTGTTCTTCATCCCATACAATCCATATTTATTATTCCCCTCATGTGTAGACTATCATGAAAAATCAAGCACAAAAGCCCTAATTTAAGCACCATGTTTTTATTTGCAAAATATTTTGCATATGTCAAGATGCCCTAATTTGTTGAAGTACTTCTATTTTAATTGGAGAACATCATACTGCATGTTCTAAATTTATCATGCGAGAGCTAAGGTTGTTAGCCACAACTCATCATTTTACTTACCTGTAAGGAGCGATGAACATTTGAAAAGCTTTGAAGAGACATAACATTTAACTTTACTTTTCCTTCCAAATATAAAGACACTAACTTCCAATATGGAGAATACGTGTTCTTTAGTACATTTTCAATTCTTCTGCTTAGAAAAAAAAGATGGATATTTCCCATCTCACGTTATTAAAATAAAACTTTTTATATGAAAGTCACAATAGATAACACAATTAACAAAGAAATGGTAATTGTAAAGATTCACTTTCTACTATTCATTTACTCTTTACTATCTAATGTTTGTTTCATCTTAATATTTTATTTAATAGAGTTATAATAGTTTTGATTTTTAATTTAAAATAATTGAAATCATAAATATGTATTTAAGAAAAAATATCAATTTTATCTTTAAAAATATTTTATGGTAATAGTGAATGCTATATGCCTATGTCTCCTATCATCTTACTCTTGACATTGAGAATTTTGAATTACTTTCAAAATTACTACATAGAGCATCTTCAAAATTGACTTTGTTGTAGAGGGTCTTTCCAACTTCAAATTCATTACTCTGAATTCCTTGCATGCCTTTTCAAAACTTACCAAATCCTATCCAAAAATATTTATTTCTTATGCAAATAGTTTTTATATATGCATGTTGAAGACCAAATGCCTAATCCCATCTAATTAGTACAAAAATCCTCTCTAGTCCTCTTAACTCATAAAAATTAATAAACCCTCATTTTTTTATAGAGGAGTAATCCTTCATTAGTGAAGATAATTTCATAAAATTACTCTTTAAAACATGATTTGATACCATACCCATTGTTTCTTTCATTAAATCTTGAGTGGCTAAAAATATTCTCAATTTTTTTTATTGTAAAATACCACCATTAGATAGGATTAAACAATGAGTTGTTTTCATCCCTAGAAATAATCCTTTGTCTTTTATTGGAAGCCAACAATTCACTAGAGGCATCTCTTTCAATTATAGCTCTCACTCCTGCACACTTCATAGAGGGGTTTTCTTGATCTTTTCTAGAGATTTTGTCATTGGTGATTATCATGCATGATAAACATATTTTTCATTTCCACCAAGTGTATAAATCACTATCATGACACTTTTTAAACTCATGAGAGTGAACTAAAGATCACTCTTTTACAAATAATAATATTTAAGGGAAAAATAACTTCACAATTGAATTACACTATGACCGGTACTCTGATCACCTAACAAGTTTGGGTATGAATGAATAAGAAAGAGGTTGGGTCCACTCAAGGCATTGAAAACAACTTGGTACTAAAATTCATTAAAAAAATGGATGATAAATAAAAATCCTTTAAGAGAAAAACTATATTTTGTAACCCAGTGGGACTCTAATCAACTAACAATTTGGGTGGGTAAAGAGATTCAATTAACTCGAGTGAAGAAAAACCATAAACATTGAGGTTTCATGCATCTAATAGTTACGCATACAAGAATGAGAAATAGCATAAACCATAAAGGTTAATTCTATAGACATGGTTAACAAGTTTATAAGGTAATATATACGATGCCAATATTGAAAAGTATCTTGATAAAAATATCAGTATGTTAAAAAAAAATTATTTTGAAATGCCCAAAATGAAATAAAGAGAAGAGGAAATGGTGAAATGCCCAAATGGGGTGTTATAAGATAATGTAGTGGTAATAAAATAATCTTATATTTTATAAATATCATTATTACATGATGTTAGTGTGATTAATAGAAATTATATGTTGAGATTATAAAATATTTATAATTGCTAATTAATCTTGTTGATATGTAGAGATAAACATAGAGTTTTCTTTTGAGTGCATGGAACGTTTTGTCTTCTTTAGGAGTTTATAGATAAATTTTCAAGAGTTTGAGTGTAGATTGGGGTGATTTTTACTTCATGTCTTGTTCAATGTCAATTGAGAGGAGATTTGAGGAAGTTAACTGATAATGATGTATTGATAGGACAAAAACGTAAATTGTGAGCAATAAAAGTTATTAAAATTTGAAGAATGGATTAATATGATTAGAAAATTGATCGATCATTCATTTAGTTATATGTTTGGGTGACTAATTATTAGTGACTAATTTTTTAGTCATTTATTTGATCATTTATTGAGTCACATATCTTATTCTAACCTTGTAATTTCACTCAATGACCAAATTAGTCATTTATTTAGTTACTTATACTTATAAATTATGAAACATTACTAGAATTTGATTGCTTTTAGTCACGTGACTAAAACATTTAGTCTTGTGACTAAATATTTTAGTCATGTAGTCATTTACTTACCAATATTCTACTAGTGTTTATCCCAACATTGCAAAATCAAAATGCACATTAGAGTGGGGTCTCGATTTTGCAAAATTTGGTATAAGAACTCAAATTTTGAGGTTCCCTCACATTGATAAGCATATAAGATGTAGTCAAGGATAAGTTTGATAATGAACTCTCTATCTTGAAGAACTTTACATATTGAATTACATAGATATCCACCCAATATTCTTAAAGGTAGAAATTCAAATTTTTTATTTGTATATAAGTTTTGACACCAACTTAGTCATTGATGTCAAAGGGGGAGTACAGTAGGGAAAATTGTATAATGTAGTAAAGAATTATATAAGGGAGTTATAAGTAAGAGCATAGTCAAAGGGGGGGTATCACTATGTAAGATGGTATAAATAAGAAAGTGGTCCACACTTTTTAAATTTTGTATGACCATGAAATAGATGTTATAAGTTTTGACATTTTATAATTTTAAATTTTTTTAGACTTAGTCAATTTTCCCAATATGTTTCCATTAATGCCAAATTAAAAATCTTTCTAGGTTATGAGGTTGTCATTTATGGAAAGACATACTCAGTATAAAGTAGGAAAAGTATGGAGATACAATTCTAATAGTTAGACTTAGAAAATTGTTTAAGTATCACATATTTTATCTGCCACTACAATTAGAGATTTGCTTGGCATAGTTCATAGAGGCAATATTGGCATGTGCACTTTTAGCTACAACAAGTATAGTATGTCGGGATACCACATCTATGTGTGCAAGGTAGTATAAACATAGTTATTGTAGTTTTTCTCATTACAATAATGACCCAACTGAATAGGATAAAGATAAGGAATTGAGTATTTTATTTTAAGGAATTGTTTTGTTTACCAAAAAAACCATTTGAATAATTAGGAATGATATTCTAGATGTTAACCCTAAGTGGGCAAGATATAGTTTTTCATTTTGGAAAACATATAAAGGTATGAAGGTCGACAATGGAGATTATTATGAAATATTAGGGTATAAAGGATTTTTTCTAAAATGAAAAGTTTAGTGCAAGTGTGAATATGATGTGACTATTTATGATGTGAATTTTTATGATAAATAAGTAAAAGAAAAAGAATGTGAATTTGATATGAGGAGCTACATGAAATATCAGATATTAAAGATCAGCAATTGTAAAGAGGTTTTTGTATCTACTCTTTTGTATACTAAATATCATTGAACATTGCATGTTTGGATAGTGGGATTAGCTTTCATACATTCTATAAATTTTATTAACAAATCCTAAAAAGGTTGAAGCTTCTAACAAGGTCTAGTCCTCTAACAAGGACCGAGACACTATACGAATGTAATAGACTCCTGTCAATATCTTTCACAAGCTACTTTTGATTAGTGGATCATTTTATGGGTACCATCCCCACTGAGGTTTTCCCTTGGCCAATGTTTCCTAGTTAAGTATGGTGTTGTATGTTGCATTAATTTATGGTTGTTTTTACTTTTCAACTTAATCAATTTATTCATTTATGTAAGTTATAAGATTGTTAACAATATCCATAATTGGGCAAATTCTTGTGAAATACCGATTCATCCCCCCCACATAGTATTTCCTATTTCTAACAAATATTTGTTTTAATCCGGCCCTAATAGTGGTGACATTTTAGAGAGCTACTATTTTTTATAGAGCCCCTTTTATTTTTTAGCCAAGTTTTAAATTTATGAAATACAAGGTTATTCCAATATAGCCACATCTAACATTGTACTATGAAGCACATTATATACAAATAATTGAGAAGACACCTTTTTGTACAAAACATGATAATATATTTTGTTATTCACAAACAATCTCATAAGTAAAGGATATTACACAAAGAATGAACCAAAGAGCCACATTCTACAAGTAGGATATAGTTGTTACCAAAAAACTAAGATCTAGTGGAAGAGTCAAGGGAAAAGCACGAGAATTTCATTATATAAACTACATATAGTGCAAGAGAGATCATGGGAACAAAATAAATCTGTAGAAAAGTATTGGTTTTGACATAAATATACGAGGTTGTAGCCTATCAATGAGGTGTTATTGTATGCTTCTTTTCATAATGAACAATCAGAGTCAGGAGAATGACATAGAAATGCATAGAAAGGAAGAAACATTTCCATTTACCCAAAGTGGTAAGGGATTTTAAACAAATAGTAAAGCTAACACCCCACAAAATGAAGAGATGAAACTCACAAATGTCAATATCTAAAGAATTCACCTACAAAGAAAAGGGCATGACTTCAACATAAACCATTAAAGGCTACAACAAACCCCTAGTGATACCTCTTCAACAATGTAAAAAAAATAGAAGAGTCTTTCCAATTTAGGGTTTCTACCCTAAAAGCCAATGAAGGTAGAATGCATTAGGGGTAGTAATAATACATTAAATTAATATATTAAAAATTATATATTAAGTAATGAATATTAGACTACTTAATAGATATTATCTAAAATTTAATTGTATTTTTTCTTTTTCCATATTTGCATTTATTGAAAAATATAATTATATTCATTAGGTCGTGGTGCATTATAAGCCATGTAAGAAATATTAACTCAAAATATAAATTTGTGCTTATATATGAAGTCAAAGATATAAGAATTGAATTGATGTGTTGTGCCAAGAATATAGGGGATATGGAAAATCTTGAGAAATATAAGGATGATATCTAGGGGCTTTTTGAGCTAATTTAGGGGAGGTTGAAGCACTTTGAGGTGTCATTATGAGGGAATTGATCAAAGCTGGTCATTTCTTCAATTTGGAGCATTTTTTGAGTCTTTTAGGAAGCTAAAGATAATAATTTGGTTACATCCAACGATGGACATTAATATCCTTATTTCCATTCAATTAATTTTTCAAAATTCTCTGAACTCTAAAGGAAAACTAGGAGCAAATTTCAATTCACCTTGCTAATAATACATAATTCAACCCTAAGAAATTGTTCAAGTTCCTTAGGAAGAAATGGTCCAATGTGGCATCAAGTCAAATGCACTTACAAATGAACACAATATGGACTAGGTCCTTGTTGACATTACAGTCATGTTTGTTATTAGTGATATACACTTATTCAGATTGTAAGCATCTACCAAGCATATTGTATAGTTAACAATGTTATCCAAGCATTTCAGTTGTTACAAAGTCCCTTGGACAATTTTAGATTGCACCAAGCATCTCAGTGTAAACCAAGCTCCACAGTTGCTACCACGCTCCTAGTCACAATAGTGTGAATCCAATGTTGACCGAGCCACTTAGTGTTAACCAAGTGATTCAGTTTATATGATAAGTTTCATAGTATTCATTGAGTCACTGGTGCAAACTGAGTTCAAGACTACTTCGAAGTGATCAATATGGACTGAGCTTCTACATCTATTGAGTGCATGACGATGTTGAGCATTGATAGTGGATGCCGAGTATCAGAACCTCACTGAGCCAGTCTTCAAAACTTGAGTTCTTGCAATATGGACCGACTTTGTGCATTTTGTGTAAACTTGTATTATGGCCAACTTTGTAATTTGATTAATTGGATTGGTATATATGTCATGTATTGTATCACATCCAAAGTGTAAGATAGGGTATTCAAGCAATGTAATAAGCAAAAAAAGAGTAGAAGAAGTGAAGTACAAGGCCATAAATAGTATAAGGAGCAGCAAAGATTCATTTATCACAGCAAGGTGATTTTACACTCAAGGTATCTCATTCAGCAAACCAAGTTGTAGATTAGAGATCAAGATACTATTTCATCCTAATAGGTGGATCAGTCAAATCCTTTAACAAGGTAGATGTAACAGTCTTATGTAAATCTCTTTACCGAGTGCATACTTCATTGTATGTTTGTAGATCCTTTAGCAAGGTGGACCTAGCAGTCCTTATTGCTCCTAACAGGGAAAATCATTAGAAGTGATCATTGTAAGCCTTAATAGGCCAACTTTATACTGCAATACTAAAGCTTGTGGGTATCATCCCCACCCCAGTTTTACTTTCTCTTTGGAAGGTTTCTGGGTCACCAAATTGTGTGTTAAAAGTGTTCTATATGTTTTAATGTTTTTAGTTTCTCATGTATGCAACTACATTAGAATATACATGAAGGATTAATTATTATTTAAGGATTAAATTTTACAAGTTATTGATTCACCCCTCCCCTCTCAGTAACTTAGCCTATCATAATATTTCCAACAATTGGTATTAGAGCTTTTGTGGTTCTCCAAGAAAAGATTAACAGCTTGAGCAAAGATCAAAGACTATGGAAGTATTTAGACTTGACAAGGCTATTGACAATGAGAAGCTAGATTTGGAAATGGCTATTGTGCAAATCAAGTGTAACAGCTGGTTTTGTACTAACTAACTTCAAAATTTATCTAACTGAAACATATTGCATATTCACATGACATAGAAATCATTAATGGTTTAAAAGTCTAAATTTTAAGTCTACATTACTTTTTAGCTATAAATAAATTTGATCTAATTTTAATTTACTAAAATGAAAATGTAAATTAAAATGCTTATGAACACTAACTAATTTTTAAGAAAATATCTAACTAATTAGTAAATGAAAAACTTGCAGCTTGAAAGGAAAAATACTAAACTTTTAGATTAAGTAGATATATAGTTTTTAGTTGTAAGACTTTCTAGATTGGTTGTCCAAGAATTGGCTCTAGTGAGAGGAGAAGCATTATTATAGGCTTAACCTCCCAACTAAAGACCTTTTTACTTATCCCCATAGGTTCTAAATTAATAGAATGGCCCACCCTACCCTGAGGTTAGGCATGGGATGTTCATTGATCCAACCATTAGAGTAATCAAGTGGGTTGAGGTCCCAACAGCTATTCAAAAGAATAACTAAAGAATTAGGACAACAACACAATCAATTTGTTGTGGCAAGTCTACGTATTACCACCCTAGCCAAGGATTTCAAAATGTGGGTTTATAACTCGATCTCCACAACTTAGCTTGACAACTGATTTTGAAAGTGGAATTTATATGAGCTAATTTCACCAGATTTAATTTAACTAATAATGGTTACTAATTTCATTCATGTATTTCTTTTATAGGTTCATCTACACCTCCTCACCATAATTAGGCCATCAGGCTGGTGACTCTTTGGTGCCTAAACATTTATCTTTATTTGTATATCTTGCACCTTCATCACCTCATTCAGGCATTAGCCAGGTGATATCCTTGGTGCTCTCATTACTATTTATCAGATATTGAATCACATTTTCAAAGATTAAAAATAAAGTTTTTAAATGAAAATCTTCAGGCATTACTCATACAGATTGGTGCGCTTAATTGTATTCTACTCTTTCAAGACATTCGACTGAAAGGAATTGCTTTGGACAAATGACTAAACTGAACTAAGGTACTTTCTTGTTTCAATTCATGTGAGTGTAAATTCAGACTTTAAAAGAAGGTTACAAATATTCTATTGAGGATGGTATATTATAACATAGCATGTAAAAGGTTTAAATAAAATCTGACTTAGCTATGCAAGGTAAAAAGAAAACGAAAGAAATTGTAAGACACCATCTTATGTGACACACTTGTTTTGTAGTTGTATTTGTTGTGACTGTCTCAATGCCTCCTTCCTAGATTTCCACGGGAGTGCAACTAGTTGTGGGATGCAAAGATGATAAAATCTAGGTGTTGTTGGCACTGTAACAAAGCAAGGAAACTTAATGAAAGTTTGCAAAGAAAAGAAGTCAAATATCTAGGTATAGGGTACTAATGCACGACAAAGCTCACATAAATATATTTTAAGTTGACCTTACAGCTTCCTTGCCGTTACAAGAATTCATTCAAATTCTTTTTTTATTCTATTTGAAAAGAAGAAATAAGAAAAGAGGGAAAAATTGAAATGAAAAGGAAAGACGAAGAGTCCATGTATTAATATTATTTTATCATTTTGGTTAAGTTTATAAATACGTATTTGCAAGGTGGCATTACTGGATTAATAATTCTAATGTAATGGTGCCACTTTGTATTTATTTATTTATGATCTCAATCAAGAGAGTAAAATAATATTAAGTGATATTATTATTTAATAAATTTAATAAAGGTAAGAGCTTTTTTTATTTTTATAATTATATTGTTTTTAATTTTTAATTTTAGCTCATGCGATTTTCCACCAAGAAATTTATTGTCAAGTCCTAATAACCTTGCCAAGGTGACTTTTAGGTCAAACCTGTCATTCTTGATGACTGAATCTTATAACCATCTCATTCAGATGACCTCATTTCATAATGCTTCCCCTCTCTCTCTAGTCTTCATCATGTAAACATTTTTAAACAACATTCTCACCAAAATATCAATTCAAGATTCATAATTTGTTAAACAAAATCATCAAGTGATCATTAGGAAATTTCATTACACAACAACTAAAATTAACTAATTCCAATTCATATGAACACAACGACTAGATTTAACTGACTAGTTCCATTTGATATTTAAATTGATGCAACGACTATAATTAACTGATTCAATTTCACATGAACATGAAGAAATAAATAATGACTATAACTAACATGATATAACAATGGCTATAATGAAATAACTTGATTTCACATGAACATGAAAAAATAATTTGGTTCAATGGCTATAAACAACTTAAAAATTTTAGGGCAAAAATTGGGATGTAACATACCCACCCCCTTATGTTTTTCATCATCCAAAATGAAATAATATCAAATTGTATTTAAGGATTAAAATAAAAGAAATGAAATATTCAATTTCTAGTTTCTGTAAATAGATAGGGGTATTTCTAAAAAATATCATGATAATCTTCCCATGTAGCATTATCTTTTGAATACTGGTCCCACTGGACCTTGCGCTAAGTTACCTCTCAATTTCATAAGCGTAGCTTATGTACCTTGATTATTTTGAGTGGTTTTACCTCTACCACCCCTGGTTCTTGCACCTACAACAATTTCCAATCAATCATGCGCTCATGATGACTAACAAACTTCTTAAGGTAAGACACATGGAAAATGTTATGCATCCTGGCAAGGGCTGGAGGTAAAGCAATCCTATAGGCCACTAGGTTAACACCCTCCAAAACTTTGAAAGGTCCTACATATCTGGGGGCCAATTTAGCATTCTTGCCAAACTTAATAGTACTTTTCTAAGGCTTAACTCTCAGTAACACCTTGTCCCCTACTATAAATTCTCTGGGTGTTCTTTTTGCATCAGCATAAATTTTTTGCATATCATTTGCTTCCTTCAACCTCCGGCTGATCTAAAGTACTTGTTTTTCCATCTCTTGAAGCATTTCTAGCCCAACAATGACCCTATCCTCTAATCGATTCCATCTTACTGGGGTTCTACATTTACGACCATACAAGGCTTCAAAAGGAGCCATTTTAATTGAAGAATGGTATGAGTTATTATATGAAAATTCAACCAAAGGTAAGTACGTTTCCCATTGATACTACTGATCCATGCAATAAACCCTTAGAAGGTCCTCTAATACCTGATTCACTTGCTCTGTCTGACCATCTATCTCAGGATGATAAGCTGAACTTATGTTCAATTTAGTGCTGAAGGTTGAAAATAGTGTCTGTCTAAACCTAAAAGTTATCCTTGTATCTCAATCTGAAATAATTTTCTCTGGAACCCCATGTAATTTGAAAATTTCTTTTATGAATTTATGGGCCATCTCAGGTGCTCCATCAGATAAATTCTCTAGAATAAAATGTGCAACCTTAGTCAATCTATCAACCATGACCAAAATAGTGTTATGTTGATTCCTGGTCATAGGCAACCCCTATACACAGTCCATGGATATTACTTGCCACTTCCATTTAGGTACCTCATTTGGGTGCAACAATCCTGTTGGGTATCTATGTTATGATTTCACTCTCTAACACTCTAAACAACTTGCTACAAACTCAATTATCTCTCTTTTCATTCCCTTCCAAAAATATAAGGGTTTTATGTTAGATAACATTTTTGTTACCCCAAGATGTCCTGAATATGGGGCTAAATGATACTCACCTAAAATTAATCTTCACAGCTCAGGATGATTGGGTACATAAATTCTGTGGTGATATCTAAACAATCCATCATATTCTAAATTAAATTTTGAATATTTGGGGTCTTGTGGATCTCTAATAAGTGCCATGCTAATTTCTACATAAAGTTTGTCATGCTCTAAATATTGTAAGATTTGATCCCTTAACTGAAATTTTACCTTAGTCATTGCTAAAGTATGTCTTCTTCAACTTAAAGCATCAACCACCTTATTTTCTTTCCCCTTAATGTAGCTTATGTCAAACTCATAATCTACCAAAAACTCTAACCATCTCCTCTGTCTTGCATTCAAATTTTGCTGAGTGAAAATATATTTTAACCTTTGATGATCAGATCAGAGCTCAAAGGGTTTTCCAATTAGATAATGCCTCCACATTTGTAAGGTATGTACTATGGCTGCTAATTCTAGGTCATGAGTTGTATAATTTAGTTCGTAATTCTTCAACTTCCTAGACTCATAGGCAATGACTTGTTCTTCTTTCATTAACACACCCCCTAATCCTTCACTTGAAAAGAAGAAAATATCTTGCAATCCAACTGAATGACCATCTCTACATTGAAGAAAGAATTGAAGACATCCATTTAGCAAGTAGTCCAAATGAAGCCAATTAAGCAATCAAAGAACTATTAGAAAAGAATGGTTCACTTCAAGAAGAAGTAAGAAAATTAAGAAGAGAGCAAAAAATACAGTCAATAAGACTATGTGAAGTTATGGAAGAGAGAAAGAAGACAAAAGAAGAAATAGAAGGAAAGAATAATGGGATTCAACAGTTATCCATTCAGTAAGCTGACTTCATTAATCAGCTCACCAATGCAAATGAGGAAATCATGAATCTAAGATTAGAGAATGAAAGGTTGCAGAATGATCTAAACACTAAAAGCTAAACTAGTGAAAGGATGATAAAATCTCAAGTAGACAAAGATTAGTTGAATGAAAAAAGTCATTATAGACAAAAAGGAAAAGCAAGAATTGGATATAGAAGAAGGTGAATCATGCAAGCAAGGAGCTTAAAAGAATCAAAGACCTACTTGCAGTCACTGTGGTAAGAAAGTTCCTACATCAAAAAAATGTTGGAGCAATGGAAAAGCAAAATTTAATGGAAAGTGCTACAATTGCAATTAGCATGGACATAGGGCTAATGAATGCAAAATGAAACCTAAATTTGAAGGCAAATATCACAAATGCAAGAAGCATGGGTACAAGTCATCAGAATACAAAACTAAGATACTGAACCCAATAGAATAAATTGTTAAAGCTATATTTGGTTGGGACTATAACACTTGGTGCAGATGTCATTATTGTGGAGAATTTGGACACATTGGAATGAACTATGTAGAGCATCATATGAGGACAAGATATACTACCAAAAGATGCTTCATTTGTATAGAACTTGGTCATCTTGCCAAGAACTGTATGAATACTAAAATAATTGAAGATAAAAAGAAGGAAAAAGGTGATAACATCAAAAAATAGATGAGATAGAAATGGGTTCCAAAATCTTCTAAGAATGCAAGTCCGAGCTATGATGAACAAGTCACTCAAGAATTGGGCAACTCCACCTTTTCCACTTGATTTCTCAAAGAAGAACTAGAACTAGGATATTGAAGAAGACATCTAATATCAGTTCTAGTTGGCAAAATGAAAGATCCATATCAGCATTCAAGATGCAAAGGGATCACTGAGTAAAAGATGGTAGTCACTATTGAGTTACTATCTTATCAAGTGAGGTCACGTTATAGACTCTACTGAGCAAGGTAGGGAATATCTAAATTTTATGTAGTTACCAAGCATTCAATGCAACTATAGTGGATGACAGTCTATTGATTAATCAAACAATTGTACTAGGCATTTATGGCAAAATTTGATAAAAAGGGTGAAATCAAAGTCATTTCTCACTGTGAATTTTTGAGAGCTATTTGTACAAGAAATCTTTTGAGCATTCAAGTGATTTGAGCAAATTGTTATTGAAAGTTTTCATATTCTCTCAAACCCTACCAAGTGAAGATGGCATCCACCAGCATTAAATAAAAGAAAGGTTCAGACATGTTGGTTTGAGACATGGAATGGAAGGCACCGACTTTCAAGTTGACTCTTGCCATTGCAGAAACCCTAGATCCGAGTAGAGATCAATCACAAATTCCACCAAAGGTACTGTTAATCAATGATATTCGTTCACATTTTAAGTGTGCTATTCAAGAGATTGATACATTAGAAATGAATGAAACCCTTGGAAATTTGTGTAAATGGTGCATTGAAATCGAAACATTAACATCTTGAACCAAAAGGTTTAACTCATATTCCGCATATGCCACAAGAGTTCCCAATAAAATGGATAAGATATATTCTCAATCATGTACACAATGATTAGTTATGGTTGGAACAACTAGTTTTGATAACTAAGAAGATGATCCACAGGATCACTAGTCATCCCATGTTGACAAAAGCAAAAATAACCAAAACCCTATGTTGGGTTGAACTAGAGAAGAAAACCATTGCTGAGTGGGATGGACAGGGAATGAAGATTAGTAGTATGGCTAATATGAAACTCAAGTTCAACATATATATCATTGCTCACAAGATTTATAGTTCGAGTAGATTGAATAGTGTATCATGTGAAGTAGTGGACTTGGCATATAAGGTGGTCAAGAATAACCTATCACTTGACCTTGTTGAGTTACTACTGAACCGGTTCAAAAAAAACATGGAAAGCATCAGAACTTCAAAGAATAATCTATGTAAGTTTGGTTCACTCTTGACTTGTCTATTCTTCTATTTTAAAAAGTTTTCCCCATCAAATGGTACAATAGTTTAGAGGAAGGATATACCTATCCTTTATCAGATTAATGAATATATTGCTGAAATGGGAGAAAACTATGCAAGTATCATGGACAACTACTTTGATGCATTCAAAGAAAAGATGAATAACAGGTTTATAATTCCAAAGAAACTAGTTGATGATTACAAAGATGATATTTGTTTCATGGTTGATAGTGAAAAAGTATACATTAAGGCAGTTAGGCCAAGGATAGTATGGGTAAAACCTCTAGGATATGAGGTAAACATTGATGAAACTAAAGACATAATTGAGGCATTGATCAATGATCTTGTTGATCCTAAAGATGCATACTTTGGCACCTATGATGAGACAAAGGAAAGAATAGAACTGGAAATCAAACTCCCTTAGGCAGTCAACAAGGGCAAGAAGAGAATTGCCAAATTAAAAACTAGCACCACTCGTCTGTTGACTAAAGGCAAGGAGAAGATGAAGAAGCAAAGGATGAAGAGAAATTAGATGATGAAGAACCGTTGAAGAAGAAAGGCAAGATAATTATCACTAAGCTTTCCAAAACATCCATTGTTGTGTTCACTAGAAGATCATCTAGGAAGAAAGTATATAAAGAAGGAGGAGATATAATCTTCAGGAGGCCTCCACTTGTATATGCGAAATTGGGGGCCTCTGATCATCACATACACTTCAACATGGTCCTTACCTACAAGATAATTCTAGAATAAACATTGGATTGTTTATTTGAAAGACCCAACAGAACGACCTATTACCTTCTAACTAGAAAGATTTTGCCTATTTGCTCTTAGATTGAGAAGCGGGCAACCAGACCTTTTAGTATGAAGGATTTTATGCAACTGTATGATCATGTAATTAACCTATATGAGAAATGTAGTTCTAATCTAATAAAAAATAAAACAAATTAAGCTATATGATTGCATTTTAATCTATATGACATAAAAGCTAAGCAATGAAAAGCTATGAGAATAAATAAGAAAATGAATATGCAATTCGATAGAGATCCGATGCAATTCAAATTCTCAACCTCTATAATGAGGGATTAGAAGTCTCTTAAATAGAATTCCCAAAATCCATCAATGGTCAAGATTAATTGGGATGAATAGTCAAGATTAAAAATGACATTCAGATAAAATGGAAAGTTTCCTTAAGAAAAGGAAGTTAACTGATTTCTTTTGAGTGGAATAAGGAATTAATTGATTTGTTTCCTTTTCTGATTTCAGTCAACTAAGAGTTTCCATTTCTGAACTGAAGAGAGAATATTGGAGAAGATATTTGATTTAAAGAAATTAAACATGACCTCATAATTGAGTATTCTAAATTGAATAATTAAATTCAACATTTAGAATAAGAATATTTAATTAAATCAAATATATTTAATTCCTCATGTATATTAGCTAAAAGGGGTGAATTTAATTAAATTAAAGTACTAGGACTTATAATTAAATTAATTCAATTAAAATGTTAATTTAGCCAATTCAATGAATATTTAAGAATTAATTAAAGTAAATGATTATTACAGATTAATGATTTTTTGCATTTGACACTTAGGTCGAGTAGAGATTATCAGAATCGGGATTGCCTAATGACATATGACTTTAGGGTTGATCAAATAGTCCAGAATTGGTTGTCATGGAAATGAGCCAATTTTGGGGTATTACATTTTGCCCCTCTTTGAATGAATGTGCGAGCAACTTGTTCAATTCAAAGAAAATCAGAAAGCATGATGCACAAATCAAGAAATGAGATTGATTTTGCAATTTGATGACATAGAAACCAATTGATAAGTTTTTAAAGATGATCTCTAGAATGGAGCTTAACCTTAAGGGATCCAGATAGGACACCTAGATACCTAGATTGAATAAGCTTTTAAAGATTATCTCTGAATGGAGCTTAACCTTAAGGAATCCAGATAGAACACCTAGTTACCTAAGTTGATCATATTGGTTCCAAAATTGATGACATGGAGACCAATTGATAAGCTTTTAAAGATTATCTCTAGAATGGAGCTTAACCTTAAGGGATCCAGATAGAACACCTAGATACCTAAGATGAATAATCTTTTACAGATTATCTCTAGAATGAAGCTTAATCTTAAGGGATCTAGGTAGAACACCTAGATACTTAGATTGACAAGCTTTTAAAGAATATCTCTAGAATGGAGCTTAACCTTAAAGAATCCAAATAGAGCACCTAGATACCTAAGATGAATAAGCTTTTAAAGATTATCTCCAAAATGGAGCTTAATCTTAAGGGATCTAGGTAGAACACCTAAATACCTAGATTGACAAGCTTTTAAATATTATCTCTAGAATGGAGCTTAATCTTAAGGGATCTAGATAGAACACCTAGATACCTAGCCATAAAAGATAACAAGATCTAATCATGAGTCGTAGAATCATCCCTAGAATGAGGCTTGATCCTTAGGAGTCAGGGTTTAGACTGTCTCGATACCTGTCCATTCAACTCTGATAAAGATTGTTATATGGTGTGATTAGCTAACGAAAAGATAGGATAGATGACAAAGATGCTAGATAAAGGCGAACACAATGCTCTGAGTGATGAGGACATAAGATGGGAACAAGATTCCCTGAGTGATGAAGATTCAGATTGAGTTGAAATTTATATTCAATGATGTAAAAATGTATATGCAAAATTGGGGGCCTCTAATCCTCACATACACTTGAACATGGTCCTTACTTGCAAGATCATTCCAGAACAAACATTAGATTGTTTATTTGAAAGACCCAACATAATGACCTGTTGCCTTCTAACTAGAAGTATTTTGCCTATTTGCTCTCAGATTGAGAAATGGGCAACTAGACCTTTTAGAACAAAGGATTTTATGCAATTGTATGATCATGCAATTAATCTAGATGAGAAATGCAATTCTAATCTAATAACAGATAAAACAAATTAATTAAGCTATATGATTACATTTTAATCTATATGACATAAAAGCTAAGCAATGAAAAGCTATGAGAATAAATAAGCAAATAAGTATGCAATTCGATAGAGATTCGATACAATTCAAATTTTCAACCTTTGTAATGAGGGATTAGAAGTCTCTTAAATAGAATTCCCAAAATCCATCAACAATCAAGATTAATTGGGATGAATGGTCAAGATTAGAAATGACATTCAGTTAAAATGGAAAGTTTCCTTAAGAAAAGGAAGTTAACTAATTTCTTTTGAGTGGAATAAGGAATTAATTGATTTGTTTCCTTTTCTAATTTTAGTCAACTAAGAGTTTCCATTTCTAAACTAAAGAGAGAATATTGGAGAAGATATTTGATTTAAAGAAATTAAATATGACCTCATAATTGAGTATTATAAATTGAATAATTAAATTCAACAATTAGAATAAGAATATTTAATTAAATCAAATATATTTAATTCCTCATGTATATTAGCTTAAAGGGCCGAATTTAATTTGATTAAAGTACTAGGACTTATAATTAAATTAATTCAATTAAAAGGTTAATTTAGCCAATTCAATGAATATTCAGGAATTAATTAAAGTAAATGATTGATACAAATTAATGATTTTTTGCATTTGACACTTAGGTTGAGTAGAGATTATCAGAATCGAGATTGCCTAGTGACATAGGATTTTAGGTTTGATCAAATAGACCAAAATTGGTTGTCATGGCAATGAACCAATTTTGGGGTAATACACCACCCACCTTCCAAGAAAGAATGAAAGAATTAGAATTAGGGGCTAGAATAACAAACTTCAAAACACTGAAGTATGAAACTAGGACTAAAGAGGAGTAGAAGAAAATAGAGGACTTGGTAATATCTAAAATGGGAAAATGAAAATATTCTCCAGATCAGCTTACTCTTCAAATTCCTAATGTTTTAATGGAGAAAATAAAGCCAAGATGGGAGAATTCCATGAAAACAACAAGAGACATATATGATAAAATCCTGAGGCAACTCATGCCAAGTTTAAATGATAGGGAGGTAAAGGAATCTTTGAAGAAAAATGAAGAAAAAATTACTTTGAGATTCAACACTTGTCTTGTATTATTAAATGACATTGAACATATAGTAAGGAATGCTACAAACACTTGGAAGAACATTTATCTTCTTCAAAAATTGAGTGATTTTGTAGTTAGTGTCAGTGACAAGGAGGATGATGATGAACTAGAAAAGGATGGAGGAATTGATGCTGAAGAAGTCACTCATTTTTGACAATATAGATGATGATGAAGAACAAGGGTAGGAAGCTACTAGGGATGACTTACTAGATGTGCAAGATATTGAGGAAATCGACCTAGTAAAAATTATTGCAGCGGTGATAGACTTACTTCCTCATCCTCCAAGCAAAGTTATGAAAACATCAAGCCTAGAGAAAGCTTCAACAGGGTTGATTGTGACAAGCACAACTGGCACAAGCACTCAATTAATCCTTGCACCTGTCTAGCTCAACACCACATTGACTGAAGTGTCAAACACTTCATCTACCAAGCAACAAGCACTTCCCTTTACATCAATTTTGGTAACTTTAGGTATTTCTACTTCAACAATAAGTAATGTATCTATTTCTTCAGCAAGCCCTACTATTTCTACAATTGTTTCCATTCCTAACATGCAAGTAATAAGTGCAAGGACAATTGAGAACAAGCCTCAATTGAGCACAAAATTTTTGGGAAAAGGAAAAGAGAAGGAAGAATACATAGATCTTGATGAGGATATTGTTATCCCTAATTGGGAGATCTCCAATCTCAATCCTGATCAGATGCATGTTTCAGGAGAACTTCTTCAAAAGAAAGCTAAGTAGCAGAGGCTTAGAGAGGAAAGGAATACAGAATTCAAAATAATAGAAGATGCAAAGAATATCATTGCAGAGGCTATAAACATAGAGGTTGATACCTCTCAACCAATTTTGAATTAGTTAGCAGAGGTAGTCCAAAGATACAATGAAGATTTCGATGGACAAGAGAAATTGTTTCAAAGAGTTGAAAATAAATTTGAGAATAAAGTTTTAGAACTTATTGCTCAAAAAATTGCAATTCATCAAGTAGAATTATCTACTATTCTACGCTCACTGGAGACCTCCTACAATAATGTATCTTCACTATTTGGTAAACTATGTGACATTTCAATTTTCACTAAGGAAATAAAAGATAAATTGTCAAAAATTAATGAGGATCTAAAGGCAAGTGCACAACAGTTACAACTTGACCCGAGTTCAAGCTCTGCCCACTTCAACAAGATCATATTTCTAACTGATAAGTAGTCAAAATTGTTGAGGGAAGAGGCAAGAATAAGAGCTTCATTGATAAATATTCAGAACATGATTCTCCCAAACATGGATGCATTGTAGAAACACATTGCACATGCTAAATTGCTCATCCATGACAATAACAACTCCATTGCAAACCATATGATAGAACTATCAATAGAGAATTAGGACAAGACTTTGGAACTTATCTTAAAGGTACACTCAGATTTCTTGACACATTTTGGCATTACTGTATAGTATATATAGCATAAATCTTTGGCATTAATGTCAAAAAGGGGGAGAAGATTAGAAAAGACTGAAGAAAAATGTATATTGTATAAAAGGGGAGAAGATTGAAGACTGTAGATAAGATGTATATATTAGATGTGAAAAGATGTAAGTACACTATATATTATGTATGGGGGAGCATTAACATATTATTCATGTACATAAATACATCTCTTACAAAACCAATTTTGAAAAATCTCAAAAACAATATACTCTACCGAGTTGAAGTCATAAGGTGATGGATAAAGGTGTTAATGAACATTTTGAATTCAATTTTGACTAATAAGTGTTTTTGTCACTAATGCCAAAGGGGGAGATTGTTGACATTACAATCATGCTTTTTATTAGTGACATACACTTATTCAGATTGTAAGAATCTACCAAGCATATTGTATAGTTAACATTGTTATCCAAGCATTTCAATTGCTACTGAGTCCCTTGGATAGTTTTAGTTTGCACCAAGCATCTCAATGTAAACCGAGCTCTATAGTTGCTACCGAGTCCCTTGGACATTTTTAGTTTGCACCAGGAATCTGAGTGTAAACCAAGCTCTATAGCTGCTACCGAGTTCCCAGTTACAATAGTGAGAATCCAATGTTGACCAAGCCACTTAGTGTTAACCAAGTGATTCAGTTTATATGTTGAGTTTCACAGTATTCACCGAGTCACTAGTGTAGACCGAATTCAAGACTGCTTGGAAGTGATCAGTATGGACTGAGCTTCTATGTCTACCGAGTGCATGATGATGTCGAGCATTAACAATGGATGCCAAGTATCAGAACCTCACCAAGCCAGTCTTTAGATCCCAAGTTCCTATAGTATGGGTCGACTTTGTGCATTTTTTGTAAACTTGTATTATGGTTGACTTTGTAATTTGATTAATTAGATTGGTATATGTGTAATGTATTTTATCACATCCAAAGTGTGAGATAGAGTATTGAAGCAATGCAATAAGCAAAAAAAGAGTAGAATAAGAAAAGTACAAGGCCACAAACAGTATAAAGAGCAACAAAGATTCATCTATCACAACAAGGTGATTTTACACTCAAGGTATCTCATTTATCAAACCAAGTTGCAGATTAGAGATCAAGATATTGTTTCATCCTATAGGTGGATTAGTCAAATCCTTTAAGAAGGTAGACCTATCAATCTTATGTAAATCTCTTTATCAAGTGCATACTTCATTGTATGTTTGTAAATCCTTTAGCAAGGTGGACCTAGTAGTCCTTATTGCTCCTAATAGGGCAAATCATCATAAGTGAATTGTAAGCCTTAACAAGCCAACTTTATACTGCAATACTAAAGCTTGTGGGTATCATCCCCACCCTAGTTTTACTTTCTATTTGGAAGGTTTTTGGGTCACCAAATTGTGTGTTAAAAGTGTTATGTATGTTTTAATGTTTTCAGTTTCTTATGCATGCAACTAGATCAGAATATACATGAAGGATTAATTGCTATTTAAGGATTAAATTTTACAAGTTACTGATTCACCCCTCCCCTCTCAATAACTTAGCCTATCATAATATTTCCAACAGTCCTTTGTTACCTAATATGTATATGGTTAGTGCATTAGTGGCCTTACCAACACAATTTTATTAGTATAGATCATATTTTGGATAGCAGATCCACATGCATTGTTTCCTTTTACATGATTTGGATTATCGATATGTTGAAGTTATTTTATATTAGCTATATGTTGATGATGCTACCCTCTTGACTTACACCCTTTCTACTGCTATATTCATGAGGCAACACCCTAGTTTTTTATGGTTGTAATATAACAAGAGCTTTAGGGAGTCAATCCCTTGTAAGTGTTAGAAAGTAGGTTATTACTATTATTTTTTATAGTAAGTGTAAGATTGTGTAAAATATTGAAAATAGCTTTAAAAAATAAGAATTCATAAAGTTAATTTATTTAAAGTAGAAGACATAAGTGTATGATTGAAAGCATGGTTTTATATAATATGAATAGTTAGCATTTTTTTAATAATTCCATCTAAAATATATATTGCTTCATTTTGAACAAGTAGAAACAAAAAAATTAACATATTGACTTTCAAAGATTAAGATTGAGATTTCCAGATTTTTTTAATTATATTAAACTATACATTAAAACTTGTTAACTGTAATCATTAGATAAGTAGGACGAATTTGATTATAAAAAGATGTAAGATATTTATTCTAAGTCATTTGGAATGGTTCTCCTTGGTCTTGTATAACACAATAACTTATAAAAAATGAAATAATAGAAAATTAAAAAAAAAATATTTTTTAATAATTTTAAAGTTCAACAGAATAATATGCTATTAAATATTTAAATAAATTAATATGTCAATAGAACAAAGATATAAACAATTGTATTTATGAATATCTATATAAAATTAAAAAATATAAAATAATATTTTAAAATATTTATACTAATAAATATTGAAATGCCCTATCAAACTCCTTACTTATCAAATAAAAATAGTGTATAAAAGAAAATGAGGAAAAATAATAATTTGATTGTGTAAGATGTAGGGGACTTTATTTCATGAGATGTGCATGATGAGGGCCTATGTTTTCATTTGCGATGGAGTGCAAAAGTAGAAGCCACCATGAAAGAATTCATGGAACTTTTTAGAGATTTTATTTTTGATATTTTTTGAATTAAAAGTAAATCTTTTTTAAAGTTTAGAAGTCACTTTGATTAGTCTAGAGGCTCTTCAGTCTCATAAGGGAGGCTTCCAATCCGTGCAATAATTTTTTTGTGTTTTTTTTTTTTTAAATATGTGCAATTCTAATATTAGTTATCTAAATTTTATATTGATAACAATCTATTAGTGATAATAAGAATAACATAATTCATATTTGTAGATGTCATTTATCTGAAACTATTATTCATTTAGCCAATAGGCTATTTGTGGGAACTTTGTTCTCACAAATTTAATTTTTCAAGAAAAAGTTGTGAGTTGGCTAGAAAAGCCGTCAGTTTTGCCAGAAAATTTTAAATCCTTCTCATTAATTATTTACCAACCAGTTTTTATCTTACTCCACTTGTAACTCTTGTTTTGATATTTATTAGTTGTTATCTCCACTTTCACCTATTGTTTTTCTTTTTCTATTTATTTTTAAAAAAAATACTTATGATCTCCACATTAGCTCATCTTGTGATCTCTATTTATTTAACTTTTGGTTTTTAAAATTAATTTAGATTTTAGTTTTTAAACTATTTTAATTTATTTTTATATTTTTTTTAAAAAATTTATTTTTAAGTTTTTACAATTTATTTAGTGAATAGAATATTTGTTAGAGGCATTGCTATTTTTTTTGTTTTTGTATTTCTCTTATTAATTTTTCATAATAGAATTTTGATAAGATTTTTTAAATAATTATTATTTTCATATTTGATGAATTGAATTTAAATAAATAATATTTATTAATCTATTTAAAATATTTTTAGTAAATATTATATTATTTAAATTTGAAATTATTACTAATCTATTTTGTTCACGTAAGATTATATTTTAAAATTTAATTTTATTATCAAGCACTTATCGGCTTATCATTGCAAGTACAAAAGCATGCAACTATTAATTTATGTTTATTTGATTATGCATGCCATAACTATGCACAACTTAAGTTTTAGTTATTCCATTCGTGTTGAATCAAACAATAAATATGTTGAACATTTATGTAGCATTTCCTTCATGAATTGATTTATTTATGAATTTATTGATTAATGAAATGTTAAAGGGATTGATGATTCTGAAGTCAGTTGTATTAAAATCCCAATTGGTGATGGATATCGTTGGCTCTTTATTTGATTGAATAACTTGCACACATAATGGTTTATGTTCATGAAAAACCTATGGATAATCGGCTTCAACATCAATAGGGATTATTCTTATGAGATACATGCAATTATTTTTCTTTCTTGTATCAAAGTGATTCTACAAGTTTCTTCTATTCAATGTTCAAGATTACATATAAGTTTATATGCACCCATTGTTGATATTGATTTCTTTGATAGTTAAATGGGAAATCGATGGTTAAACCGATCCATCGAGATTCGACTTGGAAGGATAGTGATTATGCAAGCACATACAATGGTATCCCAAGTTTGGTTATGATATTATCAGGTTGATTAATATTGGTCCAGAATGAAAACTGATTTGAAGTCTCTATTTTATATGCTTTAAATGTTGCTTTGTTATTTTGAGGAAATTGGTTTCATATCAGTTTAATTGTAAATGGTGTCGAGTTTTGGAATGTGCTTTCAAACATTTCGATTTTCATTTAATAGTTAAGAATGAAGAATCAATTATTTAATTCAACCTCTCCTTGTTATATTATAGGGCTAAATATATAACATATTTGAGGATATTGACTATTACACTCCAAATTACTCTCTCGAGTTGCCAACAAAATGACTGAACATTGGAAGTGATTGTGATGAAAGTTTGTGCAATCTCGCTACAAGATTATATTTGGATAGTCATTATATTTGAATAATCAATAGTTTATATATGACCATGGATGTTAAACAGATTTAGATTTGAATTTTGTCTCACCCTACTTGCTTTACATTCCTTACTCTATTATTAATAATGCATCTCTCTAATCTTGAGGAACGAAATGGATTTTTAAATTTTTTTTAAAATTAAGTCCTCTGGTTATTTGAAAATCATACAATTTGAGAATTTTATTAAACACATATAATTGCATCTATATTGATTTTGTTTAGCAAATGACTTCATTATAATTTAATTTTCATACGAAGGGAAAGAGCAAATAAATGCCAATACAATAAAAATTTCAAATATTTTATTTTACAAGCCTCGAGCTGTTAATAAGATATTTCAGAAAAAAACTAAAATGTGACAATGCCAATATTGGCAGAGCTTTGGAAGTGATCCCGATGAAAGTTATGCAACTAGCTACAAGATTATATTTGGATAATCAATAGTTTATATTTGATCCTATTTAAGGTTTACCCTACTTCACTTTCCCTTACTCTATTGCTAATAAAGCATCTCTGTGTCAATCTTGAGGAAGTGAAAGCAATTTTTTAAATTTTTTTTAGCAAACATACAATTTGAATTTTTTATTAGAAACATATAATAAGGGAAATATGTGAAGTGTAGGTAGCCCATAAGATGTCATAGATTAATGTGTGTGTGTGTGTGTGTGTGTGAGAGAGAGAGAGAGAGAGAGAGAGAGAGAGAGAGAGAGTGTGCGTGTGTGTGTGTGTGTGAGAGAGAGAGAGAGAGAGAGAGAGAGAGAGAGAGAGAGAGTACTAAACCAAATTGAACTCTAACCATAAGATAATGTTATATGAAATTTAATCTTAGGCAGAAGCCCAAAAAAATGTATCTCAAACCCCAGTCCTATCTATAAAAAATTCTACCAATAATACTAAACAAAGAAAAATGCAAGCATGAAATTAAATCAAACCATAATGTGGAAAAAAGTTAAATATCACACTTAATCTCTATCAACATAAAAAAATAAATTGACATTGAAATTTTTACAACATAACCACCACCTCATCACCACATTATATGATGAATCTTTTCTTAAAACCAATTTGAATATTTAATATGAAATAAATTATTCGATATCAAGATTTATAATTATTTAAAGCCTTCCAAAAATAATGGAAAACCTAATCTTCAACTAAATCATTGCAAATATCAAACAAACTTGAAGTATCATTTGAATATAAAATCATAGTAGCATAGAAAATTAAACTATAAATGTAAATTGGTTCAAACACAAAACATAAAGTAAATTGAAAGTATAATGTTTTGATGTATAAAGTCATATTTGAATTTCTTTGTGAAATAATTTGACCAGTTATACATTGTCCCACATTAAATGTTACTATTAAATTAAACTGGCTTAAAATCATAGCCCTAAAGTAAAATTAAGTCTATCCTTTAGTATTTGTCGTAGGCTCATATTATTGTAATCAGTTCAACATATCTAGTGATTAATTTTTTACATCTCAACAATTAGATCTAATTATTTTTCCTTTTAATTTTAAGTTTTGAATTTTGGATTGTTTATATACGAATTTTTTAGCATCTAAATTTCTTTAAAATATTTTACGTGAACTTGATTGACTCTTATATTTGGGGTCTTATAAGAGCTATTTTTTTTGGAAGCACTACCAAAATTTTAGCATTCACTTAAAAAATTAAAATTAACATTGTATGGAAATAAATAGTTTTGGGTTTGTAAATATTAATTTTATCACCAGTCACTCTAATATTTGATTATATTAAATTTTAAATATAGTGTTTGTGAAAAAGGGTATAATAATAAATAAAAAGGTAAAATTATAATATAAATAATTATATCTTTCTTAAAATACTTTGTTATTAGACTAAAATCTAGTACAATTTTATGATTATCTAGGGCCAAAATCTCTACATCTTAATACTATTTATTTTATAAATGTTTAGTTATCTATAGTCAAAAAAATATTAATGTATTAATATACCAATATACTAAAATACAATTCATTAGTTATAATAGTATCATTGCATTTATGTGAAATTTGGATTTTTTATATTAAATTTTTATCTAAAATATATATCAAATATTAATCGATTAGTAATAAAATTATATTTAATATTATCAATTTTTTACTTCATTATTCTAATTAATTAAAACTAATATAATCTATGACAAATACAAGCCACTACGTGGCACTTGTTCATAATTGATTATCATGCTCAACAAAAACTTAAATCTAACGATAAATTCAAATATACCATAAAATTATCATAGTGCCATATTAAACCATAATCATCGTACTATGAATATTAAATTGAATTGAATTCTAACCTTTAGCCAAATTCATTGTGAAACCAAATTGAACTATACATCTAACATGTAACCAAAATAAACCCTTATTCATTTTAAATTATGCTTAACCAAATGAAACTAAAAGAATGGCCTCAATAACCAACATATTTATAACCCTATTATTAAACTAGATCAATTACTATTGAGCACTTACATAGATTTGAGTTGTTATGGCAAATAAGATCAAACCCTATTAATGGGTAACCCTAAAAAAAAAAGTAAACCTTGTGGTTATTTTAAATATTACTCATAACATAAAGCCAATTAGATCCTAAATGCAATGCTTGATAAAAATTATGCAATAACCCTATGACTATGTAATTAGCTAAACGAAACCTAAATTCTATTTGAAGCTAAATGTCAATGATAGACCATATTTATCCCTACATCTAATTTGTATTCCATACTTAACTATATTAATTGAATTGTAGTCTTATACCAAATAAAAGTAAAAACCTTAGTTAAATCAAACATTAAATGTACCCATTATATAATTTTCACACAAAGTAAAATCATCATTGGAATTAAAACATTTAGAAAACCTGGCACAAAGTGAACCCTATTAGTGAATAAATGCCCACCAAAATTGACTCCTAATAACCTTAAACCTAATAAAACACTGAACAAGAATGAACCAAAAACCTAACGCTAAATTAAATTGAACCCTAGCCTTAACACTAAATGAAATCAAATTATAATCATAAACTAAATTTATTGTGACCTTAAAATAAATTCAAATCATATTACTAAACATAACTGAATGATAAGTTTTCTACTAAACTAAATTGAATGATAATACAAAACCAAAATGAAAGATAACCCTAACCCTAATTGAATACAAAATCATATTGAGTCCCAACCCATACATTCAGTTAGGTTAAATTTTTTAATCTAAAACCTAATTTTGATTCTATATTAATCTTATAAAAATCCAATTCTATATATAATCCTAACCTTAACACAAAATTAAAATGAACTAAAAACCTAAAATTTAATTGAAGTACAAGCCTAATGTTAAAGAAAAAACCATATTTTAACCTAACCATATAAACCAAACTAAAAAGAAAAACTAAGTAAACCTTGCCCCTAAACCAAATAGAACCTTAATCCTACTCAAAACTGTTGACCATTTTAATACTGAACGAAACAACCCCAACCCCAACTCTATATTAAATTAGACCTATTTTTCAAATTAAAAAATAATTGTCTTACACAAAATTAAATATAGAATTAAAATTTTCTACAAATCTATATTATAAAATTAATGTACTAATATAATAATATATAATAAATATTAAAATTTTATTCATACAACATCCCCTCCCAATGCTACTAGCTATAAATCTTAAAGATATCTATCAAGACTTTAACTTACTATATATATATATATATATATATATATATATATATATATATATATATATATATATATAATTAATTGTATAAATTTTACTAATATAAATTTATATAATTAATATTGGTAAAATTTATACAATTAATTTTTTTATTATTATTAATCATTGATTGTTTAAAATAGAATAATAAATTTTTCAAAAATAAGGACAATAATTAATTTGTTAAACTAACACGAACTTCTACTTTCTATTTCGGCATTACTATTTATAAGCAGTTCCTAATTCCGAAACATTCAGAACTTGAGACAATAGCAACTTCCGTGAGCTGAATGTCTGACTTAAAGAGGATAAACACTATTGATATAATTAAAAAAAAAAAAATCTTTAATATAATTAAAAATATAAATCAGGTGTTACATATTCTTTACGATAACAACGGCCACTTAAACACGCGCAGCACGTTTGTAGCCGTTGAACATACCCAGTGGGACCGTAGGAGGACGATATTTAGGTATTTTGTATCTTTTGCAATTAAAAATCTATAAAAATTCCAATGCATGACTAGACTCACACTACGACACGACTGACAGCTGTCTTCTGTTTGTCTTCGTGTGGTCACCGGGAGTTATATTTTAATTGTGGACATTAGATTTTAACATTTATTTATTTATTTATAGTAGATTTTCATATTTTTTAAATTTATAGTTCATATTTAGTTGAAAACGATCACGTGTATAGGTATTATAGCTTCTGCGGGAATGAAGTGGCATTTCTATGTTTTCTTGATACTGAACGTTTCTGCACTACCTAATTATGACAAATATAATCAGCTGGAAAAGAAATAATTCCGAGCCTATGAGGCTTTAGATCCTTCACTTTATAAAGTGACGGAGGCAAGGAGATTCGATCGTTAGACCTGGAACGGCTCTAACACTTCCCCTGGACATCTATAAAGCAGTATATTATATTGACCTCAGAGTGCGTACTTGTACTCGTTATTCTATTTACGCACTCCTAATTCTGTTCGTTTTAAATGTTCTCTCGCCGTGGCCAACATATAAGGAGAAACGGCCTTCAATGGCATTTAATACTTTTCGCCATGTTTTCGCAGGCAAGGAATGCTGACAACATGCAAATAGATGACGAATTAGAGCATGCACAGTTGTTACTTCGGGGCTGAATGATTTTTTAGAGGTTTGCAATTTCTCTGTTTGTATACTTTACGGAACCGAACTTTTGCTCGGGATCGGATCGAAAATATTGCCGCAAGGTAGCAGAGGCCCAATTTTATTGATTTGTACGATCATTTTCGGCGAAGGTACGAGATTTCTTTAGACTAAATTCGTTGACCTCGTTCTTGTCTGTTGTTTGTTTAATGGATGCTTGAATTTAAATTTTTTTCGGAATTCACTTGTTATTGTTGTAGAGTTTGATGCATTTTTGTGGTTCAAAGATCCATGCGTAATTGTAATTCAAATTTTCTTGTGGTGTAAGAGTGTTTGAAGCTTGACCTCGGCCTAGTTTGTTGCCTCCTTCGGAAATTTGGTGACAGATTCTTACAGACATTAATGCCAAGCTCAAACTCAATATCAGTTGCCAAATGTTTCTGCTGAACTTTGGTTGATGTTCATCCAACTTTACAATTATTTAAAATTCAACCTTATTCAATCTAAAAATGCTTTGTCGTCCTATTTTTCACATACTTTTCCCTGGAATTCCAGCGTTAGTGCACTACTTAACTCCTTTAGGTCAATGAAGCTGTGGTTAATCTGCCATGTCCCTCATCTAGTTTGGAAACAAATGTACTCATGGGGGGTGGAATCAAATAAAAACAGGACAGCTGTAACAGTAGATATAAATATTAATCTTTCGTTTTACTTGCTTGTGGGCAATACCTTCTCAGTTCGTAAAGGGTATATTTAATACCAGTAAGAATTAGGAGTGGTAGCTTAAAAGAGGTTCCAACGACTCAGTCAATAGGGCAAATGCTCAAGTACACATGGCAGCACATGTGGCCCACATCAGATGGCGTGCGTGGGAGTTTTCGTTAGGATTCCTTTTGTAAAGGAAATTATGAACAAAGTAGCACCAACTAGTTAGGACTGTAAGGTCAAATCATCTCTCCAAATTGTAGAAATTGACAAGAGCTTGTTGTAATTTGTTTTCTGGATTCGATTGTGTGAACAATTTTTTACGTCAACATTTCAGATCACACTCCGTGATCCATCATCAGGATGCATGCAAAAGAAGAGACGGAGAATGGAGAGGATGCATGACAAGAGCTTCCCAATACTGTAATCATCTTACACAAATTCTAAACCATTTTCTTTTCTTTGGCAATGTTTAGTAGGGAGATATTTTGCGAGACAGTTTGTATGAAAGTGTTTTAAGGGTGTTTCTCATTTACTCAACTGCGGAGGATCATTCAATGTAGGATCGTTCAATGTGTATGGGAAAGCATGCTAACCATAGTATTTCAACATTCCAATGCTCAAACCCTAATTCAACAAAAAAAACTACAACCCAACAAATACATGTTCATTGCATGACTGTAAACGAAAGGCATGATTGATGCAAACTGCTGTAAATTGTTTATTACAGAAAAACAGAGTTTACAAGTGTATTTCTAATCTCTTTTGGCAGCCAATGCCATATTCTGGACGTAGTGAATGCAGATTGTCCTAGAATTGAAACTCAGACAACCCTACACCCTGCTAAATCAGTTTACAATTCATGTTACACCAGGCATCACAGTTCTTACACCCCTTTCACAGCCTGAAATGGTGCTTGTCTGGTATCAGGTCCCAGAAGACTGAATGCAGCTAGCAATCTTGGAGTTTCTCAGACAGATAATGTTCCTTTTGGAATATTAACGCCCAACTTGTAATTCAACTTCAATCACCTAAATCACTAAAAAACTTATAGCGCCTGGTAAGATGTGTCATCTTTGTTATCATATTCAACTTCTCGAATAGGCCAAACTAAGAATACAGCCCCTCCTCTTAATCAGTCTAAAAATAATATTTTATCATTTGCTTGCAGACCTCTATTAAATTGTTCAATCTTCAACCATTTAGCACCTGCGTGAAACCTTTTTGATTCAATCTGCAAATTGGCTAGGGTAGATGTTTCACCACTGAAACCAATTCCTCATGGTTTTCCTCCTAGGGTTTGCTCTCACGAAAGCATTCAATTTGTCAAAATAGAAAATAAAATCCAACAGATATAAATGAACTCTCAAATCACGTTCTATAATTTTCCGTAGAACTTTCCCAAAGGTTCTTTAATTTCAAACTTAAAATATGTCATTAAAGCACTTTTATCAAGCGGCTTAGTATTATTTTCTTTTGGAATCATTTATGTCACTTTATCAAATAATTTAAAATAAAAAAATCCAAATTTATTTTCTGGACATTAGCCTACAGTAGGCTTATGGTCTCCGATAAATGACTCATTTGGAAGAAGGGGACAGTGCAATTGCTAAGACTAGGTTTTGGACCTAGGTACTGATACAAGAACCGTATATCCAGCTACAGAGAGAGCTAGCTGAAAAAGATTGTACGACCAGCTATAGAAAGAGCTCTTAAACTAATCCCATATGCTATGAAAACTTATTGAATCCAGTTAGAAGGTCATAAAAATGTACTTATGGGCCTATATCAGGGTTTAGTTACTACTTTTTTTTCTCTATTGATATTCAATGAAAAAGGAACTGCATCGTCAAAGTATTCATCAGTGATGCCCTCTATCACAGATCATATAGTCCAGAGCGTATAAGTTAATTACAGAGCGAGCACAGTTTAAAAATTAAAAGTATTGCAGTTAATACCCTCTATCACAGATCATATAGTCCAGAGCGTATAAGTTAATTACAGAGCGAGCACAGTTTAAAAATTAAAAGTATTGCACTTAACTCATCAGACAGAAGGAACCACTTTAACAAAAGTAACCCTGCCATTCATCGTCTGAATCATCTTCCACAATGAAATAATCTGGATTGAACCCAGCACTAGGAGTAGCTGAGCTGCTTGGATCACTATGGTTTGATCAACTGCTGGGTTCACTGCTTGGAATGTTCAACATTTCAGAGGAAACTGGTTGAAAGGGAGCATCAACACAATCAGTGCAAGGAATGGTGTTCAGAGAAGGCCCTCTGTCTTTCTGCTTCCACTTGCTGTCATTCTTCAGCTGCTGAATAAACTCTGCTAGTGTAAGATCAAAGTCATCCTTTGCAATCATAGAAGTATATCTGTGTGCCAGTTCTTTCTTGCTGTACTCTATCTTCCCATCTCTAAGGACCATTAAACCCATTGTCATTCCTAGTTTTCCAAATGAGCCAATGTACAAGAGCAGAGAAAATAGACCCAAAACATATTAGAAAATTTGCTGTTTTCAATAATACAAGAAGAAACAATATGAGAAATTTCAAAGTTACTGTTCAAGGTGAGACCAAAGAAAACATGGTTAACAGATTCATAGTTCCTGCACACAGAGCAAATATTTGGCTCTCCTCCTGGTTTCTTGAATGGAAGTTTTTGAAGTAAAAGTTGCCATAAGAAACAAGACACATTAGATTCAATTGGTCTATGGCACAGATTAACAAAGAATTTTTCCCCAAGTGGCTGAATCTAAGTTTAGGTTCTATTTAAGATTAAGATGGTCAAAAATATCAGTCGTGGTTAAGGAGGTAAAAAATGTACTTGGATTTGATATGTTGCAAATGAGAGGTATCAGGCCATTTCAGGGTTGCAGAGCAGGCCTCAGGTTCAACAGGATTTAGGAAAGCCAAAGCTATGGAAAGCATCCTTTACCAATGATTAAGTTCTCCACTGAGTAGCAGGGATATTAAACTTAGAAGCCAACTCATCCCAGCTCAATAGCTCACTATTCAAGATAAGTTACCAAAAACATTTTATGCCATTAGCTGCTCTTTTCTTAGCAGAACAACCTTGTAGATGAGCTAACGGTTTATCAGAATGAGATAGATTCTGCCATATAGACCTTTTCCCACAAATGTTACCATTGTCCTCAATCAAGTTACCACCTTCAACCAGATACTTAACATAGTTCCAACTCTTCCATATGGCTATTATGGCTTTAAATATATTAGAACCAGCTACCCTGATCTCCCTTTTAAACAATAAAAAGTCATTCAATTCTAGCCCTGACCAAGACTTAGCATGAGTGGGAACTGCCCTCAAAATATTGTTCCTAACAAGAACTTTCCAGGGTTCTCCACCTTGAGTGGTTTTAGCAATCCATTTGGCACTCAGGGCCACAACATGAATCTTCAAGTTCTTAAGGCCTAGCCCCCCTATTTCTCTTCCTCTAGTATACCAGTCCCAACAAACAACATGATTCCTTATATGGCCTTTTCCATCCGACCATAGAAAGTCCCTAATAATCTTTTGTAGAAATTCAAATTGTCCCTAATTGAATAGCCATGTAGAGGAGTAGACAGAATAAGAGGATAACACTTTCTGACAGATCTGAAACCTTCCAGCAAGAGACAAGTACCTATTGTTCCAATTGTTAAGCTTTTACTCAATTTTAATCTTAACCCAATCCCATATATCTCTAAGATTGGGGTCATCTGCAAAATGGATACCCAAGTACCTCACAACTTGACTGGGGCCTCTCCAAGCAATGGAGTACTTGTCACACCAAGAAGGAGCAGATTCATCCCATCCGAGGATGATAATTTAGAGTTTAGTGCACAGGCCACATGTGCATTGCAGTGGTTGTATTTGCATGCTTGATGAAGGGGCACATGCTACTTAGGCAAAATGTGCATAGCTGAGAAAGCTAACATTGAGTGTACATTGTAAATGGTCTCTTTGTTTGCGCTCTTATCCACCTCTTGTCTAGAACCAATGATCCCAATTGTGCTGCTCTGCAATTATTCAAGTTGCAATTGAAGTTGTTTCATAGGGTTCTACTTGAATTGATTGCCATATTGTCTGGTCTTATCTATTTTGAAAGAGTTGACTTTTTATTGGTGTGTTTACATTTTTATTCAGTCAATGATGACATCTTTGATTGTAGGTGCCAGATATACTAGATGTGAGTATGATGGACGGTTGCTTATTAGAGAGTCAAGGAGAGGCAACGTGTAAGGATTTCTGTAATAACCCCAACCGGTCCTAATTTCAACTCTAGTGGTTTGACATTTTGTCAAACACTTATCATGCAAGCTCTAATACCACTGTAAAGAACCTCAATGGGTTCTACTTTCAATTCTAGTGGTTTGACATTTTGTCAAACACTTATCATACAAGCTCTGATACCACCGTAAGGATCCCTGCTGGCTCAATCTTAAACTACGCTGAATAATGGCTTCTTTTTTTGTTTTGAGTTTTTGAAAATTGCAATTCTTTGTTTTTTCCAAATATATAGAAATGCTCATAAACTAAACACAAAATCTAAACTAATTAGAAGCGCTAGCACAATTATTTCAATTGCAATTATTACAATGCAAAAACATATAAGCAATAACTTAGTTTATCAAAGAACCTGGTTTACAAATGGGTGCTAGAAGTATTTGGGTAGAAAATCCTTTTTGGAGCTACTGAAATTCCATTCCAATATTCCTGTGTGAATGCCTTCGAGATGTGAATTCAAATTGCTGCCAGTAGATGATGAAACGTAGCTTGTGAATGGTAAATGCTGCTGGTAATTCAGACGCCACTCATCCATAGGAAAAGACCAGCCAATAACAGTGATTTCAGCCTCTATAAATTCCTCTAAATGGCATCCAAATTTGAAGAAGCATTGCAGCAGATTCAACGCAATGAAATTCATTCCAAACCCTCTCCAAAATGCAGTCAGATAATTAATTGAATGGTATACAGCAACACCATTCAATCCTCAGATAAATCTCAAACCAATACTCAGTAGATAGAGCCCATTTCACGTGGTGTTACATAGATTCAAAGTGCTGAAATGGTTAAGAATTCACAATTCTCCAATAATTTTGAAACCCTTGTTTCAATCTCTTCTCCAAACACAAAGTTATCAAAATAACATAAGCAATAGAATGAATTCCTTACTCAGAAGCATTGCTTCTATAATAAGTAAAGATGAATTCTTCAAGACACCAAAAGCAAGTAGCTTCTTTCACATACTTTTCATTAAAGAGCTTTCATGAATACACTTTTTAATTAGAAGCTTTCATTTAATAATTTTGAATTAATGATAAGCAGCTCCCAACTTAAAAGCTTCATGAAGACACTTTTCACTTTAAAAAGCTTTTTCAACACACCTTTCACTTAAAAGCATTGCTTTTAAGACAGATTATATTCCATGTGAAATAATGATTTGTAATATCCCCATTTTTATCAGGTTCCTGTAGTTGGCTTGGTTAGTTCACCATCATGACCCTCGTGAGCTAACAGTGGGATTTGAGGGTCTTAGTTGTGGGGTTATAGGCTTTCCAGTAGCTTATAGTGTGTTTTGGCTTTGTTTGAGGGACTTACTATTTATAGTAAGTCATACTATTGGTTTCAACGAGCTCAATTGAGTTAGAGGAGTTGAGTGTGTTACAAGCTAGGGTTGCCGTTGCACCAAAAGATCAACCTTATTAATGCCCGATACAACCACCAGACTTATAGAAAGAACACAGGAGACAATTAAGCCATGTCATGTATCCTGAAAGGGAACAGTGGTGGTTAGTCCAACAATGCCCCCTTTAGTACTACTTGAGGAGATTCAAACTTGTGACCAAGCTCTGATACCACTTGTGACAAGCGAGGATTGTTGTCTTAGTTACTAGATTTGCGTGTCGGACACTGAATCCAGATTTGGGTTTGATCTGGGTTTGGATCTGCGATCCTGGCTGTGGATCCATCACAGGCAGTGATAGATCCACAGGTAGGATCGAGGATCCACCACGGATCCGTGCGAATCCGCGTGAAAGGGAGCATAAAAAAGGTAAAAAAGTGGGTTGAATGAAAATTTTTAATATATATTTTTGGTCCAAACCCTAAAAACGACCCTTGAAGTCATTATGCAAGTTAACTTACGCTCACATTTGCTCTCTATTTCGCTCTCTCATAGTTGCTAGTTTGAAGTAAAGTGCTTGGATTCAAAGGAGATCAGTCGTGGAGCTCCAAATACCTTGCGAGAAGTGTTTAAGGTATGCATTTCAACCATATTCTTGAGTTCTTTCATAGATTATTGATTTATTTCTAGTTTTCCAAATTTTCAAGTTTTTGTGTAAGTGTGAAGCATGGTTTTCTTTCTTTTTTTTTCTAGAGTGCAAGAATAGAACAATGAGTAGTAAACGCTCAGTGGGTGGGGTTGGATCACCAAGCTTCAAAATTGATAAGGGGTCTCCTTTATGGAGACACACAACAAGAGTCACACAATGTATTGGAGGTGGGGCATACATATGGAAATGTAATTATTGCAATGTACAACACAGAAGCTCCTATTTCTGAGTGAAACTACATTTTTTTGGGCCTTGCGGGTGAAGGAATTAACATGTGTCAGGGTAGTGGGGAAGATAAGAAGGGATTACCAGTTGCACAAATAACAATGTTAGTGAAAGAGCAAGAAGATGATGATAGAGCAATTCCAAAAGAGCAAATACACCAGCACCACCATCCAATCAAACAAGCACAAGAACACATCCTTTTTTGCCTATGCCAACTACAAATGATGAAGATGTAGACTCATCTCCACTCACCTGCAAGAGAGGCCCACTAGATAGGGCATTCCAAAATGAAATAAGAGAGATTGCTGATCACAAAATTGGAAGTTGTTTAATTGCAAATGGTGTTTCATTTAATTTTGTAAGATCACCTTATTTTAAGGAGATGGTGCAAGCAATACATGAAGCACCCTGTGGTTACAGACCACCTGGTTATGGGAAGTTGCGCACTACCATATTACATGATGAGAGGAAATCTGTAGAGGATTCTTGGGTTCAATCGGGTGTGTCTATTATTTTGGATGGGTGGTAAGATTGTAGAAACCGTCCATTGATCAATGTTATTGCTGTATGCCCTAAGGGGGTAATGTTCTTGAAGGCAGTTGATTGTAAAGGGCAAGTGAAAGATTCAAAATTTATTTCATGCATTCTCATTGATGCCATAGAGTCAGTGGGTCCTGATAATGTTGTCCAAGTGGTCATGGACAATGCAAAAGTTAGCATGGCTACAGGGATAATTGTAGAGTCCAGATATGATCTTATCTTTTGGAGACCATGCACCATCCACTCTCAATTTGATGATGAAATCAATTGGCACCGAAATAGATTGGGTGAAAAAGATATATGAGGAAGCTGAAGAGATTCAAATGTTTGTAACAAATCACCTCATGTCACAAGCAATTTTTAAGAATTTCTTGGACTTGGAATTATCGAAGGTAGATTTGTATATTTAATATTCAATTATATATTATTGGATTTCATGATTTTTTTTGTTGTTGTTTACATTAACATGTTTTAATTTTTAAATGTAATACTAACAAGAGTTTAACATGTTCTTAGGTTGCTAAAACTCGCTTTGCCTCTCACACAATCATTTTGAGATGACTTGTGAAGGTAAAGGAAGCATTGAAACATATGGTTATCAGCCCCCAATGGGGTGTTTGGAAGAATTCCAATACAACAAGGGCTTTAAATGTGAGAAGAATGATGCTAGATGAGGATTGGTGGGGTCTTTTGACCTATGTGTTGGAAGTCACCGATTCAATAATGGCAATGCTTCGCTTTGTAAACAATGATGAGCCATGCCTTGGGGATATTTATGATTCCATGGACACTATGTTGGGAAAAATTAAAATGGTAAGTTCTACGCTCTTTTACAACAATTGTTTATTTGAGAGATATCTAGATTCTAAAGTTTAAATTGACATAATCACTAATTATAATTATTATTCATATCTCATATCCTAGGTCATACCGAGGAGAGAGAATGATCCCCAGGACACCCTTTACAACAAGGTGGAAACAATTATTCATCATCAATGGATCAAGATGACCACACCTTTGCACCTCCTTGCATATGCTCTCTCCTCGAGGTACTGTAGTGCTTATCAAATGCTTGTGCTTATGTTATCTAATGCCTGTGCTATTGATATTTGATAGTGTTCAATTGTCTTTTGTTATCCCCAGGTACTATAGTGTAGATGTACTTTGCCTTCCAGGTAGAGTGCCACCATTTAGAGATGTACAGGTTGCAAATTGGTATAAGAGAGCACTAACTAAAATATTCCAAGATCCAGGGATTGGGACAATTGTGAAGAGTGAATTTGCTGCCTTCATCTTAGGCGAGAATTTTCACCCTATTGCTATAGCAGAGCAAAGTAGGATGGATGCCATCAAATGGTGGTACCTTCATGGGCAAGCCTTCATGTACCTCTAATCTCTTGCCATAAAGGTCCTATCCCAAGTATGTTTGTAAAATTTAGCACCTAAAGTTAATTTCTTAAGCTTAAGGTTAACATTCTCAATTCCTTGAATTTATCTTGATTGTTGTATTGATAGTTTTTAATTTCTCTTTAGTTTGCCATCTCTTTTGCCGTTGAGCGGAATTGGAGTACTTACTCCTTTATCCACTTAGTCAAACGCAACCGGTTGGCTCTAAAAAAAGAAAAAGACCTTGTGTTCATTCACAACAATTTGCACTAGTTGGCACGGAAGGATCTAATGTACAAGAATGGGCCCAAGAAGCTTTGGAATGTAGCACCCGAGACTTTTGATTTAGATATGACCATTTGGAATCTTGCTAGATCCACTTTGATTGATGTGGACGATGAGGAGGATTATGAGTTCACAATCCCCTCTACTACTAGTGGTTTGGGTTCCTCTATTGATATGGATGCAACACTTACAGCTCATCACTACCCCTCTGATGAGGATTTTCTTGAAAATTCATTTGACGATTAAATCCATAGTTGGAAAACTCGGACTCGGCAACAACTCGCCAAGCCCCCCAAAAGTTTAATCGGGAAAAACTCGACAATTTAAAAAAAACTCGAGAAAACTCGGGAACCTAAAAAACCCGCTGAAATTTTATTAAAAATACATTTTTTTTGCAAAATTTAATGAGAAGATGTATCTGATAAGTTAATTAAAGAGAACACATAAGAAACAAGAAAAGTTTAGATATATATAAATGCATAGTGGGTACAAAATCACATTCTCATGCGGAATGCTGATGGCAAGAAGCAAAATAGTAAATAGTTTCAATTTGTCAAACTAAAAGTAAATACTAAATACATTAATACAATCACATCTTCCACTTTCCAACTGCACTAGCAGGAAAGCAAGGGAGTCTAGTCCTTGAAGAAGTGCCTCGCACTGAGATTGGATGTGAGCTACATGATTGTGAAGTCTGTGGTTGCGCCTCCTCGCTTGACATCCCTACTGACTGGCTCAATGTCTTGGAAGAGGATGTATCTCCTATATGTGGCACTGGTAATCCCTCCTTTGAGCTTGAATCATCATCGTCCTCATCCTCAATTTCATCTATTATGAAATGAAAATCTATTCTAGCACCCCCTTCCATGGCCTGCCTCTCCAAATCAGCAATCTCATCTGCTGAAAACAATGGGCCTAGCTCTTGTGCTGTCCAATCAGAATAAGGATCCATCTCTTCTAGATCAAGTGGACCGGGTAGTGCTTAACTCTATGCTATTTTTATGCCCAACTTGAGATTATAATGCACATAAACAAGGTCATTAAGCCATCTTTGAGTCATTCTGTTTCTTTTCTTTATGTGGATGGACTCAAATAAGCTCCAATTGTGCTCACAATGGGATGCGCTACAAGGTTGGCATAAGACTTTGAGAGCAAAATTCTTTAGATTGGGGGTATTGCCACCCCAACTTGCCCACCAACCATTTGCAAAACAAAATATAATAATTTATAAAGCAATGAGAAAAGATAATAAAAAAACACAACTTATCAATTTGCAAAAGTTTTAAAGTTTGACACTTTACCTGGTGCTTGAGTAGCTCTTGCTCTCTTTGCTAGCATAAAAGAGAACAAATTACCCCTCAATTCCACATAGACTTGTTGTTTGGTCACAACAAGGGCTCTCTCCGCTTCTTTGGACATCATTCTCTCAATGCATTTAGAGAGAACTTCCATGACCTCTCCATTAAGATCTGAGTAGGAATCATCAGCCCTAAAACAAATAGAAAATGATATAAAGTCTTATTACACAATCTTAAAAAGTAAAGTAAAATGAAGTCTTAGTAAAATCTCAAGGACAATCATAGTACCTGAAATTGGGGTTGAGGAAGTGGCCTGCTGCATGAATGGGTTGGTGGAGCATATTGTTCCACCTCTTATCAATTATTTCCCAAATGGGGTCAAATCCAAGTCTATTGGCATGATAGTAGTTTCTAACAGCCTCTTTGGTCTTATCCATGGCCTCATAAAGACCTCCCATTGGGGATTGTTGCTCATCACATATGTGCAAGACTCTAACTAGGGGCATAGACATCTACAAATGTCTATGCCACATCTACATTTGGAATTTGAAAAATACAAATTAGTTAATAACATAGTAAGTTATGAATTAATAATGAAACTTGAATCAACTAAAAATATAATGTTTTCATTCTTAAAGTTATTTCCACAATCTCCATAGCCTTTGCAAAAAAACTATCATCAAAGACTATCCGTGCCATAGCCTCTCTTTCAGGCTTCTTTGAGTAAGGTGAAGCAACCCAATCAACACACACAAACATTTGTTTCAGAGCCAATATGTGGTCGAGAACATTTGCAACGTCGAGAACACCTTTGCAAACCTTGTCATAGCGGGTCTCACCAAATCTTTATCTTTAGTGGTCTTTCTCATCAAACTGAGAAACCATGGGTGATTATAGATATATTTAGTGACTCGCCCAACATCTTCCACAACTAGACTCACCCAATCAAGTTTTTCTATGTCCTCCAAAAAAAGGTCAAGGACATGTGTTGCACAAGGTGACCAAAAAAGTGTGGGATGCCTCTTTTGGAGGATTCTAACTAAAAGATTAGTAAAAAATCAATAATTAATTACAAACTTTCCATATTTACATCATATCTAAATTGAATAATATCATAGCATTACATTCATGATTCATATTGAACATAAAAAATTAAATTTACCTTCTACTGCATTATTTGTGATGATTTGCACCACATTCTCTACTTCCACCTCCATGACAACATTCTTCAACATTAAAGTCAATGTGAGTGCAATTTTCACTTTGTTGGAGGCGTCAACAGATTTCCAAAACACCACATCATCTTTGCCAACAACCAAGAAATTAATAATGGTTCTTCTTCTTCTATCTGTCCACTGATCAGATAAAATGGTGCAGCCATATTTCTTTCACCCTTTCTTTTGGTCTTCTATCAATACTCTTGCTCTATCAACTGCATTCTCAAGCAACCTACAAAATTTAGGTGTAATAAAGTGTTAGTAAAAAATATGAAATAACAATTAAGCTTTAAAATATAACAATGAACTAAAGCGAATCACAATTATTTACAATTACTAAATAGTAAAATACTAACCTTCCACTCAAATCCTTGCGAGAAGGCGGCTTGTACCCATTACTCGATATTGAAATTCACCAAATTCAACCAATAGGGACTATCTATTACGAAGTAATTGGTAAATACTTGCTTGATATTAACAGAGACCGAAAGGTCAATATATACAAAAGAATGAGACGATGTTTCCTTAAGAAATGATCGTAAAGAATAGAAACATTCTATTCTAGAGAAAGCAAAAAAACAAAAGCAAACTAAGCTTAAGATATTTACAATAGATAACCATTAACTAATAATAGACGACTTATCTATTATTGTAATACCCTCCCTTAATGGGTAATCTATCTAACACACCAAGCTGTCTTCTGAATTTGACAAACTTATTAGGACCAAGAGGCTTGGTGAGAATGTCTACAGTGTGATTTGTGGTAGGAACATACTGCAAATCTATAGTCCTATCTTCAATCAGCTATTGTATGTAATGACAGTGAACATCCACATGCTTGGTTTGTTCATGGAAGATTTTATTCCGTGCTAACTTGATAATGCCTTCGTTATCAACAAACAGAGTAGTTGGTCCTGCTAGTGACATTTGCATATCCCCAAGCATCCGATGAAGCCAAACAGCTTCACATCCTACCTTAACAGTCCCTCTGTATTCAGCCTCTGTAGCAGAGAGAGAAACTGCCTGCTGCTTCTTGCTGGTTCATGTGACTGCACCAGATCCCAAACTGAACACATCTAGATGTTGACTTTTTATCATCAATAGAGCCTGCCCAATCTGAATCTGTGAATCCACTGAGTTTAGGATTAGAACTTCGAGAGTACAAAAGTCCATAATTTGAAGTGCCCTTCACATAACGAAGCACACGCTTTGCTGCCATCCAATGATCAGCCTTAGGAGCTATCATAAAGCATGAAATGTAGTTGATATCAGGTCTAGTAGTAGAGAGGTAGATGAGATTGCCTACTAGTTGCCTGTATGTAGTATCATCAACGGAAGGAGAATCAGACTTTGCTGATAACTTGAGAACCTTTTTGCATAGGTGTAGATGCAGGTTTGCAATCTTGCATTCAGATTTTGTCTAACATGGCCTTGACATATTTGGACTGAGAGATGAATATACCAGAAAATTGTTGCCAAACTTCAACACCTAAGCAATAATGCATGAGCCCAAGGTCAGTCATATCAAAAGACTGACATAAACTCTGTTTGATTCCCTGAATCAAAGATGCCGAACTGCCAATGATGATTAAATCATCCAGATAGATAACCAGAAGGATGATGTCACTGTCAGTAGTCTTGATGTACAGATTTGAGTTTGAAGAACTCTTCTTGAAGCCGTGATCATTGAAGTACTTATCAAGCTTGATGTACCACGCCCTAGGGGCCTGCTTCAAGCCATAGAGAGCTTTTACCAATCTGAGAACCAGATGGTCTTTACCAGCAACCTTGAAACTAGGAGGCTGCATCATGTAAACCTCTTCATGGAGATCACCATTTAGGAAAGCACTCTTGACGTCCATCGGATGGACCTTCCAGCCAAACCGTGCTGCCATGGTTAGGACCAATCTGATGGTGCTCATCTTTGTAGTAAGAGCAAAGGTCTCCTCATAATCAATGCCTTGACGTTGAGAAAAGCCCTTTGCCACTAAACGAGCTTTGTACTTGTCCAAAGTACCATCTGATTTGTATTTGATTTTGTAGACCCATTTGCAGCCAATGGGTTTCTTCCTTGGTGGAAGATCAGAAAGGACCCAGGTGCTGTTCTTCAGCAAGCTTTGGTGTTCAGATGTCATGGCTTGTTCCCACTCTGGAATTCCTTTACCCTCGGAATATGTTTGAGGTTCAAACCAAAGTAACGAGAATCGGAATCGGCAAGGCCAAATTGAATCGTGAATCGGCCATGAATCGCCCATGAATTGGCGATGAATCGGCAAATTTGAAAAAACCCTTTAAATTTAGAGATTTTAACAATTTAAAACTTATTTCATGCACCCTTTATTGAATATAACTTAAACACACTATAACATCATCAAATAGAAGTTAAAACTTAACATACATAAACATGGAAGTTTGGAACATAAAATCCATCACATACGTAACTATGTTATGTAAGATGTAAATTGTAGGCTAGCTGAAGTAAATAGAAATCAAATGATCATAATGATTCAAATCATAGAATGTATGTAAGATGAAGATCCATAAGATATCAAATCATAATGTATGTAAGAATCTAAGATGAAGATCCATGAAAGTTTGAAAGGTATGTCTATCAATGATTCAATATCAATATTTGTAAACAAAATATAAAAACAAGGCTCCAACTCAAGCCTCATAGTCATCATCATCCTCAACATCATCCTCAAGCTCGGCTGCAACCTCAGCCTCAGCCTCTGAGTATCCAGTCTACCTACTAAAAAGGCGTCTAATGTAGGTCCTAGAGGACCACCGAGCCATATCCCCCGCATGTAAGATGGGATCACGAACAACGTCGCTAGGGCCTGTGTTTGTGCGTGTGCATGTGCGTCTACCAGTTCCTAAATGTGCTCTAGCTGCCTTAGCCTCTATATCCACTTGGTCAACTCAGGCACGGTCTTCCTCAGCGAAGATTGGATCCACAACCTTTGTGAGCCACTCTGATTCTGGATCAATCTCCTCTAGAATGATCGGAGAGGAGTCAGTGCCCAAAATCTGTCTGATCCGAAGACGAAGATTGTAACGAACAAAGACAAGATCATTCAATCTCTGCACTATCAACCTATTTCTCCTCTTCGAGTGGATGTGCTCGAACATGGACCAACTACGCTCACATCTAGAAGCGCTGCTTGACTGACTCAGAATACGGATGACAATTTTTTGAAGTTTTGGGGTTGTGGCCCCAAACATTTGCCACCATCTATCTGAAATAAGAGAAAATAAAAACAATTAGTCTCATTTACAAATTACAACCCTAAAATTACATAATCAACAATTAAAATTTAAAATGCACAACTTATAACTATAAGTCTATAAGTCATAAACTTTAAGTTTAGAATCTAGATTCATGAACATTGAATATATTATTTAATTTTTACCTAACTGTGTTGTTGCTCGAGCATCTATGGCCATCCTGCCAGAGAAAAGTGGCCCTTCTTTATTATTGAACTTGTCGAGCCCAATAATTGCAGCAGCGCTTTCCTCATCACTACTCAATTTTTAGATGACTGTATATAAGCCAGTGAGAACCTCCTCATCCGTCTTGAAGTCAGGATGGAAACGAAATGCCGGATTCAAAAAGTAAGTTGCTGCATGGATGGGTCTGTGGAGCTGATTCTGCCATCTCCTATCAATGATATCCCAAATAGGGGCATACTTCTCCTACACTCCTGCATACTAGGCTCTAATGGCCTCCTTGGCCCTATCCATGCCCTCATATATGTAGCTCATAGAGGGCTTCTCTCCATCAGCAGTTCGTAGGAGATACAAGGGGCTTAGTGACTTACATATAAAGTAAAACAAAAATTTGAGTCAAAACTCAAATATAAAATAATATAACTTAAAGTAAAACTAAATCATTAAACAATTAGCATAGTAAACTGTAAAGTACTAAATGTTAAATTGCAATAAATTTACCTTAAGGATTTTTCTAGCAGGTTTCCAAAAACCATCATCATCAAATATGCAATCCACTACATCTACCCCTACAGTGGTCATAGCATAGGAAGATGAAATCCACTCCCGCCTAACAAACATGCTCCTCAAATCGTCCCTTGATGTCAACAAGGACTGGAGGGTGATGAAATTCGAGGCAAACCTTGTGATGCTTGGACAAGCTAACTCCTTGCCTTCTGTTTACTTCCTCATTGTGCTAAGGACAAATGAATGATTATAAATAAACTTGCATATATTTTTTTCCCTTTCCACACATGACTTAACCCACTCAAGTTTGCCAATTTCCTCCAACATGAGGTCAATGCAGTGTGCCGCACAAGGGGACCAAAATATAACAATTTTAAGTTAATTAGAAATTCAAATTTCAAACATGTTAAAACTTAGGAAACTTAGAATTAGAAAAAGTTTAACATTCAAATAAATTTATTTTCAAAACTTGAAAAGTTAAAAGTTTACTTACAGCAACATAACTTGCTGCATTATCCGTCACCACTTGCACCACATGTTGTTCCCCCACCTCTGCTATGACTTCCTTGATAACCTCACATAAGAATGTGGCGTTTTTTACGAGCGAAAGCATTAATGGATTTGAGGAACATGGTATATCCTACAAGTAACAAAACAACGAATTATAGTGTTAAATGGATCATCAAAAAAATTAGCAATCAACAAATCAAAATTTGAAATAGTCAATCACGATTCAAAATTATGTATGTAGGAAAGTAGAATGATCAATCACCTCCATAGGATACAAAAAAATTGAGGAGTGTTCTTCCCCTCCTATCTGTCCAACCATCAGTCATGACGGTGCAACCTTTTTCGATCCAGTCCTTTCGGTTCTCCTCAAGCTCAACCCTCATATCCTCTACCATTTCATCCAAGAGATATCCACTCAACTCAGCATCAGTTGGGGCTTTAAACCCCGGACCACAAATAGCAACATCATCTATCATGTTCTGCCAATAAGGAGCCCTGCCACAAATAGATAATGATATTGATTAGAAATTTAGATGTCAAAAACTCAAATCATAAAACAAGTATATATAATTAAAGTTTTACTTTTACTTTTAATTTTATTTTTAAAGAAAACAAAGAAAAAAGAATCAATTACCTGGCTGCAATAAATGGAATGTTGCAAAAGTACCAAAATTTGCAAATCTCTTTTTTGACAGCATCATGAATCTCTTTGTTCAAACCCATGCCCTCAAGTGTGGGTTGGGAGCCAGGAGTAGTGCGGGGCACAAAGTAACTATCCATTCTGTTTTTTCGCACTCTAGGCCGCAATAGGTTGGTGTTGGACTCTGTTTTAGTATAAGACCGACTAGCTTTAGCACTCGCATGAGCACTAGAACTAGGACGAAAAGAGGCCTGGAAGAACCCTCTCCAACACAACCTACGGATGCGGAAGCTGATGTAGATGCGGTTGCGGATGTGGGAACATGAGAGCCAATACCCCTTAACCCTTCAAGTTACATTTTCTTATTCAATTTGTTTTGTTCAATTTTTTTAATGTCACTAAACAAGTGCATTTTGCCTCAGCAGTTTGTTGAGTGCAAATTGTAACATCATGTCCAGGTATAGCAGCAATGTGGTATTTCAATCTATAAATACCTATAGAATTTATTTTTTCTTTACAAAATATACATTTTGTTTGAAATTTGGTTCTTCCAAGAAACTCTTCGTTATATTTCCAACGTTCATCTTTTTTAACTATTGCGGAAAATGAAAGCAAAGGGCTGTTGCAATAAAAAAATTCATATAAAATATCAAAGTTTGAAACTAATAAACAAAAGCTACAAAACAACAAACCCTAGTTTGTGATTTAGTAAAAATAAAAAACATTCAAGATTTGCAAATGAAAACTAAAAAAATTTAACAAAAAATGCATAATACACTATCATACAAAAAAAATCACCACTTACCTCTTGCAAATGAGTTGAGGAGTGTTGATATTGACTCCTTAATGCTCCCAATGCAATTTATGGCCTCCCCAAATGGACTTTTGATCTCTTTGGTGCTCTTCCTTCTTGCTGGTTGGAAACTTATGATTTTTCTTTTCTCTTCTTCTCTCTTACTTTTCCTCTCTTCTACTCATGCTTAACAATTAGAAGGCCCTTTAGGGTTATAAGAAAGAGGAAAGACAAGAAAGAAATGAAATAAAATATGTTTAAAATTTTTTTTTCATGCAACCTTTTGGCTGTCGCAGTCGATGCACGACAGTGATTCATGCGATTTTTGGCATGAATCGCCTGAATCTGTCTGAATCGATGATTCGGGCGATTCATGACAAAAAAGATTCCAAAAAACTTGGCATTGATGAATCTTATCGCGATTCACGCAATTTTGGCGATTTTATGGCAATTTTCAGAACTATGGTTCAAACACACTATGAATGTTGGCCATAAGAGAAAAGTTAACAGAATCTGTAGTTTTGCTCTTTTTTCGAGTAGTTCTCCCATCAATGAGCTCATCATCACGAAGATCAACAGGTGTCTTAGCCCACCACTTGGGCCGGATAGCAGAATGACCAATAGTAGTACTAGGAGATGCTTGATCAGTAGGATCCTCATCAAAAGAAGCTAGATCAAACTCAGGTGAAGTATGTACAAAGCGAGGTGATTCTACAGGAGAAGATGAAGGTGTCTGTACAGGTATCACTGTAATAACTGGAGCTACAGGAGCTACTGGAGCCCTCTCATCAGGTGGACCTAATGGAAGCCGAACTCCCAAATCATTAGCCATCATAGGCTGGTCTGCTAGATTAGGAACAGGAGAAATAGATATGAATGGTCCTCACTGCTCATCAAAGACTACATCACGACTGTAGATGAGACAAGATGTTTCAATATTGATCAGGCGATAGGCTTTGTGAAGATTGTTATATCCAGCAAGCATCAGTTTCTGACTCTTGGCATCAAACTTGGTGCGTGATGCATTAGGGATCCAAACAAAAGCAACGAAGCCAAAAACCTTCAGGTGACTGATTCTAGGCTTGCGACTTGACCAGGCCTCTTCCGGAGTTTTACTTTTGACCACCACTATGGGTGACCAGTTCAATAGATAAATTGTAGTGTTAACTACTTCTGCCCAAAACTGCTTCGAAACATATTTTTGTTCAAGCATGGAATGAGCCATCTCGGTGATTGTCCTGTTTCGATGTTCAATTACACTGGTTTGTTGTGGCGTGTGGGGTGTGGTTAACTGGCATTTGATGCCGTGTGTATCCAAGAAGCTGGAGAAAGCTTTAGAACAAAATTCCCCTCGATTGTCTGATCTAAGAGTAATAATAGATTTCTCAGACTCTTTTTCAACTAAGGGTCTAAACTTCTGAAATACAGTAAATGCATCTGATTTCTTTTGAAAGAAATACACCCACATTTTTCTACTAAAATTATCAACAAACAACAGAAAATACTTGGACCCAAGAATAGGAGGAGTGGCCATAGGGCTGCAGATATTGGCATGAACAAGCTGAAATGCCTGAGAAGCTCACCAAGAATCGACACTAGTGAAAGGTGTGCGATGTTGCTTCCTAGCTTGGCATGCATCACAAACTCCAAGCTATTGAGTCTGAATCTCTGGCAATCCAAGAACAAGCTCTTTTTGAGCAAGCTGTGAGAGATAATGTACATTTAAGTGCCCATATCGCTGATGCCAAAGTGTGTTGACAGAAGATCGCCGAGCAACCATAGCTAAGTCCTAAGAATCACTAGAATTAGTAAGTCTGAAGAGACCATGATCCTCAAGACCCACTGCACCAGTAGACTTATTTGATTGATCAGTGATGGTGCACTGATGTGTACTGAAGGTGACTGCCGAGTGTGGAGAATGTCGCAGCAACCGATTGACTGAGAGTAGATTTAGTTCTATCCCTGGAACGTAGTACACATCAAAGAATATGAGATTCCTCCCAACAAACTGAATCTGAGTGTTGCCTTTACCGATAACCGTGTACTCTTCTCCGTCACCAAAAATGACAGTCTGAATAAGGCTGGTAGTCAGTAAACCAGTCTCGATAGTGAGTGAAATGATGAGAGGCACCTGAATCAATGTACCAGGCAGATGACTTCACATGATATGTAGGTGTTTTAGCTATAAAGGCGTAAAAGGCAGATTCTGCTTGCTCAGTGTGCTTTGCATTGTTCACTTTGGGCTGCGAACCTGACTGCTTAGACTATGCAGCTGTAATAGCCCCAACCTCCTAGTGTGGCGTTAGGAACAATTCAAACAGTGTAATGGAATGCAAATGTGCTTGCCTTTGAAAAACTGTGGGAATTTTGACCCTATTCTGGAGATTGTTCAGTCCGTACAGTGGTAGGGCTAGAGTTGCCGTACGGCTACAAGAATGGAGTACGGAGTTCTTGTGAGATTTGATGTACGACGGAAGGCAAATTGGGGATTCGTACGGTGATCACCTCGGAAGGCCGTACGATGCAAACTAGCTTGCCTTTGAAAAACTGTGGGAATTTTGACCCTATTCTGGAGATTGTTCAGTCCATACAGTGGTAGGGCTGGAGTTGCCGTACGGCTACAAGAATGGAGTACGGAGTTCTTGTGAGATTTGATGTACGACGGAAGGCAAATTGGGGATCCATACGGTGATCACCTCGGAAGGCCGTACGATGCACACTAGCTGGCCGTACGATAGGATAAAGATGCCATACAGGCAAATATGACTGCCGTATGGTGAAAATTTCTACCCGTACGGTGAATGGACTTGCCGTATGGGGAGGGTGGAAGAGGAGGCGTACGGGGTTGTAGTGGAAGGGTTTGTATGGAGATTTTGGGTGCCACAGAGAAGCCGTACAGATGGGAAATCAGAGTTGTACAGAGAGGGATGGATGGAAGTCAATAAAGATTGCAGAGGTTGATCACCATGTGCATGAACACACAAATACTAAATATTATTAATTCAATGGTAAACATAGGAGCACCAAATAATACCCGTACAAGCATGTAGAGATATTCACCAATTGAGAATTTGCAAATAATGAGAGCATTCCAAATTGCCGGATACAAAACAGATGAGCAATGATGGAATAAGGTGAGGGTTTATTCCCACCGAAACCGAACGAGCCAAATAGGGAAGGTCTCTCACTTCCGAGCAAGGCCGAACTCCAGCAAGAATCCGCAATACAAAAAATATAATTCCAAAAGCATACCTATCAACTACTACGAGCCGTGCTTAAATACCCATCGGAAAAAGCTTTCCGAGGGTGTACAAAATTAGTCGACGGCGACACACTCTACTATGACAAAAATTAAATTTGGGTCCGAGTTAAATTAAACAATCGGCCCGTTACACAAAAATAATTAAATACATTTATTTTTGTTCAGGAACATTACAGTCCTCCCGTCTTGAAATTTGCTTGTCCTCAAGCAAACGCAGTGCCGGATGCTGAAGGATGTGTTCGCCTTCCCACGTTGCATCGTCCAGCGATAGATGTCACCAACGTACCAGGTATTCTCTCACCGTTAGGTTACGCAAGACTTTTTCGCGTACTTCGAGAATCTTAGAAGGTTCCAAGATGAGTTTCCCTCATTGAGTGGTGGAAGATCTATAGTGACGGAGATGTTTTGCCCGATAGCCTTAGTCAGACAAGAAACGTGGAAGACATTATGAATGCGACTACCTTCGGGAAGCTCCAGTTCGTATGCTACCTCACCAATCCGACGAATCACGTGGTAGGGACCATAAAACTGAGGCTTTAGTTTCTGCTTCCCTGTTCCCTTCAGTGAGGACTGTCGATAAGGCTGTAGTCGGAGATAGACCAAATCCCCCACTTCAAAACTCCTCTCTAATCGATGTTTGTCGGCATATATCTTTTGTCGGTTTTGTGCTTGCTGCAGGTTTTCTTTCAAACTCTTTAGAATGTCCTGTCGTTCCTGAAGCCAATCCTTCACCTTTGGACCGCGACTGTTGCTCAACACTGTATCAAGGAAGGAGAGTGGTTCATGCCCGTATAGAGCCTTGAACGACGTCATTCCGATCGACATGTGATAAGTGGTATTGTAGCAGTATTCTCCGAGGTGGATCCATTTCACCCACGCGCGTTATTGTGCCGAGACGTAGTTCTGTAGATAACCTTCGAGCCATTTGTTCACAATTTCAGTTTGGCCATCTGTCTGTGGGTGGTAACTTGTGCTCGGTGATAGTTCAGTTCCTGACATCCGAAACAGTTCTGTCCAGAAGATACTGATGAAGCGTCTATCCTGGTCGTTGACGATGTTTCGGGGTAACCCGTGTAGGCGGAAGACTTATCTGAAAAACAGATCGACGATTTGTGCAGCTTGAAGGTCCGAAGGGATGGCGAAGAAGTGAGCGTACTTTGTCAATCGGTCAACTACCACGAAGATGCAATCCCTTCTGTTCACCTTGGGAAGACCTGTTATGAAATTCATGGATATACTTTCCCACTTATGTTCGGGAATCGGCGAAGGCTGTAGCAGTCCAGCAGGAAGAGTGTGTTCGGATTTGTTCTGTTGGCAAACAGTACATGCTCTGACATGCTGCAATACATCCCCTTTCAATCCCTTCCATGAGAACCTCTCCCTCATACTTCTGTAAGTTTTTAGGAAGCTGGGATGACCACCCAGAGGGGAGTCGTGCATGTGCTTCAGGATCTTTTTCTTCAACTTTGATTCAGGCACTAGGTAGATCCGATCCTTATAATAAATGATATCATTCACCACCTTATAACGATCATCGTGGATGTGACCATCCATTATCTCACAAGCAAAAGTATTCTTGGAATATTCCACCAGCAATTGTGCCTTCCAGTCGACTGAGATCTGCTCTAGTGAGCAGATGGTGGGTCTTCGGGACAAGGCATCTGCAACAACATTATTTTTCCCATTTACATATTCAATATCAAAATCAAAAGATTGAATCTTGCTTACCCATTTTTGTTGTCGTTCGTTCAGATACCGCTGCTCCAAGAAATATTTTAGACTGTTGTGATCCGTACGGACAACAAACTTGGCACCAACCAGGTACTGTCGAAACTTGGTCAGTGCGTGAACAATGGCCAACATTTCCTTATCATAGATGGAATACAGGCGCTCGGCTGGTGTAAGCTTCCTGCTCTCATAGGCGATGGGGTGTCTGTCCTGCATCAAAACTGCTCCAATGCCTTCCCCTGACGCGTCACATTCCAAAATGAATGGTTGGGTGAAGTCGGGCAATGCCAACACCGGACAAGTGCTCATGGCCTCTTTTAACCTATCAAATGTGAGTTGCGGTTCTTCATTCCACTGGAAAGCCCCTTTCTTCGTCAGATCTGTTAAAGGTGCACTGTGCTGAGAAAAATCCTTGACAAATCTCTTGTAGTAGCTGCACAATCCGAAGAACCCTCGTAGATCTGTGAGTGATTTCAGGGGAGGCCAATCGATGATGGCCTGGATCTTCTCCTGATGCACTTGAACCCCATATTGATTGACAACATGCCCCTAGTACAATATCTCCGTCATTCCAAACTCACATTTGGATTGTTTGGCGAACAAGGACTGTTCTTCCATGATACTTAGAACCTTGTTCAAATGTTTCAGGTGCTCCTTCCACGTCCTGCTATAAACGAGAAGATCATCAAAGAACACCAACAAATACTTACGCACCTGCTTGTTAAAGATGCGGTTCATGCATGACTGGAATGTAGCAGGTGCATTGGTCAGCCCGAACGGCATGACCAGGAACTCATAGTGTCCGTAATGGCAACGGAAGGCCGTTTTCTCCACATCCTCTTCCCTCATTCGGATCTGATGGTATCCAGAACAAAGATCTATTTTTGAGAAATAGACCGCACCATATAGTTCATCCAGCAGCTCATCTATCCTCGGAATGGGGTACCTGTTCTTTATTGTCCTCTTGTTTAGTGCGTGATAGTCCACACACATACGCAATGTTTCGTCCTTCTTCTTGACCAACTACTGATGATGCGAATGGGCTAGAACTGGGACAGATCCATCCCTTATCAAGTAACTCCTGGATCGTTCGTTCGATTTCATCTTTGAACTTCCTCGGGTGGCGGTACGGTGTGGTTATAACAGGTTTCGCTCTTGGTTCCAACTCTATTGTATGTTCAAATCCTTGATGCGGCGGTATGCTTGGAGGAATATCTATGAAAACCCTTTCTTGCTTACTTAAAACATCCCGAAGCTCTTTATCCTGTGGAGGTGTTTGGTGCTCCTTAATAGGTTTCGCCGAGATGAAACATTGTGCAACCCACGCAACATCATCATGCCGTAGGATTGCCTCTATCCGATGCGTAGACACTTCCTTCGGTCCTTCATTTGCCATCCCTCGGAGGACCACCTTCTTCCCATCAGCCACGAAAGTGAAGTCCATTCGCTTGAAACTCTGAGTGTATTCATCAAGCGTCTCCATCCACTGTATGCCGAGGATGACCTCCATGTCGGCTAGATCCACTATAAAAAAGTCCTCTGTCACTGTGTGATTTGCCATCATGATACTCAGCTGAGGAACTAGGTGCGTGCAGGGCAGGAAAGTCCCTTTGGCAACTTTGCCCTGAAAGCCCACGTGTGCTTCCATTAGAAGATTTCTTTGCTGTACTAAAGATGAATTTATGAAATTCAATGTAGGTCCGCTATCTAGCATCACTGTGATCCTTTGTCCCTGAAGGGTACCTTGCACACGGAAAACTGTGCACCTCGGACTGCTAGCCAAGGCAATGGATCCTCTACATTTTATTAAAGCGGCAATCCTCTCCGTATGGTTGAAGTTGGCCATGTCAATGTCACTGCTAGGTTGGATGTCTTCCATTGGCGTTCCCTCTCGATCCTGCTCATCTTCTTCATCGGACATCACTTCGATGTAATGGATTTTTCCTTTCCCGAGACATCGGTGGCTAGGTTCCCAAGGCCCCTTGCAATTACAACATAACTTCTTTCTTCAGAGTTCTATTTGGGATGCTTCATCCAGTGATGGCTTCTTGGGCAGAGGTTTGTCTCTCGAGAATGTTGGCAGTTTCAGATGTGAATGAATTCGAGAGGATGAGGATGATGCTGACGACGACGCCATGCTTCGTGCCTTACTGATTGCTTTCGTCAAGGTTGACGGGTTGAATCCTTTTACCCAACCTTTCAGTGGTTCTGCTAGTCCATCCATAAAGATAACGACCCGCCTTCGTTCAGAAATGTCTGTCACCAACACAGAAAGTCTCTGGAACTCTGCGATGAACTGATCTACTGATCTCGTTTGCCTCAGCTGTGCTAGATCTTTGAAATTGAGCTCGGGGTCTTTTCCATCAAATCGTTCAATTAGTCTCTCCGTGAACTCAGCATAAGTCTTTATTTGATCTTGCCCAAGAGTGATAGTGCCGTGGTGCCACCATTCATGCGCAACGCCCTCCAAGTGTAATGCGGCAAATTTAATCGCTTCTTCTTCGGGCATAGGATTTAGCTGGAAGTAGGTGTCGGCTTTCATTACCCATGCCTAGGCTGAAATGGAGCCTGAACTGTCAAATGGAGACAGGTTCACCTTACTCAATTTTCTCCTTAGGTCATCGTTAAAATATCCTCCTCTGTTTCCACTTCCTGCGTATCTCATTCTTAGATCTGTGTAATCCTTGTAGGAGATGTCTTCTTCAAGATTTGCATTCCACCAATCCTCCCGTATTTCCTTGAAGGTTGGAAGTCTCTCTCCGTGATGTGTCTCAATCTGTGGTGGGAAAGTCGACATGGATGGTCGAGAGTGTGCAGTGTGAGGGTGTGATCTGCCTGCCATCGAATCTGCGCTATGTCCACTCGGTTCTCCAGAAATTTTGTTTTCCGCCAACTTTTTGAGAGTTTCTTCCATAAGCTGCTGAGTATCAGTGATCTGTGCCTGGTTCCGCGCAAGATCCCTCAGAAGTGCAATGAGTTCGGCACCTGTCGGTTCCCATTCTTGTTCTTGTTCTTCAGCCATTCGATCAACGAAATGTGTCCTCTTTCGGCTATAAACTCGCATTCGCCGATCACAGGCAGGCAGGATCAATTGCTCTGATACCACTGTAATAGCCCCAACCTCCTAGTGTGGCATTAGGAACAATTCGAACAGTGTAATGGAATGCGAATGTGCTTTCTTTTGAAAAATTGTGGGAATTTTGACCCTATTCTGGAGATTGTTTAGTTCGTACAGTAGTAGGGCTGGAGTTGCCGTACGGTTACAAGAATGGAGTACGGAGTTCTTGTGAGATTTGATGTACAACGGAAGGCAAATTGGGGATCCGTACGGTGATCACCTTGGAAGGCCGTTCGATGCAAACTAGCTGGCCGTACGGTAGGATAAAGATGCCATACAGGCAGATATGACCGTCGTACGATGAATGGACTTGCCGTATGGGAAGGGTGGAAGAGGAGGTGTATGAGGGTTGTAGTGGAAGGGTCTGTATGGAGATTTTGGGTGCTACAAAGAAGCCGTACAGATGGTAAATCAGAGTCGTACAGAGAGGGATGGATGGAAGTCAATAAAGATTGCAGAGGTTGATCACCATGTGCATGAACACACAAATACTAAATATTATTAATTCAATGGTAAACATAGGAACACCAAATAATACCCGTACAAGCATGTAGAGATATTCACCAATTGAGAATTTGCAAATAATGAGAGCACTCCAAATTGCCGGATACAAAACAGATAAACAGCGACTGGAAAAAATGAGGGTTTATTCCCACCGAAACCAAACGAGCCAAATAGGGAAGGTCTCTCACTTCAGAAATGGCGAGCAAGGCCGAACTCCAACAGGAATATGCAATATAGAAAATATAATTCCAAAAGCATACCTATCAACTACTACGAGCCGTGCTTAAATACCCATCGGAAAAAGCTTTCCGAGGGTGTACAAAATTAGCCGACGGCGACACACTCTACAATGACAAAAATTAAATTTGGGTCCGAGTTAAATTAAACAATTGGCCCGTTACACAAAAATAATTAAATACATTTATTTCTGTTCAGGAACATTACAGCTAAGTGTCTCTGACAATCAACCTTCATGTAACCAAACTTGTGGCAGTAGTTGCATTGAATGTTCTTCTTTCTGGAACCATCTTGGAATGGAGCAGAAGACTTCTGCTAAGATGGTTGCTGAAACTTGCCCTTATCCTTCTGAAAGGATTTTGCAGCAAAGACTTGCTCTGTAGAGGTGGAACTGGAGCTACTACCAAACTGTTGTTTCCACTAATCTTGCTGAAGCAGCAGGGTGCAGAGATTAGTGAACTTCAAATCAACACTAGAAGATGCGATGTTGAGAGTCTCGATAAAATGCTTATAGGATTTTGGTAAACTTCGAAGAGTGATAGCCACAATATCCTCTTCCTCCATCTTGCAACCGATGGCAAGTAACTAATTACAAATTTCTTGAATCCGATTTGGGTGTGCTTGGAGTGAGGTGCGCTCATCCATGACAATAGAAAACAGAGTATTTTTCAGAAGAAGGCTCTGCTCTTGTCAGAAGTCTCATGAAGACCTTTGAGATGTGTCCAGATTTCAGCAGCTGTCTTGTTGGATGGAATTTGAGAAAGTTGATCATCAGCCACAGATAATTTGAGAAGCATAACTGCCTCTCGATTATTTAGATCCCATCTATCTTGATCAGGACCTGGAGAAGTCAGATGCTTCATAACACCCAGAACAAGTTGATCAGTGTTTTGATATTCAAAAATTGCGATGATGCGCTGCTTCCAGGTTCCATAATTGCGACCATTGAATTTGAAGTTATGCTCGAGTAGAATATTTGTCAGAGAGGCTATGGCATGTTTTTCAATGAAAAACTGTGAAATTCTGTAAAGGTATGTTCTTTAAGACAAAAATCTGGAAGACCTAGAAGAATTAGAGAGTGACCCAGAAGAGAGCTCGAAAAACCCAGAAGGAAAATGCTGTCGTTTTCTGGATCTGCTGGCATGAAAATTTAGGCACCTAGAAAAAATGGACGACAACCTGGTTGGGCTCTCGAAAAACCCACCAAGAATCTACAAACAAAAAAAATTTCGGACCCAAAAAATTAGGGTTTCAGGCAAAACCCTAGCCATTGGCTTTGAAGGTCGATTTTGCAAAAAAATTGAGGTTTTACAATCGACCACTGCTAGAAGGAGGTCATGGCAGGATGGAGGGAAAAACATAGAGAAATACTGAACACCGACGCCTAGATTGCACACGAATGGGCAAAAGAAATGACCAAAAATCAGCGGACGTCAACCCTTCAAAAACACGAAGATGCAGTCTAAAAATGCAAGGTTTTTGCTACGGATTTTCAAGATGTGGATGACGCCTTGAAGCAGCAGAGAAAATCGCAGGAGATTCCCAGTAAAATCATGATTTGTAGACGAATCTGGCACCAAATAAACCCGTGATTTTCCAACACAAAAAAAATGTGAGTTGCAGATGAAATTGTTCACGATTTCCCTCGGTTTACAAATAAGAAACCTTGTCGGATTTCGAAAAATTTGAGCAAATAATTTCAAATGAAATTATAAAATTTTCAAAAAAATTCAAGTATTGGCTCTGATAACATATTACGAAGTAATTGGTAAATACTTGCTTGATATTAATAGAGATCGAAGGGTCAATATATACAAAAGAATGAGATGATGTTTCCTTAGGAAACGATCATAAAGGATAGAAACATTCTATTCTAGAGAAAGCAAAAAAATGAAAGCAAACTAAAGTTTAAGATATTTACAATAGATAACCATTAACTAATAATAGATAGACTTATCTATTATTGTAATACTATCACCCACATACATTGAGATATTGTTGAAAAAGCAAAAATCAGCAGCTGCAATATTAGTTTGCTCATGCATCTCCTTGTTCCGTCCAGTGCCCTCTAATGATGGTTGTGATCCAACTGTGTTTCTGGACACTAAATAACTCCCCATCCCTAGTGTGGATGGTGATGAAGAACTAGCAAATGTAGAAGAAGTGGAACCGGCAAAAGAGGCCTTTTGTTTGCGGATTTGTGGGCCATGAAGAGATCCCAGTGTGTTCTCATGTGCTTCTTCTTCTTGCATATCAAAAGGAGCTCCTTGAATTCAGCAATGGCTGCCCTCATAGCTAATTTCGCCCTCTCCTTATTTAATTTTTTCTCTTCAGCAATTGTAAGTCGAGCATTGATGAATTTTTTTCTTCTTCAGTTACCTTAAGACAAGGATTTGAATCATATTTCTTTATGCTTGCAAGGTGGTATTTGAAGTGGTTTATGCCTCTAGAAATAAGTTTTTTCATATAGAATGCATATAACCTTCCCAACATCAATTGGAGCTTCATAGGCATACTGCCATGCCTTATCTCTTGCATTTCTAGGCCGAGTGCCTATATATCCAGATCTCTTCTTGCAAATTTGTCATTTTTTTAATGCTTAACCGCTGCCCTACATATAAATCTATAGAAAAATGAATAAACAGAGTTAGAACTTAGAACTTAGAAATTAGAAACTTAGATCTATGAGTATGAACTAATTACTAAACAAAGTAAACGAACAACTAGGGTTTGATTTTAGAAAATCTTACATAGTCTTCAAAAAAATTTGTTGAGCATAGAGATGAATGGCTTTCAAATGATTCAAACGTAGAGTTAAAATGCTTTTAAATGATTTGAATTCATTTACAAGCAACAACAAAAACAATAGATTATTTTTTAAAACTATAAAAAGTTTTCCAACTATGATAAAAAGAACATACCAAGAGATTTGTCTTTTAAAACCAGTTAGAATCCTCTACAAATCCACTCAAATCCGCCTTGAATCACTTGCAATCGCCTAAGAATGCCTCCAAGCCTTCTTCTCTCCACACCTCAAGCCTCTAGTATGCACAAATGCAATTGTTGTTGCAAAAAAAAAGACTTTTTGCCCTATATCGCATGGGTTACTGTCACCACGAGTTTTTAATTAAAACTCGCTGACTTTTTTGGCCCAGCGTAGTATTTGCAAACCGCAAGTTTTTCCTAAAAAAACTAGTATTCGGCGAGTTTTCAAACTATGATTAAATAAAAAACTTTAGTCTTGACTCTTGACTCTTTTATAAGTAAATCATGTTACAAACTTTAAGTTTAGTGATCTATATTTTGAATGTTACAAACTTTCACTTTTAGTAATTCAATGTGAATGTGTTGATTTTCTTTATAATTGTGAAAATAGATTAATTATCAAGTATACTAGATTCATAGGTGCATAGTAGAAATCATAGATTCATTTTTTGAAATGATTTAGTTTTAGAATTATGTATGTTTCACTTATTTTTTAGTATATATAATGCATATATATATATATATATATATATATATGATTTAGTTTTAGAATTATGTATATTTCTCTTATTTTTTAGTGTGTATATATATATATATATATATGAATCCTCCATGAATCATAATTGGGAAAAAAATCTCGAATCCACGGATTTGATTCACATGCCCAAATCGGATTCGTGTTATGAATCGGCAACTAAGGTTGCCATTGCACCAAAAGATCAACCTGTTAATGCCCGATACAACCATTAGACTTATAGAACATAGGAGGCGGTTAAAACATGTCACGGATCCCAAAGGGGAATGGTGGCGGTTAGTCCAACAGAGTGATGCTCTCAGATTTTATTTTGGGCTTCTGCTTTGGGCTCCAAGAATCTTGGAGGGAGCGTCTATTTAAGTCACCTTATCAGGTTCATTCATCCTCTTTCTTCATTAGGATCACTCTGGTGTTGTCAGATTTTGATTCTGATGCTTCTTCAGTTGTTTTTGCAAAATGGGTGAATTATTATTATTTATCTAAATATGCTAAGGTTGCTATTTTTGTTGGTGTTGTATGTTGGTCACCTTAGTATCATAGCTTGTTGGAACTAGGATGAAAAGTTTTAAATTGTTAGAATATTATGTTATGGTGGAAAAGGTCATTTTTGGATCCAAAAGCAATTAATAAATTATATTATAATGACTATTATACATTAATGTTGTTTGGAGGATGCTTCTTAAGTGAAGTTCATTTGGGAAACTTGTGCCATTTGGAGATTATAACTATGAGGCCATTTGATGGGAAAGGCATCCGATTATTTGTTTATCTCTTTGATTTTTGTCTGTGTGATAATTCTGAATTGTGTGTCCTTGCTGAAGTATAAGGGTTTTTGAGTTTCTGAAGATTGTTTGAAGTCATTGCTGAGGTATAGTGGTTTCATTGGTTAAATCTCCTTGTGATTATCTATGATTGGGAGATTGGAGTTACAATTTTAAGAATTCTGAGTTTGGTGTATGCAAATTATGCTGAGGTTCGATTTGGGCAAATTAAGAATTTAATGATCACATTGGAAGCCACATGGAGTCTAGAGGCTGTGAGTTTTAGTGAAAAGTCTAGATGCCAATATATTTGTGGCTGGAGATTTGCAGATTGAAATTGCCATCATTTTGGTGGCCTGTGATATCATTTGCTGCTCCTGCATTTTTCTTTCTTGGCCTGTGGTTGGTCTATATATCCTGCGATTGCCATATTAGAGGCTACATATTCATTGTTTGGGGTCGACTTTCAATCAAACAGGGGCAGAAGTTGTAATTGTGGTGACTTGCAGTTGGCATTTGTGTTGATTTGATTATTCTTAGGGCCGACATATGGGAGGATCAGCTGGAATAGCAACATTGTGTGTGACAAATAAAAATCAGGTTCCTTTGTTATTGGGAATTGAATTTAGTTTTGTGCAAACATTATCATACTCTGTTATTTTCTATTGGCAAATAAAATTCTGGAAATTCTAAGAGTTGTGTTATTTTACAAAAGTTAACACTTCTAAATTAATTCCAATATTCTGAAATGTAGTGTATGAGCTTAAAATGCAAAGCAATAAATTCAATTACAAGGAAGACTTATAATTAGAGATTGTTTGCCAACTATTTGACAAAATGTCAAACCTAGTTTAGTTTTGAATTGGAGTTTGTTTGAGCTATAACTTGTAGGGGTTATTACATGATTAATATCCCCAATAGATACCCAAAAGCGATTTATAAAACTTAAACTCAATATATACCACTGAAAGTGCCATTATCATCAGTGATTGAATATAGCACCTAGGTACTTGCCAAAACCGGAATCCGCGATCACTAACTTACTAAAAATAGTAAATTGATCACCATGGACTCTCTAAACATCCTGCCAGACCTTGAGAATCACTATGATGGACTGGCAACACTGGCTACCTGCCAATTTCTTAAAAAAGGGGATTTTAGAATTTTGTAGCTCAACATTGAAGAGTTGATGTGTAGTATACCTAACTAGATATTTTCTAAAAACCTTGAACAAATAATTTCATACCATGCATTTCATGTGTCATCAATAAAAATCCCAATAAACAACTAAATGAAAGAAGCCCCAAAATTTTATTGCATTAAATCCGCAACATAAATACAATTCAGAAATAATATTTCATTGAAGCTCTTTAGGTAAAATAAGTCAGAAATCCAATCGTAGATACAAAATTATAGAAAGATAACTTGGAATGCAATGTGAAACACCTATGCGATGTCTCCAACCGACAATGGGTTTTCTTCCACTACCTAAGCTTCAGGGTTTCCATCCTCTCACTTGTTGAAAGCTGAAGCTTTTAGAATAACTCTCTGAGAGAGAATAGTGAAATCCAAACCACAAAATCTAATATGCTGGAAATGAGCTCCATCTTCTCTTTGAAGAACAAATAGGTGACTCTTTGCATTCCCATTTCTATTTCTTTATTTCCTTTTTAAATTTAAAACTTTTCCTCCACTTAAGGAAATAAAGTGCACATAGATAATAAAGTGACATTAACAATATCAACTTAAGTCATAAAGTCACTTTATAATAAAGTTGTTAAATCTTTAGTTATTAAAATCTGCCATCAAATGGATTTAGATATGCATGGTTGATAGCTCGTCGGAAAGCTCTCAACAAGAGGCTTCTAGTCCCACCTTGAAAGACCAAGAATGATGAGTCTATTGACTTGCTAAAAATAGTAAGTGCTTGGAAACCTCCAAAAGAACAATTCTGATTAGCCCAAAACTGAAATTGCCCAGGCCAAAAACTGTTCTGACCGTAAAGAAAACATGGTTTTCCCTTGGGACCAAGGCAAAACAGGATGGCACAACCAAACTCACTAGCTAGAAAAGGGGACATGACATGATGCCTTGTAAAATATGGTGCAAGGTTGAGTCCCAAACCATTTTCGCCCACTGCTTAAAGTATGGTGCAGGTGTCTCTAGTCTTTTTTCCCTATATTGTTGTATTCTCAGTTGGATAGTACCACATGTTCTTGCTTAGATCATTTTGTCTTAGAAAACCATGAAATGGAGAAATCCCTTCCTCTCCACTTCCCATTAATCTTAAGCCAATTCCAATAGCCTTTGACAAAAGACTCTTGTTAGATTTTGCTTGAAATTGTTCATACCTTTGATGAGTTGAAGCTGCAAACTTAGAATCCTGACAACTCCTGCAAGATGCACCTGCTATTTATCTGTTATAAAAAGGTCTGGTCTATCCTAGAGAGACCTTGCAACATAAAGCACTTCCAGAGAATTTCAAGCGCAGAGGTAGTGTTGTCAAAACAGATATGTTCCCACTGTTGATTGGGTTGACAATAGACTATTCTGGAAATAGAAAATGGTTTCTCAAAGACTGGGTCCATGTCCTTGACCTTAATGTTTTGAATCAGTTCCAGAAATTTTTTACTGTATGGAATGTAGATATATTGTCAGAGAAAATTTGCAGCAGCAATCATTAGATGTTGATGATGCCTGATCTTGGACGATGTCCATTTTTCGATCAACTTGCTGTGGGACTATTGAGTGTGCTAAAGACAAGAATGAAAATATAACTTACCAAAAGCAGCAATGCAGCTGTTAGAAGCATAAAGCTTTGCTGAAAATGGGGAGGCGGATCAATAGCAAGAGGATCTTCTCATGTCCATCATTTGGTAAGAAAATTGGTGTAGAAAGCTAGAATAAAGAGAAAATGCTGGAGGAGCAAGCAATAAATATGCTAGACAGATGTATTTGTAGCCAATTTAGAGCTCGAACAGATCATTCATGTAGCATATTAGAAATTTTGACGCCATTTGTAAATAGGATAGCATAATGATACGTTTTGTATTCTGATGACCTTGTAAATTGTAAATTTTAGCCTCTAGTTCGGTTGTTAGGATTCATTTATAGTCCAAGAACAATTGTATTACCCTTATTGATTTTCTTGTTGTAGAGGCTGTTGAATCTTTGACATTGAATGTAATTAAGTATACTTTGAAACAATTAATATAATGTTCTATGATTTAATTTATGTCTTAGAGTTGTATTTCTTTTCGTTTTTCACTTTGATTGGGTGTTAGATCCTTACCAATACATTTTAGATCAATTGTTTTGTTTAAAGTTGAAGAAGCGATTTTTTTAATATTTTCATCCGAGTGTTAAGGATAATTATTGGGTCAAAATATTAAACAATTTTTGTGTGTTACCCTTTCTTCTTTTCTTTTTATCATTTTCTTTGTTTCTTCCTTTCCATTGGTAGTAGAATAGGGAAGCTGGTTCAACTTCAGTGGTTTCTCTAGGTCTGAAATTAGTTAAGAAGTTCCCATTGTCAACCTCATACTATGGGCACAACCTTCAAACATTTTGATGCTTGAACAGTGTCATACAAACAGTGTTCATCATTTGGTGGTGGACTCTCTTTTCATTCACAAATACCTAGATCCTAAGTTGAAGTGATGCATTGTATGAATTACATCAAGATGCTCTTTATAGATTAATGCACAAGGAGTTTTGTTGGATGTGTTGAATGAACTAATTTCGATTGTGTGAGGGAGTTTGGGCTGATTAATATGGAAGTCAAGATCAAGAGTTGTGGTGATTTGGAAGCTGAAACACGTTTGACATGGAGTATGCTTGGTGGAATTATGCAAATTTCCTTATGCTCCTTGGGTGGGATCTATTGATGGAGCTAGAAATGACTTAGATAAGGAGAGTGCATTTTAACAAAAAAGCTGAAAATGCATCTCATGGTTGGTTGGAAGTCCAACCACAAACTGGAAATGAACAAAATGTTCGGTTGGAATTCAAACACCAAGCTGGAAATGAGGAAACATTTTGAGGATAACTTCACTTGTTAAGTGGAAATCCTTAATAATTTGGGCACAAATGAGAGGATGAGCTGGAAATCCTTGAGATATTTTATTGTTTACTTGAAACTCCCTTGGATTCTTTGCATTTTTCAACTAAGTATTTTCTCAAGTTTAGATTTTCCATTTGCTTTTGCCTAGCAACTTGAATTTTGATTTCCACTTAGTGTTTTTCAAATTTTACATTTAACATCTTGATTCTCAATCTTTGATATCACCTTGCAACTTTGATGACAACTTTTTACACTCGATGAGTTATTCAGAACTTCGCCTTCAATTTCTAACTCTAGTAATCACAACAGTACAAATCTTCATTCACAAATTGATAAAAGTGCTACCTTCTAAACTGCTAGGACACTAACAGATTAAAATACTGCCAAGGAATGCAAAACTAACAAACACCACGAGAAACTGAGCTAGCAATTGAAAAGAAAAAGAGGGTTCCCATTAGAAATGGACCATGCATGTTTACAACACAATAGTTTTCTTCCAAGTCAATACCTTTGACTTGACAATAACCTTTATAAACTAACCTTGCTTTGTTTCTTATCACTTGACCTGCTCAATTGTTACCAATCACCTTCTCATCTTTTGGTCTTTTTCAAGTTCCCATGTCTCATTCTTTTCAATTGCAAATTGAGCCTCTAGCTCAGTTGTTATGATTCATTTATAGTCTAAGAATATCCTTATCGATTTTCTTATTGTATAAGCTGTTGAATATTTGGCATTGAATGTAATTAAGAATATTTTGAAGCAATTTACAATATTCTATGATTTTAACTTATACCTTAGAGTTGTATTTCTTTTGGATTTTCACTTTGATTGGGTATTAGATCCTTACCAATTCATTTTAGATCAATTGTTTTGTTTAAACTTGAAGTAGTGTTTTCTTTAATGTTTTCATGTGAGTGTTACGGAATTATTGGGTCAAAATATTAAACTATTTGTGTGTGTTTCCCTTTCTTCTTTTCTTTTTATCAGCTTCTTTCCTTCTTCCTTTTCATTAGCAATAGAATAGAGGAGCTGGTTCAACTCTAGAGGTTTCTCTAGGCTTGGAATTATTTCTATGGGCACAACCTTCAACGAACATTTGATGCTTGAACAGTATCATACAAAATGCATCGATCATTTGATGGTAGACTCTCTTTCATTTACAAATACCTTGCTCCCAAGTTGGAATTGCTGTGTGGTATAAATTGCATCAATGTGCTCCTTATAGATTAATGCACAAGGAGCATGTTTGATTTGTTGAATGAACTAATTTTGTACTCCTGATTTTTTTGATTATGTGAGGGAGTTTGAGGCTGATTAATATGGAAGGCAAAATCAAGAGTTGTGGTGGGTTGGAAGCTGAAACATGTTGACATGGAGAACGCTTGGTGGAATTATGCAAACTTGAAATTACGCAAATCTCCTTACACTTCTTGGGTGGGATCAATTGATGGTGCTAGAAATGACTTAGACAAGAAGAGTTCATTTTAACAAGTAAGCTGGAAATGCATCATATGCTTGGTTGAAAGTCCAACCACAAGTTGCGAATGAGAAAAATGTTTGGTCAGAATTCCAACACCAAGCTGGAAATGAGGAAACATTTTGAGGGCAAATTCAATTGTTAAGTGGAAATCCTTCATAATTTCGGCATAAATGAGAGGATGGGTTGGGATTCCTTAAGATTTTTTATTATTTACTTGAAACTCGCTTGGATTCTTTGCATTTTTCAACTAAGTATTTTCTCAAGTTTGGAATTTCCCTTTGTCTTTGCCCAGCTACGTGAATTTTGATTTCCATGTAGTGTTTTTCAAATTTTACATTTAACATCTCGATTCTCAATCTTTGACATCACCTTGCAACTTTGATGAAAACTTCTTACACTTGATGAAATATTCACAACTTCACCCTCAATTTCCAACTCTAGCATACAACATTTCAAATCCATACTTCATTCACAAATTGATCAAAGTGCCCTTTCGAACTGATAAGACTTCACAACCTTCTAAACTGGCAAGAGACTAACTGTAATGTTCCAATTTTTAGTAGGTCTTTGCAGTTGGCTTGGTCAGTTCATCATTGCGATCCGCGTGAGCTGATACTGGGATTTAAAGGTCTCAATTGTGGACTTGCTATTTTTTGTAAGTCTATTTTGAGCAATTGGCATATGTGGCAGTGCAGTTGGTGGCGCTAGTAGTTGGTCATCACCTGAATTGGATGGAGCTACTTATTAATGGGTTCATATTTACTAATTAATTGATGATGCTTTATTATTATTAAAGCACTTTGTTTTGTTTAATGTTATAAAACAAAATTGTGAAGATGACACTTCTTAAGTGAAAAGAGTTTAGAAAAAGCTAAGTGCTGTTTGGTGTTATAAATATGAGCTCATTGTGAGAGAAAAGTATCCAATTGTCTATTTGCTTTTTATTTTGTCTCTTGTGAGGATTTCTGAGTTTTTGAATTCAATCCATTGTTGAAGTATAATGGATTTGGCTTGAAATTTTGGTACCTTCTCATACTGTTTCTATTGTGGTTGAGAACAGGAATTGTATGCATCTTCCATTTCTGTGATCACTATGGTTAGGAAGACTTTGTGCTGCTGAAGAAAACATACATTTCATCTGCCATTAGGGAGCTCTTAATTACTGAATTTCATTACCAATTGTGGGCGTCCAATACCTGGTAGTATTTTGAGTTTTAATTTCTACAATTTAATATTCTTCCTGTGCAAATTCAAGCGCCTAGGTGTTTGGGCAATTAGACTAGGGTATTGTGAATCTGGGAAAATTTGTTACAGATTGGGGACGTCTAAATTTTCCTAGCATTGGTGTCAGTTTTCAGGGTAAGCATCTGATTTGGACGGTATTTCTCTCTGCTTTTAGGCCTGCATTTCGCCTCCACCAATCTTGGGATTATAGTGTCTCTGTTTGCCAATTTAAAACATTGCTGTTTGCTACCTAACTCCTTGTTCTTAAGGTGATTTTATTCCTATAAGATAGACACGTTTTCACTGCTATTTGGTGTCTGAAGCTCTAGTTGTGCATGGCAGTGCCATTGCCTTCCTGGGCTTGCCGTCTTATCATTCCCAGTCTTGTTGGGCAACGTTGAAATTCACTGATATATGCTGCTGCATATTGAGTCGCCAGTTTGTATTTTGGCGTGGGCAAATTATGAATCAGACTGCAATGAGCCCAACTGGTTATATCTTTGATAAGCATCAAATTTCTTTACTAATCAATTGATATCTTTGATAAGCATCGAATTCCTTTACTAATCAATTGTTTGACATTTCGTCAAACACTATTCAAGTAAATTCCAATAGATCAAATATATTGTTTCTTGGTGGTTTTGAATTTAACTTAAGAGTTCCTTGCAAATAAACTTGAAATGGAAAAAAAATGATATGAAACAACAATTGTTACCAACTTTCTGACTCTGAGGTTCAAGTTCAATTGCAGTTTAGGACATATCAAATTTGAACACTGCTTTAATATTAATATTCGTTTTTTACAAATGAAGATGAACCTGATAAATATTTAACTCGTAGACAAGTTGCAGCAGTCGAATTCTCCCCTCTGATTTGCACTCCAAATTTACTAGTTCCCAGGTGGGTAGCAGCAAGGTCACGATGCCAAAACAAGAAAACAAGCAGTCCTGATTATAATAAATGCCTGCCCTAAATACCCTCACATAGTCTGCAACAAGTGCTCACAAACACTGATTTAATTTATCTGCCGTAGATAAACGACGAATTGCTAAAGGTGAATGCAATGTGAAATACAAGAGTGATGTCTCAGCCCAGGAAGAAATTCAACAGCCCAATCAGAATTGGGAAACCCTTCCAACATTCCCAAATCACTCAATGCCAAGAATTAGGTAGCTAGGTGTTGAAAAAAAACAGTTTGAATGATCACCAATTATTGTAGGACAAGAATCACACCAATAAACAAGAATACTATTTGCTCAACTTTTAGAATTTCTTCTCCAAATTCTTCAATACCAAACTCTTCTCAACAACAATCATTATAGTAAGAGAAGACAATAATAAATTCCAGAATTTAATCCACAATACCTCAGCTATGGATTAAATGCTTCCAGCTTCAAACCCTTATACCTCAGCAAGGGGTTTGAAATCACCAAACTCGGAAACCCTCACAAAGACAATAGAAGTGAATAGACAATTAGAGGCTTTTCTCACCAAATGGGCTCATATTTATAATACTTTTTGGAACTTAGCTTCTTTGTCATGCTTTTCATTTAAAAAACTTCACACAACTCCATTTTATACCATTAAATATTATAAAGTGCCTTAATAATAATAAAGCATCATTAATTAATTAATAAATATGAACTCATCAATAAATAACTCCATCCAATGCAGCTAATGACCAATTGCTAGTGCCACTAACTACACTGCCAAATATGACAACTACCCAAAATAGACTTACTAGAAATAGCAAGTCCACAATTGAGACCCTCAAATCCTATTGTTAGCTCACGAGGGTCGCGATGATGAGCTAACTAAGCCAGCTGCACAAACCTGCTAAAATTAGAGACATTACAATCCTCCCTCCCTAAGATTGGATGTCCCTGAGCAATCCTAGAGTAAAATGAACACTACATCCCACTTGAATACCAAGTCTGAAATTGTGTAGTGTTCTATCATGCACAATCGACTCCTGTAGCACCAACACCCAAATACCTGATATCGATGACAAAATCATTGGAAAACTAACTGCAAGCATTGATTGAGACAACAACCCATCAAAACTCAACCCAATTGAAACACCAACTCTGTCATCACCTAAGTCACAATTTAATTGATCCTCACACCCAACTACACTGTAGAGATGGTAACAACCATAGGTACCTGGAACACTACCACCAACTCCACCCTTTACTAAGCTGTCCATGGTGTGTCAATATTGCAAGTGATCTAACTTGCAACCATCGATCTTATCTGCAAAAGATAGTGCTAACCTATCCCATAACGGATGGTATGTAACTGGAGCTAACCCACACTGGCGTGAAACCAAATCCTTTACCTGTGGGTCAAAAGCAAAATGTTGAACACTCCTCATTGAGTAATGCTGGTAAAAGGCCCCAATCATTGTCAATGGCTTATTAGTACCAAACTGAGAATCATGAGACGACTCCAATCTCTAACCCCAAACTATTGGTCAAGAGAGATCTTGAGAAACTGGAGCCAACCCACACTGGCATGAAACCAAATCCTCTACCTGTGGGTCAAAAGCAAAATGATGAACACTCCTTATTGAGTAATGCCAGTAAAAGGCTCCAATCATTGTCAATGGCTTATCAGTACCAAACTGAGAATCATGAGACGACTCCAATCTCTAACTCCAAACTATTGGTTAGGCAAGGTCTTGAGAAACACTCAACAAACCCAACTATGAAATCCTTATGGGGAAGCATCGTGATCAAAGTCTCTACAATCTTTCCCACGAACCTCCGAATATTGCGAGGCTCGGATACGAGTACCCTCAAACACCTGATATGGTCCCTCTTGCAAATCTGCATTGTCCAATAGATATTCCATGAAAGACTCAGTGTAGTAGAAATTATATATGGAAGTGTCAACCTGCTTTCCCACAATCCACAACGAATCCCTCCAAAATTGTGGCATTGACCACTGTCCGATGCTATCAATTGTATGAGATTGAACAACAAATTTTCTCTCGAGAGAAGGAAAGAAATCTCCATGAGAGCACATTGCCACATCAAGTGATATCTTGCCCAAGTCTTGTGAAGGAGAGGGAGTAGTGTTTGGAGCTGACACACAACCCTTTAAAGACTCCACCACTGCCATGCTAGCTATTGGACTTGCTATCCCAGCTAGGGAAGCTTCTTTTCTCACCTATTCTCTTTCATCTGAGTTCCAATCCTTTTTTGTCAAATGTGTTGATAAGCTCATTCCGTTGGGCCTACAAAGATGGTAACTATAGATGACAAACTGACATTGATGATCATTACAAGGGTTCAAGTATGGCCCACAAAGTGAAAATCTTTAAGAATTTGACAAAGGATGGATCAATATGAAAAATTCATATGTATAAAACATAACGTAAAAAAGAGGACAATTTAATGTTTAATTTATCCTTGGAGGAATAATCAAATAAGGTTGCGATAATGGAAAGAATCAGTATTCAAGCTGGTTGACAACTTCTCCGAATAGATTTGGCGGCAATTTTAGTTGCAAGTATTGCCATCAATGGATAAGTATCAGATTACCATGAACGATTAAAGAGCACAATGATTGGATGGTTTTTGATAGCTACATATTGCAGCAAGTGTAAAAATTAACTTTTCAAGTTGTTCTATTGATTTTCCTGACCCAAACATTAGGGACACAGTAACAATACTTTCCCTAAAAACACGATAAACAATATTCGTAGCAGTTGAGGTGGGAAATTTGAAAGATAGATTAAATAAGTTCCAATTCTTTTTCTGAATATAAGTAAATTATAATATTCTGCATCCGTTTTAAAGATCTGACACTTTTTTCTTTTATAGTGTAAAACATTTCTGAGGTGGGTTATCTGATATCCAATATATCATATTTGAATAAAAATTAGAATATGCAGACTGCTTTTAGGCCATTTTGGAAATATGCCAGCAGGGACAATGTAGTATTTATGTCTTTTCTTTCAACACTAATTTTTCTCTTACAATAACTTTAAGATCATTGATGAATTTTTGTATCAAGCCTATAGGTATTATTTTATCAGAGGCACATAATCCAGAAAACTTATAGATGTCAAAGTTGAACAATCTCTTTTGTGACCAAATTTCATGTCTAATAGTAGAATTACATGTGGAAGAGTAGTATGTTCATTCTCTGCCATATTCTAGTGCAAATATTTTATTGATGACAAAGTACTAGCCTTTAACAACATTAAAGGGATCAATTTGAAGAAGTTCATGGTGAAGGAAAGGGTAAATATTATAAGTGGAGATTATTCTATGTGCAGTCACTCCAATCTTTCTGTGTCTTTTAAAAGAGGAAAACATTGGTCATTTTTATCTCTTTACATTACTGATTTGATTGTTTACTTTTAGTTCTTTATTCAACAGTAGGGGCTTCTAAGCTATTTATGATTTAAATTTCAGGAAAATAAACCAAAATCTTCTATTTTGTTGTAAACTGTTTATCTATATTTTTTTTGCATGTCTTCTTGATTAAATTTACATCGTTTAACCATAATCCATTTAGATAGTAAATTTATGGTTTTTTGTCTAGTAATAATGATAATTTTACTTTACTTGCAATATTGTGTTCAGGATATTGTCATTGTAACTTATTGATTTGTGATGATAGATTTCCAAATTAAATTTATATGCTAATGTTGTCTTTTGCAGTGGCAACAATGCATTTTCAAACACAAATCTCCAATTCAGATGGGAAAGGATATTCCTATGCAGCTAGACTTCTTTCTAAACTTGTTTCAAATAGCTCAACAAGTATCTCGGAGCATAACTGCAAGAGCTATCTTTTGTTCTATTCTGAAACCAACATGGGCAATGGAATTCGAACATGTTTATATGTTTTGGGCCTTTTATATTGTTTTTTTGGATTGTCTGTAATAACTGGTTGCTTTTTTCGATCAATGGCAAAAGTTGTGCAGCAGACACGGAAGGTTGTTACTTTGGATCCTGACACTGGGATTGAAGTGGTTACAAGAGAAAGGATATGGAATTATACATTGGCAGATATCTCTTTACTAGCTTTTGGCACAAGCTTTCCACAAATATCACTTGCTATCATTGACGCCTTTCAAAACCTTGGTCAACTTTATGCTGGAGGTATTTCCTTCTCCTTTCTTATGATACTTGGTTTTTAAGTAATTTTTTTCTTCCTTTTATTGTAATGATATATTTCATTTGCTGTTTTGATGTCATGTTTTGCTGAGTTTTGAGTCACTTACATTTCAAGCCTTGGTTGGTTTAAAGTTGTGTCACCATGCTTGATGTGAATTTGCCATTTCTCTCAAAATGAACAGGATCATTCCATAGTCACTATCTCAAAATTAGGAACATAGGATCTCACAAGATTTGTTTTTCGTAATTAAAATGGCTCTTTTGATGATCTTGCACAACATTAAAATAACTTGTTTTTCGCTTTTACCATAAATATTATCTTATCCTCAACACATTAGCTAGCACATGATACCTCAAATGAGCTTTAGGCTTAGTGGAGTCTAGTAGCCACCGGAGCATTCAAATTCAACAGAGAAGGGGGTAATAATTCTGTTTAGTTAGTGGCTTGGTCACATACATGTGAGTTATGTATCAAACTCTTTGATTCACCCATTTTCTATGTTTAATGCATCCATTTGTTTCTGGCTAAAATACTAAGTTGCCAATGTGAATGCAGATATGGATGAGAGAATCAGATGCGTGGAGGTGCGAAATTTTCATTTTTGGATTTTTGGATGCGTTTATATATATTTAAAAAATATATATATTATATATGCAAAGAAATGCAAGAAATATACAAAAATAAATCATTCCATAATATGCCACTTCACCATTGACAGTTCAACTTCAAACTTCACAAACACCAATAAACAAATTGAAATACTAATTAGTAAATTACTCATGTTCAAGATTCCAATGCAATTTGAATTACAAACTCGAAACTTAGTTGATGATTCAATGTTTGATCAATGATGAGTCAAGATCAAGATTCACTAATCAGATTCATAATCATAAGAATTCTCAAGAAAATCCATATTCTCATCATCTCCAACTACTGCAAATTCAAGATCATTTGAACTAAAAACGGTTCCACTTGTGCTAGATGCACCATGTGCAATGATGCTATCATCATCATCATCATCTGCAATTGTAGTAAGCTCCAAAAACATCGCATCCAAGTTTTTACATTTAGGGGCCACATTTCAAAGCTTGGCTAACCCTTCCTTGTATTTGTCCTCCGTACATGACAAAATATGCAAGTTGGTATGAATGTAAACGAAGTGCTTAGCTTTCTTTGAGCGCAACCAATTGCACTTCACTAAATGGATATAGGAGTAAGTACTCTAATTCTATTAAGCAACAAAAGAACTTGCAACCTAGATAGTGTTCATAAAATTAAACATACAAATGAAAAAAGCAAATGAAAGAATGTTACATGCTAAATTGTAGAATAGAAGTGGTAAACAAAAAACAAAAAAAAAATACTTATGAGACGATTTTGATTGCAAGAGGTTGTAGATGATGGTATGGTTGACCATACATATACCACCATGTGATAGCTCCCATGCGATGTTGGTCATTTATTGCATATAGAGTAAGTTTTGATCCCGAATCAGTTAGCCAAATTCTAGCCTCACCTTTTTGTGCATTTCATCATCTTGGAAGAGTCTTTCAAATGCATTTTAGCACCCATTAGCAACTTCTTTATCCCCAAATGGTGGAACTCTATTTGGCATAGAAAGTATTTCCTAGCTATAGTACCTTGGAGATAAGGCATATGCAAGGAGGTGCAATGGGGAGTTATTTTCTCCCAAAGATGATGAATGATTGCTTCCACCTTATTGTATAAGTCTTCACATTTTGTGGGGTTATTCTCATGTGTTTGTATGGAAACTTTTTCCTTCTCTACCATGTCGTGTCCATGTCATTTGTAGTGAGTAATTCTGTAATAAATTAAGTAGTTATTAGGAAAAGTCTTGTACCAAGAGTTGCGTCGGTCTGTATTAGTAACCAATCCGAGTGCTATATGTAGTACTTCATGGAATTGAAGGGGATATGGTTATAAAGGTGATCATTGGTATTGATAATGTAAAACTCTTTTGGTACAATCATAAAGATATATTTTACCATTCTGGTTATTGTTTCACTTACTCATATGAAGTAGTGATAGTATTGTAATTCCTACTTGCCACGTAAGTTTCATTATTGGCATTAGACTATGCCATATTTGGTAGGAACATTTCTAGCGCTGTTAAGTACGAGCATGTGGTTTGCAAGGATGGGGGCGAGATGGAGATATAATGGGCAGATCTTCAACTAGCTGACAATAATAATTGATGTTGTCTGGCAAAAAGGGTAGTTAGACAGTTATCGGTGTGGACACGGTTGTGTCGTTTCATTGGTACCATTTCGGACATTATAAATATAGTGAACACTTATGTATTTTGGCATCATTATCATTGTATGAAATATCATTGTTGTGTATGGAAAGCATTTGATAATGAATAGTATTTTGCATTGAGTATATGTTTTCTTTCCTGTTCACCTACAGCCTGAACATTTGGCGCCGTTGCTAGTTCGAATTCGGAAGTAGTATGGAAGGACGGAGATAAATGGGAATAACAGTACAAGACAACCGAAAGACGAATGATGATGGCGAAACAAATTTTTTTGAAGGAGAGCACGAGGTAGTGCAAAACATTCACATTCTGTATTGTGTAGGTCTAGAAACTTTCGTACGGAGAGAAGCCGTGGAAGACAGGGTTACGATAGACAATGTGTGGGATGTTATGCATGCGAGCTCAACCACGAGCAAATTTTTAGACCAACTTCCCTGTCTGATTGCGCAAGCCTATGTGGCATAGAAGAGATGCCAAGAGGAAGCAGAGTGCGAGGAACGCCGTCAGGAGACCCTAAGGAAATTCTATGAGGAGAGAGATGCACGACATCAGAAAACTAAACCATGAGTTGTTGCATTGTGGTGTCTAGGGCACTCAGAAATCTGTAACTATCGCATAAGTTGACACATGATGTATATAGAATAAATAAATAAGAGTGTTCTATTTTGATTTTGTTTTATAATGGTACTATATGCCAAATGCCCAATCTTTTAAATAAGAATAGGAATTTGAGGGAAGAAATCAATGAATTAAAAATTGTGCATGGCGAAGCCAAATGACGGCGGAGAATAAGACAACTCATCGGGGAACGGACCGAGGGGCAGCTGGAGGAATCACCTAGTGTGGTGGTCGTAGCAGGGTTCACAGGAACCAATGAAGGGTGCCTTAGTTCACTAGAATGACGAGGATAGAGCAATGAGGAGTTGCTTGAGGAAACATGGCATCAATTAGCAGTGCTTAGGAGACAAAGGAGCAATTTTTACTTTCATCATGTACACTACTATGAGAGGGAACCTGTGAAGAAGTAGGAGAGGAGGCAAGGCCGACAAAAGACACCGAGGCAAATGGAAGTGCTGGAGTGGCACTGCACGGTGGTCAGAGTAAACTGCCGGGATCAACTTCTACTAGTTCAACGACGCGATCTAGTGGTAATCAAAAGGCAAGAAGCACTATGTCTCAAAAGAAAAAACTCTCGAAGTTCACGGGCGACGGCAAGGAAGATTCCGTGTGGCATTGCCGTATGTGTGAAATGATATGGACCATCAATGCAGTCATAGATGTGGATGAATGGTTGAACCAATTTCTTGCTAGCCCATAGGGGGTAGCGGTAGATTGGTTTTCCGACATGGACAAGGCAAAGATCTCCACATGGGATGATTTGAAAAAAGAATTCCAAGCAAAATTTCGATTGCTCTGGGATGAAAATGAGGTTGTACTAGAAATCTACAACTATAAACAAGGGAAGGACATTGTTCGAGCCTACAATTGAAGGCTTAAAGATCTTAGCCGAATGGGTACTCAACTGGCAATCAAAAGGCAAGAAGCACTATGTCTCAAAAGAAAAAACTCTCGAAGTTCACGGGCGACGGCAAGGAAGATCCTATGCGGCATTGCCGTATGTGTGAAACGATATGGACCATCAATGCAGTCATAGATGTGGATGAATCGTTGAATCAATTTCTTGCTAGCCTGTAGGGGGTAGCGGTAGATTGGTTTTCCGACATGGACAAGGCAAAGATCTCCACATGGGATGATTTGAAGAAAGAATTCCAAGCAAAATTCCGATTGCTTTGGGATGAAAATGAGGTTGTAGCAGAAATCTACAACTATAAACAAGGGAAGGACACTGTTCGAGCCTACAATTGAAGGCTTAAAGATCTTAGCCGAATGGGTACTCAACTGGCAATCAAAAGGCAAGAAGCACTGTCTCAAAAGAAAAAACTCTCGAAGTTCACGGGCGACGGCAAGGAAGATCTCGTGCGGCATTGCCGTATGTGTGAAACGATATGGACCATCAATGCAGTCACAGATGTGGATGAATGGTTGAACCAATTTCTTGCTAGCCTATAGGGGGTAGCGGTAGATTGGTTTTCCGACATGGACAAGGCAAAGATCTCCACATGGGATGATTTGAAGAAAGAATTCCAAGCAGAATTCCGATTGCTTTGGGATGAAAACGAGGTTGTAGCAGAAATCTACAACTATAAACAAGGGAAGGACACTGTTCGAGCCTACAATTGAAGGATTAAAGATCTTAGCCGAATGGGTACTCAACTGGTGGATGAACTAAAGAAACGCTGGTTTGTAAAAGGCCTTTGCAAAGCATTAAGAAGAAAAATGAAGATAGTTCTGCCCACATCATACATTGATGCATACAACTGTACCCATCAATGCAGTCACAGATGTGGATGAATGGTTGAACCAATTTCTTGCTAGCCTATAGGGGGTAGCGGTAGATTGGTTTTCCGACATGGACAAGGCAAAGATCTCCACATGGGATGATTTGAAGAAAGAATTCCAAGCAGAATTCCGATTGCTTTGGGATGAAAACGAGGTTGTAGCAGAAATCTACAACTATAAACAAGGGAAGGACACTGTTCAAGCCTACAATTGAAGGCTTAAAGATCTTAGCCGAATGGGTACTCAACTGGTGGATGAACTAAAGAAACGCTGGTTTGTAAAAGGCCTTTGCAAAGCATTAAGAAGAAAAATGAAGATAGTTCTGTCCACATCATACATTGATGCATACAACTGTACCCTAAATCTAGAAGAAGAAGAGAAGTAAATCTTCATCCTCCTCCGAAAGCGATGAATCCTCCGATGAGGGAAGTTGTGCAGACAATGAGGAGCTTGGCAAGAAAGTACAAGCACTTAAAAAAGACTTAGAGTACAATAGGAATCGGATACAATATGATTCGAAGGGAAGGCCCATAATCTAATGGCGGGCATGTAACTAGTGGAGCCACTTCACCATAGAATGTTCGAAGAATGACACTCTGCAGAAATTATGTCAGTGGTGTGGTCCAGAGGACCACGAAGATGCCAATTGCCCAAAACAAGTAAATCTCATTAACATCGACGAGGAAAAGGTTCTGGTTGTCACCTGCAATCAAGCTTAGTAGGCCACATATCCTAACCCTCGCACGGAGAAGCAAAGTTTGCGGGAGGCACGGGAGGACGTAGAAAAAGCAATGAAGGCTACAAAGGATATGAAAGATGCTATTCTTTGGCGATCGGAGGGAGAAAACAGCTTGGTCAATCAGATCCTACAAATGGAGGTGCTCGTCAGAGTTCAAGACCTATTACAAGCTGTACTGCAACTAAGGATGACATTACTGAATACCCATGCACACATGTCGGAGACAAAAGGACATCCAACCGTACCAGGAGGGTCTATGATAGATCCCATGTTGTTGACAGTAAGCAACGACCATCATTCGACAGTGGTCGAGATGGGAATCCTCGGAGCCATCTTGACAAACACCATCATGGATGGTGGGGCTAGGGTAAATGTTCTTCCTGAGAAGATGTGGAGGAAATTGGGAAAGCCTACCCTGTAGCCGTCCACATTCAACCTACTCAGCGTCGACTAGAAGGGGATAAAACCCCAGGGGACCTTAGTGGCCCAACAAGTAACTATCGGGACATAGCCATTTGTTCTAGATTTTGTAGTAATCCCCTTGAAGAAAAAGGGATATGATGCCATTCTTGGAAGAGGATGGCTAGTGGCCGCAAAAGTAAATAACAATTGGAAGAAGAATATCCCGTCAATGGAAAGTGGAGGGTGGAAGTTTGCGATTGATCTCCAAACTCAAGTGGTAAGTGAAGAGATGGCATCGTCATTGGAGTCTAAGTCAGATGGAGAGCACCGGACTGATGAGGGAAGAATGAGTCAGAATGACAAAGGCATTTTAGAGTTGGAGGAGTGTTCAGAAGATGAGACCAGTTCACTGAATGGACCTTTTCATTGGCAGATGGAAGATTATGAAATCTTCCATACATACATGCTTGGAGTCGAGGAACTCGAAGATCAGGAGGTATTCCCACCATAGTTTGTGGAATATAGAGAAGGAAATGCGAAGATCAATGAGAGTCCTGCCCATTGCTTTGAAGGAAAAGAGATAAGATATGAAGAGCCATCCGTAGAGGTTACTAATCTTGGAGAAGCAGAGAATCCAAGGAACATACTCGTGGGAGATGACTGGAACCCAGAACTAAAGGTTGCGGCATTCAAAATCTTCTTGGAGTACAAAGATGTATTTGCATGGACTTACAAGGATTTAAAGGGAATCCCACCGGAGATGTGTGTCCACCGTAGACAGTTGGTACCTGGAGCAATACTTGTGCGGAAGTGTCTGTACAAAATGAACAAAAACTACGCAACCCATGTAGATGAGGAAATTCAACAAATGTTGGAAGCCGGCATAATATTCAAAGTTAAAACGAGTGGGTGTCACGAATCATGATATCGATGAAGGACGGGATCCAAATCCAGATGTGTGTGGACTTTCGGTGCCTCAACACGGTCACAATAAAAAATCCTTTCCCAATTTTGTTCACCGACACGATTCTGGAAGAAGTGGCTGGACACGAGATGCATTCCTTCATGGATGGTTTCTCTGGCTATAACCAGATCTCCATCATTGAGGAAGACAAACTGGAAACTATTTTTGTGGTAGAGGATGGAGTGTATGCGTACAACCGAATGCCTCTCGGATTGTGTAACACACTTGCCATGTTTCAGAGGATCATCTTCCACATATTTGACAAAATGTTGGCAGGCAACTTCCACACATTTTTGGATGATTGGTCCATTTTCAGTGGACAAGACAACCACTTGAAGGCACTTTAGGAATGTATGGAGAGGTGTCGATGGGCGAGGCTGGCCGGAAGGGGTCAATGATGATTTTCCGGATGTGCACTTATTCAGAATCATTGTTCTTTCGGAATGGTACAAGTCTATATGGGAGTATATATCAACGTCTCAATTTTCGAGAGAGATGTCGCTAGGCGAATGACGGAAGCTAGTTTTAAGAAGTCAAACTTTTCAACTAATAAATGGTCTTCTCTATAAGATGAGTCCTGATCAAGTACTATAGCGATGTGTAATGGAGGAAGAAGTGCAAAGTGTTCTAAGGTAAGCACATGAAGGTCCAACAGGTGGCCACATGGGACTGGACACAACAGCACAGAAGGTTCTGCTTGCTGGGTTATGGTGGCCCACACTTTACAACGATGCACGGGAACAGGTATTGAGCTGCGATATGTGCCAGAGAGCCGACAAACCACTCAAGAGGGACTTCATGCCATTAAACCCGTCCCATGCTCAGGAGTTGTTTGAACGTTGGGGACTAGACTTCATCGGTCCATTGAAGGCGAGTAGGGCCTAGCATTGCCAATACATAGTGTGGAGTATTTAACAAAGTGGGTAGAAGCATGAGCACTACCTGATAATTGTGCAATCAATACGGCTAAGTTCTTGTATGAACAAATCATCACATGGTACGACATACCTATTCAATTGAAAAGTGACAGAGGAGGTCACTTTGTCAACCTGTGATTAGATTATTGACAATAGAATTTAAGATTTTTCATTCATTGTCAAGTCCCTATTTCCCATGAGCCAATGGCCAGGCGGAGGCCACAAATAAAATTCTGGTGGCCATCATATACAAATCATGTGGCATCGAACAAGTAGACTGGGAGGAGAAGTTACCTTCGGTGCTGTGGGCCTACCGTACCACATTCAAAGTCACAACAAGACAGATGCACTTCCAGTTGATGTTTGGCCAAGAAGCTGTGGTACCAGTCAAATTTATGGTCCGAAGTCTGTGAATAGCAATTGACAATAAACTCGAAGATATGGGAAGTTTACGAGAACGCTTATACCAATTGAACAAACTGGATGAACGCAGCTTAATAGCGCAATGGGCGACGGAAGTGGCACAGACTCGTCGAAAAGCGTGGCACGACAAACATTTGAAAAGGACGAGGTTCCAGGTAAGCCAACTTGTGCTTCGGTACAATGGCCGCAACAAGATAAAACCAGGGAAATTGAAGGTTAAATGGCTTGGACCATATAAGGTGAGAGAAGTCAGTGACAATGGATCCATAAAACTATGGACCTTGGATGAGCACGAAATTCCTGAGGCCATCAATGGATCGAACTTAAAAATTTATCAAGAGTGACAAGGAGGCGAAGTAAGAAATCATCGCAAAATTGAATTTAAAAAAAAAAAAAAAAAAAAAAATGAAAAAAAAAAAACCGCAGACACCTCGTGTCCCGTGGAAGCATGTGGCCGCGAATGCTTGGTGTCCTACAGACATGTGGCCACAGACAACATGTGTCCTGCGAACATGTAGCTGTGGACATGTGGTGTTCCACAGGTGCATGTTTCTGCAGGGAGAAGTAAATATAAGACAACAAATATAAGCTGCGGGAGTTATAAGTTTTTGCTGTGGAGAGTTTTTTTATTCCTTTGCCAAGGTTAATCAACAGCAAGTAAAGCCATGGGATGGATAAAGAAGTTTATGTTGAGGATAGAGAAAGGCAGTTCGTGGAAGCAATATTGGTGTTGAGATATAGGAAGAACACTTGTAGGAAACCATAAGAAGAGTATCCACTGAAGGAGAAAAGAAAGAAGCTATGGGAACCATATTTCAAAACATAGTGTCCGCAGGAAAAAAGAATATCCACAGGGAAGTAGAGGACAACAAAGGCATTCAATGTGGGAACCATTGCCACTGAGAATCACTGCTGTGGAAGACAAAAAGAGAAAGAGCGAATCCTAACCGTTTCTTTTGGTTACATTTAAAGACAAAACAAGAGACCGTTATTATGGAGTCTGTAGGAAAAAGAAAGCAGTGGAAAAATTAGTTGAAGGCAAATATGGAAAAGAATGTGAGAGTGTTGGCTTCCAGAGTCCTCATATCGAATTGGAAATTTTGGGCTAACTGTTTATGTACTTTAATAAGATCTTTTTCTAGACTGTGCATCTCTCCCGTAGCTTCTCTTAAGATTCTAAAGTCTGATGTGTTGGGACCTGACTTCTTATTAAAATCAATGTTTGGTTTTAGTAGTCTTAGACTTCCTAAATTTCTGATTTGCCACAATTTCTGTTGATTTGAATCCTCAAAAGTCCTATGCTCTGCAAATCCTACAAAAGAATAACACAATGTTGCAGGAGTCCTATATCTCTAAATGGCGATAATAATGACTGGTTCCAACCAAATTCTTGATCTGGATTCAAAACTGATGATTCACTAGGAAAAGGCCTTGGTGTCCTGGGATATACTAGCGGATATCTTCAACAAGTTTCGACTCCACAAAATCCCTGTCAACTCATTTCCAATGATATTTTTTCCACGGTGCTCTAATTGTATCTGTCATTCTCAATGAAATAAATCAATAAATAGGCCCAGCACATTCCCAATCCTTTCCTCTCTAAAGTTAGAGCATTATAACACTGTATTGTTCTCAGTTGCTTTTACCAATGCTGCATACAGAACTATAGCTTCTTTTTTTCCAACTCTAGTATTCAAAGTTAATTTTCAAATTCAGAAAGTTTGTACTATAATCTGGAAATTTGTCAAACAGTTATACCACATCCTCTAATATATTCTAAACAGCATTTGAACAGCCTAGGTTAACATGTATGGAGTTTGTATACTGTAAAACATGGTGCATTAAGCACAATACTCTTCCCAAGGAGCTTCAGAACATACTGGTTTCTTCCTTCATACTTAGAGCATAAATTAAAAATGTGGCAATGAGTTACTGTATTAAATCACAGAGTTCGATTCTTCTACTGGGCATTACACTAAATAGTTATCAGTGGGACCTTGTTCTAGCAAGCAACATATATATTCAGATTAAGAGCATGCGTATTTAGAGTAATAACTAAGTGGTACCCTTAACATTCAAGAATCGTGGCTATGAAAACAATCCAGTTCTAAGCATCAACATCATCATAGAAAACACATACGGTGGATGAACCTTCAGAATAGACGGTTATTACAACTTGTGAATGCAAACAATTTTTAAAAGAATAAATGGAGTATCTGACCCGAGTTCGGATTTCAGCCATGACTGTATTGCCTTGTGTTTTTTCCTTACACTCGATGCCCGAACTGGAATCCTCTCACAGCCTGACCACCATTCCTTCAACAACCACCCTGCTATTGTAATGAAAGTAATCCGCTTTAGGATGAGAAACTTTTGTGCCGATCTATATAGCTTGACGCCTTGCTGGGTATTAACGCTGGCACTTGTATGTGATTCTCGCGAAGTAGACGTGTTTGGGGATTTGCTGAAGATTGTTATAGCCCACTTACACTGTTGTTAATCCTTATGGTACTGCAGTTTGTATTTGTTGGGTGCCATCTTGATTGGTGAAATGTCCTTGCAACCCGACAATGACAATGATGAACTTGGGCGGGGTTATTGGTTTGGCGTGAGAAGTTCTGTTATATATTTACCCTTGTACCCCCAGACATCACCCACACATTCCACACAATGGTGAAAACAAACTATGGCAGACTTCAATTTGTGAACGCCTTGTCAATCGTGACTCTAACCTTGCCACGCTCCGTGTTCAAAACTGATGGTGATGTAGACTGAGCTTAGTCTCTTCCCTTCCTTTCTCAACTGTCGGCTATAACTCTAGGTCACGTTCTCACTATATTCGTGTGCCCACAGTGTTCTCATGAAGAAAAGGGCATCTCTCTCCCATACAAATCAATACCAGATGATAATCACAAGAACTCCACTCATACAAACTTCAACAAAAATGTAGAGGTTAAGAAAGTCTGAAATCGTACCAACTGGAGTATGCCTGGAACTGTACTGAACTGGGCAACTAACAAAACCTTCAATAACTCTGAGATTTTCCTATAGACTCTTTAGTCGGCAAATCAAAAGTAAACTCTACAGGCTGGCAGGCTAACGTGGGACCTGTGGGCTATACCACTATAATATCCCTTTCCGGATATTTTACCAAATACCCATGATATAAAGTGCAGAATTAAATCCGAACAATAAACCAATATTCAATATAAATTCCAGAACTTAAATTGATTTGTAGCCTGCAGATTTGCATACAAGGAAACTCAAAAAACTTTGTTTTATTCCTCCAGTATTTAGAAAGTACATATATAAACCAGGAATTATCACAAATAACCACTAAATGTGTTACTGAATTATATAACAACAATACAATAACATGAAACTATCCAAATGATTCAATCTTATAAACATTAAGAATAGTCAGATTGGCAATATAGATAAAACCTGTAAGAAGGCTAGGTTTGCGTCCAACCTCCAAAAGTTTCTTCAAGGGTTTGCGTCCTCGAAGAGATGACCAGTAACTATTTCCAGCTCGCAGATTAATATTTGTTTTAAATATTATAATCTTCATATATGCTCTCATGTGGAGCTTGTTGTACCTTTATCACTTTTACCAATGTGATGCATGCTCATTCAAGCAATGTGGGATAAAGCACCTTTTTTGTCCTTTAGTCACTTAAGTGAACATAGTACTTTTTAAAATAAAGTGACAAGTTAAATGAACTTTAATAGTTAGTCAGTAAACCATATAGTCTTTAGGCATTAAAATAACTGACCAAATGAACTCTGATAAAAATGTGCAATAGCTTGTTGGAAAGCTCTCGGCAAGATGCTTCCAACCCAGTACTAAGGTACCAAAAATACTGAGCTCTGATTACTTACTAAAAATAGTAAGCATCTGTACAACCTGCCAAAACTCCTTTGATGTGTTTGAAATTGGAAATGTCTAGGCCAAATCTTGAACTGAACCCCGTAAAGAACCTTTTCGCCCTCGAAATCTAGGCTTAGTGAGCTGACAACACAGAATTATAATGCCCCAGAAAAGGGGGACATTACATTTTTCCACATCTTTTTCAACTTCTTGAACCTTCGAAAAATTAAATTCTTCATCTCCCTCACCATTTGCAATTTGCTGCTCTAGGATTTGAAGAAGTGCCTCCGACTTCTTTGTATGCTCTTTTACTTCTCTTTCCAATATTTTAATCTCCTCGTCTTTTTTTTTTCTTCCTTCTTCTTTTGTGAATCCTTACCCTGAAATTTACCATGCATCCATTTCATAAATAAATCCATTTTCAAGAAAGTCTCTTTTACCTTTCTTCTTCTTGTCTTTGATACCTCTCCTTAGGCCTTTCTCCTCTTTGATCTCTTGGTCTAGTCTCTCGGTATTCAGGTTCTCTCTTTAACTTGTAAAAGACAAACAAACAACCACAAAATACCTTTTTCCCAAACCTTTTGGTCTTTGATACCACTTGATGCAGAGGGCACAACAGAAGTGTGCTACATGGGCCTTACACAAAACTTTGAAATTATAGGTATGGAATCACATTTATAATCTTTTCCAACCATTGAAATGAATGCAAGAATGTTGCATCTTTTAAGAACAATTTCTCAACTAGGGTAGAATTTAAAACCCTTAATCAATCATTAATAACTTATATAAATGAAAGAATGAAACGAATCCATTTTGTGAGACTCAATAATAGTGAGTTTCCAACATTTTCTCCAAGTTATAGCCAAATCCAAGAAAGGAAATAAAAGTTATTACAATTTCCTCAAAGTTGTTCATATTATGACAGAATCTGACCAGTCTTCACCAAAACGGACATAACTTCTTACAAACATAATGAAAATAAGCCAAACCAAAACGAAATGAAAGCTAACTCATATACCTTTCCGAAAATATAAGTTTCAGATCTGTATCATTCAAAATGAGTTTGCATAAATCAAAACATCAGAGAAATTGCAAGAAAAAAATCAGAAAACTGAATATACAACATCAAAATAAGTTTTCTTTCATTCGAAATCCTTCCTCCAACTTCTCCAACTTACCATTTTGTGGTTTGGAGACCAAATATATATAATTTGGAATCACATTAAACTCTCCAACTAGCCTACAACTACCCATTAACATATTTAAACCAACTTATAAAAAGTTGTCACCAAGTTGTAAAAGTTGTCATTACAATTTTGACAACTTTTGATTTTACAATTATTATCCAAATGACTTAAAACTTTCCCTAAACCCTTAAAATATTCACATAATATGAATATAAGACTCCAATTAAACTATTTCCACTCTATTTTTATACATTTGAGTGGTTTTACCATACTTGACATTTTCCAGGACCTTGTAGGTCACTATGATTTTAGTGGCTTTTCTAGCCTTAGAAAATAATTTGAATGAACTCCAATAGGTCCTTACATAACATTGAAACCATATTAAAAATAATTAAAAATATTAATTTATTCATGAGACAAAAATTGAATAGGTACTCCTGCAACAGTCTCTTTCAAACCGTGAGATTTCAGTAGGGTTTTTGGCATTCTTGGCCAAGGAGGTCATAAAGTGGAGACAAAGAATCACAAGTTGTCACAAGAATGTAAGGAATATTGGGTAAAATTGGTGGGCTGCGATCTCGCACCAGAGGAAATGGAGTCTGTGGTGAAGGGTGCCCAGAGCTGATGACTATGGAGAGATTTTATTTGAGAAAGCCATTGGAGATGTATTATGGATGTAATTAAAAGCAGGTTGACGGGGGCAAGTAGGGCCTCAAATATAGCCCTACCATAGATTATATTCATGAACGACATCATGAATGGTACCGTGTACAATTGGGCCATGGTCCTCGCCAACAGGATGGAGTTCATGACATTACAACATTGAACATTCTTCATGCCACACCATACTATCGACTTGTTTCTGGAAGCAACCCTTCATCAAGTTCCAGTTGATGGCTTTGAAGTTCCACTGAGGGGGAAGTTGGCGCCAGGAGAACCCCCAGTATTCTATTGGATACATTTAGATATGGGTGGAACCGTGGCCGGTTAGAAGAAAGTATTACAAGGGTTGGAGGCATTCAGGGACACAAACAACAGAAGGGAGGAAACCATAGAGAGTAGTGGGGCCGATTTCAAGGAAGAGAGTACCTTGACAGAAGTTGGCAGTGACGTGGTGGCCAACGGGTCCACATTCTTCACCCCTCCCTAGTTGCCAACTTTTGGCACACTTGACAACCGCTACCTTGCTCATTCCTCTGTTTGGCCAGAGACATGCGCCGGTCATCATGACTCCACCGATGGCCACGACAGATATTATGACTCCACAGATGGTCACGACAGATGTTATGCCTCCATAGAGTATTTCACCAAATTCAGTTGCACCAATAGTGCTAACTACAGAGATAGTAGAGTTGCCAGTGCTAGAGCCTGAACCTTAGGTTCGATTCGATGTGATTGGCTCTGACGTTGTAGTCACCATATCTTCCTCTTTGTTGGTCGACGCCCAGCTACGCCAGCTAGTACATCTAGTTTCGCCGATACAATCAGCACAGCCAGATCAGAGCATTGAGCTGATACAGGTAGCACAACTCGAGAAGATTGAGGTGATGGATAGAGCCAGTGCATTCCTATGACATCAGTTTCGACTCATTCCTGCAGATGTCGATCACTACATTCAGTCCTTGAGGCATGGTGAGGTATCCCCAGGAGCAGCTGCCATATTGGAGCTATAGGAGGTGGGAGTACCACAGTCCGAGGATGCGCCCAGAGAGGAGGAGGCGACACTGGATGTGGACGTGGCTACCGTAGGAGAAGCAGAGATGGATACCGATGGGGAGTGGAATATCGACTATGTAGGAAAAGAAGATTATGGGTCGGATGAGGATAGATGCAAGGAATACCTCAAAGCTATGCAGGTTGTGATGGAGAAAGGACACATTGTTGCATGCTAGGCTTTGACTCACAGGAGGGAGTTACATTTGATCCGAGCTTATATTCGGGGGGTTTGTCTTGAGCATTTTTGCTCCTGCTTTGAGGCCAGGGGATGGCCAACAGTGCAAACACTCATTTGTGGGGTTATATAAAGGTGTCTACTATGCTCATAGGTGTGCAGAGGCGGACAGGGCATCAGAGAGAATTGCAGTTGAGAGGTCTCTGATAGTTGAGAGGGAAACTAGGGAGAAGTTAGTTGCTAAATTAGTTAGTCAGCAGGCAGTGTGGGCAACTGAGCGTGCAATGCTTTTGCGAGACAAGGAGACAGTTGAAGAAAGACTACAGGCAAGTGAGCAAGAATTGCAGATAGCAAAGGCCCAGGCCATGGATGTAGCGCTTCTTCTGAGGAGGCAGTGGAGGTTAATGCACGGACTTAGAAGGATTTACGCATCCGTACTGATCAAGTGTACGAGTTGCACCGACAGCAAAGCACTACAGGGACGCAACCTCCTTCCTAGTCTATATTGTTTCTATGATGTATTGTAACATACCAAATTTTCATAACCGTTGTGAAATAAATATTTAACTATCAACTAATTCTAAATCATATGACAATGACTACCATTAACTAATTATAACCAGAAAGAAATAACAAATGGGAAACATACTTACCCTTGGTAGAATTTGCATATAATAATTCATATCAATCCACCATTAGAATGGCTCCCTTTGAGGCCTTATATGGTTGTAAATGTAGAACCCCAGTAAGTTGGAATCGATTAGAGGATGGAATCATTGTTGGGCTTGAAATGCTATAGGAGATGGAGGATCAGGTAATCCAGATTTGTCAAAGGTTAAAGGAAGCAAATGACAGGCATAAAAGTTATGCTGATGCTAAAAGAATACCTAGGGAATTTGCAGTAGGGGATAAGGTATTACTGAGGGTTAAATCTCAAAAAAGTACTATCAAGTTTGGCAAAAACACAAAGCTAGCCCCGAGATATGTGGGACCCTTTGAAATTCTAGAAGTAGTGACCCTTTGAAGTTCTAGAAGTAGTGAACCCAGTAGCTTATATAACTGCTTTACTACCAACCTTTGCCAGGATGCATAACATCTTCCATGTGTCATATCTTAAAAAGTATATTACCCACCATGAACATATGATTGCTTGGAAATTATTGCAGGTATGAGAACTAGGGGTGGTAGAGGTAAAATCACTCAAAATACTCGAGGTACGTAAGCTATGCTTACGGAATCGGGAAGTGACTCAGTGCAAGGTTCAATGGGACTAGTATGCTAAGGATAATGCCCCCTGAGAGGATTATCATGATATTTCTCAATAATATCCCTATCTTTTCATTGAAACTGATAGTTGAACATTTCTTTTCTTCTTGTATAAAACTATTTGAGTATTGCTTAAACTTTGTTATTATGTTCATCGAGGACGATGAAAAATCTAAGGGGGTGGGTATGTTACATCCCAAATTTTGCCCTAATTTTTGATTTGATCATAACTATTGGATTAACGAATTATTCATGTTCGTGTGAAACAAGTTAATTATATACGGTGTAACAACTGCTAACCGATTATTCCTTTTTCCTAGTCATGTGAAAGAAGTTAGTTAAATTAAATATGTTGTATCAATTGTTAACAGATTGTTTCTTTTCTTGATCATGCGAAATGAGTTAATTAAATATGTTGTACCAATCGATAATGGATTATTTCCTTCATGTTCATGTGACATGAGTTAGTTAATATAGACGTTGAGGAAAATAATCAAGTAACTTATAACTGTCATTAGATGACTGACAATTATTTTGATTAGAATTAACGATAAATATATTTTTGAATTAATGTCTTGGCGAGAATGTATTGCTTGGGTGATTGCAGGAAGAAGATTGAGGAGAGGAAAGCATTGCTAAACGGGATCATTGGAAGGGGATGGTTGATGGGTTCAGTCATTAGGATCGACAGGCATGACCTAAGACTACCTTGGAAGGATACAGAGACATGACCATAGGTTGCATTATAGGACCACATTAGCTATTAGGAAAATAATAAAATAAAAACTTTAAATAATTTAAATTAAATATAAATGATACCTTGGAAGATTTATTTTTGACAATCTCTTATTTAATCATCATAAACTCTTAAATACGAATATATATAAAGATGAAGTGGCACCAATAAATTATAATTATATAATCTACTGAAGTCATCTCATCAATACACATATATAAATGTACATAAGGGCTTATAATAATAATAAAATAAAGATTGAACCCTTCAACTTTTAATTCTTTTCCCTTGTTTCATTTCTTTTCAAAAATTTGAATTTATGAAGTAATCAAAAGAAAAGTTTCTTGATAACCAATGGGTCACGGCTAACCATTAAAAGCCCATCCATGAGATCGTCTGAAGCACCCGTTTCCATTCTGTGTTCTTCTCTATTCTCCAAGAAATTTGCTACATTTTTATTCTGAGTTTTTCTGCCTCATATTAAACCATTTCTATCCCTGCAAAACTGAACTACTCCTTTGATTTTTCATTGAGACCACAATAATAGAATCACATCAAGGCTATACGCAGCGGGAAGTTCTCAATTGGGCGAAGAGAGAAACCAGTGTTGGGGATCAGGTTTTGCTTCTTGTTTTTAATTTATTCAGTTGTATATCCTTATCAATCAGTTCGAATAACTTTCAGAGGTCTATTGAAGTCGAAAATAAGTCTTTGATATTGGAAATGCTACTGAGCCAAATTTACAGTTTAGTTGAACTGTCCAAGTCGTGTTTCTTGTCTTATATCTGTATGTGGAAGACTGAGATTATGAAAGAGTAGTAATCATTTTTTATTCTCATGCATAATTCATTTACCATAATTCATCTTTCTCAATCTAAATGATCTAACTTCCTCAGTCGATTAAGACTGTAATAGCAGAGATAAACCAGTAAACCATTTGATATATAATGAATATTCATGACTTGTCAAATAACAATAATACCCCAAGTTCACACTAGTGATTCGGTTATTATTTTGAACCCGAATAGTTTGGAAGGTATCCAAATGTTACAAGTTTAAACAAGCTACCTTGCATGGAATTGGATTAAAGTGACACCAAGGAAATTCGCCTGGTAGAAAGGCCAAAGATTGGTGAAGAGGTATAAAATCTAACCTGCAATCAAAGTCAAAATAAAATCAGATAACTAAGAAATAAAATACATATAATAGCTCATGCATGTCCTAATGATGAAACCTATTGTCAAGTCGAGAGGTGGAGATCGAGTTTACGAACCCAATTTGAAATCCTTGGCCAAGGTAGAAATAGGTAGATGTGCCAATCATGAGATTTTTGTTTGTTTGTTTAGATGCTTTAGTTATTTAGTAATAACTATTGGGACACTCAAACCACTAGATGGCTCAGATGGTTGGACTTAAGAACATCCCAAGCCCGATTCTGAGGTAGGGAGGGTCGTTTGATTAAGTTAGGATGTGAGGGGATAAGTATGGTCTGCGGTTGGGAGGTTAAGCCTATGTCAATGCTTCTCCTCTCACCAATGCCAAGGCTTGGACAACAAGACAAAGGGAACACTTCATCATTTCTGTATGTTATTTTACCTTTGAAAACATAGAAGCAAATGGTTTAGAATTCATATATAGGAATATATTAAATGCTTAACCTTATAGATGCTACTTTATTTACAGATGAACACATTAGATTGACAGCAATGTAATCATTTATTATTTCCTTTACATTCGTAGATTTTAAATTTACAAATAGTTTGAGTAGTGGTTATTTCTTTCCAGTTATAATTAGTTAATGGTAGTCATTGTCATATGATTTAGAATTAGTTGATAGTTAAATATTTATTTCACAACAATTATGAAAATTTGGTATGTTACATGTATGTTGTTGTCTCCTAATTTTGTTAGTTTTTGAAGTCACCAAGAGATGACTTTGCTTTTTTTGGAGGGGATGATGTTGTCTGGCAAAAAGGGTAGTTAGATAGTTACCAGTGTGGACACAATTGTGTCGTTTCATTGGCACTGTTTTGGACATTATAAATGTCGTGAACACTTATGTATTTTGGCATCATTATCATTGTATGAAATATCATTGTTGTGTACGGAAAGCATTTGATAATGAATAGTATTTTGCATTGAGTACATGTTTTCTTTCTTGTTCATCCATGGGCTGAACAATTGATAGCAACATTGAGGAGGAAGTTACGAGGGAGGATCAACTAACACATGATCTAGTGCACGTGTGGGACGTAGCTGTATACGAGTATGTTCGGTAAGAGGTAGAGCATAGGGATCTCCCCACCAATACGATATGAGCCAAACTCACTGTGAACGAGGCTATGTACGATCTCCTTGGGAGTCTTCCAAGATTGCTTGCACGAAGGTTGGTAGAGGTTGAGGAACAAAGATAGGCCACTCGAAGGGAACAAAGGAGGTAATAAGTACTACAACGGTTTTACCAGAGAACACATTGAGAGGAAGAGCCTAGAGATACAAGAAGAAATATCTAGCCTAGTAATTAATGCCCCTCTTTCCCAATAAAGACAGGAGGCAACAAGGAAACGCGTGGGAAGGATAGTGAGGCTGCAGCAAGGCGTCCCTTATTGGTACACCGATAAGAGGAAAGGTGGCGAAGACTGAAAACTATTGTTGAGGAATATCAACAAAATTGTATCACCTGTACTCAACAAGGGGGGGTGCTAGGCGTAAACACCATCGAGTAGGCATAAACACCATCGGGCATGGACTAATAACTGACACCACAAGACAAGGTGACACAAATAGTTCTAGAAGCGAAGCAGGAGAGTCAGAGTCAGGTGACACAAATAACTAATTTTGAGTTGTGGAAACTCAAGATGGAAGACATGTTGGAAGATCGTGACCTATGGGAAGCGACTACAAGCGCTACAAGACCAACAACTATAACTCAAGCAGATTGGGATATCAAAGACCGTAAAGCTAAGGGTCTCATAAGACTCTGTTTAACCGATGCAGTCCTTCTGAATGTTCTAGATGAGAAAACCGCATATAGTTTGTGGGAAAGACTTGGGGCCGTGTATCAGGCCGAATCTCTAGTGAACAAGTTGTTCCTGAGGAAGAAGTTGTATTCTCTACGAATGGAGGAAGGTGGATCCTTAATGGATCATTTAAATGCATTTAATCTGCTGGCTGCACAGTTGACATCTGCTGGTGTCAAGTTAGAGGAGGAGGATCGTTGCTACAGACTTTTGTGTTCTTTACCGGATTCATGGAACCATCTTGTGATGGCTCTCGGAAGCACATTAGTCACCTTCAAAATGGATGATGTGGTGTCTTCGCTGCTATCAGAGGAGATGCAGAGAAAGGCTTCCATTTCGGAAAAAGAAGCCCTTGCTGTTCGTGGGAGATCCACGGAAAGAGGAAAGAAAAATGACAATAAGTCTGACAATAAGGGTAGATCCAAATCCCGTGGGAAGTCAAAGATTTCCAATAAGTCCAAGGCAAAATGTTGGAACTGTGATAAGACTAGGCACTTCCGTAAAGACTGTAAAGAGCCTAAGAAGAAGAAGAAAGCCTCAGATTCTGGTTCTGAAAAATCTCAAGAAGATGGCGATGCATTCATCGTAGCTTTGGCAGCCCATGCATCTGATGATGTGTGGTTGGTTGACTCGGGTGCATCTTTTCACATGACCTCTCATCGAAACTGGTTCTCAAGATATGAAGAGTTCGATGGTGGAAAGGTGTACTTGGGTGATGATTCTCACCTGAAGATAGTTGGACGCAGAAGGGCCACTATCAAATTTCTTGATGGACGAGTAAAGGGAATCAATTGAGTTATGCACATTCCAGGTCTAGTACGAAACCTATTATCTGTAAGTATGCTGAACGATGTAGGTGTGCAAGTTGTTTTTTTGAAAGAAGGATGTAAGATGATTAGAGGATTGATGGTGCTTGCTAAGGGTACTAGGAGAGGTACTTTGTTTCAGCTAGATGCTTGTATTCCTCTATGTAACAGTTCTTCATCCTCACCATCTGAACGAGCAGTGAAGAATTCTGTGGTTATTGGTTCCGATGGCAATGCAAACACTTTGGAAGGAAAGCTTCCTGTAGAAAAGACAATGTTGTGGCATATGAGATTTGGCCACATTGGTGAGAAGGGTCTCAGAACCCTGAAAAACAAAAATCTCGTTGAGGGGTTAAATGATTGCAATCTTGAGTTCGACTTCTGTGAACACTGTGTATATGGTAAACAAAATCGTGTTCAGTTTTACTCTAGTTCTCACAAATCTTCTGATGTTTTGCATCTTATTCATTTTGATGTATTTGGTCCTGTAAAAGTTCCTTCGATCTCCAAGTCTGTATTTTTTTGTATCTTTCATAGATGATTACAGTAGAAGGACATGGATTTATTTCCTTAAAATTAAGACACAAGTCTTTAGTTGATTCAAGGAATTTAAAGCCCTTGTAGAGAATCAGACTAGTAAGAAGATTAAGTGTGTGAGAACTGACAATGGTGGTGAGTTTTGCTCAGTAGAGTTTGAACAGTTCTGTAAAGAACAAGGTATCGAGAGGCATAAGACAACTCCTTATACCTCGGAGAAAAATGGAGTTGCAGAGAGAATGAACACGACACTGATAGAGAAGGCTAGGAGTATGCTTAGTGGAGTTGGTTTAGAACAAAGGTTTTGGGCCGAAGCTGTGGCCACTGCTTGCTATCTGGTTAACAGATCTCCTACATCAGCCCTTGTTGGTAAGACACCCATGGAGGTGTGGTCTGGTAAGAAGCCTTCAATTAGACATCTTCGTGTTTTTGGTTGTGAAGCTTATGCATATGTTCCAAAGGAGAAAAGATCTAAGTTGGAAAACAAAGCTGTTAAATGTATTTTCATCGAGTACAGTGCTAGTGTGAAAGGATACAAGCTTTGGGATCCTGTGACTAGTAAGGTGTTGTATAGGAGAAATGTTATTTTTAGAGAGCTAACATCTTCTCCTATTGTGCTACAACCAGATGAAAAAGAAAAGAAAAAAGATGTTGTTCAGTTGCCTCCTACCCCTGAGAAGACTGAACAGAGAGACCATGTTGGGTCTAATGATGAGGAGAGCTCTAGCAGCTCTGATAGTTTAGAAGAAGAGGAAGAACAACCTCAACCTCAGCCCTTGAGGAGATCCACGAGAGAAAGAAAGCAACCAGAAAGGTTTGGTTATTCTATGTTAGATTCCAATTGTGCTTTTGCTTTGATTACTAACACTGATGAGCCTAGATCTGTGAAAGAGGCTTTGGGCATGGAAGATGCAGGTTCCTGGATTGAGGCTATGGATGATGAGATGGCTTTATTAGAGAAAAACAAAACATGGGACCTTGTACCTTTGCCTAAATGGAGAAAACCTGTTGGCTGTAAATGGGTGTTCAAGAAGAAATTCTGTGCAGATGGCAGTGTTGAAAGGTACAAAGCTAGATTGGTTGCAAAGGGGTATTCACAGGTAGAGGGAATATATTATGGTGAAATATTCTCTCCTGTTGCAAAGTTGACATCCATTAGATTTCTGTTATCTCTTGCTGCATCATATGATTTAGAGATAGAACAGATGGATGTGAAGACAACTTTCCTTCGTGGTGATTTGGAGGAAGAGATTTATATTTCACAGCCTGAGCACTACATTGTTAAAGGTAAAGAATCCTTTGTTTGCAGATTGAAGAAATCTCTATATGGTTTGAAGCAATCTCCTAGGATGTGGTACGTTAAGTTTGATGCCTTTGTGTTGTCAATTGGATTTGTAAGATCGAAATCAGGTCATTGTGTATATTTCAGAGTTGAAAATGATCGCCTTCTTATTGTTGCATTATATGTTGATGACAGCACAGTTTGAGATGAAAGATCTTGGGGCAGCTAGGTACATCTTGGGTATGGAAATGAGTAGAGACAGGTCTAACAAAAAACTTTGGTTGAGTCAGAGAAGTATGTGAAGTCTGTGTTGGACAGGTTCAGCATGGCAGATTGTAGACCACTATGTGTTCCTATTTCAGTGGGAACAAAGTTATCTGTAGATGATTGTCCAAAATCTCCTAGTGAGGTGGAGGACATGAGTAGAGTACCTTATGCTAGTGCAGTTGGCAATCTTATGTATGCTATGGTTTGTACTAGACCAGACATTGCCCAAGCAGTGGGAGTCCTAAGTCGGTTTATGGCTAATCCTGGACGGATACATTGGGATGCAGTTAAGCGAGTATTCAGATATTTGAGGGGTACATCAGATTACTCCATATGTTATCATGGTAACTCTTCTGGATCTCCGCATTCAGTTTGTATTCATGGGTTTGTGGATTCAGATTGGGCAGGTGATATTGATCGCAGGAGATCCACCAGTGGTTATGTGTTCACTATGTTTGGTGGTGCCATCAGTTGGATGAGTAAGCGACAACCTGTGGTTGCTTTGTCCACTACAAAAGCTGAGTACATGGCTGCTACTCATGCTTGTAAGGAAGCCATTTGGCTTAAGAGATTGTGTTCTGATGTTGGTGTTGATGCAGAACAGATTACTATTTGGTGTGACAGTCAGAGTGCTATTTGCCTTGCGAAGAATCCAACTTTCCATGCCAGAACGAAGCACATTGATGTGCAGTTTCACTTTGTGAGAGATATGGTGGAAGATGGAAAGGTAAATTTGGAGAAGGTAGATACTGTGAAGAATGTTGTAGATGCATTAACGAAACCAGTGGGCACTGAGAAGTTCAGATGGTGTTCGGAGTCTATGGGCCTTTCGGCCTATAGCCGTTAGTTCCTGTCATGTTCCTGTTGCTCTTACAAGGTGTTCGACAAGTGGGAGAATGTTAGGAATAAGGTGTCTCAACCTTGTATAATTCCTATTCTTATTATTGTTTGTTTTGTAAAATGTATTTTTGCAAATAATATGTAAATGTGAGTGTACATGTCTAGTTGGCATGTTGATCACTTACATGTGTCGGCATCTTGAAGTGTGTGAAGGAGATCATGGCTGAAATGGTTATGATGGATTCCTATGACGCGTAAGAGCTATTTAAGGAATAAGCTATGACAGGTGTAAGAGCATCTTATGACATGAGGCCTATTTGGGCACCCAAGAATGAGTGGTTGGTGTGTGTAAGAGAATATGCCAAAAATAGGTTGGTATGACAGATTCCCTTACACTTCTCTTGTGACCGCTATTTTTGGCGGATTCTATGACAAGTTGTCATTGTCTATTCAAGGGATGGACGCCCTTTTCTTGGTATTAGAAGTACATGTGGCATTGTGCATGTTTCTTGGTGGTTGAGCTATGAAAAACGCCCAACTCCATTATGGGCATTTTGTTGGGTCTTAAGATGTTCATAAAATGAGTATTGCATGTTGTAATGCAATAGTGTGATAGATGAAAGTTTGCAGGTACTGAGGTGCTGCTAGAGTCTTTATTGTTGCTGTTGAACTTGCATTGCAAGTGTATTGTAATCTTGTGTTGAAGATAATACATTGTGCAGGTTTTGGAGGGGTGGGGTTGTTTTACCGAAAGGTTTTTCCCCATCGGAAAATCTTTGTGTTATGTGTTCTTTCTCTATCTATTTTCTGTATGTATGGTTGGCTACAATATTGTTGTTTACATGATATTGAATCTGTAAGTGTAGAAGATTTTTAAAAGGATTTGCACCATACTTTTCTTATGAGATTAGTGTAGGAAGCTGTTTCCGCACCTGAGTTTCCTAACAATTCGTCCCAATTGAGAAGACTGTTGTCTCCTATAGTGACTCAACACTATGATCACTGCTATAAAAATCAGAAGTTTCAGTGCTCATATCATCCACGCTGTCTTCAAAAACAAAATCCACATCAAGAGATTCTAAGCTAGCAATGGTAATAACTGCATCTTCTGGACTCGCACTATACCCAACATAATCAACATACTTACATAAGGAAGTACTATCCTGAAAATTAGACCCTGTATTACTCATATCCACACTACTATGTAAGGGAGTACTATGCTGAAAATCAGACCCTGTATTACCCATATCCACACTACTACAAACAGATGTAAGATTGCCATCAAATGTAGTTGGCGTGTCCTCAACATTTTCTGAAGCACTAACTCTGGAATCCTCAAACTGCTAGAACTCAATGATTCTGTCCTCTAATGAAACAAACATGTCCATATGTCTTGCGTAGAATCTTGAACATCATAATTGTAAATAGGACTACTGGCTGCCCCACTAAGCACATGATCTTCTTCACCATGATTACCAGTTGCTGAAAATTCATGGTGAAGACCTTTGGATGTCTCGTTTGTGTATAACACTAGTCTATTTTCTTGCATTCTCACTGAAGACCTTTTAAAAATGGAAACCATATACCTAGTTGGCCTGTCAATTGTCGCTGGATCTGAAAGTCTTGCTTCCATCCTTTTTTGATGTTGTATAAGCTTTTTCATGCTTTCTACTTGGGCATTTGTTTGCTTCTTGTTATTCAACTAGTTTCCATATTCATTAGATTTCCTGTATTTATCCCATAATTGGAATAAGTGCAAGAGTGCTGGTCACTCAAATAACAACAACAAAACCAAGATAATAATTTTTTTTTCCGCGCTCGATGGCAAGAAACTGCTCTGATACCATTGTAAGAGCCTTACTGACTCACACTACTGCAATGCTGGATAGAGTGTTTTGGTTTTTGCAATTTTTTTTTAAATATATAATTTTTGGTATATTCAAATGCATATAAAATGCTGAAAATGAACCATTAGAGACAACTACCTAAAATGACAATAGCAAACTAGGAAATTGCATTCTTATTACTTGCAATGTTATTACAAATAATCTTCTTATAATTCATGAAATAAAATAGGAACATGTTGATGAATGGCATCCAAATTAGTTGCAGTAGACTTGAGGAAATGCAATGCCAAATTTTGTGTAGAGAATATTAAGGAGGTGATGCTATTTTGCAACAGTATTTGGTCACCTCACAAGTCAATAAATACCGCAATTTCCAATGCAACTTTTTGCATCCAAACTCTGCTATATAAATTAGATAACCACAGCCTCAAGAACACCTAACAGTGGCATCCAATAGCAGCAGCCAATCGCCTTAACCATTCACCAAATTCTGGCTGCTTATAATGTCCATGTGTTTGCAAGCTGAAACACCAGTATGCAGGAGCAAATCACCTTTAAAGTCACAGTATGAAACGGTAATGAAGGCAAGCCAAAACTACACCAAACCTGATATGAATCACAACTCTCGTAGCCACCAAAAATTCCTAGCAATGACATCCCAATTAGTTAAAAACTCATGCCAAGAAGATGAAATGGTTGGTGTCCAAACCCCAGATTAATCTTCAGCAAAACTTAATAATTTTGGTATACAAGAGCACCAAAATTACCGCCAATACAGTCAGAATCAATCACTAGATAATCAAAGCACAATTCACCACAATATTTTAGTGATTCAAAGTGCCAACAGAGAGGAATCACTCTTTAAAATCCTTGTTGAAAGTTGAAGCCCTTTCAGCAAATTCACAAAATAAAGAAGTCAATAGGTAAGAGAATAATTTCCTTTCTCACAAAGCATTGCTTTTATAATAAATAAAGATGACTTCTTCAAGACACCTTTCACTTAAAAGCCTCTTTGCTTTACACTTAGGCACATAATTGAATAATACAATTTATTAATTCCCTTTGGCTCAAAAATGACCTTTTCAACCATATTATGATATTCTGACACACAAGGTCATTGTTTTTTGTGCGCAAGATTTTAAACTTTTCAGCTCAGTTTTAATGAGCTATGACCTTAAGGTGGCCAATATACAATACCAACAAAAATAACAACCTCAACATATTTAATTAAATAATAATCATAATTCACCTGCCTCGTGAAAATGGCCGAAGAAGCATCAAAATGAAATTTGACAACACATAAGTGATCCTGATGCACAAAGACAATGAATGAACCTAACGGAGTGACTTATTAAAAATAGATGCACCCTCCAAGATTCTTGGAGCCCAAAGCTAAAGCCAGATAAAAAAATGGATACCATCACTCAACTCCTCTAACTCATTTGAGCTTATCATAACCATCTGTTGACTTACTATAATTAGTAAGTCCCTCAAAATGTAGCCAAAACTCACAATTGGCCACTGGAGAGCCTAATAACTCCACAACAAGGTCCTCTAAATACCAATATCAGCCTATAGGGACCCAATGATAGACTGAATCAATCAACTCTAGGGAAACTAAAAAATTGGGACATTATATTGTTTGCAACGGTTCAAAGAATTGCCATTAAGACTGATCACAGCCTTTATACTTGCTGTGTGAAATCAAAAAAGGCAGCCATAGGGGTTTATGGTAGCCATGTGAAGTAGGGAAGGTGACATCAGAGGGTTTTGGAGGCACTTTTTGAAGGATTTTGCGTCTAGGATGCATTTCTACACAAGTGCCTAAGAATTCTATCAAAGACATAATCGTGTTTCAACTTCTGACATCAATACAAAGCTGCAATAATTTCTAGGTTTTTAGAAAATAGCAAAGTTATATGTCAATACATTTGTTTATCATTGCATATATTTCAGCTTCTTGAATTGCAATAAGAGGAATCATTGGGCATAGTTTGCAAAGTAATTTGAATTACTGGTATTGTTTTTAAAAATATTTATTTTCAAAAAGAAGCATAAAACTCTGAAAAAGAATACAAAATTGCAAAATCAATATCCAACAGTGACATTTGAGAAGGGGAAGAACAAACAGGGTTCTTACAGTATAACTTCCATTTTAATTAATGTCAAGTTGTTAGATAATTTGAAATCCAATAAGATTATTCCTAATTTATGTTAGATTTAAATGTAGGCAAGATGAAGAATAACTCGTCATGATTTCCCAATTTTTGTAGGTTTGGGCCCTGCAACACTTGTTGGTTCTGCTGCATTTGACTTGTATCCTATTCATGCTGTTTGTGTGGTTATTCCAAGAGCGGGCACGGTGAAAAAAATCTCAGATTTGGGAGTATGGTTGGTAGAGCTTTTGTGGTCTTTTTGGGCATATATATGGCTTTACATAATAGTCCAGGTACTTGAGATGTTCCAAATTGTCAGTCATTGAATGGTTGATTTCTGTATTGAGTTATTGTTAAAATTAACTCTACACTATTATGAATGATTTTTTAGAAAAACTATTCATACATATTATCGATTCAATTTCAATGAATGTTGCATATTCATCTAGTATAGGTTTTTAATATAAATCTGGGTGTTATATGTGTGTTATAGTATTTTAAGCTAAAGTCCTTGAGAACTAATTAAATCTTAAGACTAAAACCTAAAGCTTTGAAACATATTTATGCAGATTATACAAGTTTCTCTATCAGTTTTGCATGAACATAATTTACTAATTGACTATGTTTCTACCTTGAAAGTAAGCTCTAGGTTGTTAAAGAGAATACTGTATAATTCCCAGTTGATGGACACACACATAATAGTCCATCATGGCATTTGAATGTGTGTGTCTTCTCCAATTCTATTTGTTAAATAATAGTGTATCATGGCATTTCCACCGATCTATTAATCATCATGGTTATAGTGGAAATTTTCCATAGTTCCAACATAGCATCTTATGACACTTTCCCCTAAAAAACATGAACTCCCAAATTGGGTGCTAAATTCCTAGAAAATAGGAATCCATTTTATACACTAACCTTTTCAGATAAGATGCCACCTCACGAAGAGGTCCCACAAACATGACATGACATTACAAAATTAGAAAATTAGTATATAAATATATATCCACCAAATAATTAAATTATTCAACATGTTAGAACTCTAAGGTTGTGTAATGTCCCTGTTTTTTGGTGAGTCTATGCAGTTGATGGAGTTAACTCATCATAGCGACCCTTGTGAGCTGACAGGGTGTTTTTGGGGGTCCTAGTTGTTAACTTACTATTTTAGTAAGTTTATTTTTGGCAGTGCAGTGGGTGGCTCTGGCAATTGGTTGTCACTTACAATAAATAAGGTTAATAATTGCATGAACTCTTATTTATTCAATAATTATTAAGTGCATTATTATTACAATATTTATATTATTATAATAATGACATTTAGAGATATTTCTAAAATGTATGTTGGAAAGTATCAAGTGTTGAGCTCTTTTGGGAAACTTCCACAATTTTTTGAAGTGGAGTTTTTTAGGAAACTTTGGCCAACGAAAGATTATAAATGAGAGCTCATTTCATTGGGATGCTTTATCACAGGCTATTAAAGATCATTTGAATTTTGATAAGTTCTTGACTAAAAAATGGGAGCATTCCAAAGTGAGGCCGGGACTTGAGACACAACTACCTTGACAGACTGAGTTATAGCAAGTTGCCAATAAGATGACATTGGAGCACTTTGATGGTATTGGGAGAGTTATAGCTTGAGCCTAGATTTTTATTTGGCTTTGCATCCTATGTCAGATTTGGAGTGTTGCATCTAGATGGAGCTGCCCATGACTGGTGGTACTATGGGTTAGTCTCTTTGCAACATGATCAGATCACTTCCTATCAGGAGTTTGTGGATCACTTGATTGAGAGATTTGATAGGAAGGATCCGGAGGTGTACTTCCGTGAGTTGGCTCAATTAAAGCAGTCTAGTGGATTGGAGCGTCACATCTGTGAGTTCCAGAGGCTTTTAGTCATGATTTATGATATTTTGAAGCGGAAATGGGTTATGTTATTTATGGAGGGATTGATTGAGCCACTCCGTAGATGGGTGAAGTCATTGGACCCATCTTCTCTACAAGTAGTGGTGAGGAAGGGATGTGACTTGGAGTCCTCTTTTCGAAGCAAGGTTGCTTCAATATCTTCTGCTCTATTGCCTGATGATGACGACAAGGGCAAGTTAGTGGGGAGGTCTGATGACACTTCTAGAGAGGATTTGAGGAGGTGCCAACTTTGCTATTGGTGCAAGGGGGCTTTCTTGAAAGGTCATACTTGTGTGTTCAGGCCGAAGGGAGTAGCAAACTGTGGTATGTGGGTTTACACTAATATGATTGAGGATGAATCACAACATGAGGATGTCAATGAGGATGATCATACTAAGGATAGAGTTCATACAGTGATGAGTATTTATAGCTTGGTATTTGACTCACATGTTTAGGATTTGCATTGGGTACAGAGATGGTCTGAGCCTAAGCTGGATTGCCTACAAAATGATTTGGTGGGCATAATGAAGGAGAGTGTGTTGAGATCTAAAGATTTGGCTGTTAGTGATGTTCCAACTTTTACATCACCATCATAGGTATTTGATGCTATGTTGTAGGTCATTTTATTGGTGTTGATGATGGTATTGGCATTCAGTTGGTTCAGTGAGGACTGGGACATCACTTGCTTCTTATGGGATCCTGGTGAAGGATTTTGTATTACGCCGGATTGCTTGAGGACAAGCAATTTTGGGGAGGGAGGACTGTAATGTCCCCTTTTTTGAAAAATCTATGCAGTTGATGGAGTTAGCTCATCATAGCGACCATCGTGAGTTGACAGGGTGTTTTGGGGGTCCCAGTGTTGAACTTATTATTTTTAGTAAGTCTATTTTTGGCAGTTGCTATTTTTGGCTTTGGCAATTGGTCGTGACTTGCAGTAGATAAGGTTAATAATTGCATGAGCTCTTATTTATTCAATAATTATTAAGTGCATTATTATAGTGATATTTATATTATTATAATAATGACATTCAGAGATATTTCTAAAAAGTATGTTGGAAAGTATCAAGTGTTGAGTTCTTTTGGGAAACTTCCACAATTTCTGAAGTGGAGTTTTTTATGAAACTTTGGCCAACTAAAGATTATAAATGAGAGCTCATTTCATTGGGAGAAAAATGCTTGAATATATATTTTCTTTTTGTGCCTTTATGGATTTTTCTTGAGTTTTGACTTGTGAGCCCAGCTCCACTTAGGTGAGTGATCATCAACCTCAAAATCAATTACATGCGTACTATCAACAACACAAACCTGAACATCTAAGTTACTATTGCTAAGTGCTTCACTAGATGACTCATTTATCACAGAAGTAGTTGTAGATATATCATCGCACACACTTACCCCCATTACCTTAGATTTTGCATCCCCAAGCAAAGAAGTATGCCTTCTACGGGTATAATATCTACCTGGAATGAATCTCTAGTACCATCCATGTCACTATACCAATCACAAATTTATTTGACAATCTCAGAAGTAAGCACCGACCAAAATAAGAATTGAGCCCAATTCCTATAGGCTAGCAAGAAACCTCTCTAATACCACTGTAATAACCCCGACCTGGTTATAGCTTAAATAACACTCATTTTCTTCACTAACCAAAAGTTTGGCATTTTATTAAACACTTGGGAAGCAATCCAATCACCATTGAAAATACGATGATCTAAATTTTCAAACTGAAAAATTTGCAAGGAAATCTACTTACAGCTAATTAAGCCACCAGCAAATGCACAGAGGGAGAGTAAATGGAAATGTTCAAAGTAAATACCAACTCACAATATTCTAGAGTATATCATTACTACAGTTTACCCCAAGCATATTACATTGCCAGCTATCTGAAATTACTAAACACTTGCAATAGAATTAAAGAACCTGGACATGGAAGACTTTGTCTGATCTGCCAAAGCCCTGGAAACACTTACAGTCTGCTCAAAAAGTCACTAACTACTCCCAAGAATAGATACCAATGTTGGCCTCCAATATGCTCAAGACACACCTCCAGATGGTGCTGCTACAGACAGCCCGATAGGGCAAATTCCCTCTTGTAAATGTGCAGCCTGACCCTGTAGAAACACATTCAGATTAGGGAGATGACTCAGTTTCAGTTGAGCACTCCTCACAGTAATTCCTCAGTGCCGAATATCAGATAATTCAAGTTGTTTTGAACAGGTCATTACTACAGATGAAAATGGCAGATATCTACTGCTCATTAGAAAATAAACTAGCTGCCCAAAAATGTCAAACAACAGATCCAAAATATACAGCCGATGGGAGAGAAATACAGGTGTTAGAGTCCTAGAGAGCAATCTGCCCTCCCACTATACAATTCAACCCCTCTTAAAATATCCCAGGTTTGTAGCAGCTAAGGTCCCTTATGCCATTGCATTCCAAAAATTCTGGTGCCTAGAATCATAGAGGAAAGATGTCCAATGTAGTCTTGGTCTCAACACCCATGGCCTTCCCAGGCAACAGAATTAACTAGGATAAAAAAACTCTCGCAGCAATCCACACAAATGCGGATCAAACTCTTCAAACTTTATAGATGGGAAAGCAATTAAAATTCCAAAAGGTAATATTCCCAGCCTCAAGTAAAAATAACCCAAATATACTGATAGAATTAAATCCCAGAACCTCAAAACAATTATCTTCCAAGGAACAGAAATAACAGTAATGGAAGACACCACATTTATTCACCAGACTCCAATTTCCAAACTACTATACCTCAGCAGTAGGTTGGACAATACTTAGCTTCAGAAACCTCTGATCAAACCCAGATCGACCTCCTGCAGGTCTCAATATTAACATCAATTCCTTCACCAACTCAGTCAATGAACACCAGCAGTCAATTCTCCTTAGGCACAGTATGAAATAGTAGGAGAGATGTTGGCCAATTGTATACTTCAGCATAATTGCCAAGAACTCAGATGAGACCCTTATACTTCAGCAAGGGCTCACAAGTCAGAACTCAAGGAAAAACCACAAAGGTACAAAATCAAATATATAATGAAGCATGGTTTCCCAATGAAATGAGCTCTCATTTATAAGCTTTTGTTGGCCAAAGTTTCCTTAAAACTCCACTTCAGAAATTGTGGAAGTTTCCCAAAAGAACTCAACACTAGAAACTTTCCAACTTGCTTTTTAGAAATGTCTTTTGAAGTCATTATTATAATAATATAAACATTATTATAATAATACAACTTTAAAATTTAATAAATAAATAAGAGCTCGCGCAATTTATTACTTTATTAATTATAGGTGACGACCAACTGCTGAAGCCACCCACTGCACTACCAAAAATATTAATTGCTGAAAATAGACTTACTAAAAATAGTAAGTCCACAATTGAGACCCCCAAGCTCACGAGGTTCACTTTGATGAGCTAACTCCATCAACTACGTAGACATGCCAAAATTGGGGACATTACATAGCCGCTAGTGAGAGTTCTGGGTTTGGGACTTAGCGAGTCTGGCGAGTCCATGTCGACTCTACCAGGACTCGGCTGAGTGTGAGTCCAGAGACCATTTGCCTTGGAAAGGTTGCCTCTGCCTTGGACTCGCAGAGTCTCAGAACACTAATTTATACCTAGGTGTTGAGACCTTTTTAAACCGAAAAGCACATCTCTTCAAATTTATAGTAATAAAAGACATGTCCCTCGATAACTAATTTTTTCTTATTATGTTGCCCAACTCCTAATCTTTATCGCATCATTCTATTATAATTGTTGTTTTGATATTATGCATTTTAACCATGGCTCGATTAATTTCTTCAAGCTCGCAGCTATAAATTGAAATTTGGAGTCTGTCAAAGGTTTTAATCTAATTGCCAACTCATTTATGACGTCAATGACTCCTCCAAATACTTCTATTGCTGGAAACAATCATTCTATGCCACTATCCGAACAAGATCTTGCAATTTGTAAAAAGGGTGTCTATCTCGTGACACATAACGAATAATAATATATCGTCTTTTACCATGTCTTCCATGTAGAGAGATAAAAAATGCCAACTTTCGTAAATACTTGATGCCCACTCTCAAATTGCTTGGATGAGTCTACCAAGAGCCACGATACCATCCGTGCATCTTCAAAATTTTATTCTTTTGGTATCAATAGCATGTTGATTGCCTCTGAAGATGTTTTTATCCCTGCTATAATCTTCCAACCATTTTTCTTCTTCTACAGGCGCGGTCCAGCCAGACATGTTCGATACCATCTATCATTTTCTGTGAAGCCTTCAGATGTGGTCTCCTCATTGCTTGTTTCTTTCAACGTACCATTCATACATTGAAACTTGTAGAATTTTGTGCAGTACTATTTGGTTTTTTTAAGAAAGAAAACAAATGCGACAGCGTTGCCGTATGTATTGCATCCATACTTTTGTCCCTTCAATGCTATTTACAGACCAAATACACATCTGGATATTATTAATGCCCCATTTTGTTCAAACACGACATACTTTATTTTGGTGCTGAATATGGTTGAAGATGATTTGCGATAATTCCTTTTTTATCATTGATTCATCACTCCATTCACCTTATTGAGCCCTCACCAAATATACTACATTCCGGTTGTGATGTCTATCTTGTATCTTATATTCACTTCCTTTATACTCGAGAGCATGGATTTCTTTTAAACACCGGGTCTTTTATTCTTATATGAATTACTGTCTCTCTTTTCGCTATCACTGTAGTTAGAATGCCAAATGTTTCATATTTCACAGTTACTTCTTGGACTTGGAAATGTTAGCAGATGTTCAGATGCTGTCTATGTAAGCTGGAAATATTACAGAAGAAGGAAGACTTGTAATAATATCAATTTGTTTTTATCATCTGTTACAAATATTCATCATGTTCTGCCATTATTCTTCTAACTGTTCAACATCTGATATGTACGAAATGATCTTTCACTCATTATCTGTGAATAGAACTTTCAAACAAGCTTCTTCCTTTGACCTGTTATAAGCATATGCTCTGCCATAAGTAGTGACCTGTTATGTGAAACAGTTTGCAAAACAGTAATACCTTATTCCAGAAATATTTAATGGACAAGTGTTCAGAGGTTTTTCTCTCACAAGCAATTTGCTTTGCCTTTTCAGCAATATGAAAATTTGACTCCATCTTCAGCCAGTATGTCTTATATAATCACTCTTTATGAAATCATAACTTCTTGTGGAATTCTATCATACATGTGATGCCTTTGATTTTCTATTTAGACTTGCAGGTATGCAGTAATGCTACTAAGGATGTGTGAAAACTCCTGTACATATTCTTCTATTATGTTGTAATTGATAGGGCTAATAATAGGCAATTCCATAACAATAGTAATTTTTGGCATTAGTGCATGGAGATCCTAGTTTGCCAAAATTAGGACTCCATTAGAATGCAGGAAGAGAAACTAAAGATTTTCACAAAGGAGAGATCTAGGAGTCTTCAAAATGAGTTTTCAATAGCCAGTGATCAAGGCAAAGGTGATCATGTGCTTAGTGGGGCAGCCACTTGTCCTATCTACAATTATGATGTTGGAGATTTTACAAAGGGACGTGTGGGTGTGTTCATTTCATTAGCGGACAGTAGCATTGAGTTCCAATAGTTTGAGGATTCCAGAGTTGGTGATTAGGAAAATGTTAAGGATACGCTAACTACCTTTGATGACAGTGTTACATTAGTTGGTAGTAATGGGGATATGGGTAATACAAGGTCTGATTCTTAGGATAACAATTCCTTATGTGAGTATGTTGATGATGTAGATAGTGCGAGTGTAGAAGATTTTATTGATACCATTGCTAATCTAGACTTTCTTGATGAGAGTGTTGTTTTTGAAGATTGTGAGGAGGATATGAGCACTGATAGTTTTGTTTTTATGGCAACAATCAGAGTCTTGGGTCAGTGCAAGGGACAATAGTCTCCTCGTGTGTAGAAGATGAGGGCATGTAGTCACTTGGTAATACCACTCACGATTTGAGCGTTGAGGAGTTACACGATGTAAATTCATACCATAGTGATGGTGATCTACATGTTGACATTTAGTCATGTATGAAACATCTAGAGATAGCAGAGGAGTCTCAATTAGATGATGTGGACACTAGTGTTATGGGCACCTTTGATGATTTGTATGGGGATGTTTCATTCTACGAGTCATAATTATCATGTCAAACATTGAGTGATGACTCTGAATTGTCATGAGATGATGATAGGTCCCAAAATCATGTTTTACAAGAACTTGCACTTGAGGAGAAAGTAGAGATTTGCTAGGTGCTGGACATAGTAGCGGCTTTTGCAAAGGTACCCACTAGCAGTACCTTGTTGATGGACATGTGCGAGTTTGTTAGGGCACATGATGTTAGTAATCATGTGGTGAGCAGTGAGGATATAGTTTCTTATCATAGTATAACTATTGAGTGAGAGAGCTTACATAGGAGCCAAGGTATGTAGAGACATCATGTGACTAAACAATAGAAGGTGAGCAAGTGATATTATTTTCAGCTCTTGAGCATTATAATGCTATCGAATAGACTTTAGCTATATTGTGTTGGGTTGCTCCTATGTCAGATGAGCACGGTGGTAGTTTCCTTTCCCTAGCAAGGATTTATTCACTTCAGGAGGTTGTTGGGATCTTGAAGCATAGTTATTTACAAATGGTAGATGATAGGGATTATCTTCTTGAGTGGGGTATCACTTGTTATGGGGCATTGTTAGGGAGAGCGAAGGAGGTGGTTGAGCTCACCCATGAGCTTAATGTGAATACTAGGGTGTTGGAGAGCACCCAGCTGTCTCTCCAAGAGTCGCAGCTATAGTTGAGAGAGACAACCATGGAGTTGGAGCATGTATGGTCTACACCAACCAGATCCAGTTTAGCTGTATATGGTGGTGGTTGGTGATGAGTTGACTTTTAAGGACAGGAATGATGGATATGATGAGGATGCAATTACACCATCCTTGATATGATTGCTATAGCTACAGATGAGATTTATGCATTAGTGGAGGACTACAGAGAGCTTCTTGTTGTACCATGTCCCCTAGTAGCTAGCACACTGACAAATGATGTGGAATAGGTTATTGAGAGTCTTGATGTGACAATATTGGATTCTTTAGAGAGATGAGTGCTTGTTCTTGACAATAATCCCTCTTCTTCATAGGACTTGGGTAGGGTATCATTTGATTTGGAGACTAGCTCTCATGGGGGTTTGTTTATTTCTGCCATAAGAAAATCCATTACTCCATCTCATACAATGGACAGTGATAGACAGTAGTGCTAGAGTTTTAGAGGAACAAACTGTGGGTTGCAGGGGGGTAGGTTGATGCTTCTTCATATAATTTCTACTGTATGGTCATTTATGGAGTGTTTGCTTGAGAGTCTGGAATCGTAGGAATGACCATTCAGAGCTTCTAAGGGTACTCTTATATGGGCTTCTTGTGATATTGGACATTTGTTGGGAAATATTGTAGAGACTTTGGTTACAATGCTTCCCCACAAGGATTTTGTGGTTGGGTTTGTTGAGAGGCTTACCTGGGATCCTATCCAACCAGTTATTCAGAGATAGAGATTGGAGCCTCTCTTGGTTCTTGAATTATTAGTGATGAGCCTCTAACAGAGATTAGAGCATTTTGTCGCAACTACACAGTGAGGAGTGCTCATCATTTCTCTTTTGACCCACAAATAGAGGAATTGGTTTTGTGCAAGTGTGGATTGGCTCTTGGTTCATACCATCTTTTATGGTATGGGTTTGCACCATTTGCAATTGATGGGGTTAGTTGTTGCAAGTTAGTAGGAGGCTACTTGCAGAGTCAACATATCCATAATGGTTTTGCATCATCTTGGAGGGAGTGTCTATTTTTAGTAAGTCACCTTGTTAGGTTCATTCATCATCTTTTTTCATTAGGATCACTCATGTTTTGTTAGATTTCAACATGTCCATAATATTTTTGCAAAGGATGGATATCTCGGTTATGGTACAAATGTTTTTGGGTGTACTAGATCTTGTTGTATAGATAGGGCAGATTGGTAGGGTGCGTAGGGAGTTTGGATCTAGCAGATGATACCAGATATCCATTTTTCCTTGTTATTGATGGATGTGATTTTCGTATCCATTGGGATCTAGGTGGAGATAGGATTGACACTGTACATTGGGTGAGGTGCCATTGTTGGTATGGTGACAGTATGTTCACGATAGCTTTGTGGATAGAGTTATCATCACAGGAGTTTACAAGTGATGTCATGGATATTATATATATTTACCATTGGGATTTGAGTGGATCATTGGGTTTCTTTGATTCCTGGATTATCTGAGGACAAACAATCTTGGGGAGAGAGGACTGTAGTAAGTGCAATGGATTGCTTGAATAATAGAAGATTGAAGAAACATCTTATAAGAGAGGACAAACAATCTTTGGGAGAGAGGACTGTAATGTCCCCTTTTAGCATGACCATAGTAGTGGATGGATTTAACCTATTATTGGGTCCTTGTAGGCTAATACTGGTAATTAGAGGACCCTATTGAGGGTTATGGCTCCATTGGGTGGGACTTATTATTTGTAGTAAGTGAATGGATGGTTTTGACGAGGTTAGATAAGCTAGAGGAGTTGAATGATGTTCTTAGTTTTTATTTTTGACTTTTGTTTGGGCTCCAAGTATCTTGGAGGGAGCATCTATTTTTAGTGAGTCACCCCATTAAGTTCATTCATCATCATTTTCATGAGGATCACTCATGCATTGTTAGATTTCAATTCTGATGTTTTTTCAGTTATTTTTGCAAGATAAGCGAATTATGATTGTTATTTATTTAAATACGCTAAGGTTGCTATTTTTGCTGGTATTGTATATTGGTCACCTTAGTGTCATAGCTCGTTGGAACTAGATTAAAAAGTTTTAATTGTTGTTCACAAGAAACAATGACCTTGTGTGTTAGAATTAGGTCATTTTTGGAGCTAAAGGGAGTTAATAAATTATATTATTCAAATATGTGCGTAAGTGTAAAATAAAGGGCATTTATGTGAAAAGGGTCTTCACGAAACTAATTGTTGAAGTGCAAATTCATTTATTCTTGTATATCATTTGTTTGCATTTTGTGGAGAAGTTAAAAGGAGAGCATTTAAAAGGAGAAAACATAATATAACCAAAAATATGTAATGTTCCTAAGGTGAACTTGGCCCGTAGGTGATCACAATCCGTAGACAATTACTTAGGCAGTCTTGTCGTATGCTCCTAGTAGCAAAATGCTTCAAGTAGTTCTTCCTCCGTGCCTCGAGTAGTCTTTCCTGCCTCAGGATGTTTTCCTCCGTGCCTCGAGTAGTCTTTCCAGTGCCTCAAGTAGTTCTCCTTCGTGCCTCAAGTAGTCTTTCCAGTGCCTCGGGATGCTCTTCTCTGTGCCTCTGGATGTTCTCCTTCGTGCCTCAAGATGTCTTTCCAGTGCCTCGGGATGTTTTCCTCCGTGCTTCAAGATGTCTATCCAGTGCCTCGGGATGTTCTCCTCCATACCTCAGGAAGTCTTTCCAGTGCCTCAGGATGTTCTCCTCCGAACTGTTACCTAGGAGGACGACTTACCTCAATGAATGTTGTGGATTTGGGAGGCCATATGGCTATGTTGAGACCAGAGAAGATGCAATCCATACCTCAGTTTAGATGCCCTACGAACTGACTAGGATGGCCGTATGGGTGGAAGGTTAGCCGTACGGATTTTGGATGATGCTATATGGTGGATTAAGAAGTCGTATGGACTATACAAAAGGCTGTATGGTTACTGAAGGTCGTACGAGAGAAGGACAATGCAATTTCAAGCCGTACGGAGTAGTGTACGTACGGGAGAGAGAGGATGGTATGTGGGAAGGAAAAGATGGAGAGGCCGTACGGGGAGTAAATCATATGCTAAATGGAAGCCATATGGTGGCTGGAAGAAGGTCGTATGGTGTCTTGACAGGTCGTACAGTGATGATAAGAAGGCCGTACGAAGAGGGTAAACAACTGGAACTAAAACGCAAACTTGCACATAAAAAACACAGAGAATTTGTAGATGGAAATTCACACAAACAGAGACTTGAATGCAAATAAAGAATAATGTTCCAATATGCTAGATCTAATCAAAATAACACATACACCAATGGAATAGGGTGAGGGCTGAGTCCCACCGAAACCACACCAGCCAAATAGGGAAGGTATTTCACTTCCGAAATGGCAAACAATGCTGAACTCCAACAAGAATCCGCAGTACAAAGAGATATAATCCAAAAGCATACCTACAAACTACCTACAAGCCGTGCTTAAATACCCATCGTGAAACTTTCCGAGGGTGTACAAAGATAGCCGACGGCAACACAAATTATGAAAACAAAATAAAAATGGGTCCGAGATAAATTAAATCAATCGACCTGTTATAAAGTTTAATTTATTATTTATTTTATAATGGGAACATTACAAAATATGGTGGCTAATTTTGCTAATATCCTAGACTTAGTTTATTGATTGTAAAATAGCAATGATTCATACAAGGATAAAATGTGAACAAAATATAATAGCTTCTTTCTCATCTATCAACAATAATCTCACCTTCTGAAACAGATTGATAAGTTAATTGCTAAGGTTCTAATATTTTCCTACAAGTAAATCCATGATTCAAATGTTTGCAATATGTTTCTGCATATAAAACCTTATTTCATACACACACATATCTGTTGAAAATTGAGATCGTTTCTTGAAGGATGAAAGTATGACTACCATAGGATATGTAAATGCTTGGTTAGGGTTTTCCTGATTTCTCTTAACTTGTTTGATAGATGTCAATCTAAAATAAGGGTCTTTGGAATTTTGTAGGTGTGGACTCCAAATGTGGTGACTATTTGGGAAGCAGGATTGACTGTATTGCAGTTTGGTTTGCTCTTGTTGCATGCATATGCACAAGATAAAGAGTGGCGTTATTTCTCACTTCCATTGTATGCTTATACTGTTCAACAACAAGCTTTTACCCTAGTGTTTTCAAGAATTGATTGATTTCTGCATCACAGCCATGTTTCTTTTGAATATTATAACTTAATCACATTATCCATAAGAAAAAGTATTTTGATCAGTACTGAGTGAATAAGAGCTTAGTGTTGTTGAGGTTCCCTTAGTCAAATAATGCAAAAGCTTCAATTGATTTTAAAAAAAACGATACATCAACTAGTTCCTTTTGATTACAGGCCAAGGCAAGATAGGCCAGAAGACTGGGTGCCAGCTGAGACTAGATACAGTAGCTTACAGGGAGGAAGTCAACAAGATTCTTCAGATTCACCACTTGCATTTGCACCCCAGAATCATACTGTTGATATCTTCTCAATTCATTCTAATGAACAACCTGGTATGAAGATGTCAAGCATTTACATAGTCTAATTGAGATCATGTGCATCCAAAGTTTTCTTGTTGCGTGCATATTGAAAACAAATGCAAGATCTGGTAAATTGTTGTTTTATATCTGACACAGAATTACATAACCAACAAAGAAGAATAGGCTATGAGTCCAAAATTAATTCATGTAGATTTTCAAGGGGCTATTCTGTCTAATTTTGATGTTTATTATTTAAATTCACCATGAAGGGATGACCAATCAACCAAATCAGATTCAAGGTCCTTTGAAGGCATAAATATGGTTGGGAAACCCTACTATAACTATTTGAGAATGCTAAACTTCATGATGTCTGTCACATGTCCACCTTGGACACTCATATTGTATTAGGAAAGACACACAAGGCTGTTATAATGGTGAACCCCTCTTTTCTTGATTTGCTTGCCAATGTAAGGGTTTTTTTACACTCGACAAATTGAATGTGTATAATGCATTTGTTGAGATAGAACTTTATATTTATTTATCGAATCATTCAGAATATAAGAAGCATGAATAAAATCATAGATTGCAACCTTTAGAAAGCTAAAACTCAACTAGATTCCAATCAGAAGATCAAAGTACCTTTGTTTCAAGTGTTCAGAAGTAGATGCTGAAGTGACTCAATTATCCAGACTCATTCAATCAGCAACAGCAGAAATTTACTACAACAAACTTTAAGGATAGCACCCATCAATTACAGCGAGAGCTTATACAGAACCAAATAATATACAGCACTTCAATAAATCTACTCAAAGCCCCTTCTCTGTCAACAAGATTATCTGTTAAATCTTCAAAAGGGTGTTAGGAGTTGCCATCAACTGCTACAACAAGGTTATCTTAAAAAAATTCAAATTGACACCTTATACACACCAAGTGAGGTATATTAACAAATTTGCCAATGCAACTGTGAAAGCACGACAAAATACTTGAGTGACTGTTGGCTAGGGCAGATAATCTTTCTACCAAAACCAGTAAACCATTAGGGTTTTCGTCCTAGGGTCCAAGCTTCAAGAATCTACCTAAATCAATATGAGAAATATACCACGCATGATACAAATGGGGCCCAAGTTTTTCTGTTACAACTACTAGAGAAGCTTCTAGACACCTTTTAGGTATTTTCTTCTCTATGTAATTTAAATTTGAGTTGAAGGACTTAATAGAGTAACTTAATCAAAATATCACTTAAATTACGATTAAAATCATTTAATGACTTGATTAATTAATAAAAATACTACCCTTATGCTTTAGTTTTGAAGAGTAATATTGATTGAATTAATAAATTCCTTTAATCCCTACTATAGCCTATGAAAATTAAATAGGCTAGTAAGTCTTCCATAGGGATGTTGTTGAACATATGCTGTTATTGATGCCAAAGGAGTAATCTATCATATTTATCCCTGAACATTTGAGTTCCAGAAGTACAAGTGACTAGCTATGATGGTGGAATTAATTGAAGTATTTTTGTACTACATCTTGCATCTATTCCGAGTGTGTGATCCAGAAGTATTTGAGGTAAGTTAGATAGCGATCTTGCATCACAAACGATGTGTGAGTGACCGCTCAGATCAGATAAGTCTACATTGGGTTCAAATTAGATAATTATTGTTTAATTGGGTTGAAATTGGAATATAGTATTTCACCTCTCCATCCTTAGTATATTGCGTGCTCTTCAATTGGTACCCAATGTAAAGTTTCTGCAAATTCCGCTAGGAATCAGATTGAGATAATACCTTCTTTGATGCTTATTGTTGATGATCTTCTATAACCAGATTTGAATGAAGTGATACCAATAATATAAATATTAGTCTGGAAATTCATCTAGGCATTATTGTTAAAGGAGCAGACTATGTTATTTTTGTGTCCTTTATCTACAACCACACCCTATATAAATACGGAAACCAAAGGGCATGTCCCTTGAAGGGACGTGACCCTATCTAGGTTGGCCCATATTTGTATTCTCATAATCAGTGCCACAGGAGGAATAGGTTTGTAATCAAACTTAACTAAGATAAGTTAATACTCAAATACAATTATTCCAAGGAAGACGCCAATCAGGCCTATACAAGGAACAATTATATATAGGCCTTCATAAGCATTCCATGCATGATAAGATATGTGTGATTTGTACAATCAGATCAGCATGGTAATCGAAGTTACAGATTTAACACTCCCTCTTAATTTGATAATCATACTAAGAGATAATATATCTAGCATCATCAATTATGATAAATAAGCATAGATTGATACTCTATATCTATCTGAATCTTCTAAGCATGTGGTATCATCGAACACATGATACTATGTCATATTACTATACCTGTGATGTGACTTATCACTGATATTAGTGATAACAGTATTTCAAAGCATACAACATACAGGATAAAATCCAAAGAATGATTAAATTCTTCATTTATCCAAGTTGTGACTCATAGGTACTAATAGTTCTATATCACAACATGATCCTAAGTTTAAAATCTACCAGAATACAAGATAAAATCTGGAGAATGATTAAATTCTTCATTTATCCAAATTGTGACTCATAGACGTAGAAATGTCTACATCACAATATGATCTAAAACTCATCTAGATTTGACAGTAGTTCTCTACTAATCAGCACCTTATCTAAGAGATCATCATCTCTCATAATGTCTTTTATACAAGTGTTCATTATCTCATAGATCGTCACCTCTTAGATAATGAACATAAATGGTGAAGCCCATAACAGTCAATAGCCTGACAATAAAAAATATTTTATTTATAAATTAAAGAATACAAATGTTTTATAATTCAACCCCCTTTAAGAAGGTTCTTGTTATGTAGCCGATGGCCCTTCAAGAAGGTTCTTAGGAAGTATTTATACACCCTCCAGGATCATTGTAATTATTATGATAAGCAAAATGTAATGTCTTGGCATATGCGAATAATAAAAGGAGTACTACTATTCTTGTTTATGATCTGCATGCTGTTACATCATGTTGTTTATTGTCTATATGCATTGACCTATTTACCCATACAGTAAGCATATTTCAGCAAAGACACACAATTCAGAACTCAAGAAAAGCCACGAAGGAAACAAAAGCAAATATATATTCAAGCATGCTGTTTTCAACAAATGGGCTTGTATTTATAACCTTCAAATTCCCTTTTGTTGCCAAAATATAACTTTGTAATGGGCACCCCTGAATGTCCCAAAAAACTAAACCAAATTGCTGAAAGGAATTATGTCAAACAATTTGCATTCAACCTCTTATTTCTCTGTTTAATGTTTTAAACCCCTTATAACTCCGGAAATCAAACGTTTATTTGTTTGTTGTGTTTTGTGCATAGAATTGGTATCATACAACATAAATAAGAAAGAAACTACAATAATATGCAAAGTGGAAATGAACTGCTGCCAATAAAATGTTATTTTCAGAATTCATAAAACCAAGTACATGGCAGATTTATCAACTCACTAATTACTTCAGCATTATTGACATAATACTCCAGCCCATGCTTTCGAACTTGCTGCTATAGTGCCGCGTGAATAGTGTCGCGTGAATAGTGTTGCGTGAAGAGTGCCGCATGAATAGTGTTGCTACAGTACTTTGTCCTTCAATCAGTCCACTACCTTCGTAATATCATTCCCTCAAAGCAGCATAAGCGTCGGACAAGTAGTGAAGAAAATATGAGCAAAATACCAAATCTGCCTGTAGCTGGAAATGCAACTAAACTGCCTGATAATGAAGCCGATAACAAAGAATTCCAAAGGCCAAACCCTAAGGGAATGACGTCTAGAATGTTACAAGAGAGGATAAACGACCTCAAATGCCAAGAACGGAGCTGCAACTCACACACCAATTTCTTCTCATATTCAACCTGTCTAATGAAGCCACAAATGCTTGCTTTTATTCTATTTCCGAGGGTCCGCTCAACTCATATGGGCAATGTGGGATAAAAAAATGTGTAATATATAAAACATATATTAAAATACCCTTTATGTCTCCCTTGGGTACACATCCCCATAAAATAAATATTAAAGTAACACTTTATTATTCTATTTCCAAGGGTCCGCTCAACTCATATGGGCAATGTGGGATAAAAGATGTGTAATATATAAAACATATATTAAAATACCCCTTATGTCTCCCTTGGGTACACATCCCCATAAAATAAATATTAAAGTAACACTTTAATATTTTACAATTAAATTAGACGTTACTTTAATAGAACTTTAGGCATTAAAATGTATTAGCAATCGGACTCCGAATAATGCGAGTGATAGCTCATCGAAAAGCTCTCACCGAGGAGTATCAAATCCAATCACCAAAATTGACCTGCACTGTGTCCTGTCGACTTACTAAAAATAGTAAGTATGCCTGAAACTGAGTAAATCAACTTCGTTTTGGCCCAAACTGGAAATGACTAGGCCAAAACACTCCAAGATCCCATTAAATCCTTTGTTAGGGACCATGTAGAACAAGGCTAACGCACACACACTTGGTCAACTACTAAAATGGGGACATTACAATCCGCCCCCCTTGAAATTGCTTGTCCTCAAGCAATCTCAGTCTAGCATGCTGAATAACTTGCTCACTCTCCCATGTAGAATCTTCCTCTGGTAGGTCTTTCCATTTGACCAAATACTCCTTCACTATCCTGTTTCTAAGCTTCCTCTCTCTGGGGTCCAAGATAAGCCTCGGGTACTAACACAAGCTTCCCCTCCTCATCCAAAGGGGGTAAATCTGCAGAAGGCACTACACTCTGACCAATGGCTTTCTTAAGCCTAGACACATGAAACACATTGTGCACTCGATTGCCCTCTGGAAGCTCAAGCTCATAGGCGACTTTGCCCACTTTGTGAATCACCCTGTAGGGACCATAAAATCTAGGTTTCAACTTTTCAGCTCCGCTCTTCTTGAGCGATGACTGTCTATATTGTTGTAACCTCAAGTAAACCATATCCCCTACCTCGAAGCTACGCTCTATTCGATGCTGATCATCATACAATTTCTGTTGATTCTGGGCTTGTTGTATATTCTCTTTGAGCACTTTCAGGATGTCCTGACTATCCTGCAATAAGTTTTTGGCTTTGGGCACTCTACTGTCCCCCAAAACTAAATCCATGAAGCTAGGTGCTTCATAACCATAGAGTGCCATGAAAGGAGTCATCTTGATGGACATATGATGAGTGGTGTTATAACAATACTCTCCCATATGCAACCATCTGATCCAAGCCTTTTGTTGTGCAGTTACATAGTTCCTCAAATATCCTTCCACCCATTTATTCACAATCTCTGTTTGCCCATCTGTTTGCGGATGATAACTAGTGCTAGATGTAAGATCTGTACCACACAACCTAAACAACTCTTGCCAAAAAACACTCATAAACTTACTATCCCGGTCGCTGACAATGAATCTGGGCAGCCCATGTAACCTGAATATCTCTCTAAAGAAAAGATCTACCACCTGTGCTGCTTTGTAAGTGAATGGAATAGCAAAGAAGTGAGCAAACTTCGTCAAGTGGTCCACCACCACATAGATGCAATCCCTTCCCTGCACTCGTGGTAAACCAGTGATGAAGTCCATCAAAATACTTTCCCATTTCCTATCAGGAATTGGCAAGGGCTGTAATAAACCTGCAAGAAATGTGTGCTCTCCCTTATTCTATTGACAAATCACACACTCCCTGACATACCTCTGAACATCATCCTTGAGCCCTTTCCATGAAAACCGCTCTCGGATCTGCCTGTAGGTCTTGAAGACCCTCGGATGTCCAGCTGTGGGTGCATCATGAAATGCCTTCAGTATCGCCTCTCTCAAATGTGATGACAGAATCAAATAAATCCTGTGCTGAACTTTGATCAATCCATCTATCACCTCATAGCAATCATCCTGTATGGTACTTGAAATCAATCCAGAAGCCCAAGCATCTCTGATATACTCTGCTATAATCTGATATCTCCAATCTCCTGAAATCTCTGTCATAGCACATAAGGGAGGTCTCCGAGATAAGGCATCAGCCACCACATTTTTCTTACCTTTGACAAACTCTACGTCAAAGTCATAAGCCTGCAATTTAGTCACCCATTTTTGTTGCCGGTCATTAAGATCACGTTGGCTCATGAAGTATTTAATACTGTTGTGATCAGTCTTGATCACAAAACGTCTACCTACCAAATATGATCGAAATTTGGCCAATGCATGCATTATGGCCAACATCTTCCGGTCATAGATAGAATAACTCTTCTCAACTCCCTGGAGCTTCCTACTCTCGAATGCAATGGGATGCTTCTCCTACATCAATACTGCTCCAATCCCATCACTTGATGCATCACAATGAAGCTCAAAAGGCTTCGTGAAATCCGGTAGAGCTAGAACTGGACATGAAGACATTACCTGCTTGAAATGCTCAAAACACCTCTGTGCTGCCCCTGTCCACACGAAGGCTCCTTTCCTGGTAAGATCTGTCAAGGGTGTAGCAATCTGTGAGAATCCCTTAACAAACCTCCTATAAAAACCACATAAACCAAAGAATCCCTTAAGCTGTGTAAGGTTTGTGGGAGTAGGCCACTCTACAATAGCTCTAATCTTTTCGGGATCAACCCGAACGCCATCTGCACTAATGATATGCCCAAGGTAAAGGAGCTCAGTCATGCCATACTCACATTTAGATTCCTTGGCATACAATGACTCTCTCTCCAGAATAGATAACACCTCCTCCAGATGATGTAAGTGCTCCTCCTAGGTCTTACTGAAGACCAAGATGTCATCAAAGAAGATCAAGACAAATCTCCTCTGTTGCTTCCTGAATACCTGGTTCATACAACTCTGAAATGTAGCGGGTGCATTGGTTAGACCAAATGGCATAACCATGAACTCAAGGTAGCCATAGTGACATCGAAAGGCTGTTTTCTCAATGTCCTTTGCTCTCATCCTGATCTGATGGTATCCGGATCGCAAATCAATTTTGATGAAGAAGCATGCCCCATGCAACTCATCAATCAGCTCATCAATCCTAGGAGTGGGATACCTGTTTTCAATTGTTTTCTTATCCAGTGCCCTGTAATCGATGCACATGCGCATCGTCCCATCCTTCTTCTTTACCAATACTACTGTTGAAGCAAAGGGGCTCTTACTAGGCCTGATATGCCCCATCTCCAACAAATCCTTAATCGCCTTCTCTATCTCATCCTTGTGTTTCTTAGGATGACGATAGGGAGTAATCATAACTAGTTTGGCTCCCTCCTCGAGCTCAATAACATGTTCCATCCCTCTATCAGGAGGGACCCCATGAGGAATATCGCTAAATACTTTAGTGTGTCTATCAAGTATCTTTTGGATATGTCATGTCCCCTTTTCAAATAATTAAAAAATAATAATCTTTGCTAAGACAGGCAGGCCCAAGAAAGTGAAGTTTCGGAAAAAGGGAGTTAATCTTTGGAAACCGTTGGACTAATAAATGATAATTATTATTAAAATATGTTTCATTAACCTCTCTTGGACGTGAGTTACAGTTATGCCCTTTTTAAAGAGGTTTGGAGGCATTTTGGGGGGGGATTCCAGACTTGATTTTCACTCATTCTTTGTTATTCTTCAGAGGCTGCCAAACCTGTGGAGAAGGAGACCCAAGAACGGGAGTTTGCAGGTTTCCAGGGAGACCCAAGAACGGGAGTTTGCAGGTTTCCAGGAAGGCTAAGGACGGGAGTTTGAAGCCATTCCATGTGCATGCTCATACAGAGTTTGCCTTTGTGCTGAACAGTGCAGATTTGTGAGTTTCCGGGTGTATTTTTTGTAAGAGTTTGGTGTTTCCGGTTGAGTATTTCATATCAGTTTTGGTTGCTGCTGTATTTTATACTTTAAGCTGTTAAAATAGAGCTGAATATATATATTGGGACGTGATTAAACTTCTGAGATAGATTATTAGTGTTCTTGTGGTGTTTCCGAGCATATTTTGTGCTATTTCGGGAGCCCGATGAGCATAGTTTTGGTCCTACATTTTCGAGCTGTTGTGTAAAGGCTATACGGATCTGGAAATATCAATTTGTAGGCTGTTATGCTGCTGAAAGTTCTGTAAAAATTTCCATTTTCAGATTCATTAATAATTTGTGAAGTTGTGAAGCTTTTAGCACTATTTTCAACATACCCGATTTGGGGTTTCTTAAGGAATTTGGTGGATCTTTGTGATAGCAGTTGTTTGATTTTAAAGATCTGATTAGAGGTTGGAAATATCATGAAAAATCAGAAAAGGGACATTTCAGTGGTATCAGAGCCATGATCTTGCCAGCCTGAGGGTTTGTAGAAGTTGCAGGTCAGTTTTGACAACTACCCAGATATTGCATTTCAGTTTTGAGAACTACCCAAATCTTGCATGTCATAATTTATGATTGCATGTTGCTTCTAATCAGCTGCATGTAAAAATTTATGGTTGCATGCTACTTCTAATCATTTTCATGTTAGTTCTTGGTGAATTTGGTGGTTGTAGAAGTTTGCATTTCAGTTTTGACAAGTACCCAGATCTTCCATGTCAGTTTTGACAACTACCCAGATCTTGCATGTCATAATTTGGTGGTTGCATGTTGCTTCTAATCAGTTGCATGTCCAAATCTATGGTTTCATGCTACTTCTAATCATTTGCCTATTAGTTCTTGGTGAATTTGGCGGTTGTAGAAGTTTGCATGTCAGTTTTGACAACTACCCAGATCTTGCATGTCATAATTTGGTGGTTGCATGTTGCTTCTAATCAGTTGCATGTCCAAATCTATGGTTGCATGCTACTTCTAATCATTTGCATGTTAGTTCTTGGTGCTTGAAGAAGTTATATCCTATTGGGGTTACACTCTACTTTATCCAGAATGGACAGGTATAGTACAGAGTCTCAGAGGGAACGATCTTGGACAATTGATAGCCAGAGTCAAAATAGTAGAAAGGATGGTTATTTAGACATTCGAGATAAACTTATGAAAATAAGCCATGACATGTCTAAACAGTTGGTTGAGCACCACCGTATAAATGACATGTTATCTGACCCAGCTAAGGTGGATAAGTTGACTGGATTTCTATTTGGCAGATTTTCTCACAGGACAGATGACACAATTCCCAAGAACTTGCATGAGGAGTTTGAGAAACTAGCTGATAGCCAGGTAGTGGTCTCAGATTCTACTTTGCCACAGGAGGTGGTGGGAAAGGATATTACACAGATTGATAGTAACAGTCAACTTGATACTCAAATTGAGACAATTGTTTACAGGTTGTCAAAGGGTGATGCCACAGGTATTCAGGATGGTATAGTTACAACAGGCAGTGACTACAGTGTAGTGGGTTCAGATGATGATTATGAGGATGTTGTTGTGCAGGATGGTGAGATACCTAGTAGAGATGAGCAGACATTGAGCATTCATGAATTTGCTGAGAAAGAGTACCAGGCGCAGTTAGATGCTTCATCACATGAGGTTGAGGCAGGTAGTACTTCACATGATTTATCCCGCCAGCTGAAGGTGAGTGAAGATAGTATTGTGACTTCATTACCTTATCATGACAGGTATGTGGAGTTAGTTGGTATTGGTCATATTACTCAGGTGAGGAATTTGCTTGAGTTACCAGTTGATTCTAGTTTACGGATATGGACACGAGATTGTTATATTGGTGTTTGGGATTCAGTTGACTGGAGATCTTTAACACTTTTTGGTCGCAGTGTTTGTTTGGGTGTTATCATGGATTTGATTAGCAGATTACACGGTGTTGTCTTTTCTTGTGCCAGTATCTTGTCTGATGTTGGTATTAGTTTTTATACACCGGTGTTGGGCTTTGTTCATATATCCAGTCGACCATACTTGCTGGAATGTGTTGATGATCTTTCATATTTGGCAGTGTGTACAGATGAGTCCCAGGATCATATTGGCATCGATGACATCCAGGAGGATGTAGTGGGCAATTTTGAAGACTTAGTTTCTTTGGGTACAGAGGAGTTGGACAGCAGTGCTACAAATTTTGATACTCTGTATGTTGATATGAGCTTTAGAGTTGATTCACAGGACATGGATGGTAATACTCTAGAGACTAGTAACTTTGAGGATACTCCTTTAGACAGTGCATCAAAGGAGGTTTGTAGGAGACAGTCAAGCCAATGCCATCATGTGTCTAATCAGTTGAGAGTTAGTGACCGAGACATTGCTATCACTTGCCAACATTTTGATGCTGCTCGTCAATTATTAGCAGTTTATGGATGGGGTTCTCCTACTAGTGATGAGCAGGAAGGAAGTTATCTTTCCTTGACAGAGATCCACTCTTTATGGGAGGCTATTCAGATTTTGAGACAAAATTATATGCAGTTGGTAGCTGATAGAGATTATCTTATGGAGTGGGGTAGTACAGCATATGATGCATTGTTGGCCAAGGAAGATGAGGTGAGTGAGCTTACTGAGCAGCTTGAGGTGACTTTTGAGATTCTTGAGAGTACACAGTTGGCTTTCAAGGAGTCACAGTTTCATTTGGCTAAGGTGACCATGGAGTTAGAGCGACTACAGTCTTTATCTGATTCTATACAGTCACAAGCTATGGTGTTTGGTGATTCGAGGATGTCCATGACTGAGATTGTCAGAGACAATGGAGATGGGGATGCATCCATCCTTGATACTAACATTGGCATATCAGGTTCATTCCCACTAGAGTCAGGTTTAGTTGAGTTGGGTATTGTAGCAGATTATTGTATGCCTGACAGGGTGGTGGCCTCTAGTACTGAAGGCACAGAGACTAGAGATGTATCAAAGGTCATGTGTGATGTTGGTGAGTCGACAGTTGGCATGGTTCCTGATAGTAATACTACTCCCTTGGTGATATCTTTGGAGGTAGTAGTCAGTTCCAACATGGTTGATGATCAATTGCAGTTAGTTTCATCTGGATTACAGTCTGAGCCACTGACTGAGATTGGCGCATTCTATCGGCATTACACTGTGAGGTACACTCATCAATTTACCTTTGATGACCATGTTGATGAGATTATGATACAGAGATGTACTTTTGTTCCTAGTGCTTATCATCAATTATGGAATAGTTTGATGCCTCGAGATGAGAGTTGTGATGGGCACGACATGGCGACAGGTTTTGTAGTTGATAGCTTGATAATACATGACTTAGAGCAGGAGTTTTGGAGTGATGCTTCAGCAAGTGTTGTTATTGATTCTACTCCTTTGGCTATGACATCTCCTGACTTAGCTAGTGATCAGTCACAGTGGGTTGTATCACTTGTTCATGGTGAGTTGTTGACTGAGGTTGGTTTTTTTAATCAACATTATATTGCAAGGTATGTACATCAGTTAACAATTGATCCTTATGCTGAGGAGTTGATGGCAGGAAAATTTGGTTTGGGTTCCATTTCTTGTTGTTTATCTTGTGATGGCTTTTCACCATCAGGGGTGCATGGGAGTTATGGTTATGAGACAGTGGCCAATGATCTACAGAGTTGTGTTGACTGCAGGAGTTGTATAGTGTGTGGATTCTCCATACTTGGTATAGTTTCATTTGAGAGCATTCACCATTGTTGCAGAGTTGGATTGTACATTCCATATAGGCCAGTGGAATGCATTGATGGTATTTACTATGTTGGTAGTCCACTTTACTTGGGTTTTGATATTCTAAGAGTTTGTGTCTCATGGGTTTTTGACTGTGGTAATGGTGATTTTGGAGTTTGGTTGAGCTATAATTGCCAGTTTGATTATGGATTCCTCTTGGTCATATTGCAGAGGATCTTGCAGGAGTCTGTGTTAATTGGTAGTAGTATAGTTCATGACTACATTTGGGATCCAGGAGGATTGATTGGTTTATTGTTCAGCCATTGCTTGAGGACAAGCAATGTTTGGGAGGGGAGGACTTGTCATGTCCCCTTTTCAAATAATTAAAAAATAATAATCTTTGCTAAGACAGGCAGGCCCAAGAAAGTGAAGTTTCGGAAAAAGGGAGTTAATCTTTGGAAACCGTTGGACTAATAAATGATAATTATTATTAAAATATGTTTCATTAACCTCTCTTGGACGTGAGTTACAGTTATGCCCTTTTTAAAGAGGTTTGGAGGCATTTTGGGGGGGGATTCCAGACTTGATTTTCACTCATTCTTTGTTATTCTTCAGAGGCTGCCAAACCTGTGGAGAAGGAGACCCAAGAACGGGAGTTTGCAGGTTTCCAGGGAGACCCAAGAACGGGAGTTTGCAGGTTTCCAGGAAGGCTAAGGACGGGAGTTTGAAGCCATTCCATGTGCATGCTCATACAGAGTTTGCCTTTGTGCTGAACAGTGCAGATTTGTGAGTTTCCGGGTGTATTTTTTGTAAGAGTTTGGTGTTTCCGGTTGAGTATTTCATATCAGTTTTGGTTGCTGCTGTATTTTATACTTTAAGCTGTTAAAATAGAGCTGAATATATATATTGGGACGTGATTAAACTTCTGAGATAGATTATTAGTGTTCTTGTGGTGTTTCCGAGCATATTTTGTGCTATTTCGGGAGCCCGATGAGCATAGTTTTGGTCCTACATTTTCGAGCTGTTGTGTAAAGGCTATACGGATCTGGAAATATCAATTTGTAGGCTGTTATGCTGCTGAAAGTTCTGTAAAAATTTCCATTTTCAGATTCATTAATAATTTGTGAAGTTGTGAAGCTTTTAGCACTATTTTCAACATACCCGATTTGGGGTTTCTTAAGGAATTTGGTGGATCTTTGTGATAGCAGTTGTTTGATTTTAAAGATCTGATTAGAGGTTGGAAATATCATGAAAAATCAGAAAAGGGACATTTCAGGATATCTGGTGGATGACTCTTTTCTTGTGGCTCTGGTGAAGTTGGCATAATGTAGCACTCTGCCGCCTACTCTATGTCATCATGACGAAAAAGTCTCTGCATTCTCCTCAAGGATACTACTCTACAACCTCCATCTGAAAGTCCTCTAAGTACCACAGTTCTGCCCTCATGCTGGAATCTCATCTCCAATTTCACTAGGTTGAGTGTGAACTCAACTAGTGAAACCATCCATGTCATGCCGAGGATGACATCATAATCTCCGATGTCCACAACATAGAACTCATCCTCCAACTCGTAGCCATCTCCAAACTTGATGCGAAAATTAGATATCTTCCAAGTGCATAATAATTTATCACCGTTAGCCACCATGACTCTAAACCCATCATGCTCCTCTGTCTGTAACCCTCTCCTGGCTACCAACTGTGCATCTATGAAGTTATGTGTAGCCCCAATATCAATAAGAGATATCACTTTCTGCCCCTGGATAGTACCCTTGACCTTAAATGTGATTGCCTTTTGGGCCCCTGTCAAGCGTGCCAACGATCTATCATCCTTAGGAATGCTGCTCTCCTCTATAGTGTTACCCTCATCTGAATCGGAGTGCTGAACCTCCCCCTTTGACTCTGACTCTTTTGCTGAAAAATACTCCATTTGATTTGCCTTAGCCTTGAGAGAACATTTATGAGATAAGTCCCAAGGCTCTCTACAATGGAAGCACAACTTCTTCTTTCGAAGTTCATTCAAGGTTTCATCGTCTAGACCTTTTGATCCTTCTTTGGGTTTGCTATACTCTTTCTGAAACGGTTTTTTGTCTTTGTCCTTGCAGTATGAAGAATTTGTTGAATGGTTTTTTCCTTTGTATACCGAAGGGGCTAAATCTCGTGCCTTTTTAGTTGCTTCAGCTAAGGTGAGTGGATCATGTCCCTTCACCCAACCTCGTAATGGATTAGCAAGACCATCACAAAATAACACCACCAATCTCCTAGGAGAGATATCAATAACAAGTACAGACAAGCGTTGAAACTCGGCAATGTAAGCATCCATAGAACCTAACTGTTTTAACTGTGCTAGCTCCTTGAAATGTAACTCGGGATCCCTAGCGTCAAATCTCTCAATCAATGTTTCGGTGAATTCCTCATAGGATGTAATCTGATTATGCCCCAAAGTCACCATGCCATGATGCCACCATTCATGTGCAACGCCATCCAAGTGCATAGCCACATACTTGATAGTCTCCTCCTTAGGCATAGGATTTAGCTGCAAGTATGTATCTACCTTCTGCACCCAAGCTTGTGCAGTCATCTTCCCTGAAGCATCATAATAAGGTAAAGAAAGTTTTGCAACTTTCTTTCTCAGCTCAAAGTTTTGATTCCTCCCTCTTGCTCTAGGCATGTGTCTCATCCTCAAGTCCATATAATCTCTGAGGGAAATATCCGCCTGAAACTCTGGTCCACTAGCCTCCCAGTCCCTCCTGAACTGATCCTGTAACTCGGTAATCTGCGGTTCGTTTACTGGTTGAACCGGATTTCTGGGTGGGAAAGTGGGTAGAAGAGGTCTTGAGCTCGCAGTCCGCGCTGGGCGTGTAACGTGTCTAAAGTTATCAACCTCATTCCCATTGTTGCCGTGTCCATTATTACCATTAATGTTATTCTCAGGACTATTGTTGTTGCCTTGGCCTCCATGGTTATTGTTTCCCCATTGTTATTGTTTCTGTTGTTGGCATCACCTGGATTAATATTGACACCCATCTGTCTAGCCATGAGCTGCAACATCATGTCCATTCGCCTATTCTACTCTTGCTGCATACGCTGCCGCTGCTCTAATGTATCCAGTAACTATCTGAACATTACCTCCCCTTGATCTGGACCGACATTCCCGCCTCCGCCTAATCCTGTATTCCTGTCATCTCGATCACCCATATTGTTGTCCTGATCAAAGAATATCTCCTTTGTCTCTGTATGGCAGGATTCAATGTCCACCTGCACAGATGTACTAGGCTGTTTGCTTTGCAAGTCTGAAATCCTATTTTGTCTTGCTCTGATATTGCGAAAATTATAAGGCCCCTGTCGCATGCTCAAACATAAATGCTTAGCTTGTGTTTTATTTATTTATTTCTGATTTTAGTGTTTTGACATTTCGTCAAACACTTTTCCCTCTATCCGACTGTTCCAAATTCCCTATAAGACCTCCACAGGATGGCAGGACTTATAGCTCTGATACCACTGTAATGGGCACCCCTGAATGTTCCAAAAAACTAAACCAAATTGCTGAAAGGAATTATGTCAAACAATTTGCATTCAACCTCTTATTTCTTCCTTTAATGTTTTAAACCCCTTATAACTCCGGAAATCAAACGTTTATTTGTTTGTTGTGTTTTGTGCATGGAATTGGTATCATACAACATAAACAAGAAAGAAACTACAATAATATGCAATGTGGAAATGAACTGCTGCCAATAAAATGTTATTTTCAGAATTCATAAAACCAAATACATGGTAGATTTATCAACTCACTAATTACTTCAGCATTATTGACATAATACTCCAGCCCATGCTTTCGAACTTGCTGCTATAGTGCCGCGTGAATAGTGTCGCATGAATAGTGCCGCATGAATAGTGCTGCATGAACAGTGCGGCTATAGTACTTTGTCCTTCAATCAGTCCACTACCTTCGTAATATCATTCCCTCAAAGCGGCATAAGCGTTGAACAAGTAGTGAAGAAGATATGAGCAAAATACCGAATCTGCCTATAGCTGGAAATGCAACTAAACTGCCTGATAATGAAGCCGATTACAAAGAATTCCAAAGGCCAAACCCCAAGAGAATGACGTTTAGAATGTTACAAGAGAGGATAAACGTCCTCAAATGCCAAGAACAGAGTTGCAACTCACACACCAATTTCTTCTCATATTCAACCTGTCTAATGAAGCCACAAATGCTTCCTTTTATTTTCCAAGGGTCCGCTCAACTCATATGGGCAATGTGGGATAAAAGATGTGTAATATATAAAACATATATTAAAATACCCCTTATGTCTCCCTTGGGTACACATCCCCATAAAATAAATATTAAAGTAACACTTTAATATTTTACAATTAAATTAGACGCTACTTTAATAAAACTTCAGGCATTAAAATGTATTAGCAATCGGACTCCAAATAATGCAAGTGATAGCTCATCGGAAAGCTCTCATCAAGGAGTATCAAATCCAATCACCAAAATTGACCTGCACTGTGTCTTGCGACTTACTAAAAATAGTAAGTATGCCTGAAACTGAGTAAAGCAACTTCGTTTTGGCCCAAACTGGAAATGACTAGGCCAAAACACTCCAGGATGCCATTAAACCCTTCGTTAGCCCTCAGGACCATGTAGAACAAGGCTAACGCACACACACTTGGTCAACTGCTAAAATGGGGACATTACAAACTTCACTCAAGAAGCTTCACCGCACAACATTAATTAGAAGCTTCCATTAGATTCTCTCACTTCACTTGGCTTAACTAATTAATAAATGGTACTTTCCAATGATAACTCTCAACTTAAGTGAAATTATAAAGTTAAACTATAACTTTATAATAAGTCATTTAATAATTAATAATAATTTGGTCAATAAAAATATATCAACTCCCAAAATACTCATTATTTAAATATATCTTATGAAATATGAGTCATACCTATTATTTCTCCATGTGACCAAATGCGCTTTCCAAAAATAAAAAGGGTCCATCTTGATCAACACTAACTTACCACAAATAGTAAGTACACAAAACTAAGCCCAATTGAAGTCCGATCTGAGCCAAACGAAGACCAACTTGTACCTTATTGAGATGTGGAGAAGATAAGACCCTCCCAAGCCAAGCCACTACCACAAAAAACCCTCTATCCACAATGATTAGCTTACGAGGATCACAATAATAGGCTAATCCCTGAAACTCTAATGTTGGGAAAAATGGAGACCTTACATCAACGCATTGCTTGAAGTTTATATAATGTGTAAGGAGCCACCGAGACAACAAGGTACACAATGTGTAAGGAGCCACCGAGACAACAAGGTACACACAGCAACAATAACCATGCCAAAATATCCATGTCAAGATTTTCTAACTCAGAGAAATGAAGGGTTGATGACAATAGAAAGACAATAAAGGAAGCAACGAATATATTTGAAGAAGGGCATCGACACCATGATGAATTCCCTTGTGTCTGAAGAAAAAAAACATGCCAACCACCTTAGCCATGTCATCATTCAAGTGCCGATGGTTTTGAAAATAAGAATTGCATTAAACACTAGGGTATCAGGGATTTTTTGTAATTAATCAACATGAATCGACAATACAGCTTTACAGGAACTATATTCATTATAATATTTATTGGGGATATAATAAACTGCAAAAACAATAAGATATAATGTATAGTGGAGATTTGCATAAAATGTAAATTACAAATCTTCAGTTAAGCTTGTTAGAAGGACGTGACTCTTTGGAAGATCATGTTATCAAATATAAGTAAGATAAGCAATTGTAAAGTTTAAAAAGGAGAGAGGGAATTGAAGAGATATATTGAAGGATATACCAAATCTGATATACATGTCTGAATAGTGTGAGAGAATGAAATATATGTGAGTAGAGAAAGAGATACGAATAAGTGTGAAAGAGAAAAAGAAGAGCAGTGAGGGAAATGGGCATAATATATAAAAGAGTAATGATATTGTGTAAAGTATAAGTGAGGGGATATACATGCACATCATGTAAAAGTTGATATATTTATATTAGAATTTTATGTGTGAAAACGAGTGTGAAAAGGAAGTAAATTTTATAAAGGGCAATTACATTATACATCAGTTGATCATTTCAGACTTATGGAGAAATAATAGATTATCACAACTATCCTATGAGAAGACTTATTATAGAATTGAAGTAAAGAATATTTCAGAAGTGTGCAAAGAAAAATGGGAGAAGGATTTTTGTGCTTAGAAAGCATCCATCATCAGTTGAAGCAAGCAGCAAAGTCAAGGTGGAAAACTAGTTTGTGTGTAGTGGGTTGGTGCTCACGAAGACAGCAGTGGAGGTTGGTGCTTCCAGTAGGTCGGAGCCTATGAAGTGTGGGAGTTGGAGCTTACAAAGATTCGGTGCTCATAAACATAGAGGTTGTAGCCTCTAGTAGGTCGTAGCCTACAAATCTTGTTTACCGTACTAGGTAAAGAAATCAATGCATACAGACAATGGATTAGAATAGTAGAACTTCTTCTATTATTCACATATGCCAAGAGATTACATCCAGATCATAAGATGATTTACAATGATCCCAAACGGGGTATAAATACTTTTCGCCGAACCTTCCCGAAGGGGTCCGTCGGCTACAAAACAATCCTAATCTACCGAAATCCTAATCTACCCGTCGGCTACAAAATACAAAATCTCCGACGGCATAACCAAGTCGGCTACAGAATGCAAAATCTACCGACGACAAATCTTTGTAAAAGAACAATTTATATAAAAGCTTTTATTGTCCTTTTTTTTTGCGCATTGGGTTTCCATGTAAACGTTGTGTTATTGTGTTCATGTGCATAATTGTTTATTTTTTGCATTTGAATTTAACTGTTTGGATTAAATTCTAAATTGGAAAATTTCTTATTATACTGATTCAACAAACCCCCCCTCTAAATATAATCGTGTGCTCTTCATATAGTATATACAACACGCCTATTGAGCATAGTTCCCCATTTGCCCCCTGCTGTCCCCAAACTTACGCCCTGTGTCCCATTTTCCTGGAAACCGGTCTCCCTATCCTCAACGGGTAGTGGAACATTGTCTATAGGTGAATTTTGCTAGTTTAGGTGAGACTGAATTGTTTCTCAGCATAGAAGGTGCGGTAGTTTCAGCGATTAGTTTCATTTTTATTTTTCTGTTCTAGTTTCTGTTTTGTTTAGGAATATCATAAAACTAGTGAATTCCTATTAAGAGACTACAATTTTCTTTCACTGCGAACATATTCTATATGTGAATTTTGCTAGTTTAGGTGAGACTGAATTTGTTTCTCAGCATAGAAGGTGTGGTAGTTTCAGCGATTGCTTTCATTTTCATTTTTCTGTTCTAGTTTTCTGTTCTGTTTAGGAATATCATAAAACTTGTGAATTCCTTGTAAGAGACTATTATTTTCTTTCATCATGAACATGAATCACCCCAAAAGTTATTGTTAATATTGTAATTTGCAAGTAGATATTGCCTAATTTTAGGTTAGTTTTAATTTTGCAAGGAGCTTCCTCTTTATTTAAAAAACAGTTCTATTGTACATATATTTCGTTTTGTTGCATTGAATGATGCAAATTAAAATACAGACAGTTTCAAAAAATTTGATTCATTTGGGAGTTCTAATCTTTTGGATATCCAATATTTCAAAACATGATAACACAAAATTCCTCTGGAAACTAATAAGCCCAGACTAAGTTCTTCAAATTTGGCTACTCCAATATATATATATATATATATATATATATATATATATATATATATATATATATATATAAGACATGGTAACTATGGTTTAAACTTTAAGGTTATGCTTCAAGTACATAATGAATTTCGTTCACTTTTGCATATTTTGAAAAGTTGGAGTTAATTTATTGCGTACTTTAGTAGTGGAATGCATAATAATTTCTCATATTGTAGATTTTCCATTTGTTTATAGCCCCATCCCTTTTGCCAAATCCAAAAACATCTCCCATTCGCTATTATCAACAAATGTTCTACCATTTCTGTTAGTAATAAAATGGAATATAGCTGTCAAACAATATGCTATTCGAGTTGGAATTTTTTAGCAACATCCAAAGTCTTTTGCCTCTAGAGTCTAAGAAGGAAAAGGTTAGTGAATTCTTTGTTTAAATTTGAGGAGTGAGTTATTATTCTGCATGTTAGGTTTCATGAGAATACAACTGTAATAACTCTGTCTGGTTACAATATTGTAATAACCCTATCTAGTTATTACTGTCCTACCATGTAGCTGAATCAAGCATCAATTTCTTTCACATTTCAATGGTTTGACATTTTGCCAAACACTTGGCAAGCAGCCCAATTACCACTGAATATACGATGTTTTAAAATTTCAAACACAATATCAGGATGTACAGGAAACTAATCACAAATTTATTTAATTTTGGCCTTATAAGTTTTCAATAAATAAATACCAAATGCCAATAAACAATTCTGAAAAGATTCACACCAGCCTCTGAATTCATTCATAAACAAACCATATAGCAATCTAATGAAAAGGGAATTTAATTTTTGGCTGATTATAAATCAGAATTTGAAGCCAGCTTATTTACTTTCAAGCTATGTAATATACACTGAATTTTACAAATTAAGAACCTGGTCTTTGCCATAGAATGTAATTGCAAAGTCAAACTGAAAGCCACCTGGTCCAATTTCAATCTGGAGTTCACAGTCTACTCTTACAAATGCTGCCTAAAACTGATATAGAAATCACACCAAATATAAGAACCCTTGCCATTCGAGCTGTAAATCCAACGCACTAGTTTTGATGCAAAACGAACAAACCGGGATATCTAGAATCACCAAACTCCAATCTGCAAACTAAATCCTTGTCCAGTAACAGAGAAATTATAATATTCAATTGTATAAATGCTCCTCAGCCACAGTTAATATAGAAAGAGGAGACAATAATAAAACTCAAAAGTCCACAATACCTCAGTTGTGGATTCTCAGAATTAAATCTAGAATACTTCAGCTATAGATCCCAAAACCTTATACTTCAGCAAGGGCAGAAACTTCAGACTTAGAAATGTCACAAAGACACAAAGTTTGACAAAATTTGACAACACCAATGTGATCCTGATGATGAAAGATGATAAATGAACCTAATAGAGTGACTTACTATAAATAGACACTCCCTCCAAGATTCTTGGAGCTCAAACTAGAAGCCTGAAATAAAAATTAAGAGCATCCTCTAACTCCTCTAACTCAACTGAGCTCATCGAAACCGACAGATTGACTTACTATAAATAGTAAGTCTCTTAAATAGAGCCAAAACACAACCTAGACTGTTGAAAAGCCTAACCACACAACTGAGACCCTCAAGTCCCACTGTCGGCTCACGAGGGTCACGATGGTGAATTGACCTAGCTATAATGTCCCCATTTTTAGTAGGTTCCTGCAGTTGGCTAGGTCAGTTCACCATCATGACCCTCGTGAGCTAACAGTGGGATTTGAGGGTGTCAATTGTGTGGTTATAGGCTTTCCAGTAGCCTAGGGTGTGTTTTGGCTCTATTTGAAGGATTTACTATTTATAGTAAGTCAATCTGGTGGTTCTGATGAGCTTAGTTGAGTTAGAGGAGTTAGAGGATGCTCTCTATTTTTATTTCGGGCTTCCAGTTTGAGCTCCAAGAATCTTGTAGGGAGCATCTATTTAGTAAGTCACCCCATTAGGTTCATTCATCGTCTTTCATCATCAGGATCACTTTGGTGTTATTAGATTTTGATTCTGATGCCTCTTCAGTTGTTTTCGCAAGACAGGTGAATTATTATTATTATTCATATAAATACGCTGAGGTTGCTATTTTTGATAGTGTTGTTGGTTGGTCATCTTGGTATCATAGCTCGTTGGAATTGGGACAATTTTTTTTAAATCATGGGAACAAGAAATAGTGGCCTTACATGTTAGAATTTGAAGTTATGATGGAAATGGTCATTTTTGGAGCCAAAAGCAATTAATAAATTAGTTTATAATGACACTTTGTTATGTTTTAATGTTGTGTGCGGGAAGCTTCTTAAGTGAAGTTCATTTGAGAAACTTTGTGCCATTTGGAGAATTTAAATATGAGCCCATTTGATGAGTAAAGCATTCGCTTGATTATATATTTGATTTTGTGCCTTTGTGGCTTTTTCCTGAGTTCTTAATTGTATGCCCTTGCTGATGTATACGGGTCTCTGAAGTTTCTGATGTTTGAAGTCACTGCTGATGTATACGGGTCTCTAAAATTTCTGATGTTTGAAGTCACTGCTGATGTATGGTGATTTCACTATCTAAATCTCCTATTTGTGTTTCCTGTGTCTAGGAAATTGTTTTGATAATTTCATTGGAAATTGTGCTATAAACAATTTGCCAATTCTCCTTATTGTAATCATTGTGGCTACGTAGATTGATCTTTTGAAGGAAATCGATTGTATTATGCTTCATACTGGCAATCGATTTGATGAAGTTTTGAGGAATTTGGTAATTTCTAAGGTTGGCGTTTGAGATTCCCATCAGCTTGACACCAAGGCTATGAATTGCTCAAGTTTATTTGTGCCAGGCAGAATTATACCAGGTGGCACTTGGAATTAATAGCCTGCGATTTGTGACTAGTTGGACGTCTTTCCTCTTCCATCTGCAATGTGTTATGGGGGCATTCTTTGCAATAACTACAGAGGGTTTGACAATGTCTTCGGCCTGCAATGGTGGATATCCTTGGAGACGTGTGTTGAGGAGCTACCATGGGACTCATATTCTGGTCTTCCCTTTCAGCCGGCAAGCACATCGAATTAAGCTATAAGGAAATCAAGTTCCTTACTCAGTTAATTGGTGGAATTCGATATATGTCCTTTGAATATCTTTTCTACATAAAATAATGAATAATGTTGAAGTTGTGTTGTTAGCATTCCTCCTATGCTTTCAACATATTTTGAAAATTAATTCTAATAAAAACAAGAAACCTAGCAACATTGCTCAATTGGCATTGAAATTTCTATTAGAGCATATAGAGTTTTTACAGTGGTATCAAAGTGGTTTCTTGCCCGCTTGCAGGAATTGGACTTAGTTTTTATTTTGTTCGGTGCTGACTTTGAAGATTTTCAGATCTGATTACTAGAGTGACCAGTGCTTTAATTTCTCTAGCTATGGACAGACATAGGACTGACAATTCTAGAGATCGATGGAGTAATGAGAAAGTTAGCATAAAAATGAATGGTTTGTAGGAGAGTATGGAGAAACTTAAGCTTCATCAACAAAGACTGGTGAAGAGCTTGTCGAATCCAACGACAATTGATAGGGCAACGAGGTGTATGGTTTCTGCCTTTAGAAGGCTAACATCAAGGTTGTAGGGAAGGAAGCTTGAGTTTTCCCTGACAGGTGTCCATGATGCTGATGTTCCTTTATTTAGTACGACACCTGCTAGCCCCATCCCTAGTGTTCATGGACTCATTTCACAGAGATTAGTAGATGTGTTAGTACTCTTGGTGGATAGTGGCATTGAGCTTCAGCAAGTTGAGACTCCTAGAGTTGTTGTAGCTAGTGCAAAGATAGTTGATACACTTGTTACTACTAATGCTTTTGACTCTCTCGAGGAGGGGATTATTATTGGAGATTTGTATGTGAATTATCACAGTGTTGCTCCAGTACAGGAGGTAGCTGCCTCTTCACGTGGGACTAATGCATGTATGGAGTCACCTAGTTGTGATGTTGGTGATTTCTATGTTACAATGGAGTCAGTAGATGTGGACGCAGATAGTATGGACATATCTAATGATACATTTGATGATGCTATGAGTTGCACGAGGTATGATATCCCTTGCCAGGCATCAACTGATGACTTATAGGAGGTTTTTGATGGGTCCCAAGATCAATGTTTACAGGATCTATCCTTTGAGGTGGAAGCTGAGACATGTGGGGATATTGATATTGTGAGGGCTTCCATTTCTTCAGATGCGGAGTTGACTGAGGTACATAGTAGTTGTATCTCAGATGCAAAGTTGTGCAAGGTTGATAACACACATGCAATGAGTGATCTTGTGGTGGGCAGTTTTGATTCGGTTTCCTATCACAGTGCAATTAGTGAGATAGAGAGCTTATGTGACTTGTCAACTGAAGGTGAGTGATATTGACATTTCTTTAGCTCTTGAGCATTATGATGCTATTCGCCAGATGCTAGCTACATCTGGTTGAGGTGTTCCTATGTTAGATAAGCACGATGATAGTAGTCTTTCCCTAGCAGAGGTTCATATGCTTCGAGAGGTTGTCAGAATCTTGAAGCATAATTACTCTCAGTTAGTTGCTGATAGGGATTACCTTCTGGAGTGGGGTAGCACTTGTTATGAGACGTTGGGGAAAGAGGAGGTGGTGGAGCTCACCCAAGAGCTTGAGGTGACTGTGGACTCTTCAGTGTACTCAGTGGGCTCTTTAAGAGTCATAGTCACAATTGGATGAGGTGACCATGGAGTTGGAGCATGTTCGGACCACACCATCCCCAGATCCAGTTCAATTGCATATTGTGGTTGGTGATGAGTTTGCTCCTATGGTTGGGGATGATGGACGTGATGATGTGGCCGACACATTCGTGCAGGATATGAGTCCAGTAGATATGGATGAGATGAGAATATTAGGAGATTTGTGCTCTCATGCCGATTCGCTTCCTTTTGTTAGAAGCGAATCTATTTCTTCATCTCATATAGCTAATAGCATTGGACAGTTGGCAGTGCCACATTTTTAGAAGGATCAGTTGTGGGTCGCAGAGGAGCAGGTTGATGCATCTACATATAATTTCTACTGCACAAAGTCCTTCATGGAGTATCTATTGAAGAGTTCAAATGTGAGGGAGGATTCATATAGAGTGTTTGAGGGTACTCTCATCCGAGGCTCTCGTGCTATGTAGAGGTTGGTGGGAAAGATTGTAGAGACTTTGTCCACTATGCTTCCCTACAGGGATTTCGAGATTGGGTTTGCTGAGAGGGTTGCCCAGGATCCTTCTTGACTAATAGTTTAGAGTCAAAGATTGGAGCCATCTTCTGATTCTCAATTTGATGATGATGAGCCCTTGACAGAGATTGAGATTTTTTATCGGCATTACACTGTGAGGATTGCTCATCACTTTTCTTTTGACCCACAAGTGGAGGACTTGGTTTCATGTCAGTGTGGGTTAGCTCCAATTTCATACCATCCATTATGGGATGGGCTAGCACCATATTTTGCAGATGGGATTCACAGCTACAAGTTAGACCCCTTGCATTATCTACACACCTGGGACAGTTTGACAGAGGTTGGAGTTGGTGGTAGTGTTCAGTTACCTATGGTTGTTAGCATCTCCACAATGCAGTTGGGTGTGAGTATTAGTTTGATGGGTACTCAGGTGTGGATAGAGTTGGTATTGTTTACCGTATGGGTAAAATAAATCAATGCATACAGATAGTGGAAACACAAACAGCAAAACTCTTCAGATTATTCGCATATGCCAGAACATTACATTATGCTTCATAAGATGAATGATGATTTACAATGATCCCAGACGGGATATAAATACTATCCGCTGAACCTTTCCGAAGGAGTCCGTCGGCCACAAACATTATGTCCGCTACAAACTATCTACCCGTCAACTACAGAATATAGAAGCACAGATGAAAATCATCCCGTCGGCTACAGAAACACCGACGACAATTATCCCGTCGGCTACAGTAACACAATCAATGCATACAGATAGTGGAAACACGAATAGCAGAACTCTTCAAATTATTCGCATATGCCAAAACATTACATTATGCTTCATAAGATGAATGATGATTTACAATGATCCCAGACTGGATATAAATACTATCCGCCGAACCTTCTCGAAGGAGTCCGTCGGCCACAAACATTATGTCCACTACAAACTATCTACCCGTCGACTACAGAATACAGAAACACCGACAAAAATCATCCCGTTGGCTACAGAAACACCGACGACAATCATCAGGTCGGCAACAGAAACACTGACGACAATCACTTCGTCGACTACAGAAATACCAATGACAATCCATCGGCTGACAAGTATTTCAGTTGGATTGAGTTTCGATGGGTTGTCATCATCATCAGTGTCTACATTCAGTTTACAGATGATTTTGTCATTCATATCAGTTTTCTGGGTGTTGATGGTACAGGAGTTTCTTGTAACACAACAGGGATAGTACGCAGTTCTACCTTTGGGATCCAGGGGGATTGTGATGTTCATTTTGCTTCGGGATTGCTTGGGGACAAGCAATCCTAGAGAGGGAGGATTGTAATGTCCCCATTTTTAGCAGGTTCCTACAGTTGGCCAAGTTAATTCACCATCGTGACCCTCGTGAGCTGATAGTGGGATTTGAGGGTCTTAGTTGTGTGGTTATAGGCTTTCCAATAGCCTAGGGTGTATTTTGGCCCTATTTGAGGGACTTATTATTCATAGTAATTCAATCTCCTGGTTTCGATGAGCTCAGTTGAGTTAGAGGACTTGGAGGATGCTCTTAATTTTTATTTCGGGCTTCCAGTTTGAACTTCAAGAATCTTGGAGGGAGCGTCTATTTATAGTAATTCACCCCACTAGGTTCATTCATCATCTTTCATCATTAGAATCACTTTGATGTTGTCAGATTTTGATTTTGATGCCTCTTCAGTTGTTTTTGCAAGACAAGTGAATTATTATTATTATTCATATAAATACGCTAAGGTTGCTACTTTTGATAGTGTTGTTGGTTAGTCACCTTAGTATCATAGCTCGTTGGAACCGGGACGAAAAGTTTTCAATCATGGGAACAAGAAATAGTGGCCTTGTTAGAATTTGAAGTTATGGTGGAAAAGGTCATTTTCAGAGCCAAAAGCAATTAATAAATTAGTTTATATTTTATAATGAAATTTTATTATGTTTTAATGTTGTGTGTGGAAAGCTTCTTAAGTGAAGTTCGTCTAGGAAACTTTGTGCCATTTGGGAAATATAAATATGAGCCCATTTGATGAGTAAAGCATCTGCTTGATTATATATTTAGTTTTGTGCCTCTCTAGCTTTTTCCTGGGTTCTTAACTGTATGCCCTTGCTGATGTATAAGGGTCTCTGAAGTTTCTGATGTTTGAAATCACTGCTGATGTATGGTGATTTCACTATCTAAATCTCCTATCTGTGTTTCCTGTGCCTGGGAGTTCTAGTAATTTCATTGCAAATTGTGTTGTTATAAACAATTTGCCAAGTCTCCTTATTGTAATCACTGTGGGTATGGAGATTGATCTTTTGAAGGAAATCAATTGTACTATGCTGCATAATGGCAACCGATTTGATGAAGTTTTGAGGAATTTGGTGACTGCTGAGGTTGGCATTTGAGATTCCCATCAGCTCGATGCCAATGCTATGAATTGCTGAAGTTTATTTGTGCCAGGTGGAATTGTACCTAGCGGCACTTAGAATTAATAGCCTGCAATTTGTGAGTAGCTAGGCTTCTTTTCTCTTCCAGCTGCAATGTGCTATGGGGGCATTCCACAATAACTACAAAAGGTTTGACAGTGTCTTCGGCTTGCATTGGTGGATATTGTTGGAGACATGTGTTGAGGAGCTACCGTGGGACTCATATTCTGGTCTTCCTTTTCAGCCGGCAAGCACATCAAATTAAGCTATAAGGAAATCAAGTTCCTTACTCAATTAATTGGTGGAATTCAATACATGTTCTTTGAATTTCCTTTCTACATAAAATTATGAATAATGCTGAAGTTTTGTTGTTAGCATTCCTCCTATGCTTTTAATGTATTCTGAAAATTAATTCTAATAAAACCAAGAAACCTAGCAACTTTTTTCAATTGGCACTGGAATTTCTATCAGAGCATACATAGAGTTTTCATAATTCAGTTGTTACTATTCTGCATGTTAGGTTTCATGAGAATATAACCAAGGAATCAGATGCTCTGCTTGTTTTATATTTCGCAAGACATACTTTTGCATCTATGATTTAAATCAAATAGATGTTATATTCCTATGAATTTTGTGCAGATTCCATCTCTGAGCATGTACCTCGGAGAGAAAATATGGAAACATTCTCTTTAGATGGGGCACTCAACGTTCCAGCTGATTCAAAAGGAGTAATTATTTACTTGGCCTTCCTTCAACAGTTGAAGGATGCACTTACTGTAAGTTAGATTCTGTAAACAGTTAAGCGAACAATGTTTTAATTTTTTTGTGAGTACCTTGACTCTTCCTGACCATGGCATAATGATCTAGAGTTATAAATAAAATAAGAGTAGGCACAGTGAATAAAATGATGTTAGGAAGGCACAAACTACAATTTGTCGGAGTAAATGCAATGTGTAATAACCACCCCTGATTGTTTTTAAAAAAATATGATGCAAGATATAGACTAATAAAAAATACGTTGCTGTTTGTTAGCTTTAGATTACATGCATGATAATAAACCTACACATGCAAATGCTCTCAATAACAAACTAGATGAAGTGCGGATTTGTCACCCTTGTCAATGTGTCAGTACATTAACATAAATAAGAAGAGGAAATTGCTACTAACTAGATGAAGTGGGGTTTGTCACCATGGCCGTCAGTCAGTACAATAGTATAGAATGTATCTTAGCATTACAGGAGAAAGTCTTTCATCACATGAAGCATTTAATAACTCAATAAGGATATCAAAAGAGCTTACAAAATTGAAATCAGACTTCTCAGATAAAAATCAGACCTGAAATTATCTTCAAAAAATCATTTAAAGACTGCTCCAGAATGTTACCAGTACTAAGCAAGGCATAATATGGACTCCGGCAATTTTTGGAATAATAGAATATGTCGTTAGCTACTCCATGTCTGCTCTAGCACTCTTTATTGTTGAACAACAGTATTAAAGTTAGTTGAAGTGACCACTTTGTGTTGCTCAAAAAACAGCCATAATATTTCCTTACCATAATTAGTTCAGTTCTTCACCAAAGATGACAAATGACCACTCAATATGCATCATCCAGAAAATAGGAATACTGAGAAATAATACCCATTATTATAGCAGGTCTGATTACTGTAGAATGAGATAAAGTTCAATTCCTAGCTACTTAGAAAATGCACATTGGTACTAAGAAAAATCATCTAATCATTACCAAACTTGAACAACTTCCCAAAAGACACTCGTTACACCAAAACCTAGAAATTCACATCCAAAAATAAGAACTGTGAACAGCAACCAGCTAGGTAGGTCTCTCACCACTAAAAATAGAAAGATTGCATTGTCCAGTTTTCACACCATTGCTCCATTGCAAACAGCCCCCCCTTTTTCTTTTTCCAATTAGGGTAATTGGCCTTGGTGTTAAGCTTTATAGTATTGTTTTCTGCAAATGTAATAACATTACTATTATGTGTTTTCCAAATGCAGATTTGAATGTCATATAAATATGAGAAGAGGAGAAATGTCTCGTGAATAGACATGTCTCTATATGGTAAATCATCATTAGACAATATTTTAACAATAATATATATATATAAGAGTAGATATAAGAGAGTTTGTGTAATTGATGATTCACCAATGACCATAGAAGGATTATCTCCAAGTCCATTTGATTCGACTGGAGCTACACCATTAACACTCCCTCTTAGCTAGGGAGGATTCTTATAGAACACATTATGCTCTCAAGCATATAGAGAGATATCATCTCAAAATGATATTCTTGGAATGACATATTTAAGGTTATCAACATATATCCATCAACTTGATGTTATCTTTCAATATCATCTGAAGTATGATTCAACAAGAAATATTAATCACACTTGTATTCTCTTGGTATGTGCACTAGCATTATGTTCATGATGCCTACCAAAAGAATATGTTATATCTTAGAAGGATGTGAGCTATCTAATTTCCGACACTCTCCGGGACAACAATTGAATGCAGTCTATCAAATAACAAGTAATCAGAATGTCACAATCTCCATGATGACAAGTATCATGATCTCCAACACTCCAGAACAACAACTTAATGTAGTCTATCATGATACATTCTTTATCACAATATCAGACACTTTAGGATAAGAACTTAATGTAGTCAATCATAATAATAGGTCAAGCCATTGTTAAGATCATCACTTTACAATGGTGACCTCACAAATACATCAATGAGAGATCGTCACCTCTCATGATGTTTTTCAACAAAGTCGTGTAGTAACTCACATAATATTCACCATGAACCAAGTCAAAGAGTGGAACAAGGGTTTTCACCTTAAACTTCTTTCTCGTAGAGAAGAATTTATTACAAGGATTTAACCTTGAACTTCTCCCTCTCAATCTGTGGACTTTTTCTGTTTCAAGGTTGTCTTTGAGGTAATGTCAAACCCCCTCTGAAACTAATATCAACCTTCTGACCTCTTCGTACAAGGTTATCTCCGATGATGTGTCAGACTCCCTCCGAATATGATAGCAACCTTCTAACATCCTCATACAAGGTTGTCTCTAATGAACTATTAGACTCCCTCTTGATATAGGAGGATACTTCACAATCTTGATCATCAAGGATATTCACTTCAAGAGCCTCACTTTATCCAACATGATCATTAGATAACAAATAAATTTCAGATCAAAACTTCTTTATCATAAGATTGAGTTCTTCACAATATTTGGTAGCATGTATAAAGTGCCAACCTTCTTTTCTTGCAAGAACATCTCCAAACACAAAGGAAAAAATTAGGCAAATAGCTTTTTACAGAATTGCAAATAAGAGAGAGAGTACAATAAGTAGATAAACGTAATACTCAAGGATAAGAATACTTATTTTCACAATTTATTCCCTCCTAAGAGTGGTTCAAGGGGGAACATAACATTGATTGTTATCCCTCCCATATCAAATGGATTCTGCACCAAAACACCCCTACTATCTACCCACTCTTATATTAATTGAATGAATTTTGCATCACATCAAATATGGAAAACTTCTTTTTAATAGATCTCAAAACTTGATAAGTCATGTTTATTGTCCATCACTTAGACATCTTTATTGCCCAACAAGGTATTAACTTCTACACCAATGTCTTTACCCAAATGTTCCATCAAAGTCCATGACATATCCTTTGAATGTGTGGATATTACTTTTACTCATTTCCTGATGTTGTAATTTCTTGTCTCGGTGTATGGTAATTTCGCAGAATATTTTCCAACAACGCACTAATAGATGTATATAAAAGGGACAAAGTATTGCTTCCAACCCTTTTTAGTTTATGTAAGTCTTAAAGGGAATAAGCTTCTAACAAATTATCAATGACCTACTATTGGTGAATTTCTATAATCAATTATCCTCATTGCTCCAACCATGACAATGCTCCTATTTGTCCATCTTCATAAAAATGCAAATATCTATTAATGTGGAGCTAGTACACCTTCATTGCCATAGTGAATGCCATCAAACCAGACTTGCTATCCTCAAACTGTAATTGATTTCGCAACTCTAGTTGAAGTGGTGTAATCCATTTCACTTCTCTTCCGCTTTCTTCTCTTTTTCAAGTTTGTAGATTAAAGAGGATGTATTACATGAAATTGTGTAATTACATGTAATAAATACTATTTGCATGTCCTTATGACATGTAATCCAATAATTTCTCTTGTTAGTTAGACCGGATCAAAGTTGGTTGAGTTGCTCCCACTTTGTCATCCTTTTTCTCAACTCCTTTGCCTATATAAAGGAGTGCCCCCTCATTGTAAAAATCATCGTTTATTGTATGCAAGAGAGCTCTGGAGAAATTGTGCAAGCATAACTTTGATTGTTTAGTACTGTTTTGAAAAAAAAGTGAATACAAAGAAACAATTGGAGTTGAACTGTCATTGAGTGCAATTGTGACTTGTGCAAGTTGGAAGATTTGACTATGATTTGCATTTGTTATCTTTGATTCATGTGTTTTTGTGTTCTTGATAATTGAGTATAAAGAGATCGAAAGCAATCGAAGTCGAAGCTTTGACTAAGAGCAGTTGTGAAGATACATAGACTAGGAGCTTTGACTGTAGCTTGTATCTCTTTCTTAATTCAAAAAAATAGTTAGAATACTTTACTTCTGGAGGTCTTTGTGCCCCAGTAGTGAAAGTTTATTCTTATAGCATAGATTAAGACCAAACTTAGAGCCAAATTGTTAGGTTTTCAGCTAGCCTTTGAATTAGTGTTGGTTTATCGGTATCACCGTTTACAATTTTAGATAGAAGTGTAGTTCGAGGTTTCATATTGCCCATTATCTGCTCCATGGGTAAGTGGATTCTTTTTTGAAAGATAAGAGGAAAGACTATTGGTAATACCTTTTTAAATATCTCAACTTCTTGCTTACCTTGAGTTGATCCAAGGAACAGTGAGAAGGGGGAGCCTTCCCTTTAAGGTAGGAGAGACTCTGTCTCACATGCTGTCGCTGGTCTACTTATTTTGTGACTAAATTTTACCCAAACTGTTGGTTGCAAAATATCCACCCAACAAACCAAGCACCATTTAGCTTTTGCGTGATTCCTAAAACCACTAAAATCCTCCAAATTGGATCTCTTACCAACGTGGAAGATTATCTGTGCAAGGGATTGTGTCCTCACAAAGCTCCAAATTGAATAAATTCAACCAGTAAATTTGAATAGCAAAATATCAAATTAAGCATATACAATGAGCTTCTTAAATTACCTTTATATAAAATGCTACGCTGTTCTTAGTTTGTCCTTTTATTTGATTTAGAATCACTTTATTCTCCCAATGTGGTGTTTGCAAAAGGTCCCATGCATTTAAATAGAGCATTTCCACTTTGTTATTGGCCCATGTAGTTCCTTTATAAAATGATGATAAATCTTTAATTTAAGTTTATTAATTAATAATTTATTGTCATTTGATTAAAAAAACTGGATTATGTCAAATTTTGAGATAATACCAAAGACTGCATCCACCTACTATCTTAAAATAGTAATACTGACAAATGGCTCACATGTCGCCTGAAATTGACTACTAACAACAATAGTTATTGGTGAACTCAGCCAAAATCCTTCTAGAAAAGGGTGTTACACATATCATAATCATTGGAGCTCAAATAAACACTTGATACTACCAACTTGCTGGATTAGTTGTCACCAAGAGTTCCTACTCATTAGCCTACGAGAACCCATTGAATAAAGTAACAGTATTTACATAGGAAGGGGATATTACAGGCAGTACTTACTGTACACGTTTGCAAAGGATGTGCAGATAGAGAGGTTGTACTATGCAGTTGCAATTGACAACTTCATTACTAATTAGGAGCATTATACTTAAACAAAAATACATGTCTTTTTATTTGCCTCTATACAGGCTATTTTATTAATGCAATCAAGAAATGAATGGGTTGTGGTTGGTAGTTAAAACTTGTTTGATGGAAAATTGCCTTCTTTTTTAAGTGGTACGATGCTCTAGGGTGTAAATCTATGATCTCATTGTCCTTCCTTTAGGGGGTTAATATAAGATCTCAGTTTCCTTTAGTCTATGTCCTATTGTGTGAATACTAATGACAGAGGACTTTTTCAATTTATCATTCAGCACAAACTATTTTATATTTTATGTAAGTACATTTAAGAATACAATTTCTGTTTCATTGCCTGTAAGCCTGTCCTTCGAGAGAAGGATATTGTGTTTGCCATTGCTTTCATTGAGAAGTCAAATTACAGTATTTGTACAAGTTCTTATTTCTGTGTTTTTCTAAATTAAAAAATTGGTCACACTGTTTTCTATATTGTAGGATACAATGATAAGGTTGGGTGTAATCCTTTTTTACTGAATCTGTGTTTTTCCTATAAGCAGATGGAAGACTATGAAACAAGAAAGAACAGCGGGGTTCCCCTTCGATCTTTAAAAATATTTTGGCGATTAATAAATTTTCCTTGGAGGATTTTGTTTGCTTTTGTTCCTCCTTGTGACATTGCTCATGGGTGGTTGGCTTTCATTGTTTCCCTGGGTTTTATAACTGGGATTTCATATGTTCTTACTAAACTTACAGATCTGATAAGCTGTGTAACAGGTTGCTTTTCTGTTCTTATATAGTTTATCAGTAGGATATCATCTAAATTTTTTAGCAAAACCTTTAATTTACTGTGCATTAACTTTACTTTATCTATTATTAATTTACATATTTTCTTCTGTCTGATCTGTAGGAATAAACCCATATGTCATAGCTTTCACAGCTCTTGCAAGTGGAACCTCATGGCCTGATATGGTTGCAAGCAAGATAGCAGCAGAGCGGCAAACAACAGCAGATTCAGCCATTGCAAACATCACGTGCAGGTTTGCTTTCTTGGGAATCTCATGTCAACAAGAAGCTTATTTGTGTGGCATCATCTCATTTAGTTTCTCAAGCTTACTGTTATATTCACATATATTTCCAGGATCTTTTTGCAAGCATAAGCTTCTTTCATAAAATTTCTTGATCCTGTTGAAGTCCTTTGACAGTTAGTTATAATATTCTCTTTAATTGGCACATAATTGATAATAAGAGTTTTCATTTCATCAACAATATTAATAGTTTGCAATTATTTATGAGAAAATAAGTTATAGAATAACTACACGCATCTCTGCTGACACAGCATTCTGTAAATAATTTCATTCTTAGAACTTCGCAATCAAAGCTCTTCCATATGTATTATTACTTATATCTTTCATCGGCCTAGTCTGCAAGCTTTGCACTCATTCCTCATAGCATAGCTAGCTTTCTACATATGTCTTAGCAGCATTCCTCAATTATAAAGGTAAAAAAATACCATTCTGTAAGGATGTTAGATATTAGTGCCAAATATGGAATTATCTTTCATAAGAAAGAAAGAAAGAAACTATATAATGATTTTTTGGGTGACAAAAAGAAAAGGAACACATTAAACTCTCTAAAAAGGGGGAAAAAAAGTAAGTAGAGAATAGAACACTTACAATCCTGTCTGCAAATAGAAATGTCAATGTGTCTATGATCACTTTTGATCTCCTTGAACATTTTTAAGAATATTGTTAGGGAAGTGATTAGAGCTATTAGAGGCTTATGAAGCTTTACTTATATTTGTCAATCTACATCTTAAGGAAGCAAGCCTTTGTCTCTTTTATCAATTTAACGCTATGTTGCCAGATCTTTCCTGGTTAGTGGTGATAGTCAATGCAAGGTTCTATGACAATAGGAAGCACAGGAATACATTTTGAGGATGGTAGTGATGGGAGGCCATTTTTGGGGATGATTGTAGAATAATTTTTAAATATATAAACAGAAGACAAACCTCTTTCCAAAAGCCCTTCTACTTGCCTATCGATTTTTCATACTCAATGCAAGGTTCTATGACAATAGGAAGCACACAAATACATTTTGAGGATGGTAGTGACGGGAGGCCATTTTTGGGGATGATTGTAGAATAATTTTTAAATATATAAACAGAAGACAAACCTCTTTCCTAAAGCCCTTCTACTTACCTATTGATTTTTCATACTCACATGTTGCCTCATTTTGTGTATTGCTTTTTCGGCAAATTTTATCCTAAACTAGTTTAAGACAATCTGAAATGCTTTGCACTAGCAACGATACTTTTACCATCATGCTAATGATTATTTGTGTATACTCCTTGAATAATGTTGCAATTTCCTACTCCTTTGAGATATCTAATGGCTTCTATACAAGATTGTGCACTATCTTATAACATTCCTTGTGATACTTAGCTCCTTGAAAACACCTTGTTGCTCAACAACATCACCTTACCACCATGTCTTCCTTTTTCTTCTTGAATCTGTAGCAAAAAGTTTTGACCATCCTTTGTGATGTTGAAGGTATTTTCTTGCATATTATGTATTTCATTGTCTATCACACTTCTCCTCATCCTATGAACACTTGGAACACATTCATTGGGATCATATCAAACCATATCTCATTTGCATACCCCTTAACATGGGATGCAACCTTGCAATATTAAATAACAACGATTTGTTGTCTCTTATGCAATCAAGAGACTATACATTGTGAGGTGTGCAAAGAAATTTTAACCCCAAGTTTTTAATCATTTTCACAGACACCAAGTTATTTGTGCTACCAACATCAATTATCAACCATCAAGAATTGTTGGACTTGTACTTTGTGTAGAAGATACTCTTTCTTTTTTGGTGAAGATTTTGAAGCTTCTTGACCATCTTTTTAGTGTAGTTTTATGACATGACCTTCCCCTTGAGCTTAGTGACTAGGTGGTCTAGTTTGCAATGCTCTTGATTTCATAACACATTCACTTCGCATAAAATCCTACCATAATTTAACATGCCCCTTTAACATAATGTTATTTGCAATGCCCCCTTTTCGTGAGTGTCAACATCAGAGGAATAGTGTATTTCCTAACCTTCCTATGCTAATGTAGTTGTTTAGAGGGTTCAATTGGCAAAGATGGAGGCCAATTTCCACTCGTGAGGTCAAGGATGTTCAAGATCGCTCTTTGTTTGAGTTAGATTGGCACACTTACTATTTATGATAAGTTTCTAAATAGTCAGTGTCTATTTTTTGGAATGTAAAGAGTTATGGTGACATTGACCGAGCTTCTAGTTGGGGACTTACTATTTATACTGAGTCAAGTTATGGTCACAACTATTTTTGGTAGGAGCACCCAGACTCATGATATGCACAATGATTGACTCATTCGTTAGTTGGATTAGTTTGGTACACTTACTATTTATAGCAAGTAATTTGTGTAGCATTTCTAGATATGGTAGGGCACTTGGACCAACCTCAATTGCAGTGATGACTTTGACACCTTTTTTGATCAAATATTTAAGGATTTTCTAATTATAGTAAATGAAGGGTTGAGAGAGATAAACCCTTACTATTTTTAGTAAGATAGCTTGGTTAACAGTGAATGCAGCGGGTTACCCCCTTGTTCTAACAAAATCAAGATAATGAGTATCTTTGGAGTTATGACATTTTAACTATTAATAAAGTAATATTTTATTATTAATTATTTAAAAGTACACATCATTAAGTTTTATTCAACTTTTTATTTATTAAAGGAGCTATATAGTGATTATAAAGCCAAATTATAATATGGATATGAGGAATCGTGTGAAGTGGAAATTTAAAGGAGGTATAAGTGATTATTAAAATATATTTTATGTTATTTTGTTGTGCTCCAAATGGAGGGAAATATTATTAAATATTATATTTCAAGTACTTCAAAAGAAAGTGCAGCAAAAGATTAATATTTTATAAGTCATAAGAATTATATTGAAGAAGCCACAATTGAGTTCTTCTTGTGAATTATAAAAAGTGAAGAAATGAAAGAAATGAATTCCATTGTATGACTTGTGCATTTTAGTTTGTCATCTAGATATCTTGGTAATCATTTTAAAATATTTAAACTTTATTTGAAACCATTCCAAGCAAGTAAAAGCAATCTGAAAATAAAAGCTAACAAGGTAGAGGTTTCATTACAAGTGTTTGAAAAAAAATCCTAGAGATTCAAATTTGTGCTAGGAATAGAAAGGGTTATTATAGAGGTGAAGTTAAAACTTGTTGGGGTGCTTATATTATTGTAGTTGACTCTTTGGAGTTTGTTAGTTGATTCAAACTCAAAATATTTTTGTTGCTTTATTGTCTAGCATGGTAGTTCTAAAATTAAACTCTTCCAAGGGCCCCTGATTCATAGGACAAAGGAAAAAACCATTTTATAATGATTGGCCTAAGGGACCCCTATGGATGATGTGATTAGGAAATGCTTTAGGAGGAGGTTATTGATGAAGGGTACTCCCCTTATTAACACAAACAGACACAAAAGAATGGAGAAATAACAACAATTTATAAGAACATGAAATTGGTTTCTTATTATCTCCAATAAAATGAAATTACAATATTCAGAAATATGACATGCAAAGCCACATGAGCATTTTCCTTACAATATTATATAAGTTAGAGCCACCATGTACATCCTCTACACCTTCCTACACAATCCTACGGGCTTCTTGGTATAGGCAAATATTAACGGCTCATGTTCTAGGAAATTTAACGTTAAACTATGAGGTCAACCGTCTATAAGATATTATTATTTATACTTTATTACATTAGAGTAGGATCCAATAACCTTTGAAACACAAAAGAAATTTAGAAGGAACTTATTTTCTTCTATTTCTGGTAACATAACTTCTGGAGACCATAACTCTCATTGTGAGTTGATTAGATAGGTTATTATTATATCCCATTTTGAAATTCACACAAATAGATCTACAATGTGTGTCTCATGCAAGCTCTAGCTAGTTGAGGTTTGAGCCATTTTTGGAGCCTCTAAAGTCCTCAAAACCAAGTTCAAAGTTTTATTACCCTACTACAATACTGAAAGTTTTTAATATCTTCAAAACTTGACTTGATCTTACAATGGAACTTTACTAGTAGGCTGATATGCCCAAAATTAATGTCTAGGTAAGAAATTAGAGCATCGTGAGCTCTAACGAATGACTTACTAAAAATAGTAATCTTCTAAAAATAATAACTTTGATATGAGATAACCATTATTGACAAGACAATATATATATCTTTGTTGGGGGGGGGGGGGGGGGGGGGGAGGGGAGGGAGATGCAAGATTGCCCTTACACCCAAGATGCTCTTGCATTAGACACTCTGACTAATTTAAGAAGTGACCTTGTCACATCTTAGGTGTTCAGAGGAAAACCAATATGGTTAGCCTTCTTCCTTGACAACCATAATGAATATAGAATAAGCATTCCTTCCATTTGACCCTATATTCTTCATATGTCTTGTTTCTTTTTTTATTGTCAACATGACTATCCAAAATGTCTTCAATCTCGTCTATAGTTGAAGTAATTGCTAGGATATTCCATTGTGCTTCTATAACCTCATCTTTGACAAATCCTTCATGATACTCTGCCAGATCTAAATTATTAAACACTAGTGAAATATTCAATTTGTTGAGTAATTCTACCTCATAGGAATTTCTCAAATCATGTTTCTTTAGTATCTTGCATGGTCCAAACTTCAACTTCAACTTATTATATTATTTCCACTGAAAATCTCTCCCTCAAATGAACCATGACCTCATCTTCAATTTGAATTCCTTGTCTTCTTTTCTCATACACCTTAGCCTTGTATTGTGTATTCATTTTAGTAATGTGTTTCCTCACCTGATGCAAATTCTTCAAGTGTTCTACGAAGTCTTCAACTTAGGACATTTAACATTAAACTATGAGGTTGATTGTCTATAAGATTTGTTATTTATACTTAATTACATTAGAGTAGGACCCAGTAACCTTTGAAACACAAAAGAAATTTAGAAGGAATTCATTTTCTTCTATTTCAGGTAGCGTAACTTCTGGAGACCATAACTCATTTCAAGTTGATCAAATAGTTTATTATTATATCCCATTTTGAAATTGACATAAATAGATCTACAATGTGTGTCTCATGCAAGCTTTAGCTAGCCGAGGTTTGAGCCCTTTTTGGAGCCTCTAAAGTCATCAAAACTAAGTTCAAAGTTTTAGTACCTTACTACCAATACTGAAAGTTTTTACTATCTTCAAAACTTGACTTGATCTTGCAATGAAACTTTACTAGTAGGCTTATATGCCCAAAATGAACATCTAGGGAAGAAATTAGAGCATTCTAAGCTTTAACGATTGGCTTACTAAAAATAGTAATCTTCTAAAAATAATAACTTTGATATGAGATAACCCTTATTGACAAGACTATATATATATATATATATATATATATATATATATATATATATATATATATATATATATATATATATATATATATATATATATATATATATATATATATATATATATATATATATAGATATATATATTTGTTATTTGTTTTTATTTTTTTTGTGGGATGCAAGATTGCCCTTACACCCAAGATGTTCTTGCATCAAACACTCTGACTAATTTAAGAAGTGACCTTGTCACATCTTAGGTGTTCAAAGGAAAACCAATATGGTTAGCCTCCTTCCTTGACAACCGTAATGAATATAGAATAGGCATTCCTTCCATTTGACCCTATATTCTTCATATGTCTTGTTTCTTTTTCTATTGCCAACACGACTATCCAAAATGTCTTCAATCTCTTCTATAGTTGAAGTAGTTGCTAGAATATTCCATTGTGCTTCTGTGACCTCATCTTTGACAAATCCTTCATGATACTCTACCAAATCTAAAATATTAAACACTAGTGAAATATTCAATTTGTTGAGTAATTCTACCTCATAGGGATTTTTAAAATCATGTTTCTTTAGTATCTTGCATGGTCCAAACTTCAACTTCAACTTATTATATATTTTGATTGAAAATCTCTCCCTGAAATGAACCATGACTTCATCTTCAATTTGAATTCCTTGTCTTCTTTTCTCATACGCCTTAGCCTTGTATTGTGTATTCATTTTAGTAATGTGTTTCCTCACCTCATGCAAATTCTTCAAGTGTCTTACAAAGTCTTTAGCTTAACACCACTTATCCCCCCTTTGTACAACTTCCTCAATGCTAAAGTATTTAGGAGCTACTTTCATATACTATATGGAACAATGATTTACTAGTTTTTCTATTAACATATTATTCTATGCAAATTTTTCCTATGGTAAAATCAAATCTCATCCCTTTTCTTTATCTCCTACCAAATATCTTAATAGGTTCCCCGTACTCCTATTCACCATTTTTGTTTGTCCGTTAGTTTATCGATGATGTGTTAAACTGAAATTCAAATTTGTCTTTAACAACTTCTACAATGTTCTCCAAAATTACTCAAACTACTTGGTGTCTTGATATGAAACTATGTTGTTTGGTAGACCATGTAGTCTCACCAATTCTCTAGAAAATAATTTTGCCCCATGAACAACATCATTAGTTTTCTTCCAAGGAATGAAATGTGCCATCTTTGAAAATCTATCTACCACTACAAAAGTAGATCATGCCCTCTCTAAGTCCTTGTTAAGCCAAGAACAAAGTCCATGCTAATATCCTCCCATAACTTCTGTAGTATAGATAGTGGCTGATATAACCTTGTATTCTGCTTGGCCCCTTTTTCCATTTGACATATTATGCAACTTTGCACAAATTTATTAACATATTGGTGCAACAGTGGCTAATAATAATTATCACTAGCCAAGAAATGGTTTTATCTGGACCAAAATTTCCACCCAACCCTCCATTACGCTTCTCATTGATGACATTCTCCCTCATAAAACTTCTTGGAATGCAAAACAGATGACCTCTAAATAACATACCATCATGGATTATGAAGTCTAACCACTTGGGTTTGTCTAGAGTAATAGATTTTGTACAAGCTCTCCAGGCTTCGCCAAAATCATGATCATCAGAGTATAAATTATTTAGCTCCTTGAATCCAACAACCTCGATTTGCATCTCTACTAGAAAATATTGTCTCCTTCTAGGGGCATGTGCAACCCTATTAGAATTTTTACTCCTGTGTTTCAAGACAAACGTGTAACTCTTCAAGAACTCAACCCATTTTCAAATGCCTCTGATTCAACTTTCCTTGACTATTCAAATATTAGAATGCTTGATGATCAATAAATAAAACAATCTCATTAGGTAAAAGGTAATGTTTCCACTTCTTCAATACCCGACCTATAGTATAAAACTCTTAACCATAAACATAGTATTTTATTTTGGCATCATTAAATTTCTCACTTATATAAGAAACATGTTTACTTCCCTAACTCAAAAAAACTCCAATATCATTGCCACTAGTATAACAATCTAATTGAAACACCTTAATAAAATCTTGTAGTACCAAGACAAGTTGTTATGTAACTTTCCTTTTTAACAATTCAAAAATATTGTCTACTCTTGTAGTCCACTTAAATTTTTTCTTGTCCCTTCTCACTATTTCAGTCAAGGGTCCACACACACTATTGAAACTTCTAATAAAACTTTTGTATGTTAGCCAAGCCATGTAAAGATCTTACCTTAATAACACTTCTTGGAGCAAGTCATTCAAAGATAGCCTTCACCTTTTCTGGGTCCATTTTAAGACCCGCTAAGATTACAAATTGTAGATACACTAACTTCTTACAAAATTGAACTACTTTAGATTAATCAACAACTTTTCCTCCCTTAACTCTAAAAAACCCTATGAATATGCATTATATGTTCTTCCACTGTCTTATTGAAGATTAAAATATCATTCAAATAAACAATGAATAACTTACCTAGAAATTCTTTTGTGCTTGGTGCATTAGTTAGCCCTAAAGGCTTGACTAACCATTCTTACAAGCCCTCATTTGTTTTGAAGGTTAGGATTTGGCTTTTTATAGCTATCTTTGTGAAATACTCAAATCCATTCAAACAATCCATAATATCATGCATCCTTTGCAAGAGAAATATGTACTTGATAGTGATGTTATTCATAACTCGAGAATTTGTACACATGCTCTATTCTCCATTTTTTTGTGCTAATACTATCAATATTGCACATGAACTCAAACTCTCTCAAATCAATCCTTTTTGCAACAACTCTTGTACTTTTCTATTCAACTCTTCACTTTTTGTTAGAGTAATTCTATGAGCTTCTTTATTTGGAAAATTGATTGCTATAATCAAGTTCATCGAATGATTGATCTCTCCCACTGGCAGCAATCCACCAAGCACATTATCAAATACAATAGCCTAAAACTCGTTCAACCAATCAACAAATTCTGCAGGTACATCTTTTACTTCCTCTTTATCAACTTTTAGAATTAATGAAAGACACATGCTCATACCTCATACCTTCTAAGAACTTCCTTCCATCAACTAAACATATCATGACATTACTACATACCTTTTTCTTTTGCTTTCGTCAATTGCTTCAAGTTCTGTAGGACCCCATCCTTTGTGAAATAAAAAATATTTTTGTACCCATCATGTTTGCACGATGATCAAATTGTTAGGGTCTTACCAACAAAAAATGACAAACATCCATAGGCATAATATCACAAAATACATGATTGTGGTAGTTCCCAATCTTGAACTTTACCAAATATTGTTCATTGGCCAAACCCATGTGATCCTTTTGAAATCAAACAATCTAGTAGGGATTCAAAGGCTTCTTCCTTTCTACTTTCAACTCATCAACCATTTCCTCTAAAACAAGATTACCCATGCTACCACTATCAATAATGACATTGCATACCTTACCATTACACTGACACCTTATGCGAATCAAATTCTTCATTTGTTCAGGTTCATTCTTATCACTCAAGAAGACTCTTCTTGTGATTAAGACTTCTTCTCTTTCAACATGTACAAAATGTGAGGACTTGATATCTTTATCTACATGTGCAACTCATGCATTCCCTTCTAGTCTTCTATTAGTTTTCCCTTGATGTTGAGGACACTCATAAGCTCTATGACCTCTGTAATGGAAACATGTTCCACGAAAAGTCTCCTCTTCTTAGTCCTTTCCTTCTTTGTCTTCCTCTTTGATCCTTGTTATTTTGATCACGAGAACAATTGGAATAATTTCTTCTCTAATTCTAACTCCTACTTGACTCATCATTAATTTTCTAATCTTCATTTTGGTCTCCATAAGATAGTTTGTTAGATCTTGTACTACAACCTCTTCCACCTTGCTTCCTTTTGAACTTCTTGTTTAGCTTTACTTCTACCCTTAAGGCAAACTAGTATGTATGTTCAATACTTGTCATTCTAACTAGACACAACTCTTACTGAATACTTGACCTTAACTCATTAAGGTAATAGATAACTTTTTCGTTATTAGCTTTTGCATGGCCTATTCTAATGAGGAATCGATACAACTCTTTTGTATACTCTTTAATAGATCTTCCTACTTGCTTCAACCTCTTCCACCTTGTTTGCTTTTGAACTTCTTGTTTAGCTTTTCTTCTACCCTTAAAGCAAACCAATATGCTTTTTTAATACTTGTCATTCTAACTAGACACAACTCTTACCAAATACTTGACCTTAATCCATTAAGGTAATAGACAACTTTTTCCTTATTAGCTTTTGCATGGCTCATTCTGATGAGGCCTCAATAGAACTCTTCTATATACGCTTCAACAGTTCTTCCTGCTTGGTTCAACCCTTGCATTTTCTTCAACAAATCAAGCTCACTCATATTCAACGGGAATGAATTATCTCTTTAATTTATCCACCAGTGGATCTCATCTTGTGATTTTCTCATTTCTCTTCAACTAAATCTTTTGCCACCAAATTTATGCGTGACCCTTCAGTTTGGCTTTCACAAATTTGACCCTCTTAGGATCTTTGATATCTTCATACTTTAAATATTCTTCAAGATCATTGATCTAATCGGTTAGTTCCTCTAGTTTACAATTTTCTAAACTTGTGGAGACATTAGCCTTTGGTCTCTTTCCAATCCTAGAAGTAACCCTTAAAAACCTATCCTCATTAGAATTTTCTTCTAGCATTTCTTATTTGATGTGCCCTTTTTCAAATTCCACATCACTCTCATGTATAATTCATACACTATTCATTCCTCTATGCAACTCCTCTTGCAATGTTTACACCTATCTTTGGAGGGCTATAAAATCCTCTTTGGTCACACCTACTCTTCTACCACGGTTCCTTTTCAAAGGCATTTTTGCACTTATCACTCAAACGCACAACTAGTCATGGTGCAAATTGCCTTCTGTTCGGATATATGTCTACACAGTCAAGAACTTCTTCTCTAATACCACTTAATGAATGGTACTCACCTTATTAACACAAACACACACAACATAATGGAGAAATAACAACAATTTGCGAGAATAGGAAATTGACTTCCATTATCTCCAATAAAATGCAATAACGATATCAAAAAATATGACTTGCAAAGCCACATGTGCATTTTCCTTACAATATTCTGAAAGCCAAAGCCACCATATAGATCCCCTAAACCATCCTAGACAACCCTACAAGCTTCTTTAAATAGGTAATTTTTAACCACCCAAGAAAGTTCTAGAAATTTTAATCCTAAACTTTAAGATCAGCTATCCCTAAAATATTATTGTTCGTGTTCTATTACATTAGAGTAGCCCCCAACAACCTTCAACACTTAAAGGAAATTAAGAAGGAATTTCATTTGTTCTATTTTAGTTAGCGCAACCTTTGGACACCATAACTTATTGCCATTTCATTGGATATGCTATTATGACTTCATTTAGAAATGACACAAACTTATCTATGTCACCTAATTCACGCAAGCTCTAGTTAGCGGAACATTGAACCCTTTTTAGAGCCTCTAAAGCTTTCAAAGTTGAATTCAAAGTTCTTGTACCTTGTTACCAATAGTGAAAATTTCCACTATCTTCAAAACTAGACTTGATCTTACAATGAAACTTTAGTAAAAGGTTGATACATCCGAAATGAACCTCCAAGGAAGAAATTAGAACACTCTGAACTCCATTCACTAACTTAATAAAAATAGTGATCATCCAAAAATAATAACTCTAAATCGAGATAACCTTAATTGACAAGATAAACATAATAATATTTTTTGGGAGTGATGCAAGATTGCCACCTAGGATGCTTCTACATCAAAAGCTTTGTTTCAACTATAGGAATCATGGGAACTCAATCATAGATTCCATGGCAGAGAAAATAGTCATTACATAGAGGTTGTATTAGATAATGAGGAAGAGGACTACATAGCTAAGGAGACTAAGGAGCCCAGTGAAAAGCAATCTCGTGTAGAGAAGATGACCACAATCAAGAGGGAGGTATCATTTCCTCATTATCTAGTACACTACAATACAACATATTTTGGGCATATTGTATGCTGCAAGGGAAAGAGGTCAATGTCATACTTGACAATGGAGCCACCCAAAATTTCATCAATACTTCCTTGGTGGCTAAGAGAGGATTACATATAGTAGACATTTGGTGTCCTAGATGAGCATTACCTCAGAGAACTATACAATCATGAATGACTTCATCGTGGTGGACTTGGATGACATGGATGTTAGTTTGGGCATCTAGTGGATGGAGACTCTTAACAAATACTCTCAAAGCTTTAAGCATTTAGATTTCACATTTAATTTTGTTAGTAATGATAGCTTTAGTCAAATAAACAAGAATGATTATTATCAATAGAGTGATCTATGGTTCTATGCATGCATGTATATCAATATACATTGAGTATATTGATATACATACATGCATGCATAATTAAATATTAAACCATAAATTATTATATTGATCATGTATAGTCTTGAATTGAACGCACTTCAATTTATGACCTTTTAGCTCCTCTTTATTGTTAAGCATTTCATGATCACACTTTTTCCTCTCTTTCTCCTAGGTTGAACTAAGGTAGGACCTAACAAGTCCTCCTTGATTGCCCTTTCTCTCACACCTCTATCAAGGTAGGATTAAATCCATGAGTATCCTCCTAAACCTCATATCTGAGATTTGGTCATAGATTATTCGACCTAAACACATGTTACATCCCTAACTTTTGCCAACTTGGAAACTGAAACAAAGAGACTCGAAAGGTTGAGCTTCTGGTCTAGGTCGACCCAAGTCGACTTGGTTTGGGACTAGGTCAACCTAGGTCAACTTGGTCGAAGCTAAGGATAACCCAATTGACCTGGTCAAGGTCAAGGTTGATCAGTTGAAATTGACTAGGACTAGGTCAAACTTGACTTGGACCAAGTCAACCTAGCTCAACGTAGACCAAAAGGTCAACCTTTGTGGCTTGAGTTAAGGTTGACTAGGCCGACCTTGACCAAGAGATTCTTGTGATTCTAGGCTTGGTGCTATTTTACTTCTCTGGTAAAATCACGCTTGTATAGATGGCTCTTGCGGAGTAATTTTGAGAAAATTTAGAAAATCTACTATAAAAACACATCAAACCCCTCATTTGCGCATGATGGAAGCAAGAGGCAAGCACATATAAACACCCCAATCTGACATGGAGAAAATTCAAGGCGAAAAGAAGGGTTGGTTTCTTATTCTTAATTGCAAAGAAAGGTTATTATCCTTCATCAAGCATTCAAAGATAATATATCAATATGTAGTTGCAAGGGGATCTTGAAGATGGTTAGAGTGCTTTAGCCTTGGGGGCTTGTTATGATTTCTATATCATATTTCAGATTTGATTCTTTGCACCTTCATACTTTTACATGCATTCACATACATGCATATTTACATGCTAGGGTTTCACTCACAGAGTAAGTTCTTAGCATTTTAGTATTTATATTCTAGATCTACACATCTAGGATATACGCATACACTACACATTACATACTTCCTAACAACTACTCATGGAGGTGGAAATCACCAAAATAGGGGGGTTGACTAAGGCAAGCCCCTTTATAGCCACACACACACATACAAGATTTCTAACAAAATTGTAGGATATCAATTTCACGCTTGCGAATTTGGAAACTACTCCTCGAGAACTTTTTGGAGAAGTTGGTGCAACCTTCCTACAGTGACCTTGGTACACCATCACCTCGTAGAAACTTAATTTGTCAAGTTACAACCTAGTCAACCTAGACCTCACTACTTTTCCAAAAAAATAAATTTTGGGTTTTGTCTGATTTGTCATTTTATTTAGGAATCCACAGTCAAATATTCAAAAATAGGTCTGGATCTGCTATTTTTAGAGCAAAAAATCTCCTCCTAGGAGCACTTCTAGGTGAGTCCATCTCTTATTTTGTCTTTCAATAGTTATCTTATTTTAGATGTATATTGGTTTGCTTGCATCCTAGATCTAGTAATTTTTTCCACCTTGTTTAAATATCATAATAACATTGCATGAAGGGGGCCTTGTTTGTGTACTTCCTTGATATGTTCCTAAATTTTGTATTGGCATCCCTTTATGCTCCTTGGGCTTTGCTATTTGTATTTAGGGCTTGCTAAGGGTTATGCTTGGAAGCCCCTCTTTTTCTTGTATTGAATGACGTAGGGAGAGAGTGTTGAACCTATTTCTCATGGTTTGCATTGTTGTTATTGATGTCTTTTTCCCCATGAACATATCATACAAGAACTTAAATCACCATTCATGCTAATTGACTAGATTATCATTATTTTTAATTATTCCAATTAAAAATCTATACTTATTGATCTGCATTAATCATTGAATATCATTATCTTTTCTATTTAAATTAGTAAAGATTTAATTGATATTAGACATAAATCACTACCATTGATAATGAGTAATATTGCAATGATTAGAGATCAGATTTGTATTTGGTTATGTTTGTCATATCATTGATAACAATCAATTCTTATTAGTTCGATGAGAGATACTGATTATGAAACAATATGTAGACATGATGGTGGAGCTCGACATGTCTCCACATATGTGGAGACATGTATGCCATCATCATGTCTCTTCAATCAATTATTATTAGTTCGATGAGAGATACTAATTATGAAACAATATGTAGACATGATGGTGGAGCTCGACATGTCTCCACATATATGGAGACATGTATGCCATCATCATGTCTCTTCAAAGCTATATATATATCTGATCGATGAAATGACAAGTCCCAAATCAATTAGTGCAAGTCATTTCGAGTTCAAACTCTCTTTTCTATATTCAAAAAATAGTGATACAAATTCAAAAACAAATGAAGTATTATCAATATCTGAATCATCCACATTTCTTGTTACTTAGCATTGTCTCATTATTTTGATAGCAACCTACATAGAAATATAAATTAATAAGAGCATTATTCTAGAGATAATAAAATTGAAAATAACTATATTCCTAATCAACAATAAATCTAATTTATTTTAATAAAGTTGGATGGGAAGAAGGTGACTTGTGAGACATGTCTAATAAAGGGCCTAGACTAGTTTCAGTTAGATGCATGGAAACAATCTTGAGACATGATAATGTGGTATGACCAACATAGTGTTTGGTGTCCTCCCAACTTTGAACCAGATTACAATCTCTAGTGACATTCCCCTTGGGTACGATGGGATAGAGGTTTTGAGAACAAGCTAGAGTTGGAAGTGTGCCAAATCAGTCATCACTACTCCGTATAGGCATCCCCAGAAATACAAGGATGAAGTTAAGAAGGTAATTCAAGAGCTGCTAAACATGGGACATATCAAGCCTACTTCAATTATTTTGGAATCTTCAATGGTCTTAGAGAGGAAGGATAAGACTTTAAGAATGTGCATTATAGCCCTCAAAAAGAAGTCATTTTAGAATAGGTGCCACATCCTACAGATTGATGAGTTATTGGATAAGCTTCATGAGGTGGTCTACTTCTCAAAGATAGACCTCAAATTAGGATATCACCAAATTTGGTTGTGTGAGCAAGATGTTTGTATGATGGCCTTTTGATGCCACAATAGGCAACAAGTTCTTGGTTATGCCCTTTGGATTAACCAATGCACCTATTACATTTTAGTCTTGCATGAACCATATGATCCTCAACAAGGAATTGAGGAAGTTTATGTTGGTGTTCCTTGATGACATGTACACAAATAGACACAAGAAGATTATTTGAGGTATCTAGATTTGGTTTTGGGGATAAGGAGGTACAATTATTATATATGAAAAAATTCATGTTCCAATATGGCATGAAGAATATTCTACACTTTGGATGTATAATTAGCACATGAGGAGTGTAGGTACACCAAGGGAAGATTGAAACAATCCTTGACTATGGAACCTTGATGAAAATCATGTAAGTTGTGAGAATTCTTTGGTCTATGCAATTGCTAAAAGTAAATTTTCTAGGGATTATTTGCAACTTGGAACCCTCTTTTATTGAGCTCATTAAGAAGAGTGCATTTAGATAAGACAACAGAGGCAAATCAAGCATTCACTATGTTGAATGAGGCAATGCGCACTTCTCCAATTCTTGCATTTTATAACTTCACTCAACCTACTTGTTCTTGAGTGTGTCGCATCAAGAGAGGGCATTGGAGCAATTTTGATGTAGTATTGTCAACTCATTGCATTTGAGAGGTTGTACTTGATCTATGGCAATGAGATCCTTACATATCTAAATTAGGTAGTACTCAGTTGGTGGGAAATTCATAGTTAGGACCTATCATAACATGCTCAAGTATATTTTGTAAGACTTAAATAAAAGAGGGTGAGAAAGTTCCAAGCCTATGACTTTGGTATAGAGTATGTAAAGGGGAAGAAATATGGTCATCAATGCATTATCAGGAGATCTACTATTCTCCTTTTGTCAGGGGTTTCGACTAATTGAAAGGAGCATTTGTTGGTTTACTCTAGCAATACTTTCACTTTCAAACATATGGATCGATAGATTCGTGATTATAGGTACAAGATAGTGAATGATATTGTCTACTACAAGAATGCGATCTTGGTTCTGAAGTTGAAGCTTAAGGAGAAGGTTTTGTGAGAATCTCTTGAGTCACCACTGGCTAGACATCTTTGCTAGCTTAAATGTTTTAGGTATGTTCTAACAAGGTTCTATTCAAAGGGCCTCAAGGATGATGTTATTCATTTTGTCAAGGAAGGCACCACTAGCTACCAAAACAAAATGAAGCATAAAATTCTTACAAGATTGCTACAACCCCTACCTATTTCAAAGAAGTTAGAGAGTATCTAGATGGATTTCATCACAAGAAATTTGAAGGTACATGACAAGGGTTGCATATTCATGGTGGTTGAACGATTGATCAAGATTGAGCATTTGTTTTACATTCTGGTAAAATTTCAAGAAGTGTGGGTTGCTAAATCATTCTTTTGAGAGATCTTCAAGTTTCATGGGTTCTTGAAGAATACTATCAATTGTAGAAATAGTAGATTCCAATTATCAAAAGCATGAACATATTAACCACAATGATCATTCTCATCAAATAATTCATTCAATTTAACAACTTGAAAATAAAATATACTCTCACCATGCAATTTGCGAAAGCTATTAAATTCACCAATGCTTAAATAATGAATTTACTTAGGAAGTGTTTTTTTACAACAATTTCAATGAATCTATCTTTACAAATGGTAGGAGTGAGGTTTATGTAGGAGCTCAAAAATAAAACAAGGGCGAAGATAAATTTAAGACCAACAACTTACACTTAAGTTGACTTAGGTTAATGCATTATTTTAATATTTATTTATTTAGTCACCTAGGAGTATGTACACTCTTGTGAGTTGTCACGTTGACAACACAGGTGTTAGCACACTAATTAAGTTCAAGGGCAAATTCTTATCTGATCAATATGCCATCTAGGTATACAGAAGATTTTGAAACCTTTAACGAAAAGAGATGGATGTCAAGGCCTATACTGAAGAGTTCTACAAATAAGTTATAAGGGTAAGCCACATGGAGGATGATATGTAAAAAGTGACAAGATGCATCAATGGGTTTAGATACGACCTACAAGATGAATTAAGTGTTGTAACCCAAATAATTGTGGAAGCATGTTTAAAGTTGAAAGTAAGCGTTGATTATAAATTGAAAAGGTAAGAGAAATAGAGGCAACAAAGAGACAACTTCTATTGGTAGTAGATAGGTCTAAGAGTTTGAAGGAGAAGAAAGTAACTCTCAAGAAATAATCTTAGAATCAACGGTTAATTTTGGTGGAAGAAGACCCAACGATAGAGGCAAATTTTGAGGCCAAGGAAGAGGATCAAATGGATTCATCAAGAAGTGCTATAAGTGCAATAAACCTGTGATCCATCAAGTAGAGCAATGTCCCAAGAGTCAATTCACTACTTCGTTTGGAGAAAGGAAAAATATGTTTGTATAAGGAGACGATAGTGAAAGTGTACGTTCTCCATCACATATGTAGATCCAAAAGTTAGAAAGTCTCTCATGGTGAGGAGAACCTTGATCAAATTTCCCATGGAGAGGGAACCCTCACAAAGAAAATCACTCTTTATGACTACATCTATGTTACAAGCTAAATGTTGCAAACTTGTTTATTTGGGTAGTACTGATAATATCCAAGGTTATCTAGAAATGGTAGAGAAGTTAAAACTGAAAAGAATACCACTTACTACTCCTTACAAAGTCTATTGATTAAATAAGGGACAACATGTTTTGGTGAATGAGAAAAGTTAGGTAGATTTCAATAGAGGGAGATATAAGGATAGAGTTTTGAGTAATATCGTCCCCATGGATGTTTCATCTACTCTTTGGTAGACCATGAACATTTATAGGCATGCCTAGTATGATTGAAGGAAGCATACTTATGAGATAGAGAAGGATGGGGTTTCTTGTACCTTGACAACATTGAAAGTTGAAGACATAGGACAACATATGGGATCTAATGTAATGATGGTGCTAGGATGGAGTTCACAAAGACAATAAAAGATGAAGAGATGAACCATATGACCATTTCAAAGCCTAGTAAGGTTATGACAACAATGAAGGTTGCTATTGGACTTTGAGGATCCCAGATTCGCTTAGGGAGTCTATGGATATGATGGTAGGAGAGATGTTAGCTCTTTTCCTTCAAAAATGGGCATTCATCATTCAATTGCTTTTATAACAAAGGTTAATATGTTTGATCAAGAAACATCTAAAGAGATACAACAATAGATGGTGGAGACGATACAAACTAGTGAAAAGGTCAATAATAACCTACAAAGGAGCATTTACAAATCCTAGAAAAATGTTGGTTTGAAGATATGGGAAGTTTATTGTTAGGATGAAGGGATGTTGTTGCAAGTTGTAATGCATGTTCATCAATGCTCTTAGATTAGGAATGCGCTAGAGACTTTCCACCAAGTAAGCATGTGGAGTTGGGCTATATTTGTGACAAGGAGAAACTCAAAAGGATAAGAAATTAGATCTATTTCTTGTACTTGTTCAGGTGGAAAAATCTACCAATGGGGACTGTTGTATGGATGTTGGAAAGTGACATTATTAAACATGGATATAGAGTTGCAGGTTTAACCTCAAGTGGAACTTGAGGTGTCTCTTCTTTGGGAGTATAGTGGAGGAGAGCCCTTAGGACCTTATATGCCTCCAATAGGAAAATGTTGGATTTTTCTTTCATTTGTGTTGTTTCAAATTAATATGGTCATTTTGGACCATGAATAGGGATTTGGGACCATCTTATAAAGTTTTAAAAATTGATCCATTCTTGTTAAAGTTACCAGACAATATTTTGTATTGTTGTGACAAAAAGTTGTTAAGGGTTGCTTGCAGGCTAGGAATTGCTTGTATGGCTATAAATAAGCCTTTTGGGCATGCTTCAATGATTGGAGAATTCATATTGGAGATTTTGAATGAATAAACAAGAAAAACATCTGATTTTTATTCCATTTTGACTAATTATATTGCTTTGTACAATCCGTAAGACATATTCATGATTTGCACATGATTGAAGGTGTGATAGAAGATAGAGTTAGCTTTCATTTGCAATTGGTTTGGTTGATTTTTATTAAATTTTATGGAAGTTTTGTTCAAATTGGTGATTGACACTGCCATATTTTTCTTTCAACTTTCTTGAAATAGCACACAATATAGATTGTATATTCTATACCTGGATTGAAGACAATTGGGATTGGAAGACATATGAATGTAATTTCTAATGCACATGTTCTCATCAAAATCCATTTATATTTGAGTGAGATGTCACATTTTTTGAAAAATTTCCAAAAACCCTACCTAGGATTTGGAGTGAGATAAAAAAATATGTTTCTCATCCTTCCACTATCCTATGATTTGGTGGAAAAAATTGTAATATTGTGTATCTTCATAGTCCAAAGTTGTAGTGGTTGATGTTTAAGTTTGCATGTGGAATTGATCACTAGTAGGTTTGATATCCCAATGCATCAAATAGTGAAAGCCACGGAGAGGATAAAAATTACATTGTAGAATGCCAAGGGTTGAAATACTCATTATTTAGTGCAAGGGGATATGTGGGGACCCTGCCCAATCTAATAACTTGATGAAGTGTCAAGGTGTGAAGGAGAGACAACATGTTTTCTTGATTGCCCAATTGTAACCTTGCCACAATCATAATTACAAACAATATTAGTTATGGAGGAGTGACTTAATATGAAATTTGGAGTTTGAAAACCTTAAGGAATATTCATTTGCTCTCTGTGAAGTCCTTCAAGCCTATAATAAGATGTTTGCAACATAGATTCTTGGTTTTGGCCTTTTTGTTATCAAGAGGTGTTGTCAAAATATGAGAAGTATTTGTGATTGGTAAGCATAGAAATATGACATTGTTGAGAGTCAATACTTATACTATAATCCTTTTCTTCAAAAACCCTAAATAGTTACCATTATGCTTAACTTTGTTAGGTGTCCAAGCCTTGAAACCAAGTTTGCATCCTCAGGTATCAAGAAGGATGAAGTGAATGTTTAATGTCCTTGTTTGATGAAACCAATATAGCTACCCCTAACTCTACATCACATGCTCACTCTTTGGCTTTGAACAATATTCTTCAATTTTTGGAATTTGGAAATTCAAAAAAATATTCCCAAATTGTATCATCTTTAAAACTTCTTGAACTTTAAATTTTCTCTTTTTTTGAATGTTCTTCAATCCATTATTTTGGACTTCTTGGTGCAAACTTTAAAATTTAGAAGATTACTTTAAGATCTTTCCTTTTCTATCCATTCTTCTTCTTGGCTTGAAATTGTTCATAGGTGATGAAGTCCTTGGTTGTGTATGCTTTCCTCGTCACGAGCTTGCATTAGAGTTGTAAAGAAACATTGAGAAAATTCTTAATAACTCACTTAGATGCTTTCATAAATCTTTACTTTAATTTGGAAATGGCTTTTTGAATTTTTTAAATGATGAAGCCTTTTGCTTGGAAATGCTTTTTCAAGTTTGGTTCTTAGGAAATATCCTTTACTTAGGCAGTTTTCACCATTGCTTCCTTAGTGACTTCACTCTTTGAAAATTCCATCCCTTCAAATTTCAAACCTCTCTCTAGAAACTTATACCTCTTCTTTTCCATGCATAAACTTAACATTTTCCCATTGAAATTCGGCCTTTTCCTCCTTCTGACTTTTAATTTTCTCCAGAAACATGGGTGATTTCAACCTCAAATGGCTTTGTACTCCACAATTTTAAAACTTCTTTCCATTTCCAAAGAGTGGATTTCATCTCTTATTCTACATTCTTCACCTAGGTTGTCAACACTTAGCTACGTTTTAGCACATAAGGGCCCAGATTTCTTATCTTGACGAGGATTTTCTCTCGGCTTTCCTTGCCAGATTTCATGTAGATTGACGAATCTTTCAACACTTCGTTTATTTCAAGTCATCCTAAGTTGAGAGGACTCTACTTGTGTTTATGGATTTCTAACAACTTTTTCTTGTTTAAATTAGAAATTTTCACAACTAGAGGATTTTTCGCAACTTTCTATAGACTAGGAATTTGTCATAGCTTCCAAAATTTTCCATAACTTTTCATGGATTAGGAAATTTTCACAACATTCCATAATTTCAACATCCTCAAAAGTTTTTTGGAATCTTTCTTCTTCTTATGCAAATTTCACTATAGATTAAGCAAGTTTTTTGCCCAGACTAAAATTTCTCCCTTGAAAGTTCTCTCCATGGTGAAATTTTAATGATCCTTGAGGAATTTCCAATGCATTCCAGGGGAAGCCTTCATTATGCTATGAGGGTTCTTCACATTCTTTATAATCATACTTCTCTTGGATTGAGTAATTTTTTCATTGTATTTTCCATAGTTTATTGGCATCCACCTCCTAAAAAGTAAAATAAAAAATTGAAGTTAGGAGAGGGTATACAAATTGAATGCAAAGTATGAAATTTTAATTGTACCTTATTCTAATATGAATTTTGAATCACGAACCAGGACTGAAAGTACAAAAAAGTAGGGATGAAGCATTGAATATACCCCAATTTTGACTATTTTCATAGTGAAATCTAGCTTTTTCTGTGAAAATCCCCTTCAAGTCTGTTACAATACTGTAATGTTTCTTTAATGATCATTTGAGTCTTTAGTTTATAAATTTGTTTTTACTTTCATTTTTAGTTTGTGATTGTATGTTTTAGAAACATCATCTTTATAAAGCAAGAAATTTTCTTCTCAAGGGTTTTGATTAAGTAAAAACAGCTTTTGAAAGGACCTGAAACCTTTTACAAAGGACAATGAGGATCTTAAAACAACAGTGGAAAACCACCCGACAAATAAGAGGGACACACCAAATTTCCCAACAAGAGGGAAAACAACCCAAAAAGCCATGGACCATCAAGATTTACATTTTGGTCTAGTATTTTGAGAATGTAAAGACATATCAAATGAAGGTTTGGAGGATTTGCCTTTTTTTTCCTTTTAACTGATGTCCAACCATCCTCCATCTTCCCAACAACTTTTTGCCAATCCCCACTAACCCCCAAAACCCCTGCAGTAGGAGAACCAACAACAATGTTCTAAATAGAGTCAGCAGCAAAAAAAGGGATAGCATCAACATTCTGATCCAAAGCTACCAAAGGGACATCAATCTAATCAATAGAAACAGATGCAGGTGGCAGGTCAAAAGCAACATTCTGATTCAAATCCATCGTAGGGACAAGATTCAAATCATTAAAAACAACAACATAATCCTCAGCCAAAGTGAGATCAATATGAGAAGAGTTATCCGACCCATGTACGCCCATGGATACTATTTTCTTCTAGAGGGTTGGATTACATTAAAAGAAAGAAATGTAAATCTCTTCAATCCATGTTTGATATGACCCTTTGTTCCCATAAGGGTAAGACGAAAGGGAAAGCTTAGTGGTTCTTGTTTGGTTTGCATTGGATGATGGTTTCTCTTGTCTTTTACCTTGGAATGCAACATCTCATCTTTGTGTCATAATTTTTTGGCTTGCACCCTTTTCTTTGTTGTGCCCCCTTTTTTTTTTCTAGTGAGTACTCTTGAATATCTTTAGATGTGGGGTTTCAAGTCCCTCTCAAACTTTCTTTGTAAAGGGCTTCAAAGCCCCTTCAAAACATGTTTTCACTTAATAATAAACATCATCTTTGGAAATCTATACAAGGAGCTTTCATCTCCTTTTTTTGTTGTTTTTATGAGGATTGTTGCAAATGTAATAGCACTACCATAATGTTTTGGTATATATTTTCTAAATGGCAGCGACCTCTCATATTTATAATGATTTTAAGCTATGAAGAGACATGTCCCTTCATGGGACATGTTTATTCATTAATTTGATAATCAATATAAAAACAAATACATTTGCGAAAAAAAGAATTTAAAAAAAAAAAATTACAAATACACAAGACATATTACACCATTGATAATTTTAGGAATGACAAATTTTAAGGATATCTTTTTGATCAAAAGGTATCCAACATTTTGATATCACATTTAATAGCACAAGTATTGGTCTTCTAGAATATCAACACATGATATTTACCAAATACTGAAATGAGGTTTGATATCACATTTGATATCATGTGTATTGGTCTTCTAGAATATCAATGATATTTGCCAAATGCTCAAGTAAGGTTTATCACATCTGACATCATATGTATTGATCTTCCAAAATAATAGTGGTATTCACCAAATAGTCTTTGAATCCTTTCAAAATGTTGAGATGCAAGATATTCACCAAGTAATGTGAGTAATGGCCTTCTAGAACATCAATTTGCATAACACTCACCGTGTATTCCAAAAATGTTTATAAGGTATGTGCATACGCATTCTCATAATGCTTACCATATAAACATCCACCATGTAAAGCATAATCCATCATGATCTACATAAACATCATAAGACATCCATAATAATACAAAATTATGTTAGTGTAAGATCGTCATCTTTCAATAGCTTCTGCAAATACAAATGACAATACATAGGAGGTAGGCCCATTAAATCATGCAATCACACACATGATACCAAAAATATACATGAAGTCAAAACTCCATATGATTTTGTCATGATCAAGGTCTTCAAAAATCAACTCAAATATATTATTTATCTGCTCCTTTAGACGAATGTTTCAATCACCCTCTAAAAATCAATCTTCTAAGCTTCTTTACCTTTGAAGAATTATCAAACTCCCTCTTAATATGATATCAAATTTTCTTTTCTTCTGATAACATTCTCAAGGAAAAGATCAAGGTACATAACTCTTTATATTAAAATATAAATAAGAGAGAGACTACATTGAGTAGTTAAATAAAATTCTCAAGGTTAATTCTTCATACTATCATTCCAATATAGTTCAATGTCTAATATATATATAAATTGAACATATATGCATATATCTTCTATATATCATCGATCTATATTTTAACATATTATTATTATTATCAACTCAATAGATATTATAGTACCAACATCCTTAATTGTTTCCATCATCATTGATACTATAATTATATATAATACTAAATTCCTTTCACCCTTATACTTAAGATATTATATTTATCTCAAAAAAAAAATCATTTCTTAAATAAACATTATTTATACATTCTTACATGTATATAAATGTAAAAGATGATATTAAATATTACCTTCCTATACCTATATACTCAATCATATATATAATTTATGATAACTTATATTTCATTTATAACAATTGGAATAACATAAAATATAAAAATAACTATTAGTGTTAACACATATACCTTATACTTACATTTATCGGGTTGGTTCTCGATGTCTCCTTTTACTTCAACAAGTTTGCCTCTGCCTGTTTTGGGCCCTGCGACTAATACTGGTTAAGTTGCACAGGATGAGCACGTGATTAATCAGTCCTCTAGGGAATCGATCACTTCTTTCCATGACTCTACATCAATATCTGCGTAGGTGTCCTTGGTAATTTGAATAATTTACGCCGTGTTTATCCGCCTATGCATCATAGTTGTCTTTGATGGATTTCGAATCCTATTTTTCTCAATTATAGATAATTATTCCCCGTTGATTGTGTACCCACTTATATCATTGACTTACTGATGTCAAATAGGAAATTGTAGTGAAGTCATCTTTTGCTTATCTTCTTCATACAATTATGCACCCCTCCACATTCGTCCGATGCTTAATTTATTCCTTCATACGGTGAAACTTTGTTTGATGACATATATCCCCCGTTCGAAATATTGCTGTACAGTTGATTGCTAATGTGGTGACTCCCAATAATGTTCTATACTGTTTGTTAAGCATAACAACATATAAACTCTAGGTATCTCTTTTTTTCCTGTAGTTATTGTCTACGTTTGTTTCGTTATTCGCTGAGTTGAAGACATTACACACAATAGCCCTTGTTGAATACAATCATCGCATTTTAACAAGTATCTTGGAGAAAGTATCACGAAGCTTTTGTACAAGAATGTCTGCTATCTGAGCAAGAACCAAAACGTGAGCATCTTTCATTTTGGTACCGTCTTTTGGGGCACTTATCAGACCACTCATTTTGGTCCCATCTTTCATTTTGAATCTTGGTTCCATCTTTTGGGTCACTTATCCAATTTTTTGAAGGCTAAGAAGTAACATTTTTTGTGAGAAGAAACTCATATTCAAAATGACCTCTTGGTGGACTTGAAACATCATTGATAAAAAAAATTATCTACAACCAGCAAGAAAGATATATATATATATATATATATATATATATATATATATATATATATATATATATATAAAAGCTTTTAATAGAAAACTTACCTTTTTTTGCATTTTCTCAAGAATTTTATAAGAAGAAAATTGTCCGAGATTTTTACAAAAATCTGTTTGAGATTTTTAGGCAAGTAACTTGCTTAACATTTTTACTTTGAAAGTAATTACTTGACATTTTTACTTTGAAAGTAATTACAAGTCTGTGTTTATAGAGAGTCAGAGATTGACCCAATGTTTTGAAAAACTTAATATAATTTATCTAATGCTTTCTCTTGTAATGAATAGTACCAACATTATTTATCGTATATTTTTATTTTTGTAAGGTCTTAGATAATTCTTACATTCCTTAGCAATAACTTTTGGACGCGGCTATCCTCCCTACAAACTGTACAATTGACCAATTTTTAAAAAAACGAAAACATAATGGATTTTTCTAAAAATTTCAGCGTTTGATCTTCATGATCTGTATTGTTTGTAGTCGAAAATAACAAAAAAATTTGGAGATTAGTGCATTTTGTCTGGAGATTAGCCTGTCCCATAACTCTTGGGTCATGCATACAATGTACTTTCATATTGGATGGATTTGTTGTATTATTATGTTGCTCATCATTTAAGATGGTACATTGCATTTCAATAATTTGGAAACCTTGGCTTGCTTGGGCTTGAGTTAGGGTTCAAGTGTGGCAAGCAATTGTCTAGAACATGAATCTACTTGAACACTATTGACACAATATTTTATATAATAAGTCATTGTAGAAGAAGAATATTTTTACATATTATAAAGTAAATATCAGAAAGTGTTCCAAAAATTGTATCACTAAGTTGTGATTCTATTCAAATATAAATAAATTGTCATCATTTGATTTTTCATTGACATTTTTAATTAAAATGTGTTGATATGCATTACTTAGCATTATTTACAAGTATTTTTACTAGAACTTTGTTTTTTTGTTTCTGTTTTTTAATCATGCTACTTAGATAAGCCAATATTTTAGTAGCCTAAATGTTTTTTTTAATATGTGCAGCAACTCAGCAAACCTCTTCATTGGCATAGGGGTTCCATGGTTGATTGGTACTGTATATAATCGAGCTGCTCTTGGAGAAGTTTTACTTGTTCATAGCGATGGGCTAAGTTTTTCCCTAGTTATTTTCTTCATCACATTTTTTCTTTGCATGCTTGCATTAGTTTTAAGGCGTTATATCTTTGGTGGTGAACTTGGGGGGCCAAGGTTATGGGCTTGGATAACCTGTGTCTACCTTATGCTTCTTTGGGTCGCTTTTGTTTTGCTATCTTCTCTCAAAGTTTCTAATATAATATGAGGCTTCAAGAGTACATTCCTTGGAAGAAGGGATTAAAATGATATCCTTTTTTCTCAAATCGGCCATGTAATTCAGGTATAGGATGGGAAGCCCTAGCATAAAATTTTCTTAGTTTAATTTGTAATAATTGTTATTTGTCTTTCGGTGATATAATATATATTTTTTGTAAGAATAAAAATTAATGAAAAAAATATAGTCAAATTAATTATGCCCATTGTATTTTTCTTGTTAATGGAGCAAAATAACATAAGCTTATATAAAAATATCAAAAAATTAGAATAGGGTCAACATATATCTTAAAAGAATATAAATCATTGAAAAGAAAGAAATAAAAAGAGATTTGTAAACAATTTTAAGGTAAAATTAACATGTGTTGATTGGGCTAAAAATTAGTGGAAGATATCCATGAAAATATTTGTGGTTATATTTTATATTTTTTTTCCTAAAATTGGTATGTCGGTTAAAGTTAACTTTTGTTAACATGCCAATGATATTACAACTCATCCCTTACTCTCAAATATTTGTGTGTGCGTATGCGCGTGTGAACACACACATTGACACCCATCCATTAATATTGTTTTTATATATTTATCAAGTTTTATATATAAAGAGTAATAGTTTAAAGTAATATTTTGCTCTTCTATATTTTTCTATAATGTAAATTTTTAATAATATAATATTGTGCAGTTTTATTGAATTTATTGTTTTATATATGAAATACACAATTTGCTTATTTTTGTTATGTACTAATATATTTTTAAGTGTCAATTTACAAGTTTACGAAAACTTGATGTATAAGATAAGATAAGATAAATTTATGAATGTCCAGCAGGAGACCAACAAGGGTCTAAGGGACTAGAAATAGTATAAAGGGCATATGCCAACAGGGGGAGCACCAAATGATGTCCACAGAAAGAACATGAAAGCAAAAAACAACAAAAGAACCAAGAAAAGGAATAACAACTAAGAACTCATCACAGGTGAGAAGTAGTCAATAATGGAAAGGTAGACATTAGAGCAATCAGGTACTCTGGAAGGTCACCTCTGAGGTCTACTAGAGGATGTCGCTGAGTGTGATTTCTGCGGGATCTTATAGATCTAGTGTGAACCAAGATAGTGTAGGGAGGCCGTTTCAATCCTCGGGCAGGGCCCATAGGACTGAAGAAAGAGGTGATGAGTTGTAGGGGGTGATGTTGAGTGAAGTTGGAACCATATAGTGTGCTTGTGAACCCGTATGGTCTCCTGAAGGTAGAGTGCAAGATAGTGTTGGTCAATATATCTAAAGAATGAGGGAAGAGATTGACACTCTCTGAACAAACAATAGAATCTCCCTTAGATCTCATAGTAAAGGGGACAATGAAAATAAAAGTGAGACTCGATCTCAACCTCCTCAAGGTGACAAAGCCGACAGATCCTATCCTCCCTGTTGATCTGGTGATCAGTTTGAATACGTAGCTAGTGAGATCTCACTCTAAAAGGTCCCAAGGAGATGCAAAGAGTGTGATTCCAACGACGAGTGAGGTACCAAGGGTGTAAGATGATCTCATCCTGGATATTAAGGAAGTGCTCGACATAGAAGGCCATACGCAGACAGAGCCCACTTGGGGGATTCCTCCAAGTCGTGATAACATACTGTCGTAGATGTCAAGTCTAACATGTTAATTCAACTCCTACTGAGATGGAAGAAGATGGGTTGGAGCATCCAGAGAAAATTGAAATGGGGGAGGACGATCCAAACTAATACCAATCGAGTCCAAGAGGGTAGAGGCTTGGGTGTACTAGCAACAAGACTTGTGGCCAGAGCCTGAACCCACAACCTCCATACAGGAACAGTAAGCCAAGTAGGAATATCTATTATATATATGTGTTAGTATTTTTTTAGATTAAGTGTTCTAAAAATTGGAATGTGAGTCCATATACAAGATTATATGTAGAAAGAAAGAAGGGCTTGTTATTTGTATATAGAATAAGTTTATGACATTTTAATAATATAAATTTATTTTAATTATTTATAAAAATTACATTTTCAAAATACATTTTTCAAGTTTATCAATATTTTTTTTTTGTGATGTGCACACAGCTTTCATTTAGTATAATGATGAAATTAGCATCATCTCCTTTCAAGCATTCATATCCTATGAAAGAGGAAGAAAATCTATTTAAATTATTTACTAAGCGAATAAATTAGATTAAATTTGTAAAACTATTTTTATTGTAGTTTTTTGGTTTCAAATTAAATAGAAATATGTAAAATATAATTTCAATATCTAAGAGATAGATTATTTTTTAAGATTTGCACAAAGAGTGTACTAATATTTAATATTTTGTACATAATAAAATGAATTATTATTTTTAATGAAATAATAAGTATATTAAAGGTAGGAACCTACAACATGACAATAACTTGTGAGCCTCTTCTATTGGAGGACTTTGGTTTAACTCTACTCGAGCTTCACAAATAATATTAATTAATTTCAATAAATAATAATAATTAACCTAGGCTTAGGCTTCATTTTTTTTGTCCTAACAAACACTTAGAGGTGGAGCACAAGGCCTCTAGTAGCCGCATTGATTAGTCATTGTTGGACTTTTTCCTTGCAAGGATGGATACCTAATCTTTTTGTGGTCACCATTTGGTGCTCCGTTTGTCTGCTATTTTCTTGATGTAAGCTTCCAGTCCCATAAACCCTCATTGTGGTTTTTTGTTGGACATTAATAATATTATATTATCTTATGCATCACAATTTTTGATAGATTCAAAAAACATTGTAGAATGGGGACACAAAACAACCATGTGAGACTAAGAAATTAAAGCAACAAAACTAGCAAAAGAGTTGGAGAAACCCCAAGAAAATAATAAAGCATCAACAAGAATAGTTTGAACTTGATCGTGGTGATTTAAAGCTAAATCTTGCCAAATAAATTTGACAAGGAATTGAATCTTCGTCCTCAATGACTTATGTTGAAGACGAGCCAAGTTCAACCAACCAATCTTACTCTTGTCCTTAAGGGTAGATTCCCTCAATTCCTTTACAATGTTTACCACCAAAATATTAGAGACCTACCTCATCTTCTGATATTGTTCCTCCATAACCTTTTATACGTATAACAATCTTAGTAATCCTCTGCATATGTGTGAAGCCTTCTTCTAAATGGTGTTGCTTGCTTCAAGAAAAATGCTTTGATAACTTGGATCCACCTAGGGTAATTATAGTGCTTGATCCTCCAAAAGGGCCCGTTATATGGGATTTCATGATGGCTTCTAGGGAAGTTATCACTTCGTTTATTTTTTGGGAGGTTCACAATGGGGAAAAGGTTAATTTTTGGTTTGATTCGTGGAATGGCTACCCTCCCCTTGCATCTCTTGATTCATTAAGGGATATTTCCAATATAGTAATTGATTGTCGGGGTACTACATCAAATTATATTTTGGTTGTCTCCCTTTATTTAGGAAAAGTCATTTGGAGAGATCCATTTGACCTCCCAATTCCTCATGATTTAACTAATGTTCTTAAACAGATTCTTTCTGAGAGATGTTTATATGTCTAATAATCCAGATCGCTTATTTTGGTTGGCTGCCAAGAATGGAGTGTATTATGTTAAGAGTGGTTATCCTGCTATTCAACATAATCAACATAATTAGAATAAACATTGTGTTTATATGTTTTGTTGGAATAATTCAGTTTTGCCCAAAGTTGGCACTAAAAAAATACATCCTTACTACTGATAGGTTGCAATGGTTAAGTATTGCAAGTGTTTTTCAATGCTTTTACTTGATTCTCTTTGGGCATTGTTTCTGTGTTGGCCAACTTGTTTCTCTAATTCAATGTTTGCATGTTTATGGAAATGTATCCCTACATCAGTTGTGTGGACTATTTGGAGGGAAAGGAATAGGAGAATATTTAGGCAATCAAGAAATGATTTTAGATGGTCTTGAGGGGGCAGCTGTTGAAATTACTAATGCGAATGTTCGTAAATATAAAGGGTAGCATGTTTTTACACCTTGGGATAATTTTATTACTCAACATTGGAAGGGACTTTTATTTCCTTCGCTTCCTGCCCCCGTATGTCCATCTAAAACCCCATTGCTTAGAGTACAAACTAGGTGAACTCCTCTTGTTGGACAATTAAAGCTCAAGTTTAATGGAGCTTGCAGAGACAATCCATGGAAATCGGGTTTCGGTATTATCGTCAGAGACCATGAAGATTTGGTAATTGCTACTAAATGCTCTCTATTCCTCCTGGCACCAATAATAAAGTGGAGGCATTAGCCTTGCTAAATGGTCTGGTATTAGCAAAATCCTTACATATTTCATCCTTACACGTATAAGGCAACTCTGCAATTATTATGAATGCTTGTATTAACCGAACCGTATCTAATTGGTCTATTCAATACATCTTGAATCAAGTTCGGGTTCTATCAGATTCTATACCTGAATGCTATATATCTAATACTTATATATCTATCATTCATAAGGAAATTGTTATAAGGACCAATGGGATTTGATATTCTAACAATTTTCATGTTTAAGGAAAAATATGCTTTATCTAATGAATTAATTTTGGAGTTGACACATCCTAATTTTGTCGATATTAGCCAGTAAGAAAACGTGTGTTTCTATTTCACAAGCTATGCTGATTAGTTTTTCCGCGTTTGTAGCTTCATTCTCCACATAATTTTTTGCACGTTGGTGATATTAATGTGAAGGACAGTTTAATCATGATTTGGTATTGTTTATTCTTATCATATATATATATATATATATATATATATATATTGCTCGCATATTGTTCTAATGAGAGGTTTGTGTGTTTTGTCAATCAATTTTAATTATCCTTTTTAATTTGAGTTGTGTTAGCTCTCTATTCTTGTATGTCTAAGTCCACCTGGTTTATCTGAAAAGATTTGGTTTTGATTTTTTCTCGCGTTCTTATTGTGGTTGGCTTTGTAAGGTTGGCATGAGTGGCATTCAATATTTTGTGAGTAGTAGATTGTTATTAATTATTCTTACCTTCGTATGATGATTTATGCCCAACTCTTTTTCCTAAAACCTCACTATATATGTTCTTCCTACAATTTGATAAGTTTTTGGCAAGTTTAGTTGTGGCAGGAAGCTCGATGCTCATGGCTCTGCAGAGCTTTCATACCTCTTACTATGACATTTGGTCTTTTTTATGTTCATGAAGTTGGTCAATTTTATGCCTCTCCTAGGATAATTTCTTGTGCTTTTACCTAACAATGTTCCGATACTTTTGTTTAAGGATCTCCAAATTTGAAGTTTGCACAATCTAAAGGGTATGAGATAATGGTATAACGGTTGCTGGAAGATATTTCTGCTATTTTAACAGAATGAATTCCATGGGAATTTTTTGTCTAATTCTTCTAGGTATTGACAACTTCTGCTTCAAATGTGGCTTCTTTGGAATCTCCCTATGTCATTATGCTCTTTTGATCCTCTTGCTCCAGCATGGTTCTTCTCAGCTCTATGTGGATAGCTAGTTTTTTGGCAATATTTTGCAGGCAGATTAGGAATTCCATGCACTGGGCATCAGGCAATACTCCTGTTTTCATATTGTATTTGGGATTTGGTTACTCTTGAGACCATTTTCGTAAAAGTTTATCAGTTGTATCTATAGGTGTTGGGAATAGGACTAGATGAACGAATATTTTTTTATAGTCTTTATCATGTAAGGATAGATTCTTCTTCTTGGGTAGTTCTTTAGGTCTTGATGCAAATGTTACATTCCCGCTAATCTATGTAATATGATGGGTGATGAACGGATATTTTTTATTGCCAATTATTTTCCTGAGGAGCCTTTTTTGAATCAGCTTATTTCTAATATAGATAAAAAGTTTTACCTAAAAAAAATCCTTTGAATATATGACCTAACAGATTCATCTTCTTGCATTTTGGCATTTCAAGCATTGTTTTCCAATTTTGCAATCTAACTTTCTTTGTGTATTCATCACCTTCATAGAGTTTCTCTAATATATTTGAAATCTCAAAAGAAAGTTTAAGATTCTACTTCAATGAATTTTGTTTCTAGAAGTGTAGAGATCAGTGTTTCTCTAGCATACATGTTACACATAAAGAGCTTATTTTCTTCATATGTACAAGTGAGTAGATCCTTTTCTTGTTTTACTGGAGTCTTAGTCATTGTAATGAACCAATAATCAATCCCAATGTAGATCAAATGAGTTCGCATCTTATCCTTCCAATTATCATAGTTGTCTCCATCAAATTTTGGACTTTCATTCCTGAATGCCATGGATCTCCTTAAGCTACAAAGCTTCCTTATCAAGGACCTAATTCTTTAATACCAATTGTTAGAATGGGGTTGTTGTTGCACCAAAAGACTGATATGTTATTGTTCGATACAAACGCTCAACTTATAGTACACAAGAGATGGTTAAGCCGTTGTCACAAATTTTGAGGGGAGTGTTGAACATTTTGCAAACAATTCAACCATTGAATCTTACTCCTGTCCTTAAGAGTAGATTCTCTCACTTCCTTCACAATGCTTACCACCAAATATTAGAGACCTCTCTCACTCCTTGTGTCAGGTTGCACCATAACAACATTCTTTCTCTCCCACCAAAGAAGAAATCATTGTACCAAAAAAAATTTAAAGGGAAATGCGCAAATTTTTTTCAATGCATGCAAAGCTATGGAGACTTGTAATGGATATTTTTCTCCCAAAATCCTTTTAATTTTTTTTAACTTCATAACATTTGGTGGCTAATTGTTGGTATAACTCATAATCTAGAAGACTACATGTTTCATAGATTTTGAGACATTGCCAATAAATGAATTTATAATGCCATGAAAAGCATGTTTATGCTATTATTCTAAAGGAACATAGAGACCAAACCAAAAAATTTCCTAGTACAAAAACTAGTAGACCAATTCTTAGAAAAAGAGGAATACTTAAGAAGGAGCTATCATACTCTTTGCTAAGATTTGGAAGGAAAATTGAAAGATCCCATTCATCATTATAGCCACATAAATATGACTAGTAACATCATATTTTGATAAAAACAACTTTGAACATGAATATTGAAATGTAAGCTTGAAAACTACCCAATGAAAGCATGCTTGTTGTGAGTAACAACAAAATGAACATCCCAACAACATAAAGTCATATGTTTTTGCAATTTTAAAATGAAGGCTCGCACTAATGCTCATGCGAAGGTGCTGGCTCCTAGGCCTGCTTCCATCCTTGCTGCTCTCGTTGGGGCTCATCAGGTTGTCTCTCCTGCCCTTCGTCCTTTGGCTATTGTCAGAGATTTTGCTCCTATTGCTCTAGCTACTCATGCTATGGATTCTCTCCATTCTCCTGTTGTGTCTAGGGTTGTTGTGGGGAGATCTGCTATTTCCTATGCGGATGTGGTTGCTTTTGAGGTGGGGATTGGTGTTCCTGTTCTGAAGAAGGGGCTTCGTTCAACTGATGTTAGTCGTTCGATAGTGCCTATTTCTATAAGTAACCTAATTGTGCTTCATCTAGATTTAGATATTGTTGATGAGGTTTCTACTTATGTGGAAGATTACTCTTCCACTGTTGCTATTTTTAGGTTTAGGGGTTTTTGACCCTCTCTTTCAGATTTGCATGCTTGGATCTCAAAATTTTGGGAACCAATCATTTTGGATTTAGTTTAGATTTACCCTATGGCTAGGGGATTTTTTATTGTGAAATTTGCTAACATTGATGATAGAAATTCCATCTTGGGTTGTGGCTTCTCTTGGAAGGAAAGGTTCCCCCTAATGGTTAAGCCTTGGTATCTGGCTTTAAATTCGAATACTTAATCCTTTAATAAGATTCCTCTTTGGGTATGATTGTTGAATCTTCCCTTTCACTTTTGGCTAGATTCAGTCTTGGAGGCTACTTGGGGGTGCCCTTGGAGATTTCTTGCTAGTTGATTTAATTTCCTCCAATATCTATAGCACGGTGTATGCCCGCATCCTTGTGGAGATAGATGTCTCCAAGGGGCTTCCTTGAAAGATAAAGTTGGTTGGGCCAAATGGTTCTTGGGTTCAACTTCTTGATTATGAAGGTATTCCCTTCAGATGCAGGAAATGTTATATGACTAGCCATCTCGTTGCGCAATGCTCCTCTGACATGGTTCGATCGAAGAAATCATCTTCTTGGTGATACGATTCAGAAAGTATCCACGAAGGTGGATGGGTTGGATAGCTCGTCTCATGTTGATCTCTCTTTGGCTAAGGATTTTGTTGTTGTCTTTGGTGATTTGAATGTTGTCCCTTCGATGATTTTGACTCAAAATGTTGCTACTAACACTTTTCTTGTTGCTGACTCTGTCGAGAACTCTGTTGTTGGTGCTTCTCCTGCAGTGAAGGTTTTGGTGGTGACTGAGGATTGGCAGAAGGTTGTTGGGAAGGTGGAGGATGGTTGGACATTAGTTAAAGGGAAAAAAAGGAAAATCCTCCAAACCTTCATTTGATATGTCTTTACGTTCTCAAAAGTTTGGACCAAAATGTAAATCTTCATGGTCAATGGTTTCTTGAGTTGTTTGCGCTCTTGTGGGGAACTTGGTTGTGTCCCTGTAGTTTTTCAGGTGGTTTTCCATAGTTGTTTTATGATCCTCATTGTTATATATTTCTTGTCCCTTTGTACAAGGTTTCGGGTCCTTTCAAAACTTTTTTGTACTTAATCAAAACACAATGGACATACTCATAGAAGACCTTCAAAGTAATGCAAAAACTATTTAGCACAAAACAATCTTCACCCAAAAATGGTGAGGAATGGACCAAAACTCATATATACCAACAAAATTATCCTTAGATTGCACTCCGACTTGTTCATAAGCCCTTGAGATTGCAACTAAAAGACAAAAAAAATCAAAAATAGATAAAGAAATTTTTTTAATTGACTTCAAAGTATAAACAATAATAATTAGATGAAAATGGTTCATTAAGGAATTAAGTTGGTTGGTCAAACTTTAAAGAAGTTTGAACAGATTAGGTGGATATGTCCTCATACAAGATGGACCAAAATAAACTTTGATGGTGTTTCTAAGGGGAACCAAGAGATGAGTGGTATATGTTGTGTGGCTAGGGATGGGAGAGGAAACATCCTGAGAATGAAAGAAAAAAGAATAAAGGATGGGACAAACAATGTGGTGGAAACATTAGTGGCTCTACAAGTTATAAGGCTTCGTAGGAAAATGAGGACTCCAAAGCTACATATTGAAGGTGATTCATTAATAATAGTTGGTGTAATAATGATGGGCTCAATACAAACATGACATTTTCAACAATACACTAATATGATTCGGGAAGAATTGAAATTCTTTGAAAAGTTCGAAAGATGCTTACCAAACGAGAGGGCAATAATGTGGCTCACACATTGTTAAAATCAACATTAAGGTTTGCAACCAATGAAGTGCAAGAGGAAGATTTTGGTGATCTTATTCTAAGTAATGATAATTCTATTGAGGGTAAGAGAATGATGAGGTGTAGTGAAGTGGGCATTTCAATAAATGCTCAATTGGAAAAATGTGTAATGGGATGGCAGACAACTATGACAAGTCTTTACGAAGGAGTCTTTGTATTGATGGCATAGTGTGGATGTTTCTACTGTCTTGCGAAGAGTAGAGGTCACCACATGGGGGTGAATTTAACTTTGTTAACGAAAATGCCAACGAAAAGAATTTTTTTGGTAAAGTAAAGGCTAGATGCATCAAGTATTTTCTTAAGTCCAAATGTGAGAGGGTGTTGAAGGTAGTCTTTGAGGTTTCAAGGTTGAAGTTTCTCATAGGAAACCACCAATATCATATCAATATGGATATTGTGAGTATGTTTCTCACTTGGGGAATGAAATTGGTGGAAGATATGGTAATACGCAAATGGGTGATATGAAAGCCAATGGAAGATGATGTGCCATTAGGGATTGAATCCATATTTGAGTTGATAGTTATGGATGTAGGGTTTGATTTTTTTGAGAACATTGAGGACCAAAGGAGGCTTAAATGCTATGGGAATACAGGTACATACAAAAATGAGATAAGAGAGGCATGGAAAAAAGTGAAGTGGATGTTACAAGTTGGTGATGAAATAGTTCTTTGGGCTTTCAATGCAAAAGTACCAGTGTAGGAGTTGAGGGGCCATGGATCTAGGGAAAGACATGGGTGCAGAAGGAGGATCACAAATGCACAGGGGTAGGGTTAATTGTGTTGCTGGATTTTTTTTTTGTGTCTAATAGCTTTTTTTTTTGCTGAATTTTTTGAATGCCCATTTCGAAAGAGTACATTAATGTAAAGGTGGTTTTTTGGAGATGTTTGTATAAGAAGGTTTAGTCTATAAAGATAGTCTAGGGTGATATTTGTTATTTTAGTTAATGAAGGTGGTGGTCTATTGATGATGTAGCTCTGAAGTAGAATGGCATATGATTGTAAGGGTGGTAGAAGGTTGATGGAATACTTCAATAGTGGTTTTGGATAGGCGGGTTAGGGTTTCTGGTATATCGTGGTTTGGAAGCTTTTTCAAAATGTACTTACTTTATTACTATTAATAAAATATATGAAAAATAGGGATACAAAAATCTATAAAAAAAATCAGGGATTATATTTATGATAGACATTTTCTTTTTAGAAACTAAATTAATATAATGAAAGTTTAGGGTCGCTACAATAATGAATTAAAATTAAAATTTATGAAAATGATTGTAAATCACATATTTGTAAATAATATATCTTATATGATCTTGTTTCATTTTTTTAAAAATCCCAATAGGCCAAAACCAAACGAATTCATATTTTGTATATGGGATCTCTTTTTTAAAAAAAAATCTTTCTAAAGTTTTGATATTGTCCTATTATTATTGGTTTAATCAACAACATCACATGTTCCTTTGTACAACTAACAAAGACCATTTTTGCATTTTATTATTCTTGTCTTTTAATGAAAGTAGATTTCTATAGTCCACTAGAATTTTAAAATATATCAATTATCTGTTTAGATTGTGTAAGTAGTTTTAACATTAACATTTTAGATCACGATATATGATCTATCATCAATGATCCATCATTAGGATGAAATAGAGTACATGATTCTTGTCTTTTTGATGCACAAATAAGTAATAGAAATACATGAGCGAGGTTTAGAATAGCTATATTTTTATTTGAATATCTTATTTTTATCTTCTTTTCTTAATTCTTATATTTTATTGTTTATAGTGTAAAATATTTTTTAGTATAAAATTTTGTTGTGTAATTTGGTACTACCTGATGGCTTGATTTTTCACCTACCTAAAAATTTGTGAAATCTTGTGAAAATCATAAAGAAATTTGTTCTCATTTTCTTAGGGTTTTTGAAAACTTGTCATTCCTCATGAAAAAACCCTAGGGCAATTGACTTGTCTTTTGTTTCGTTGGAATTCATTCAAAATTGACTTGCAAATTATTAAATAAGGAATATATGAATAATTTGACTTATACATTTATATCCCTAAGTTTTTGAATCCATTGTCTCATTATATATCACACCCCTATTATTCATTAAGTTGCAATGTTGCGAAAGTCATTTAATCGCAACATCACTTTGTTCTTCTTACTAACTTTTTTGAAGGGTGCAAGGATGTGAAATGTTCTATCATCAGTTCAACGCGACTTTGCATTTATTCGTGTTAAATATCAAGTTAAGGGTGTGAAGGAGAAATAAAGTGGAAAGTGCATGATCACAAGCATTCAGATTAACTTCAAAGTATAAGTTGTGATGATGTGAATAGAAAGAAGCAGTCAACAAGATGGTCATTGCAATATCGTTGGGCTAAAAGACATGTCAGATTGTATAGTCGTGAGGTTGTGATGAAAGGAGATAGTGTTTATTTTTTAAGGTTATCTCATGCTTGCACGTGGTCAAAAGAAACTTGAGTTTAAGATGGTGAGTCTATGAAAGTTTGAAATTGCACCTTCATAGGGTTAAGAAAAGAGTTAAGTTTTTTGGTTGTGATGTTTTTATGGCATTAAAAGGTTAATATTAAGTGGATATCACACTGTCACAGGTCAGCTAGCATTGAAGGGATTTCAAGTCACGATGTTGTTATAAAAATAAATGGTTAAACTCAGATGGTCATTGCAAGATCACAGGATGCTGAGCAGTTAAGAAAATTTAAGTTGTGAAGTAGCGACAATGGAGAAAATAGTCAAGTTGATAGTTGATTGCAACATCACACGAGTAAGCTGGAAGCTAATGTTTGAAGTTGTGAAGTTGCAAAAAGCATTTGATGGTTAGAAGAAAAGGTCATTGCTCTTTCGCAAGGGTTTGAAATGAAATGAAAACTTAAGTTGCAATGGTGTGAAAAGTAGTCAAGCAATCAAACTTCAAACCAAGGCAAAATCGCAAGGATTAGCTGAGGTTAAGATGTTGTAGTAGCAAAACTCCAAAGTAAAGTGATAGTTAGTATAAATGGTGGTCGCAGTGTCACATGTCCAAGAAATGCTTTGTGTTTGACAATTGTGAATGTGTGAACAGTAACCTAATAGTTAAGATCAAAGAAATCGCAACATCACAAGGACTAAAGCTTGACTTGAGGTCAAAGTTGTGAAGGAGTGAAATGCTCATGAGCGCATCTTCATGGGTCAAAAGCTGCAATTAAGAAATGAAGTTGCGAGCTTGCAAACAAAGAAAATGTTAGAGTTAAAGGCTAGTGCAAGATCGTAGGGTTTCATTTGTTGTTTATATTTAAAGTTGCGAAGTGGAGAAGAATTGTTTAGCCCACTTTCGTAAGCTTTCAAAGGCAATTTTGATTTGTGATGTTGCGAGATGAAGTAGCATTTAAGGAAAATGGTTAGTGCAACATCGCACGGTTAGAGAAAATATCATGTTTGGCAGTTGAAAAGAAGTGATAAGGTAATTATATGAAGCATCGCAACGTCGTAAGCATAAAAGTGCTAAGTTTCAAACTGTGGCAAAGATGCAAAGCAATGAACAAAGAAGTCATCGCTAGATCATAGTAATCAGAGAGATAAAGTGGTGAATGGTTGTGAAGCGGTGACAATGCATAAAATAAAGTGATCGTAGTTTCGCAAGCCTACTCAATGAATGAAAAAATGAAGTTGTGAAGTAGCAATTAAAGGTAATCGCAACTTCGTAGGCTACACTTAGTAGTTATAGAAAAGACAAATAAAGTTACGAAAAAAGTAAAGATATCTCTATTTGTATCGTAGCAGTCGGAGATAAGAAATGAAAGAAAAATGTGGTGAAGCAGTGACAAAGAGGCAATCACACCATCATAACTTTCAGTTTTAACGCATAAAATAGTTTTAAACGGCCATGTCTGAGCTATATAAAAGGAGCATGAGCTAGAAGTATGAAACATGAAAAAGCAAAGATTTTTCTAGCTTTTCGAAGATTGATAGGTTTTGAAGTGTACTTATTTTAATGTCATTAATGCTACACTCATGTTGCAAAGATAGATAAATTCTAAAAGACACAGAGATTTTCATCACTAGTTGCATAATTGTTTGAGTTTTTAGAACAAATTTGAGTTGCAAAGTGATTTAAAGTGATTGTCAAGCATACATCATGTTATTCTCATCCAATGAGTGCTAAGTGTTCCATTTATTCTCATGAGAGATGGATTCTTGTTGAATCACCACTCATGTAACATGGGTCAATGAGTTTGACTCAAAATAACACAGTTAAATCCTGATAGCAGTATCACAATTTGACTTGCGGTGGAAATTATCTCCTATTTATCAATTGATGAGCTTAAGGGGCTTTCTAATGAATGGTTCATAAGGCACAACACTTGGTGAAGGTTTTGCAAATGGGGTTGCAAGCTTTGGGTTTAACCATGGAGGAAACTCCATAGTTAAGCACGCTCAAGCTGGAGTAGTACTAGGATGGGTGACCTCCCGAGAAGTCCCAGTGCTTCACCCCTGTGAGCATCACCTAGATCCAATGAGTACTAAGTGTTCCATTTATTCTCATGAGAGATGGATTCTTGTTGAATTACTACTCATCTAACATGGGTCAATGAGTTTGACTCAAAATCACACAGTTAAATCCTGATAGCAGTATCACAATTTGACTTGTTGTGGAAATTATCTCCTACTTATCAAGCATACATCATTCAGAGTTGATTGAATTATCTTTAAAAAATGGCTCAAAAGGAAGGAGAATTGATTACACAAGTCTAGATTGAAGAATCTGCATCTCAAGCAAAAAGCCCTAGCTCGTTTGTGGAAGAATGGATGCATATTCTACTAGGTTCTACTAATGCACAATCTGCAAATGACCATACCCTTAGAGATCCATATACATTCTATAAAGATGTAGAGGTTTCGGATAGGAACATATATAAATTATTCGGGTACTTTTACAAGAACACACCAGAAAAAGTTCAAGTTTGCAACCCTTGGGTTAGAAATTTAGGCAAACTGATTATGCCAAAAGTATTTGTGGATGTGGACCTGGTAAAGGCATTAATCAAATGTTACAATCCAATCAGCAAGTCATTCCACCAGTGAGATAAAAGCATCTTCTTGGCTCTAGAGAAAGAGACATTCATAGAAGCATTTAACCTAGGAGGCCCAATGTCATTACCTATTAACATTGATGACCTAAATGAGAATTTCAAAAGCCAGAAGAGCTTTTATATGGGTCATGAAATGACAAGACATATCCCTATGTCCATAAAAGAAAAGGGAGAGATTCCAAAGAAGAAGTAGACAAAATCATGCCTCTTGAATTCTTTCAGAGGTATTTCTAGAATATTGCCTTTGGCCTCAACAAAGCCCTAGGTTCAGATGGAACCATGAATGCCCTAGGAGGACATTATGTCATGGATTTGAATATTCAAGACCCTAACACCAATGTTGGGTATGAATATGTGACATAATAATTAACAAGATACATGAGGAGATCATTGTTGCACAATAGGGACAGCTAAAAAATTTAAGGTTCCCTCATCATTCTTTGATCGTGCATTTGATCTTGTTCAAAAATGTTGATTCCTTTGATCAGAGCTTCTTCAAATGCATAGAGGAATGGGGAGAAAGGCTACTAGTGCAAAGATGGACAAGGGTATGGAAAAGGTTCTACCCATATTCCAATGTTATTTCCCTTTATAATGATTTTGTGCATCTTGTTTTAAAAATGATAGGATTGGCTAATGAAAGAATACCTAGGAGTGTTAAGTTGTTAAGCCTAAAATGTCTTTTGATGCTAATAAATAATTGACACATGATTGGGGAAGTGTTTTTCTATGGAAGGAATGTATTGTTATCAAAGTATATGGATGCCCCCGACCACCTCACATCCTACCCAAATATGTCCCAAAGACACTAGGATTTGTAGAAGTTTTTCGGCAACTAATTTCTCTAAACATAGAGTATTTAGGTAAAGCTTTCAAGAAAGGAACATTTCTGTGTAGATGCACCAAAGTAGGGGATTTTGAGATAGAAAAAAATGTTATAGAAGAGACTGATCCCTGTCTGAGAGGCTACAAATTGCCAATTGGACCAGCTAGAATATATGACCCCTGCAATGTAGTCAGGCATGCCCTAAAGAACATGAGGGGATATAATTTACCTCCTACAAAACCTCTATAGGAAGATGTCATTGCTGACAGATTAAATGAGGATTTTTTTAGAGAAAGGATGACAAAATATAGAGATGTTTTGAGTTTTGAATAGGAGATGAAAAAAGTAGATCTATCCTTTAAGGGATTCTATCTTGAGGAATATTACTAGTCAAGATTGGACAAGTGTTTAGAAAATTTTGATGAAATATCAGCACAAGTACTTGAACAAATAAGGAAGAAAGTTGATCTTGACTTTTTTGATGAGGACATTGTAGTTGAAGTCAGTGAGGATGAGGAAGATCAACCTAAGAGCTTAGAGTGGGCAGAGAAGAGGAATAAGAAGCAAAAAATGGTGGAGATTCCACAAAAGGCTCAGCAAAACGCCCTGCAAATCTTTCGCAAGGGTAGCCAGTACTTTGATGATGTCAGAAGAAGATATCTTATGACTCAGGCATCTGAGGATTAAAAAAGGGCTAAAAAAATGCAGCTACAAGCCCAGATGATTGATGACATGATCATTGAAGCAAATGAGTTTATGAGTGATGATGATTTCATCAAGACTAAAGGATTTAAAAGCTTCTTGTTCAAGTTGAAACAAAATGAGTTGTCTCTACAAATGAAGCCAGGTGATTTTGATGAGGTAGTTGTTGAGTTAGTGCAGAAATTACAAGAATATGATCTCACCAGTGAAACCCTCACTATAGAAGAGGCAAGGGACCTAGTGAGAAGAAGTGGTATGATTGTCTTCATAGGATGGGATATTAGTTCCTCTTGTTTACTAGACTAGATGAGGAGACAAGATAAATCAATCTCCTTTGAAGATAAAAATCAGTTGGGAGAGTTGAAGGGGCTAGGATACAATATTGATGCTTAAACAATAGCTATATGGATTTTAGCTCTAGAGCACCCTTATGGAAATCAAAGAGTCCCCAAGGGGAAGTGTGATATTTTAGAATGTGCACTCTACATCCAACAACCAAATACATGGAATGCAAACCTCAGTGGCTTTGTTGGGAAAGAACAAAATGAATTTTCCTGAAGCACAATTCGAGGGAGCCTACGAATGGTACATCAAAACCAAGAGGCATGATGAGGAATAAATGAAGAAGGCTTATGTCTTAGAACAGAAAACCCTCAAATTGGAGAATGAAATTGTAGCACTCAAAAATACTGTCAGACCTGCTATAGGGTTTAAAGACTAAGGCATCCAGACAGAGGACCAAGCATCATAGATAGGAGGCACATCAAGTCAGGTCGTGGAAGTTGATGAAGAGGATTTGGAATCAGGCAAGGAGATTGAAATCAAATCAATCAAGAACTTATTGGTTCATAAGATAAATGCGTTGAAACTAGTCTCCCAGAATGTGCACAATAACTATCTTGTGTTGCAAGGAGTGGAATACAGATGTTCAAAGGCAGTTGGCCTACTATCTGCTTGTTTTACCACATGGGGTCCTTACACTCCATTTTCTGATAACCTTGTATCTTTATTGGTAGAGAAGAAAGATTTAACCAAGGTAGTTGCTATAAAAACCAAAAAACTGATCAATAAGGTGAAGGATCTGAATGGTTTCTTTATAGGCAAGTTGTACTTAATTCAAAATAAGATGAAAGCAATTGCCCTAGGAACACCCAATTTTTTGCCTACAATTTTGGAAAATGATGGAAGAGTTAAGGACTAGGTGGAATGGTCAGCATATTTTGATTGCATTCTAAATAGGGATAACTTTAAGAAACCCCTCCTGAGAAAAATATGTAAAATGTTAGTGAAGTCAACATTAAATATGCAGGAAAAATTTCTAATTAAGGGCGATTTTTTCATTCAAGGCAAGGGAGAAAATTATTTTCTATTAGAAATTTTTTCCTTTCTATATCAAAATTTAATAATAATTGTGGCAAATCAATTTTATTATTTTTGATACGCAAATAAATGTAGGCATTTTTTTTGTTGGTCATAAACATTTTCGTAATGTAAGAGGCGAATTAATTATTTCATATAACATAAAATATTAATATAGTTGGATAATATGTTGGTTTCCAAAGAGAGGTAATTTAATTTTTTGGTGAATTTATAGTCACAAGTGGTGCATGACCCACATGCCAAGTGTACACTATACAGTGTACTTGTAGTATGCCAATCCATTAAGATTCAATTAATAATGTGCTCTTTTTTATTGCCAACCTGGTCAGCAGATTACTTTAATGTTGTCATTTTTATGGTGAAAGGAATTAATTTAGACCATTGATGTAATATAGATCAATGGCTTCAGCTCTATTTTGGGCCTAATTTTAAATCACATACCATAAAGTCCAAATCTTCCTGGAATTAGGACATGTGTCCCAAAGACCAAAACAAAAAATAGTTGGCTAAACAGGGATAGACTATAGTTGGAGGCATGCGTTAGGCGATGCTGAACCCAAGAGAAAATATTATTTTATTTTAAGGGAAAAATAACATTGTCCAATAAGAAAACATTAGGGAAACACTGGCGAAAATTTTAAAATAATTGTGTTCTAAATGTAGATTACATTGGCAATTGGACTAAGATTTGGGACCAATTATGTGTAAACCAATGAGCGATTAGCCTTGGATTTTTACCCAAATTATTTAATTTCTTGGTGACATGGTTGACCCCATATGTAGGTTTTATTCACCAAATTGTGATTTCCCAAAGAGACGGAATAGCCAATTGGCAAAGATTCACCCCTAAAAAAGTCACTAATTTCTAAATCTTCCCAAGTTCCTAGCATATTGCAATGATGAGGCAAGTATTTTTGTAGTATATGATTTGATTGACATGCTCTACAAGTTAGAATTAGAAATGTCAAACTAACTATAGAGGTTAAGGCAATAACAAATGCCTCGAGGAGTTAGATATAGTTAGGGATTCCACTTGGCCTGATATAGATATATATATTGCTATTTGGGAAGTGATAGCAAACATAAAGGCCCTACCATCCAAGGAGAGTAATTAGGCAATGTAAAGATGTAGTTAAAGGCAACAAAGACAAAAGGAACAAAGAAAAGGAAAGGAAAGCGATAGGAGCTTGAAGAAAAAAAAAATGTTAAAGACACCTATAGAAAGTGCCACCTACCAGTTTTGTAACTGCATCCTAATTTTTGATCAGAGTACGAAGAATGTTTGTAAAGAAACTATGTAAAATATCTTTGCATTTACTTTCAAATAGGATTTTGACATGTGTCCTCCCAATTGAAGCTTGTTGCAATTCTTCCTATAAAAATATTTCCAAAATGTGGAGTGAGAGTCCAAAGTCTATACAATGTTAGTGTTTATGCTATGTTGCAGTTGGTCTAGTTAGTCTATGTGCCAATTTTTGTGATGTATTCAAATTTTGCAATCTAGGAATACAATTGAATCTTGAATGATAGTTTTGTCATATCTTGAGTTATTCTAGAGTTATTCTAGTAATGTATTGTTTTCAAGGAAGATTAATACAAAGAAAGGTTCTACAATATTTGTGTCTCTGAATTTTTTCTCCATTTCCATGTGTCTATAATTTTGGGATTGAAATGAACAAGGTTCTTTCATTTTAATGCAACTTGGATGGGTTGTATATCTTTCCATTGATTTCTTTTAATTCAAGGAGTTAAGTGAACACTTTCATTGAATTGATAGGGTTTCTAGGTATATGGGAGGGCTATCATAAGAATAAAATTCAAGGTTAAATGCTAATAAATTTAATTGTGGAACAATTCAATAGATCAAGTCTTGCTGGGTAGAGTCTGTATATAAATGGATAAGGCACTGATGCACAACTCAGATGCAAATTGAAAGATTCATGTGGTTGCACAAAGAAAATCAAAAATCAAATCAATATTTACTTTTATGTAATGAAGAATCAAATTGTTGGTCATTACTTATTTGTAATATTTTTCCTCTAAATTATAGTTAGCTACTATAATCAAGGAGTCATTATAAATCTAAGAAGAATTGTTGACCGTGTTTTTCTATAGGGGATAGATCTGGAAGAAAAGTGTGAATGAATGAACTATAAAGAAGAATATTAGATAATGAGTCATTTCAATCCATAAGGTGCACCCGTCTTGGCCCTACAGAGCCTAAAGTGTAGAGAGCCCTCTCTGATTCTATTGAAGTTGGTCCAAATTTGAAGAAAATTTAGTTGAATATAGGAAATAGCTAACCCTTAGATTGAGTCTTGTCTTTTGCATCTCGAAATTGGGTTCTAGATCAACCTGGTAGTTTTAAACACCAACACTACCAATATTTCTTTCCTCAACCTATGCATATTTCCCCTACGACACTCTTAACTATGTCATTTTATTGTGGTGTTCTAGTTTACAAATGTTTCCTATATTCCTGGTTCTCACTTGAAGTCTTAAACTTATCTAAAGTAAATTCTTCTCCTCTATTGTAGCTCAAACATTTGGTTCTTCTATATGCTTTATTCTCAACCATATAATTAAATATCTTGAACTTCTCTAGCTCTTAAAACTTTTCTCTAAAGCAAGTAATCTAAATCATCCTAGGATCATCATCAATTAAAATGTTGGAATACCTTTCTCCTTGTATACTTCTAATTATAAGGAGTTTGTATAGATTAGTTTTCACTAAACTCAATAGTCTAGTATTGAATTGTTCCATTTCCTTGAAATTTCTCCTTGTCTATTTTTTATTTTGACATTATATTCAAATAGTGGTGGCAGGTTTTGTAAGATCCCATAAATCCAGCATCATGTGCAATTAATTAATCCTTATCATAATTTTAAATTTGATATGATATATCCTTCAGTGTCACAACTAAATTCCATTGATCTTAGGCATCAAACATTATTTTCTTGAAGTCTTGAATTGATACATGTTTCATCTGGTCTTCTTTTTAGCAATAATCAATGTTCTAGATTTCTACCTTATCTCATGACAATCTTCCTAAAATACAAGATTATATCCATTCTTACCTATATGTACAACTCTTAAGAGATTGTGATTTTGGCCTTTCACATAGTGAACATTGTTAGGGTTATGTTTTCCATAAAAAATATCAAAGATAAATCTGATTATTCTTCTTCCTTGATCACCTCCAAATGTAATACATCCTCCCTCATAGTTTTCAAGTTTTATAAGCATATTTCTATCACTAGTCATATGATTTGTGCATCCAATATCAGTGAGATATTAATCTCTCTTCCTTTTTACCTATAAAGTGGAGTTATTAGAATCCATACCTTTTGTTTTTACTTCTAGAGCACTAATAGGTTTAGTAACAAGAAGGAGCATCTTATTTTATTTCCAAAAATAAGCAGTAATAATCAAATGTCATAATATATATCCAATGTCACTATGGGGTTATTACATATGGCACTGAGCCACAACTAGCAGGTAGCTGATATATCCAAGATGAATATTCATATCTGAAATTAGGACATTCTGAGCTCATATGACTGACTTACTAAGTAGAAAGCCTCCAGAAAAAAAAAAAAAAAAAAAAATTCTCCACTGAGACAACCCATATTCAAGAAACAAAAAGGAAATATTTTTGGGTGATGCAAGATTGCTCTTACACCTAGGATGCTTGTGCATCAGACACCCTAGTTAATTTGAGAAGTTACCTCGTCATGTCTCATGTGTTCAAAGGAAAAAAAGATGGTTAACCTCCTCCCTTTCTAGTCATGATGAATCTTCTACCGGTCTCTCTTTCTATTTGACCATGTACTCTTCATAATTTTTGCTCCTTATACTTTTACTAATGCAATTGTCTAGTATCTCATCAATCTCCTTTGTAGTTGAACTAGCTACTAGGATACTCTACTGCACTTCTACAACTTCATCTCCATCACCTCCTTCATAATACTTTTTCAAATCTAAAATGTTAAATATTGGTGAAATATTCAATTCAGTAGGCAACTGTAGTTCATAGGCATTTCTAAAACCATGCCTTTTCACTATCTTGCCTGGTCCAAACTTCTTCATTTTCAGCTTATTATATGTACCCACTAGAAAACACTCCTTTCTCAAATGAACCATGACTTCATGTCCAATCTAAAATTCCTTATACCTCCTTTTCTCATATGCCTTAGCTTTATACTATGTATTCATCTTTTTAATGTTCTTCCTCACCTCCTCAAGGATGTTCTTCAAATATTAAGCAAATTCTTCTACTTCAACACTACGTATTCATCATTTATCCAATTACATCAATTTAGAAGCAATTTTGGGATTGCTCCCATATACACTCAGGAATGGTGATTTATTAGTACCCCTTTTGACAAAATTATTATATGAAAATTCTACCTATGGAAAAATCAAATCCCAAGCCTTTGGTTTATCTCCAATCAAGCATCTCAGCAAATTCCCCAAACTCTAATTCACAACTTCAGTTTATACATCAGTCTATGGATGATGTTATGAACTAAACTTTAAATATGTCTTCAATTTCTTCCACAATTTATGCCAAAAATACCCAACAAACTTGGTATCTCGATCATAAACTATACTCTTTGGCAGACCATGTAGTATAACCATTTCTCTAAGAAAAAACTCTACTACATGAACAACATTACTTGTCTTCTTGCAAAGAATAAAATGTGCCATTTTTGAAAATTTGTCAACCACAACATATATTGAATCATGCCCTTGTTGTGTCATTGGTAAATCAAGAACAAAATATATCCTAACATCCCGCCACAACTTCTCTAGTACAAGAAATGGTTGATACAACCCAGTATTCTACTTCACTCCTTTTGCCATCTACAATACTCTACAACACTGCACAAAACTTCTTCACATCTTGCTACAATTGTGGCTAGTAATAATTCTCATCAACCAAAGTAATGGTCTTATCTCTACCCAAGTGTCCATCCAACCCTCCACTATGCTTCTCTTTGATGAGATTGTCTCTCATAGAACTTCTAGCAATGCATAATTAACTTCCTTTGTACAACATACCATCTTGGATATTGTAATCCAATCACTTTTTCCTGTCCAGTGTAACAAGTTCTGTACAAGCCTTTCAAGCTTCACCAAAATTAAAATCCTCTAGATAAAGATTCTTGAGTTCCTTGAACCCAACCACCTCAATCTGCATCTCCATCTACAAAAGCTAGCTTCTAATAAGATTATTTTCAACTCTATTAGACTTTCCGCTCCTATGTTTCAAAACAAATGTAACTCTCTGCAAAAACTCAACCAACTTCAAAAATTTTCTTGAATATTCAAATATTGCAAAGCTTGATGATTAGTATACAAAACAAACTCTTAAGGAAGAATATATTGTCTCCACTTCTTCAATGTCTGAACTATAACATAAAATTCTTGATCATAAAAATTATTTTTTCTTTTGGCATCATTTAACTTCCCACTAAAATAAGAAATAGGTCTACCTTCCATGTTCAAAATAGCTCCTATTACAATACCACTAGCATCACAATCTACTTGAAACACCTTGTTAAAATCTAGAAGTGCTAAAATAGGCTTCTCTGTATTTTTCTATTTCAATAGATTAAAACCCTTATCTGCCCCTATAGTCCACTTAAATTATTTCATATCTCCTCTAATTGTTTCAGTTAAAGCCCCACAAATATTGCTAACACCTTTGATAAACTTTCTATAAAAACTAGTCAGTTCATGAAAAGATCTTATCTCTATTGTAGTCCTTGGAGTAGGTCATTCAAGGATATCCTTCACTTTCTCAAGGTCCATTTTCAAACCTTATGTTGATACTACGAATCCCAAGTACCCCAACTCTTGCTTCACAAAATAGATTTCTTCAAATTTATTAGTAACTTTTCTTCCCACAACTTATCATACACCTTATGAATGTGCACCAAATGCTCCTCCAATGTCTTACTAAAGATCAATATATCATCTAGGCAAACAATGACAAAATTACCCATAAACTCCTTCATTACCTCATTCATGAGCCTTTTGAAAGTGCTTGGTGCATTGGTTAGCCCAAAAGGCATGGCTAATCACTTGTACAATCGTTCCCTTGTTTTGAAGGTAGTCTTCCACTCATCTCCTTATCTGATGTGAATCTGATGGTACCCACTCTCTATATCTATCTTTGTCAAATAAAAAGCTCCACTCAAAAAGTCCATAATATTATTCATCCTTGGCAATGGAAGTCCATACTTGATTGTGATCTTTTTGATAGCCCGTAAATTTTTCCACATCCTCCATTCTCAAATCTTCTTTGGTGCTAATATTGTTGGTACAATACATGGAATCAAACTCTTATGAATCAACTCCTTTTGTAACAACTCATGCACTTATTTTTTCAACTCTTTACTTTCTGTTGGTGTCATTATGTGCATTGTCTTATTTGGAAAATTGGCTCCTAGAATGTGACTGGTCTTCCTCACTAGGGGTAATCCATCAAGTACATTATCTCACATTGTATCAAGAAACTCTCCCAAAAAAATTGTAACTTCTGAAGGCACCTCCTCTACTTCTTCTTTACCATCATTTGAGATTACAATAAAACACATATGTTCGTGCTTCATACCTTGGAAAAACTCCTTTCCATCAACAAAACATATTCTGGTAGCACTACATACCTTTTCTTCTTTCTCCTTCAATGGCTTTAACTTATGTTTCGCTCCATCCTTTTTCAGAGTATAGGCATTTGCTCGCCCATCATGTACATCATGTCTATCGAATTGCCATGGCCTACCCAAAAACATATGACATATGTCCATAGGTATGATATCACAAAGAACCTCTTCGTAGTAGCTTCCAATCTTGAACTTCACTAGACATCGCTCATTAACCATGACCTTGTGGTCATCTTGTACCCAAGAAATATGATATGGACGCATGTGTTTCTTCCTCTTGAGATTTAACTTGATGACCATATTTTTCAAAACCATATTGTTAGTACTTCCACCATAAATTATCACATCACAACACTTATCTTCACATTTGCACCTAGTGCAAAACAAATTCCTACTTTGATCAGGTTCATTCTCACCACTCAACAAAACTCTCCAATTAACTAAGACTTTTCCTCTTTCAACATCTTTATAGTGGGATGATTTGGCATCTTCATCAACATGCACAACTTTGATTTGGCCTTTGGTTCTCCAATCAGTCCTTCCTTGGTGATGGGAACATTCAAATTCTTTATGCCCTTCCTCTTTGCAATGAAAACATTTCTACGAAAACCTCCTCTTCCAAATTCTTTCCCTCTTCCTTTTCTTCTCTAATCTTTATTGTTTTGTTCATGGAAACGATTCAAACTATTTCTCCTTTGGTTATGACTGCTACTACTTACCTCATTCTTTTTATTTTGATCATCATTTCAAGCCCCATAAGATTGTTTGGAAGATCTTCCACCATGACCTCTTCCACTAATCTTGTTATAAAACCTTTTACTCATCTTGTCCTCAACTCTTAGAGAAAAGTGATGTGCCTCCTCAATACTGGTCATTCAATAAAACTCGACTCCTCTTGAATGCTTAGCCTTAACTCATTAAGATAATGGTCAAATTTCTCCTTATCAACTTCTGCATGGATGGTTCTAATGAGAACTTGGTAGAATTCTTATGTATACTCTTGAATAGATCTTCCTGCTTCAACCCTTGCATTTTCTTTAGTGGATCAACCTTATAATCCATAGGAATGAACTGTTAATTCATTTTAGCTATCATTTGATCCCATCTGGTGATTTTTTCCTTCCCTCTTCTATTTCATTCCAATTGGATCTCCTACCACCAAATCTTCATGTGATCCTTCAGTTTAGCCTTTGCAAGCTTGACACTATCTAGATCTTCAATATCTTCATATTGAAAATATTCCTCCAATTCATTGATCAAATCAATTAAAACCTCTGGGTTAAGATTTCCCAAAAATGTGGGAACATCAAACTTAGGTCATTCTCTAGGTTCAAAACTTCATCTACTATTGCTTAATCATTGTTTCCTTCTTCTTCTCTTCCATCCTCACTTTCATCATCTCCTACATCAAGATTCATTCCTCTACACATTTTTTTCTTGCAATGCTTGCATTTTCCTCTAGAGGGATCTAAAACCCTCAGGAGTAATACCTACGACTCTCCCACCACACTCTCTTCATAGAGGCATCTTTGCACTTCCGCTGAAACCCCAGTGCAAACTACCTCACAATTGGTGATCTATCTACATTTGTAGCCCAAACCACTATCCTAGAGCAATTGCCTCATAGTCGATGATCTATTTACACACTTAGGAACCTATGCTCTGATACCACTTGATGAAGGGTGGTGCTCCACTTAATAACACAAACACATACCAAAAACAAAGAAATAACACCAATTAGTGAGAATAAAATATGGGCTTCTTATAATTGCCGCAAATGTGGAATTCCAAAATTTTGATATAGAATATACAAACCCACATGGGTGCCTTCCTTTTTTAGTGGTGACAAATACACTAACCTTTATCCCCTTATTTGGAACAAGGAAAAAGATACCAATAGTAACATAAAACCAAGAATTGAATAAGTTATCCTAAAGGAGAGAAAATAAGTAATTATACCATCAATATGTAACATACACATCCCTATAATTTATGACCAAAATATAGTCTCAAAAGAGAATTAGCACATGAAAAGGATTCATAAGATTACTAAGAATTTGGTGTTATAATACCATTAGAACAATCATAATACCACCCTATTATCCCATTTATGAGTAATTTCAAAACTCAAATCCAAGCAATAATTGTAAATCATTTAAGCCAAACCATGTAAAAAACAACAAAAAACCAAATTAACTAGTGAATTGAGAAATCGTGTAGATAAAAATCACCATGTCAAACTAATGTTTTGATAGTAGGATAAAACTAAAAACCCATTATTAAATTTAAATTGTGAATATGAAAAGAATCATTAAAGAGTTAAAAACCAATGACCTTTAATAATCAATAGATTTGAGGAAGTCAAAATTTAATATTATAAGAATACAATGTATGATCATAAAACCATAAAGTTTTTTTGCTCAATAATATCCTTCTAAAACTGCATAAAGGTCCTCAAAGGATGAAGGATTTAATTCTCTTTGCACAAATGCCTCTTTGGTTAGCTTATAGAAGCCTCATTATTTTATTTAGTAAATCAAATTTGTATACCTTTAGATTTTTTATATGAATTGTTTATCATGAGACAACTCCTCATACTCCATTTATGATCTAATTATGTGTTAGGAACATAAACATAGGCTAAATATTCAACAAACAAGCTCAAAAAAAATATGCAATTAGACAATAGAAAGAAATTGAAAGAGAGTGAAAACTAAATGACAAACAAGCAAAAAGTCTTCATGAGTTTTGGATTTTTCCAAGCTAATGGGTGTGTACTTAATAAAATTGCTTAAGACTCAATGGATGCAAAGATTTTTTGGCATTACAAGGGTATGAATAAGGGTTTTCGCTTGCCCAAGGTTTCCCTATTTAACAATTTATGGTATTATGAGTTGCAGTGTGTTATTTCTATGTTTACTTCTCAGTATATTCATATGTGCATGCTCTCAGATTGTTAATGATATCTATAGTTGGTTAAAAATTTGTGGTTATCTATTGTAATAACACAAGTGCTATCAACATATCAAAGAATCATGTGATGCACACAAAAACTAAGCACATTGCTATCAAGTATCACTACTTGAGAGAACTAGTTCAAGACAAAGAAGTGAAGTTAGAATATGTACACACCAATGAACAAATTGGTGACATATTCACTAAAGTGTTATCTCAAGATGCTCATGAATATTTTAGAGGTAATCTGGGGGTGATTCCCCTAAGAAAAGCTACTTAAGCTACAAAGAGGCATTGCTTCAAATGTGCTAATGAAAATATCTTACACATTGATGTAGACAGTTTTACTTTAAGGTTTCCTAAGGTAGTAGTGAAGAAGAAGACTAGATCAGCCATAGATAGATGACATATGAAAATATTCAGCCCTAACATGCCCTTATCTACATAATCAAGATGTATGAAGTATAAAGAAGGTGTCTTTGGCATTGTTGTCAAAGAGGGAAAGTATATGTATAACAATGTAAGAGGGAGAAATTTGAATAGAATTATCAGAAAGAAGAAAAAAAGATGGAGATATTGATGTATAAAATTCTACAAGAAGAGTATGTATACAAGATATAAGAGGAGAACTTAGAGGGATTTTATGAGATTGCACAAATGAGAATCAAAATGAAACTAAGGATATTAGTTACTTGTGGAAGTGAAATATTTTGGATTGCAAGGTAACAAAGACAGAGATTATATTCATATCATAAATTTTTTGATGTGTTCTCATCAATGCCAAAGAGGGAGATTGATGGAATCTACAATTGAGACAATTTTTATGTTGTCACTGATGTCAAATCTATTGATGAGACATGTTGCTATGTGATCTAAATCTCATATCTATTTGATTAATGAAGAGGATTTGAGAAGTTTCTTATAACAAAAGAACCTAGAGGAAAGGTTGAGTTATGAAAAGGAAGCTACAATGGTTGTTTGATTAGTTAGACTTTGACAAGATAATTTGATTGTTTACATTATAAAGACATGAGAAGAGACCATCAAATTGCATAAGCCTAATCGAGGAATACAAAAAAATATTAAGGAACTTGGAAGTTCATTCCGAGGGATGCCAGTGTACACTGAGTGCCAGTACGAGTCGATTGAAATTCAATGTGGACCGAGCATTAGTATCAACCAAGTGAGAGTGTTGATGCCAAGCTAGAATCTCTATAGCGAATGAGTAGATTAGTGATGACCAAGTGTCAAAAATTAGTGTTAGTCGAGCAACAATACCTTGAATGTGTATGAGAAATCATGATTTTAAGTCAACTTAGTTGATTTATTAGGATATGGAGAGCATGTTGAAGATAAGATGGATGAGTTTTGTCATTTAATTCAAGGATAAAATTAGGTAAGATACCTAATGAATGAATTTGATGAGAAATTTCTACAAAATAAGGAGATGAACAAATACAAAGAATTTATTGGATAGAATCACAAACTCTAATATCTACGATGATTGTGAGAAATGGAAAAGGACCAGAATTTCCTATTTAAGGAGGTACAGAGACAAACCTACAGACAAAGCATGAATGAGATGATGTGAAGAAGAGAATAGAGTACAAAATTACTGAGATGATGTGAAGAAGAGAATAGTGTAGAGAGCAAATGAGACAATGCGAAGAAGATAATAGAGAAGAGAGGTTGTGCATGTTTGAGAGATTTGCAGTGAGATATAACAAAGCTATTGAGGTTGATGAGAAAATATAAGTAGAAGGCATAATCTTTTTTTGAAGAGAAGGGTGAATGCTTGAAGGGTTTCCAAGAAAATCAAGGATAGAGGTGACAAAGAAAGATTATCAGGGAATCAACGCATGAACTAGACATCGATCTAAAAATTGCAAAGCAAGTTGTAATCATACACATCAAACCCTATTGTTTTCTTTCTAATCATTGTAAATAGTTTTTATTGAAATAATTTTTATCAAAGGTTGACCTAATAGTCATTAAGGACTTAATAGTCTGTGTAAATCCATTAACTAGGTGACATTCTAATGGAATGTTCTAAAGTCCTCTAACAAGGCCACTCCTAACAAGGTGATTAAATTCTTTAATCAAGTCACATTTAATAGTGTGCATTGTAACCTTTAATAGGGTTGTCTCCTAACAAGGCTCACTTTAGAAGTGTGAAAAAGTGGTGACATGTTGATGGTGGTTTTTCCCAATGTGAGGTTCCATGTTAAATCCTAGTGTCAAACTTGTGTTGAATGTTTTATGGTGTTTTACATTTGATATATTTACATTCAACAAGTTTGTTATATTAGGACAGTGTACTACTAGTTAATATTGTCACTGAGATTAAAGTAGAGACTGAGCAGCGGGATAAGCAGAATAGATAATGTTTAATTGTTTGATTGTTCACTTGGTACTAATGGACCTTGAGTAATTGATTCACCCCACTTTACCCCCCACACCTAGTTATTCTAGACATTCTAACATTTATGAATTGCATTGTGATCTATATTTGCAAAGTTAGTTGTATTTATTTAGATCAACCTACTACTACTTTATAACCATTGTATCAATTTGAAATCCTTTAAATAAGGTTGACCTATTAGTCATTTGTAAATCCTTTAATCAAGATGGCATTCTAATGGAATTTTCTAAAGTCTTTTAACCAGGCCACTTCTAACAAGGTGATTAAATCCCTTAATAGGGTCACATTTAACAATGTGTTATGTAACCTTTAACAAGGTTGGCTCCTCATAGAGCTTACTTTAAAAGAGTAATAATTGGTAGCATGGTACTAGTGGTTTTTACCAAATTGGTTTTCTAAGTTAAATCATGTTGTGATACTTGTGTGGATTTTATTTAAGATGTTTCACTATTAATGTTTTACATTCCACAAGTTTGTTACTTTTAGGATAGTGGACTGCAGGTTTATGTTGCAGAGTATTTTCTATAGAGACCGTGTTACTTAATGATTAGATAATAAGTATTTGTAGTGATTAAAATTTGAATTGGTATATAAGGACTTGAGGATAGCTAATTTATTTCCCTCTCAGTTATTCTAAATCATTTGAATAATTGGTATCAGAACATTGATGCTTGCAAAGAAAACTTTGAAGGTACTTGAACCTAAAGATCAAGATATACAAAAAAGAATTGACCAGGCTAAGAAAAGAGAACTTCCCTACATGGAAGAGTCTAATGAAGTTGTATCTAGTAGGAATTAGAAAAGGTAAAATATATTATGTGGAAAATGCATATGTAGAGATACCAAAACCCTCGACAGATCAACAAATGAAAGAGAAGCAAGAGCACAATTAGACAATGTTGGAGATTGCATCACTCCTAAGCTATACCGAGTTTAATGACATAAAGGATTGCACTAATACCAAGAAAATATGGGATCTACTACAAATTATCTATGGAGGTGACACAAATGTTTTAAAAGAAAAATAAAAAATCCTAAAAGGCAAGTTTGATGAGATGAGAATGACATAAGGTGAAACTATTGCTCAATACTATGGATGAGTCAAAGAGGTGGTAAATGCTATAAGAGAATCTAATGGAAATATTGATGATGAAACTATAATTAGAAATTAATTGAGAACCCTACTTCACATATATGATATTAGAGTCTCTACTATACAAGAACTGAGATGTACTCCTAGTAACAATCTGACTTTGAAACAATTAGTTTGAAGATTTACTACTTTTGAATTATCAAATTTTGATAAGTTTAATCCTACTACAATTGAATCATCTTTCAAATCTCAAATGGTTCCTAAGAAGAAATAAAAAGGAAAATGTTTGAATAGTGATAGTGATATCTCTAATGATGATCTTAATGAGCTTGAAGCATTAATGGCTAGAAGACTTCCAAGAGGCAAAGGAAAAGTCAAAGGTAAACTTCCTATAGTATATTTTCCATGTAACAAAGTTGGTAATATTGATACAAGATGTCCTAACAGAGAAGACAAGGATGAAAGGAGGGAAATAAAGCATAAAGACAAAAGAGATGATAGAGACTAAAAAAGAAACAAGGGCTACAAAGATAAAGGTAATAAATCTTGTTATATTGTTGAAAAATAAATTGATAATGAAGCTAATAATAATGATGATGAAGAAGTCTATGTTTCTATGAAAGAAGTCTTTTGACGAAGATGAGGAAATTGCATTAATTTCATGTGTGAGTAAAGGTGATAGATGGATAATTGATAGTGGTTTCTCACATCACATGACTAGGATAAAAGTAAGTTTTAAACCTTAGAAAAATATAAAGGTAGTTGTTGTCAAGTTTGGTAATGATGCACCATGTCTTGTGAAAGGTAAAGGATCAATAAAATTGGCTAATAAGATTAGGTGTGATAATGTTTATTGGTTTGAAGGACTTAACTATAATTTGTTGAGTGTTTCACACTTGAACACATCAGAGTATAGAGTTGAATTTCATTGCAAGAAGGCCAAGATATTTGATACTATTGGTGAATTAATTGAAAGTGGAGAACATATGAGTTAACTTTCTCTATCTAGATTTATCTGACAGGACATGCTTATTTGCACAATATTATGATGTATGGTTATGGAATAAGAGCCTATGTCATGTGAACTTTGAAAATTTGGTAAGTATTAGCAAGATGAAAAGAGTAAGAGGATTACCAAAATTGAGGAAAATTGATAATGTTATGTATAAACAATGTTAGTTGGGTAAAATGACAAAGTTTAGTTTCAAGAGAAAGACCTACTCATCGAATGATATTTTGGAATTAGTTCATACTGACCTTTGTTGACCCATTGGAGTAAAACACTATCATGGAAATAAATATTTCATTCTATTTGTTAATGATTACTCTATAATGTTGACTATGATGTTTATAAAATAAAAATCTAATGCTTTTCAAATGTTTAAGTGGTATTTGGAAAGAGTGGAAAAGGCAACACATAAAAGTATGAAGTGCTTGAGATCTAACAAAGGAGGCGAGTTTATCTCTAATTATTTCAACATATTATGCAATGATAGAGGAATCAACAGATAGATGTTAGCACCCACAACCCCTCTATAGAATGGAATAGCAAAAAGAAAGAACATATATATCATGGATTGTGCTAGAACACTGATGATGGAGAAGAATGTATCACAAAAATACTAGAGAGAAGTTATAAGTAAAATAGTTTATACTTTGAACTGAGTACAAGTCAAGAAAGGTACAAATGTTACACCCTTTGAGTTATGGTATAGGTATGTGTTGGAAATGGAAAGGAGTAACTGAGAGGGGAGGGTTGAATAAATTACTAGAAAAAAAAAAAATCCTAGTCCCTTAAGATGTCAACATAACTTTAAACCAAATCCTTGTTGAAACTTGGTCAACACTAAATATTCTATTGTTTTTTATAAGAAAAAAAAGTTTTGAAGGGAGCTTGAAACCCTTTACAAATCAAGGAATTTTCAACGAAGCCCTAACCAAACCAAACATCAAACCTAAGGTGAAACAGGTGATCAAACAAGACACAGTGACAAGGGTGGCATCACAAATAACATAGTACTCTTCAGCCACACAAACAGGTTTTGACCGGGATCCTGAAACCCCCTGATGAGACACACTACAAATAACTAAAGGTCAAAAGATAGTACAAAGAGAATTGGCCAAAATCCAGGTATCAAACTTTTCCTTTAGAACCCTTCTTATTAGATCATAGTGCCATATCAAAAGTGGGATTGGATGGCTTGACCCTTTTTTCTTTTACTGTAGTCCATCCATCCTCCACCAAACTAGTAGCCTTCTACCACTTAAAATTAGCTTCTTCATAGCCAGTTCCAAAAACCCCTGAAGCTAGGGAGAAGGTTGCAGAAGAGGAAATGACAGCAACAGCTTCACCTAGAAAGGGAACTACCTCGAAAACACCAAAAATTTGAACAATAAAATCAAATGGACCAGCAACCACCACTGCCAACTCCAGATCCACCAACAAGACAAGAGTGGACAAACAAATAGAGGCACCAACAGAGTCCATGCTAGAAACTAGGACAACAAAATCCAAAGACAGACCAGCTACCATCACAAAAGGAGCCAAAGGAAGGGACAGACTAAAAGAGACAGCAATAGAATCCACACCAGAAGCTAGGATAGTAGAATCTAGAGATGTACCAGCTGCCACCACAAAAGTGGCCAGAGGAGGATCCTTCCCTGGAGAAGACATTTTTTGAAAAACAATAGTAGAATCCACCACTAAAGTTTCTTGCAGAGATTCACCATTCCCCATACAAGGGACCTTTTGGAACATGTAGTGGTCTTCCGAGACCCCCTTCCACCAAGAAGGGGACATTTTCGGTCTAGATTTACTAGAAGAGCACCTGGCGGCTAGGTGACCAGTCAAGTGGCAATTCCTACAGCGAAAGGGGATGACCTCATAGTCTAGAAGAATATTCCAAGAACCAAGAGGAGAGTCCAACAAAATCATTTCTAAGAATCCCTTAGAAATGTTGATCTCAACCAGCACGTGAGTATACGTTGTCTGAAACACTTTGGAAGCAACCCTATCAATCATCACAAAGTCTCTAAGGATATTCCCCACTCCCTCGGGATAGATCATTGCCAAAGATGAAGGGGGATATTCAACAACCTTACCCATAGAGGGAACTTATTAAAAGTTTCCGTCAATGGGTTAAAATCCTTGTGCCAAACTTTAGCCATCAAGGGAAACTTCTCATCCCAAGAAAAGTTATTGCTAAAAATAGCATTTCTTTCCTCAACAATATCAAATTTCACAACCAAAAAACCCCTTGATAAAGGGTAAATCTGGGCAGTGTCCGAGATGAAGGGCTGCCAAACACGAGAAATCCATGCATGCAAATTTGAAAGAGAAGGCTAGAAACCCTTAAAGCAAAAGATAGCTGCAATGTCCTCAAAGTCTACCATATTGATAGAGATCTTATCTACTATAGTAGAATTTAAAACAAGCCTTTTCGGGTTACATATAATCGCAACCGGTATAGGGTTAAAATATTTTGTTGTTACTCGGTTAACAAAAAGTTAATTAGATCTTAAGATATTTAATGTGATTTATCCTTTATTAAGTTAGTTGAAGAAGGATAAAGGAAATAACATGGACACAAGAGACACCAAGATTTAACATGGAAACCCAATTTGGGAAAACCACCAATTGCAACTAGCTACAGTTTTTCACTCTTTTGAAGTGAGCCCTATTAGGAGCCAACCCTGTTAAAGGTTACAAAACACATTGTTAGGTGTGACCCTATTAGAGGATTTAATTCACCCTGTTAGGAGTGGCCTTGTTAGAGGTCTTCAAATATTTAAATCTAGAAATGCCACCCTGTTAGAGGATTTTCTAAAATAGTTGTTCGACTAACTTTTTTAGGAGATTTGATTCACTGCTACAATTATTAGAGAGTATTAATGACTTGACCTGATAGTTGATGCAATTGAATTTGTCTATTCTGGCTTGATTTCTTGATTCTCCTTGATCAAAATATTCTTCGTAGCTCAGTCAACTCAGATACTATGCCCTCTAACAGATATCCTTCCAAGTTTGCTCCTTAATTCATCTTCTTCAATTCTACATTTCAATCCTCAACTTGACCTATCATTTATATGATTTACCTTGTCAAGTTGACTTGAATAATCTTTTAATCAAACAATTATCATCCCTTAAGTTAGCTTGTATTAACCAATAAATTTATTAGACCTAATATGATGATAGTTGGCTAATATAGAATTGAGTACTCAATTAACACAAAGGATCCCTTCGTTCGATGACCAACTCAGTTAGAACAAGAGTTCTGATATTAACCTATCCAACTCGGTTAGAACAAACTTCATGCTAACTTTCCTTTGACATCCAATTGAATTCGGTCAATACAAACTTAGCTTCATTAACTAACTAAGCTCAGTCAATACTGTCTCTGAACTTGGTTATAATTGAGTGCTTGACGCATACAAGAAACTACCTTTGATGCCTAAGTGAGCTCGGCTATCAGTAACTACTTGATAAAGGCTTGACATTTGTGTAACATCAAAGACAACATACATTTGAATAATCATTTTCAACAATCTCCCTCTTTGGCATTTATGGCAACACAACATGTCATAGTACAAAGAGATTTTTAGAGAAAAATAGAAGGATAATATCCTTAGTTTCATTCTAATTCTCATCCATGAGAACCCCCTCTATCAGTGAGAACTCACTCTGACATCAATCTCTCCCTCTGGAATGTTTTTCTCTGACTTCTCTAATTTCTCTAAATATAATCTCTCCCTCTAACTTACTGATAAAAAAAATTTTCTGATATGATAGCAACAACAAACTCTCCCTCTTTGACATCTCATGCCAAAGACAACATTTAATGGATTTTCCATGTACTTGATATACTAATTCATATGCAATCTATTCTAACAATACTGCATCAACTTGATTGATCTTCAAATGCTCGATTGATGCATCACTAATCTTTTTAAAGTGAGCTTCACATAGTGGAATGAACCCCAACTTACCTCTTAGATAAAAAAATGCATCCTAAGATAATGGCTTAGTGAATATGTCTACAATTTGTTCTTTTGTAGTCACATATTCCAATCTCATCTCTTTGTCTTGCACTAATTCTCTTAGAAAATGATAATTTATTGTAATGTGCTTTGTCTTGGTATGCATCACTAGATTCTTGGATATGTTAATTGTACTGGTGTTATCACAAAAGATAACTATTGAATCCTTGATTTCTTCCTTCATACCTAACAACAATTGTTTGAAAGAAATGATGTTGGAACAATTGACTCCTGCTACAACATATTCTACTTTTGTTGTAGACTGAGAGATGCAATTCTATTTTTTGCTTATCCAAGACACTAGCCTCTTTCCAAGAAAGAATGCTCCACCACTAGTGATTTTTCTATCATCAATACTTCCTACCCAATCAGCATCAGTGAAGGCTTTTAATTCAAATTTGTCTCCCTTCTTATACCACAAACCATAATCTTCAGTACCTTTTAGATACCTCATAATTCTTTTTACATCATATGATTTTCCTTTGAATTAGCAAAAAATCTTACCACCATACCAACTACTAATGCAATAGCAGGTCTATATGTAGTTTGATCTACCTCTTTGGAATAATCATTTTTGTAAATCTTATGTCCAATTGACATAGGTGTTCCAACTAGTCTAGAACCATCTCTTCTAAATTTCTTCAATATCTCCTTGATGTACTTTGATTGAGTAATGTAGATGACATTCTTCATTTGTTAAATTTGTAGGGCAACAAAGAATTTAATCTCTCCAAACATTGACATTTCAAATTCTTTACTCATTTCCTCATAAAAGGATTTGCATAAGCCATCATGTCTAGTGAATAATATATCATCTACAAAAATTTCTACCAGAAATATCTTCTTTTCTAGTCCTTCCTTGATGTATAGATTATTGTTGTCATTTGTCCTTTGAAAACCAATTCTTACCAGATAACTTTGAAATCTTTCATACCATGCTTTAGGATCTTTTTTGAGACCATATAAAGCTTTGTGTAGTCTACAATCCATATCCCTTTTGTTAGGATCTATGAAACCTTTAGGTTGCTCAATGTAGACTTCTTCTTCTAGGATTCCATTCAAGAAAGTTGATTTTACATCAATCTGATTTACTTTGAATCATTTATGTGCAGCATAAGAAAGTAGTATTCTAACACCTTCTAGTCTTGCAATAGGAGAAAATATTTCTCCATAATCAGTACCTTCTTCTTGAGCTTAACCTTTGCATACTAACCTTGCTTTGTTCCTTGACATTTATCCATTTTCGTTCAACTTATTTATGAATATCCATTTTCATTCAACTTATATCTAAATATCCATTTTGTGCCAATTACATTTTTTGTCCTTGGGTCTAGGAATAAGAGTCCAAGTTTTGTTCCTTTCAATTTGTTCAATATCTTCATTCATTGCCTCAATCCAACATTCATTGTCTAATGCATCTTTAATAGTTCTAGGTTCAAACTCAGTAAGCAAACATGTACCTTTTAGTTTGTTCCTTGTCATTGTGCCTTTTGACTAATCTCCAATGATTTTCTTGGGTGTATGATGTCTTCATACAGTCCTTCAGAAGTTCTTTTTGTAGGGGTTCATACTTTGATGTAAACATATTAGAGTAAAAACTAAAAAAAGCATTGTTGATAGCCCTAGGATCATTTGACATTGTATTGTCTATTTGAATCTCTTCAATTCTCCCAGTCTTTTGTTTTTCCCTAATAATATTGAAAAAATATTTTCAACTAGAACCCCCATCTCTCAACCAGTTCATCTTAGCCCTAATCTTTAGTCCTTGGATCTTATGCCTTTGCAATATTCTCAACTAATGTTTAACTAAAGATAATTTCTAAAGAAGAGTGGGATCCTCTCGCTCATTTTGGATAGAATATTCTTTTTTATTTAACTCCCTTTGGAGAACATTCTCCTCTTCATTTCTATCTTTAACAAATATTTTTCCCAATAACTTGAAACAATTTTTTCCAACTTTCAACTAAATGATCCCATTGTTTAACTGGCCTTAGGGACTTGTTACACATTTTTGATAAGAAAGTAGTCATTCTGATAGCTTCTTTTTTGTTTGCATCCTTGAGTAGTGAGGTATTTAATTTTTAAAAAAATTCTTTTCTATGCCAATACTATGAAATCCATCTTGATTAATGGCAATATTTTCTTGAATAGGAGAGTGATCAGAAACTACAACAGGACTCACTGCAATTGGAGAGTGTCATTTCTTATTAAGACAGGAAAAAAATGCACCTTTAGTGTACACCCTATCCAATCTGTAAAATACTCAATTGCAACCATCTTGATTATTATTCCAAGTAAACCATATATCTTTAAATTCACCTTTCCTACTTTCAATGGGGTCAATAAGATTGAAACACCTTTTGAATTTCATCCAAAAAGACTACTCATTTCCCTTCCATGAGTGTTTCAACCCACCCAATTTATCACAACTATGTTCGACCATGTTAAAAGCCACTCTAAAAATCCATTTTGCTTTAGGCAATCCAATAGTACACCATTCCCATAGCTTAGTTCTCTCCCTATAATCATTTGAAGCATAAATGTTACAAACTCCAATACAATTCTCCTTAATAGTAAAAGTCACCCAAATTGTCCTTTGACAAGGTGAACAACCATGTTGGTCAATAGCATCAATCCACTTAGGTCCTACCAGAATAGAAACACCACCTTTACCCTTCTCATGCTTAGAGTGGAATCCAATGGCTTTATCCCACAAAAATTTAACCATACAAGAAGCTTGAAATCCAACCACTTTTATTTCTTGAAGGCAAATGATGTCTTTTTATTTAATTTTATTACACTATTTCCTAACGAAGTACTTTCTCTTTGACATTTCTAAACCTCTAACATTCCATCTATGAAGGTTAATCATCATAATACTTGAGATTATTTGGAAGGAGGCCTCTAAGCCTTATACAATCTATTAAAACAATTCGGGATGGCATTTTTGCTCCCATTACTAACAGAGCCAATCCTTTTTTTCATATGTCTTCCTTTTTTTCCTAACCACTTCAGTGGATTGTCTTCCTGAATCTAAAATCACATCTCCCTGAGCCACAAGTGCAGAAGCACCAACCTCCTTGGAGTTAACACCAGGGTCTTTAAGAAAACTAGCTCTATCCTTAATAGTTTTAATAGCAATTTTTTGAGCATTCAATCGTGTAGGGATCCCATTAGATTTATCCATCTTCTCATCCTTGTTGAAACTAGAGCCAGGGCCCTGGGATGACTCTCACAAGAAGTATGAGAAGTACCTTCAGCAAGAATAACCACAAAATCCCTATCATAGAGAGGATTATCCAATGTAGCAAATACACTACAATTTGTTGTCTCAACCTCAGAAGAAACCTTCAGAGGCTAAGACTGTGTAGGGTCACTACTATCCCCATTATCAATATCATTAGAACATTGTGTCATTCCATCCACGTTCTCAACCACAACTTCCTTTCTCACTAGTACAGGATTATTACCAACCTTCACATTAACTTTTGCCTTATCAACATGCAATTTAATGGTTGGTCAATGTTTTTTCATATGAATGTTAAGCTTATAGTGAAAACAGGCACAAAGATTACCCAACAAAGAGACATCCCATGAAAAATTCTCACCTTCTAAGTCTAAAGAAATAATATACAAGAAAAAAACATTAGGAGAAAGTGTAACAAGAACACGAGCATTCAAATGAGGCAAAGTAATCCTAGACTCCTCAATCTCCAAAACATCTCCAAGAGGACTTAAAATATGGGAAATAAAAGGCCAAAATTCAGCCTATAAATTTTAATCTCCACCCAATTTAGTGTGGACCTTTCAATAAATTTTTCAAAATTTTCATTCGAAGACCATGCATATGCTCTAAATAGAGAATGACCCACATCCCAAAAACATTTTTTTAGAATTCTTTCCTACATATTATGAATTTTTAAGAAAATAAAAAAAAGACCTTTTTGAATCATTCTACAGAAATTAACATGCAGACCAAATTTCTTGCCCTAAACAACATTTAACCAATCATCAAGGAATTTACGAGATGGCAGTGTATTCAAATCTAAACACACAAATAAATAGCAATATTCTTTAACCTAGATTTCCCTTCTCTAACCACCTTAACCATATCATCATTGGGAGATAGGATTAGGATTTTCAAACCATTAGATGAGGCCCTACCCAAATTTTCTCACTTTGGGGTTTCGCCTGCAACATCGGAAGCCCGTCCACCTCCATCAATTGTAGCCCCATCCACTCCATTAGGGCACTCTGTAAAAAAAAAACTTTTTCAAATTTACCTTCAAATCTAGTAGATTCAAGGTACTTAGGAAATGAATCTTCTACAAGTACAACCTTGTAAGATGGCTTGTTTGAATTCTTATCAAGGGTCGAACTATCATTAGTAACTTTATCAACACATTCCTTCTCATAATATCTTGACTCATCAAGGCTATCATTAACTAGAGTGGAATTTTCCTCCTGCATAGCATCATTAACCTTTACTCCTCTGGGAGTGTTATTTGAATTGGCATTTAAAACATGCCCTGTCTTAGGCTCACATGCATGAGTCATCGAAGGATCCGAACAATCCCAACCCTAACTGGCAAAGAAAAAAACAAAGAATTCATGACAAAAAAGACCATGACCAGACCTCAGTTAACACAAGAGAACCACAACAAACAAAGACACACATCAAGGCACAAAAGTGACACTAGACCCACACCATGCGAGTGCAATGGTTCTATAGAGTCATACAACCTCAACCTAACGAGAGTTGTACGGAGTTGCAGACTGCCAAAATTTTTTTTTTGACATTTTCACTTCCAAATACTTTGAAATTTAATAGACATTAGGTTTATAGCCATACCATAATTCATAAGGTGTTTGTTTTGTATCTTGCTTTAGTTGAACTTGGTTTGAGGTATGAACTGATGCCCTGATTGTTTCCTTCCAGTATTTGATTGCAACATTTTTCTCTATTATTAGTGTTCTTGCACAATCCATAATGGATCTATTTCATCTTTCTACTAAGGTGTACCAGGTGCAAATACCTATCTTTGATTCCTCTTTCATTACATAATTCATTGAATTCATTTGAGATGAATTCTCCTCCTTTTTCTGACCTTAGACATTTTAGTTTCTTTCTCTACTCTAGCTAGATACCACTTGAATTTTTGAAAGGATTCAGATTTATGTTTCAAGTACATCACTGTCATCATCCTAGAATAATCATCAACAAATAAAATGAAATACTTATCTCCATGATATCTTTCTATTCCAATAGATCCACAAAGATTTGTATGATCCAGCTCCAAAAATTCTTTAGAGTGATAATTCTTTCTTTTGAAGCTTGTCTTTCCCATCTTCCCAATTTGACAATTTTTGCACGTGCCTATATTAAGTTTTCTTAGACTTGGAATGCCTCTCACTCTTTTATTCTTGTTTATGTTGACCAAGTTATCAAAATTCACATGACCCAATATTTTATGCCATAACCAACTTTCCTCTACTTGTGCTAGGAAACATAAACTTTCAGTTAGATCTAGATAGAATAGATTACCTTTTGTTTGATTTCCAGCACCAACTAGATTTCCTTTCCCATCCAAAGTTATATCATTTTTGGGATCACATCTCATTTATTGAATAACTAAAGCTCTAATTGCATAAATAGGAAGAAGAGTTCTGTGTACCTTACTAACCACTGTCACATCATCTATTTTCCCTCTTGAGGCTATGATTGCACTCACACTTGCTTTGATTCTTTCACTGTATTGTGCAATGTTTTCATCTTCTCTCATCTTTATTTGATCAAACTGACCTCTTAGACTTTCTACCTTAGCTCTCCTCACATTGTCATCTCTTCCATAGTATCTGTCAACTTGATCCACATTTCATGAGTAGGACAATCTTTGGCTTCATCAAATTTAGCATCATTGAAAGTAGAAGCAATGCCAATCATCATTATGTTGTGATTCTTCTTTTCCAGAATTTGGTCCACAAACAAAGGTCCAATAGGTGCCACATACTTTCTCTCTAGGTATTTTAGGCTTGTGTCTCCAATGGTTGCAAAGTCCAGCTCCATGAGTTCCTGTCATGCTTGGAAGTTATCTCGGTTCAACTTAGGAATTTCCCTTCTGTAAGACATCTTGATCTTTAGTTTAGGTCCTTGAAAATTTATTTGTAAGAGCTAATAGCTTTGATACCAATTATTGGAAATGGAAAGGAGTAATTGAGAGGGGAGGATTGAATCAGTTACTACAAAAACAAATCCTAGTCCCTTAAGATGTCAACACAACTTTAAACTAAATCCTTGCTGAAATTTGGTGAGCACTGAATATTCTTTTGTTACTCAGTTAGCACAGAGATAATTATATCTTAAGATATTTAATGTGATTTATCATTTATTAACTTATTTGCAGAAGCATAAAGGAAATAACATGAACACAAGATACACCAAGATTTAACATGGAAACCCAATTTGGGAAAACCACCAAGTGCAATTAGTTACATTTTTTCACTCTTTTGAAGTGAGCCCTTTTAGGAACCAACCCTGTTAAAGGTTACAAAACACACTATTAGGTGTGACCCTATTAGAGGATTTAATTCACCTTTTTAGAGGTCTTTAGACACTTCAATCTAAAAATTCCACCTTGTTAGAGGATTTACTAAAATAGGTATTAGGCTAACTCTATTAGGAGATTTGATTCACTGCTAAAATTATTTGAAAGTAACAATGACTTGACTTGATTGCTGATGCAACTGACTTTTTTGATTTAGATCTTTGTTCTCACTTGATTACTTCATCCTCCTTGATTAAATGTTCTTTGCATCTCAGTCAACTCGGATACTCTCCCCTCTTATAGATATCCTTCCAAATTCACTTCCTTAAATCATTTTCTTCAATTCCACATTTAATTCCTCAACTTGACCTATCATTTATATGATTCACCTTGTTAGGTTAGCTTGAATACTCTTTTAATCAAACAATTATGATCCTAAAAGTCAGCTTGTATTAACCAAATAATTTATCAAACTTAATATGTTGACATTTGATTAATACAGAATTTAGTACTTGATTAGCACACAGGATCCCTTCATTCCCTAACCAACTCGAATAGAATAGGAATTCTGATGTTAATCGACCCAACTCGGTTAGAATTGACTTCATTTTGACTTTCCTTTGATATCCAACTGAACTCAAACAATACAAACTTAACTTCATTAACTGACTGAGCTTGGTCAATACTGTCTCTAAACTTGGTTATAAGTGAATGCTCAACACACATAGGAAACTTCCTTTGATGCCCGAGTGAGCTTTGCTATCAGTGATTTCTCGAAAAAGGCTTGAAATTTTGTGTAACATTAAAGACAACATACAATTGAATAGTTATTTTCAACAATATGCACCTAATATGAAATATTTTAAAGTTTTTGGAAGAAAGCATTCTATACTGAAGGACAATAGAAATGGAAATCTTCATGTTGAAAGTGATGAAGGCGTATTCTTAGGATATTCTGCTAAAAGAAAAACCTATAAGTGTTTTAATTCTAACATTAACAAAGTTGTTGAAAGTGCAAATGTGAAAGTTGATGAATATATAGAAAAGAGTGAAGTAGAATAAAAAAAAGGAACCTGAAGATTACAACACATTCATATATATCAATGAAGGTGTTTCTTGCACCTTACTTGAGTTAGAGAAAAAGGCTACTAAGAAACAAAAAACTGTGAATGTCGAGTTGCAGCAACAGGTTATTGACAAATAGGCTATAGGTGTCGAGCATTAGCGAGATGATGCCAAGATACATAATGAAATTAAAAGGAGAGATTTTTAAACATTGACAAGTGAATCAGAATGAAACTAAGGATATTAATGAAGATCTGATATTGAATAAAGAAGCAGCTTCTCGAAGAAATTGAAATTTTTGGAGTGCATGATAACTCAAGGTGTTGCCATCAATGCCAAAGAGGGAGATTACTAGAACTATAACTAGAACAATTGTTATGCTATCATTGATGTCAAACCTTGTTTGTGAGACAAATTCTATTTAAGTAGAGTTGCATATCAAGATGATGGATGAAGAGGATTTGAGAAGAAGACAAAAAAAAAGGACCTAGAGGAAAGGTTTGTTGGAAACTACAATTGCAACAATTGGTAAGTTTTCATTTATGTCAAACATATTGGTGAGACAGCTTTCTATATAATCTAAGTGTCATATCTATTTGATTGATGAAGAGGATTTGAGAAGTTTCTTGTAAAAAAAGAACCTAGAGGAAAGGTTGAATTATGAAAATGAAACTACAAATGAAAATTTGATTAGTTGGATGTTGACAAGATAAAGTGATTATTTAAATCATGTTGCAAGTGAAGAAGACAATAATGTTCAAGTCTTGAAAGTGTGAACAAAGACAGATCAAATATATTGGCTTGACCGAATAACAAAGTAGAAGACTAAAGATTTTTTATGTATATGTTGAGTGATGCTAGTATCAACTAAACCACAATAAGTTCCAAGAAAAGTTAGTGTTGACCGAGCATCAGTATTGACCGAGTGACAATGTATGTTCCGAACAAGAATTTTATAGCGATTGAGTAACCCAGTGATGACTGAGTGTTAGAACATAGTGTTGGTCAAGGAACAAAATTTTAATTGTTTATTTCAAGCCCACTAAGTTGATTTATTGGGATATGGAAAGCATGTTGAAGATAACAATCAATGAGTTGGATTATTTAATTCTAGGAGAGGATTAGGTAAATGACCTAAGAGATGGATTCCAAGAGAAGTTTCTATAAAAGAAGAGATAAATAGAATGATGATCATATTCATTGTGTTTGAAGGATAAAATCATGAACCCTAAGATCTATGGTGGTGTTTAAACAGAAAAAGATTAGACCTACCTATTTAAGGAGGTACAGAGGTGAACTTTCTATAATAGGTAGAGAGGCTAAGCATGTGTGAAGGGTTTCTAGAGAGTTAGAGTTGTTACTAATGTTGTTTACTGGTGAAACTAAGTAGAAGGCTGAATTGAGCTGAAAAGAAGTGAAGGATGATTTCTTGAAGTGCCAAGCAAATCAAATCTGAGATGACAATGGAGGCTAGATAGTGAATCAGTACATGCGAGATCGACATAGACCTATACATGAAAAGTGAGTTCTACTTAACAAATCAAACCTGATATTACTTTCTAACCATTGTGAACATTATTTGAAATCCTTTAATCAAGGTTAACCTAATAGTCACAAGGACTTGATAGTCTATGTAAATCCTTTAACTAGGTGACATTCTAATAGAATGTTCTAAAGCCCTCTAACTAGGCCACTCCTAACAGGGTGATTAAATCCTTTAAAAAGCTTGTGTTTAATAGTGTGTATTGTAACCTTTAACAAGGTTGGCTCCTAATAGGGCTCACTTCAGAAGAGTGAAAATTGGTGACATGTTGCTGGTGGTTTAAATCCCAAATTGAGTTTCCACATTAAATCCTAGTATCAAACTTGTGTGGATGTTATTATGATGTTTTACTGATTAATGTTTACCTTCTACAAGTTTGTTATTTTAGAACAATGGACAACTAGATAATGTTACTAAAAGTTTGTAGTCGAGAGCAATAAAATGATAATATTTGAAGTTGTTTAAGTATTTTTTTGTTGAATTGGTACATCTAGACCTTGGAAAACTGATTCACCCCCCTCTTAGTTATTCTAAATATCCTAACAATTGGTATTAGAGCACTAGTGCTTGTAAAGATAAGTTTAGAGGAACTCAAAGCTAAAGATCATGACATACAAAAGAGAGGTACCAAAGTTGAACAAAGAAAAATTTCCTCCATGGTTGAAGTTGATGAGGCTACACATAGCTAGTATTGGTGATGTTGCATTAGATTTTCTAGACAATGCATATGTGGACATAACAATAGTCCCTTTGATTGATCAAAAACTAAAAGAAAAGAAAGAACACAATCAGTCAATGTTGGATATTGCTTCAACCCTAACCTATGTTGAGTTTGATGACCTAAAAGAGTGCAAGAATTCAAAGGAAATGTGGGATAAATTGAAGACTATCTATCCAGAGGAGATGATAATGTCTTAAGAACCAAATCAGAAAGTCTAAGAGGAAAGTTTGATGAAATGAGAATGATAGAAGGTGAGAACTTCGTACAGTATTATATAAGAATCAAAGAAGTTGTCAATGCTATTAGAGGAGCTAAAGGAAAGATTGAAGATGAAACAATAATTAACAAGGTATTGACAATTTTACTTCCTATTTATGCTATTAGACCTTTATACAATACAAGAATTGAGATGTAGGCTAGGTAATGACCTAACATTGGAAGGTGTAATTGGTAGGCTTGTCATTTTTGAGATGTCTAATTTTGATAATGACACTCCACTATTGTTGAATCTTCTTTTAAATCACAACTGATTCTTAGCAAGAAAGGAAAAGAAAAATATGTGAAAAGTGACAATGATACTTTTGATGATGAACTTGATGAATTTGAAGCACTGATACCTAGGAGATTTGGAAGAGGTAAAGGAAAATACAAATTTAAACTTCCCATAATCCATTTTTCATGCAACAAGGTTGGTCATATTGTTGTAAGGTGTCTTGACAGACAGAGAAGACAAGGATGAAAGGAAGGAAAGCAAGTACAAAGGAAGAAGAGATGACTGATACTTCAAGAAGAACAAGGACTAAAAACCCAAAGATAATAAATCTAGTTATATTGTTGAAGAAGAAATTGATACTGAATCTTAAAGTAATGATGAGGAAGTAGTCTATGTTGCTATGAATGAAGATTTTTATGAAAATGAGAAAATTGCTTTAATCTCTTATGTGAATAAAGTGATAGATGGATAATTGATAGTGGTTTCTCTAATCACATGATTGGTGATAGAAGTAAATTTGAGGACATTGGACCATACAAGGGTGGTTGTGTTAAATCTGGTAGTGATATTCCATGTCTTGTGGAGGGTAAAGGGTCAGTTAAACTAACTGATAAGATCAAATGTGACAATGTTTATTGGGTTGAAGGACTTAACTATAATATGTTGAGTTTCACAGTTAAAAAAATCAGGGTATAGAGTTGAATTTCATCACACAAAGGCCAAAATATTTGATGTTGATGATAAATTGATTGGAAATGATGATCCAACAAGAGGTAACTTATTCTATCTTTTATCCGATGAGACATGTTTGTTTGTACAACATGAAGATATTTGGTTATGACACAAAAGGTTATGTCATATAAATTTTGACAATTTGGTTGGTATTATAAAAATGAAAAGAGTAAGAGGTTTTCCAAAACCGAAGAAACTAACAATGCCATATGTAAACAATGTTAATTAGGAAAAATGACAAAGTCTAGTTTCAAGAGAAAAACATTCATCTGATGATATTTTGGAATTGGTTCATATTGACTTATGTGGACCCATTGGTGTTCAAAGCTATTATGGAGACAAATATTTTATTCTATTTGTTGATGACTATTCTAGAATGATGAGTGTGATGTTTCTTAAAGGAAAATATGATACTTTTCAGTTGTTTAAGTGGTATTTGGCCAAAGTTGAAAATGAGACAAGGAAGAGTCTGAAGTGTTTGAGATCTGATAGAGATGGAAAATTCATTTCCAATGACCTCAACATATTCTGCAATGATAGAGGAATCAAAAGATAGATGTCTGCACCTAGGACCCTTCCTCATAATGGTATAGTTGAAAGAAGGAATAGATCAATAATGGAATCTACTAGAACATTGATGATGGAGAAGAATGTGTCACAAAATACTAGAGAGAAGCTATAAGTACAGTTGTCTATGCTCTAAACATAGTGGAAGTCAAGAAAGGTACAAATGCTAAACCTTTTGAATTATGGTACAGATATGCTCCTAATGTGAAATATTTCAAAGTTTTTGGAAGAAAATGTTACATACTTAAAGATAGTAGGAATGGAAAACTTGATGCTAAAACTGATGAAGGTATATGTGTAGGATATTCCACTAAGAGCAAAGCTTATAAGTGTTTGAATTCTAACACTTACAAAGTTGTGGGAAGTGCAAATGTGAAAGTTGATGAATATACAAAGAAAAATGAAGTTGAATGCAGGACAAAACCTAAAGATTATAGTTCATTCATATATGTGAATGATAGTGCTCCAAGCACTCCACCTAAACACGAAATAAAGTTTTAGATCCTTAGTAGATTGAGAATATCAAGTTGCAACAGTCAGTTGTTGAGTAATAGATTGTGGGTGGTAAGAAACAAATAAATGATGTGGAGTCACAAATAGAGGGAGGTGAATATCAGGAAGGCAATATCATGAATTAAAACGTGAACCAGAACCTGAACAAGAGAGAGATAATGAGCATGATATCATTTTTCAAGATGAAACTGCCAAAGAGAAAAGAAGAAAAGATTTTGTGTTAGAAAAATATGTGAGAAGACATCATGCACCTAAAAAATCATTGGAGATAAAGAGTTTGGTATTATGACAAGAAAAAAACTTAGAAGTGATACATGCTTAATTTGTGAGTTTGAGCCTAGATTTGTGAAAGATGTCTTAAAGAATGAAGGTTGGATACAAGCCATGAATGAAGAAATTGAACAGATTGAAAAGAACAAAACATAGTCCTAATATCCATACCTAAAGACAAAAATGTTATTGGAACCAAGTGTGCATTCAGGAACAAGCTGAATGAAAAAGGTGAGGTCACAAGGAACAAGGAAAGATTGGTATGCAAAGCATATGCACAAGAGGAAGGTGTTGACTATGGGGAAACATTTTCCCTTGTAGCAAGATTAGAAGGGGTTAAAACATTTTTTGTATATTCTCCTTATAAAGGATTTAAGATATATCAAATGGATATCAAATTTGCATTTCTAAATGAGATACTTGAAGAAGCAGTATACATAGAACAACATGATGGATTTTTAGATCCTAACAAGAAGAATATGGTGCATAAATTGCACAAAACTTTGTATGGTTTGAAACAAGTCCCCAGAGCATGGTATAAAAGATTGCATAATTATTTGGTGAAGACTAGTTTTGCAAGAATAAATGATAACAAAAATATGTATTTGAAGACTTGCAAGAATAATGACGTATTGCTATCCAATTTTTTTGTTGATGATGTCATATTTGGAGGAATGGAAGCATTATGAAAATCATTTGCAAATGAAATGAAGAAGAAATTGAAATGTCAATGTTTGGTGAAATCAAATTCTTTGTTGGTTTACAATTATATCAAATGAGGAAAGGTATCTTCATTACTCAATCCAAATATATTAAGGAGATATTGAAAACTTTTGGAATGATAGATTCAAAACTAGTGAGTAAACCTATGATTATTGGACACAAACTGTCTAAGAATGATGATTATGCTGATGTGAACCAGACAAAATACAAATTAATGATTGGAAAAATAATATATGTTTTTCATAGAAAACTAGATATTATGTAAAACTTTGTGATAGTTTCTATATTTTCAGCAAGTCCTAAGGATAATCATATGATGACAGTGAAAAGGATATTGAGATATATGAAAGGAACAAAAGACTATAGATTATATTGCAAAAAGAATGATAGATTTGAACCAAAGGTATTCAATGACTTTGATTGGGTAGTAAATGTTGATGACAAGAAGAGAACAAGTGGTGGTGCATTATTTCTAGGAAAGAGATAGATTCCATGGACAAGCAAGAAGGAAAATTGCATTTCCCAATTAATAGTTGAAGTTGAGTATGTGACAACAATACTGAATTGTTCAAATATCATATGGATCAAGAAATTGTTGGAAGATATGAAGGAAGAGATTAATGATCTAGTGGTTATCTATTGTGATAACACAAGTGATATTAATATATCAAAGAACTTTATTATGTACACAAAGATAAAAATACATTTCTATCAAGTATCATTACTTGAGAGAGCTAGTTCAAGACAAAGAAGTGAAATTGGAAAATGTGAATACTAAAGAAAAAATAGATGATATATTCACTAAAGCTTTACCTAAAGATGGTCATGAACATCTTAGAGGTAAACTAGGGGTGATTCTCCTAGACAAAGCTACTTAAGCTATAGTGAAACATTGCATCAAATGTGTTGATCAGACCATCTTACACATTGATGCAGACAATTATACTTTAGGAGTTACCTACAATAGTAGTAAAGAAGAAGGAAAATATGATGGATTAGTCATATTAAGATAATAGATGAAGAATTCAGAATTGACATGAAAGAATCTACATGAAAAGATTTATAAAATAGAGTTAGTGTCTTTGGCATTATTGTCAAAGAGGGAGAGAATATATAATACATCGAGGGAGGGAATATCAAAGGAGGAGAGCATGAATCTAGTGGGAGAGAATATCCCAGAGGGAGAAATTATTTAAGCTACCATGAAGAAGGATAAATTGAAAGGGAGAGATTATCAAAGAGTTACAGATAAAGATCACAATGATAGAAGGAGATAGTGAAAGCTAGCAGAGACATGCTAAGTAAGAGGGGGTGATTACTTAGAGGGAGTTCATTATATTTAAGAGGTTTTGTACGATCAAAAATATGAATAAGAATGAAACCAAGGATATTAATGAATATTTGATACATGGGTGTTGCTCATGTATGTAGAATTTTTGGATTATATGGTAACTTTAAGTATTCCTAAAATATTTTCTAAGGTGTTGTCATCGATGCCAAAGAGAGAGATTGTTGGAAACCATAATTGAAACTTTTATTATGTTGTCATTGATGTCAAAACTATTGGTGAAACAATTCACTATCTGATCTAAGTGTCATATCTATTTGACTAATGAAGAGTATTTGAGAAGCCTCTTATAACAAAAGAACTTAGATGAAAGCTTGAGTTATAAAAAGGAAACTACAAATGGATATTTGATTAGTTAGACTTTGACAAGATAAAGTGATTATTTAAATCATGTTTCAAGTGAAGAAGATAGTAATGTTCAAGTCTTGAAAGTGTGAAAAAATATAGATCATCAAATGTATAGGCTTGATCGAGTAATAGAATAGAAGACTAGATAGTTTTGATGTATATGTTGAGTGATACTAGTGTCATCTGGGCCATAGTAAGCATTGAGAAAAGTTAGTGTTGAACAAGCATCACCATCAATCAAGTGATAGTGTATATGCTAAACAAGAAGTTTTATAGTGATCGAGTAACCCAGTAATAATCGAGTGTTAGAATAAAATGTTGGCCAAGGGACAACATTTTAACTGTTTGCGAGGAATTATAATTTCCATCTGACTATGTTAATTTCTTGGGATATGGAAAGTGTGTTGAAGATAAGAATCAATGAGTTGGATAATTTAATTCTAGGAGAGGATTAGGTAAATGATCTAAGAGATGGATTCCAATAGAAGTTTCTAGAAAAGAAGAGATAAATAAAATACATATCATATTCATTGTATTTGATGGATCAAATCATGAATCTCAAGATCTATAGTGGTGTTTAAGCATAAAAAGATCAAAATTACCTATTTAAAGAGGTACAAAGGAAAACTTTCTATAATGGGTAGAGAGACTATGTGCATGTGAAGGAGTTCCAAAGAGTTGAAGTTGTTACTGATGTTGTTGAATGATGAATCTAAGTAGAAGGCTGAATTGAGGTGAGAAGAAGTGAAGGGTAATTTATTGAAGGGTTGCCAAGAGAATTAAATCTAAGATGACAATGGAGGCTAGACAATGAATCAATACATGAGAATTGAATAGAGATTTGTACATCCAAAATGAGTTGTACTTAAGGGCATCTGCAGGATCATGGTGTACCAAACTATGGCCTTAAGTGGCAGTGAAAAATCAACAAATCAGGGTTATGTCAACTTGACACATAATTTTGAAGTGGTTATGGACTTTATATCAAAAAGTTGTAAGAAAGTAATCTGTAGGAAATTAAATGTAATTTCTAAACTACTAGGCCTTATTAGGAGAAAAAAATAATTGATTGGTCAAAAGTTTGAATTTTAATGCAGTACTACGAAAATTTCAGGGCAAAAATAAAAAGTAGGTGTATGTATGACCACCTTAATCAAAATCAAATGATAATATTTTTTTAATATAATTATAGATATGAAAAGTATACTCATGTCTAGATGTGATGCATATTTTTTGATATTTTTATTCCAAATAAATAATTAAATATGAATTTTCTACCAAAAAAATTCAGAAAAATAAAAGTCTCGTGTCTGACCACCTTAACTAATAGAATATTTTACCAAAAAAAAATTTCTTATACTAGGCGAAGCATAGAATGTGACGCAACTTTTAGATTTAAAAAATTTTATACCGTTTGAAAGTTATAGCTATTTGTCAATCAGTATGTCAATCAACACTTTACAATAATCTTCATTGGTAATTAACTAATAAATACTTATCGAACTCAGAATTTGACAGAAATTATATTGATGGAATCTTGAGAGCGATATTAAAAAACTCATTTCATTTCATTCAATTTTGATCAAAATAACATTGTCAGATGGCTACCCAAAGTTTGAGTATCACTAAAACCCTCTTCAAACATGTCTTTTGGGTTGACCAGGTAGGCTTGGTAAATACCAAGCCTAATCGGATATCTGATATGCTTCGATAAAATTTGGGTGGAAAATTTCAAATCCCAACCCATTTTGGAGGGGAAATTGCATTTAAAAGTTATAGCTTATGATTTATAAATTATTTCACTTATATTACTATGTAAAGACGTATATTAATATATTATATATATATATATATATATATATATATATATATATATATATAATAACGTAATGTAAAGATATAAGATATAATCTATTAATATATAATAATATATTATGTTAATCTTATTACAATCTATAAATATAATTTATATTATTATTATTTTTACTAAATATAATAACGTAATATTTTAATTAAATATAATATGTATTATATATTACTATATTAATATGTATAATAATATAATATATGTATAATAAAGTAATATATTATATATAAATATATAATATGTATGTTATTAATATATATATAATAATGTAATATTTTATTAAATATAATAACGTTATATATATATATATATATATATATATGTTATTAATATATATGTATATTATTAATATATATGAGTCAAAGGGGGTCATAGGTCAACCATTGACCCCCTTTGATGCATTAAATGACGACATATGTCCCTAGGGGTCCTAGGACCCCTAGCGACATATTATAATGGTTAATATGGCTCAAAGGGGGTCATAGGGTGACCTAGACCCCTTTTGACCCATTAAATGATGACATATGTCCCTAGGGGTCTTAGGACCCCTAGAGACATATTAGAATCGTTCATATTGGTCAAAGGGGACCATAGGGTGACCTATGACCCCCTTTGACCCATTAAATGATGACATATGTCCCTAGGGGTCCTAGGACCCCTAGGGACATATTAGAATTGTTCATATGGGTCAAAGGGGGTCATAGGGTGACCTATGACCCTCTTTGACCCATTAAATGATGACATATGTCGCTTAGGGGTCCTAGGACCCCTAGGGACATATTACAATTGTTCATATAGGTCAAAGGGGGTCATAGGGTGACTTATGAACCCCTTTGACCCATTAAATGATGACATATGTCCCTAGGGGTCCTAGGACCCCTAGGGACATATTAGAATGGTTAATATGTGTCAAAGGGAGTCATAGGTTGACCTATGACCCCCTTTGACCCATTAAATAACGAGATATGTCCCTAGGGATCCTAGGACCCCTAAGGACATATTAGAATGGTTAATATGGGTCAAAGGGGGTCATAGGGTGACCTATGACCCCCTTTGACCCATGGGCATATTGGAATGGTTAATATGGGTCAAAGGGGGTTATAGGGTGACCTATGACCCCCTTTGACCCATTAAATGATGACATATGTCCTTAGGGGTCCTAGGACCCCTAGGGACATATTAGAATGGTTAATATGTGTGAAAGGGGGTCATAGGTTGACCTATGACCACCCAAGATCCACTAAATAATGAGATATGTCCCTAGGGGTCCTAGGACCCCTAAGGACATATTAGAATGGTTAATATGTGTGAAAGGGGGTCATAGGTTGACCTATGACCTCCTATGACCCATTAAATGATGAGATATGTCCCTAGGGGTCCTAGGGTCCCAAGGGACATATTATAATGGTTAATATGGGTGACCCATTAAATGACGAGATATGTCCCTAGGGGTCCTAGGACCCGTAGGGACATATTAGAATAGTTCTTATGGGTGAAAGGGGGTCATAGGGTGACCTATGACCCCCTTTGATCTATGAAATGATGACATATGTCCCTAGGGGTCCTAGGACCCCTAGGGACATATTAAAATGGTTAATATGGGTCAAAGGGGGTCATAGGTTGACCTATGACCCCCCACGATCTATTAAATAACGAATTAGAATGGTTAATATGGGTCAAAGGGGGTCATAGGTTGACCTATGACCCCCTTTGACGCATTAAATGATGACATATGTTCCTAGGGGTCCTAGGACCCCTAGGGACATATTAGAATGGTTAATATGTGTGAAAGGGGGTCATAGGTTGACCTATGACCCCCCACGACCCATTAAATGATGAGATATGTCCTTAGGGGTCCTAGGACCCCTAGGGACATATTAGAATGGTTAATATGGGTCAAATGGAGTCATAGGGTGACCTATGACCCCCTTTGACCCATTAAATGATGAGCTATGTCCATAGGGGTCCTAGGACCCCTAGGGACATATTAGAATCTTTCATATGGGTCAAAGGGGGTGATAGGGTGACCTATGACCCCCTTTGACCCATGAAATGATGACATGTCCCTAGGGGTCCTGGGACACATTAGAATGGTTAATATGGGTCAAAAGGGTTCATAGGGTGACCTATGACCCCTTTTGACCCATTAAAAGATGACATATGTTCCTAGGGGTCCTAAGACCCCTAGGGACATATTAGAATGGTTAATATGTGTGAAAGGGGGTCATAGGTTGACCTATGACCCCCCACAACCCATTAAATGACGAGATATGTCTCTAGGGGTCCTAGGACCCCTAGGGACATATTAGAATGGTTAATATGTGTGAAAGGGGGTCATAGGTTGACCTATGGCCCCCCACGACTCATTAAATGACGAGATATGTCCCTAGCAGTCCTAGGACCCCTAGGGACATATTAGAATGGTATATATGGGTCAAAGGGGGCCATGACCCATTAAATGATGACATATGTCCCTAAGGGTCCTAGGACCCCTAGGGACATATTAGAATCATTCATATGGGTCAAAGGGGGTCATAAGGTGACCTATGACTCCCTTTGACCCATGAAATTATGACATATGTCCCTAGGGGTCCTAGGACCCCTAGGGACATATTAGAATCATTCATATGGGTCAAAGGGGGTCATAAGGTGACCTATGACTCCTTTTGACCCATGAAATTATGACATATGTCCCTAGGGGTCCTAGGACCCCTAGGGACATATTAGAATAGTTAATATGTGTGAAAGGGGGTCATAGGTTGACCTAGGACCCCCCATGACCCATTAAATGATGAGATACATATTAGAATGGTATATATGGGTCAAAGGGGGTCATAGGGTGACCTATGACCCCCTTTGACCCATTAAATGATGACATATTTATATACTATTAATACTGTTGTAGTATAATAATAATAATAACATAAATAAACACTAAATATTAATGCTATTATATCTATAGTAATAATAATAATACTATTATAGCTATAATAATAATATATATATTAATACTATTATGGCATAGTATTAATATATATATATTAATACTATTGTAGCATAATAATAATAATAATATAAATAAACATTAAATATTAATACTATTATATCTATAGTAATAATAAGAATACTATTAATCAGTTTCTCACCAATAATTATTCTAATATTAATACTAATATAGAAAAGGTTGTTTTTCGTCCAAATCTCATTGGAAAAGATCGGATATCTGATTTCATGTCGGATATCCGATCTAAAATTGGATATCCAATTTTCCCCGGCACCAGTTTCCAACATATCCCTGTCCCTGCAGACCCGACAACATCACTTTTTCTGTTCTTTTTTCACGGGTTTTGCAAAAAAGTGTGTTTTGGGGCCCAACCAATCGAAAAAATTCAAAAATATAACCTTAGGTGTTCGAATTTTTCATCTCAATGGGGAATAGCAGTTGTCAAAAGGATAAACACAAAAGGAAGATATCCAATGAAGAAATTGCAGCATATAGGGAAAGGGACAAAATGGAACACCAAAGAAAAAGACACGGTATGCTAAATATCAGTCAAGTTGACGATGAATTAGTCAAAGGTGAAATCACATACTCAGATAATAAGTATGTACAGTTGGGGAATGAAAATGTACCTATTGAAAATGATAATGCCGAAATTGAAAATTTAGAGAATGAAAATTTTGAAGATGAAATGCTACCAAGTCATAATCCAAATTGCATAATTGACCATCTCGAACATGACAATGCACAGGAACCTAATGCACAAGAATGTTACACATCTCCTAATTATAATCGACATGAAGGTTCTAAAACACCAAAATGAATAATTGAAATTGATGAAATGATTATTACTAGTTTGGAAGGGAAAAAATCAGAAAGAACCATTCGGTTATGGGCTTCAAGACTATATCAGATGTTTTTTGGCAACAAGATAGTGGTAGAGCAATGTCAGCTTTTCATGCACTTATTAAAGATGCAAAAGATGAAACCTATGCTTTCCAAATTGAAGATTTGTGTCAATAAAAAGTTGGAAAGAAATGTCATTATTGTGAAGAATCTTTTCAGTGCTCTCAATAGCATTGGGAAAAATAATAGGGAGAAAGATTACAAAGCTGCTCGAAGGGTTATTACAACCTCTTTGGTAAGTCATCATTTGAGAAAGGGTAGATATATGAGACAAACTTGTATTGATTTGAATCTAAATCATACTACTTTGAGAAGAGCACTTAGCCGGTGAGAGAAAATTGATGATCCTCTTCAAAATGAAACATGGGCATTTGATGGGAGACTTCCACATTTTGATAAGAAGCTATCCGATGATGTGAAGGAAGAAATTACACAATTTTAACACTCTAACTCATGAGTATCACCCAATGCTAAAGACGTGTTAAAGTTGAGAATTGGCATCAGAGACTGCACGCCACATCCTAAACACTATTTGGAGGTAAGTCAAACTATGTTGTTCAAACAATTTAGAGAGATTCATCTAAGTCTCCATATATCACAAAGGGCTTTTGAATCTTTGAAGCCATTTTATTGTGTGCCACTCAAAATTTGAAATACATGTTATTGCAAATATCATGTTGAGTTTTCTATGCACTATGAACTATTACGCTCCATCCATTCTACTTTGCATAGTAAAGAAATGTTGGAAGATTGTGGTGCTAGTGAGCTTCCAAAATCATCAAGAGACTTTCTAGATCAACTTTCATGTCGTAGAGTTGATGGTTGTTTCTTTTATAGAAATGCTTGCTTAAATGAGAAGTGTTCAGAATGTGGTGGCTTATCCAAGTTTGACACATGTTTCCATGAGGGGTGTGAACAAGATCTTGGAAAGACAATAGTGAAAAAAAAGGTATATGAAATGGTGAAATACACATTGAAGAGTGGAGGTGAGAGCTTTAGATGTGAATTCGTTGGAAAAGATATTAGTGTGGCTAGTTTTATTTCAAATGTCAAGGAAAATCTTTTTTACAAGTACGCAAGACATAGTCACAAGTCTCAGTGGTTGGATGAACAATTTAGAATGTGCAAGGAGACTTTTTCCATTGGCACTATTATATTAGTTGTTGATTTTGTTGAGAACTACACATTGCAACCTCAAAATGAGACACAATATCAGTATTACAACTCTATTCAGATTGCTATTTTTGTTCACATAACATATAGACATGCCCTTGATAATGCAGAAGATAATCGAAAGATTATTAGAGAGTATCATTTTTATATGAGTGATGATAGATCTCACTCTCACGAGTTTGTGCAACATTGTTTCGAGAATTAGTTTGATTTCTTACATGAGCATGCAATTGCTATGGATAGACATATCATTTGGTTAGATAACTGTACAAGTCAATTCAAGAATGCTCGCATTTTTTATTGGTTGTGTAGGATGCACGTAGAGATAGGGGTGCCTCATATTTGGAGTTTTTTTGAGTCTGTCCATGGAAAAGGGGAACATGATAGAGCGGGGGCATGTGTGAAGAGAGCTCTAGTCAAGGAGGAACTGAAGATTTCAGCAGCAGAGCTTCTTGATGCTAGTAGCATTGTTGATTGGTGTAGTTTAGCATTATCACAGGGGGGGACTCTTGATTCAGTGGTACACAGGTTCTTTTGATTGGTTGAGGAAGGGTCTGTAGCTGATAGATTAGATTGTGCTACAGTGAGAGACTCATAAAAAATGCATTCATTCCAGAGCTTTGATTCTAGTACATGGACCATTTGGACACGACAGCTAGCTTGCTTTTGTCCTAGTTGTTTTCAGTGTGATTGGGATCACTGTGAGTCAAGTGAGTGGGTGGACACATGGGCTCCACATTATCTTACTCCATTGTCTATCATATCCTCTATCAGAAATGATGACATGGAAAGTTTACTTGAGCATAACCATCTATCAAATCTACTTCAGCCAGGACATGTCTTTGCATTGGTTGCACCACAAGGGAATGATGAGAAATTTGATTATTGGTTAGCACATTGTGTAAGAGGTAAATAAAAACTTGCACAGCTAATCACAGATGATGATGGATTCACATATCCTACTGGTTCAGTGGTTGTCGCTGGAACATGGCTGTGGACATACATGCTTAGAAGGAATAGAATTCCTGCATTCGAAGACTATCAGAAGCACAAAATAATTCTCATATATTCGCATCTTATTATAGCAACAAATGTAAATTTGTTGAAGCATCAAGGAAGACCAAAAGTAAAAGAACTTTTTACTATTGCTAATGTTGATCATGAAGCCCTGTTGGAGACCCTAAAATAGAGAGAGGACCCTACTGGAACACTCGACGAGGTATATTTACTTCTTATGTTATTTTCTTCATAATGATTCAATAAACTGATGATTATCTTTTTTAATACAATAAGTTACTAATTTTTTTATGATATTGGAATGTAGGTACATCATGAAGAGTGGGGGGGTGGGTGCGGGGTGGTATTGGGGAGAATTCCTAAGATTTATGATGTATTATGACGTAAACTGTGAACTTTTTTTGTATATGATTTTTGTAATAATGAAAAAGATAGGTTAAATTAGTTGCACATTCTAATTTGTATTTTGGTAGGTTCTTTGTAAGGAATTATAAGAGGAAGATATTGAACAAGTTCTTGCAAATCATATTTGCATGTGATACAAGGCTATAAGGACAATTTTAAGAACATTTATAACTATATGAAAGATACTTGCTTACAGTTATCTCATTAAAAATTTGTTTTTTTTTCTTATTTGACATAAAGCTAACATTATGATTATTAAAACTATTTTTATCAAACTAATCAAATAAGAAAAATCTAGAAAGTACAGATGAACAATTAGAATACTTGATGAACCATGAGATTTGAACTTTAGTAATGTCTAGGTTTGAATAGGGTAAGTGAGTCATTACATAGGTCCTAATAAGGTCTCATAATAATCTCAAGTCATTTCATAAGTTGAAACATTTAATAAGTCACTTAAAATTTAGCTTATTGCTTTACAAAATTCAAATCTTGAATGTAACGGCTACATGAGCATTTTGGAAGGAAACTCTATAGTTTAAATTTTATGAAATATAGGGAAAACTAGTGCAAAGAACCTAATCATTTTTCTTTTCTTGATGTAATAAGGTCTAGGGATAGATCTAATGATCTCCCTGTGACCATCCACATTTGTAATGGACACAAGACCCCATGGTGCAACTATAAGCCTTGGTCATCAATTGGTCCAATAAAGTGGATTTTTGGTAAATTCCATGTTTTTAAGGTAAGTATAGATGTTTAGAACATTATTAGGATCCCTAGGAGTTTGTAGAGTCTATTTGCAATCAAATTTGCAATAAAACTTGTCTTAGCGCACAAATTGCAAAAAGTTGCTTAGCAACTTTTGCAATTTTCTTGACAACTTTTCAAAATCTAACTCCTAATGGCTAGAACTATTTGAATCATCAGTGCCATTAGTTTCGAGTGGGTGGGTGAACCCTAGTGACACCCTTGTTCTAGCCACGGAGACCCTCTATCATTCGTGGCCACCCCGTACCAAGGAGTTCCCAAGGTTCTCTAAGTGCATTTTGAGGTCGATCTTTTGAGGGTCATAACTCGAAGCTCGTGAGGGCCATCGATAAACTATTGAATGCTACAAGATGGTGATGTTGAAGTCTAAAATAACCTATCTCATTTTTGCGAGATCACATTCTATTTGGATTCGGCATAGCGATCTTGCTCGATGCCAAAATTTGCAGTGTGCCTCAGTTCATAGGTGCACCATAGCGTAACTTTGAAACTGTTGATCGTGGCATCGAATTATCAACGCCATTAGCTCTAGATGGGTGGGTGAACCCTAGTCACACCCTTTTTTCAGCCACGGAGACCATCCATCATTTGCGGCCACCTCGTACCAAGGAGTCCCCAAGGTGCTCTAAGTGCATTTTGAGGTCAATATTTCGAGGGTCATAACTTGAAGCTCATGAGGGCTATCAATGAACTGTTAAATGCTACAAGATAGTGATGTTGAGGCCTAAAATAACCTATCTCATTTTTGAGAGATCACATTCTGTTTGGATTCGACACAACGATCTCGCTCGATGCCAAAACTCGCAGTGTGCCTCAGTTCATAGGTGCACCACAGTGTAATTTTGAAACCGCTGATCGTGGCATCGAATTGTCAGTGCTATTAGCTTTGGATGGGTAGGTGAACCCTATTCACACCCTTTTTCTGGCCATGGAGACCATCCATCATTTGCGGCCACCCCGTACCGAGGAGTCCCCAAGGTGCTTTAAGTACATTTCAAGGTCGATATTTTGAGAGTCATAACTTGAAGCTCATGAGGGCTATTGATGAACTGTCAAATGCTACAAGATAGTGATATTGAGGCCTAAAATAACCTATCTCATTTTTGAGAGATCACATTCTGTTTGGATTCGGCATAGCGATCTCGCTCGATGCCAAAATTTGCAGTGTGCCTCAGTTCATAGGTGCACCACAGCGTAACTTTGAAACCACTGATCATGGCATCGAATCATCAATGCCATTAGCTCTGGATGGGCGGTGAACCCTAGTCACACCCTTGTTCTAGCCACGGAGACCATCCATCATTTGCGGCCACCCCGTATCGAGGAGTCTCCAAGGTGCTCTAAGTGCATTTCGAGGTCGATCTTTCGAGGGTCATAACTCGAAGCTCGTGAGGGCTATCGATGAACTATCAAATGTTACAAGATGGTGATACTGAGGCCTAAAATAACCTATCTCATTTTTTAGAGATCACATTCCGTTTAGATTCGGCATAGTGATCTCGCTCAAAGCCAAAACTCGCAGTGTGCCTCAGTTCATAGGTGCACCACAACGTAACTTTGGAATTGCTGATCTTGGCATTGAATCGTCAGCACCATTAGCTTCGAATGGGCGGGTGAACCCTAGTCACACCCTTGTTTCGGCCACGGAGACCATCCATCATTTGCGGCCACCCTGTATCGAGGAGTCTCCAAGGTGCTCTAAGTGCATTTTGAGGTCGATCTTTCGAGGGTCATAACTCGAAGCTCGTGAGGGCTATTGATGAACTGTCAAATGCTATAGGATGATGATACTGAGGCCTAAAATGACCTATCTCATTTTTGAGAGATCACATTCTATTTGGATTCGGCACAGCGATCTTGCTCGATGCCAAAACTCGTAGTGTGCCTCAGTTCATAGGTGCACCACAACGTAATTTTGAAACCGTTGATCTTGGCATCGAATTGTCAATGCCATTAGCTCCGGGTGGGCGGGTGAACCTTAGTGACACCCTTGTTCTGGCCATGGAGACCATCCATCGTCTGCGGCCACCTCATACTGAGGATTCTCCAAGGTGCTCTAAGTGCATTTTGAGGTTGATATTCTGAGGGTCATAACTCAAAGCTCGTGAGGGCTATCAATGAACTGTTAGAGGAGACAAGTTTGTAAGAAGTAGTGGCTTAGTGTTTTATCTAAAATAAGTTAGTGGGAAGGCTTTATTAGAGGGTCTTGGCCAAACTAGTGGGGTGTCTACCCACTCTCTAATTTTAGAGACAGTTCGGTTTTGGAGGGAGATTAGGGGAGCTCTACTACAACTATCCTTACCCTAGCTTGGACCAAGGTTGGTATCTCAAACTTGCTTCTTTTCCATTTCTTTCTTTTAACATGGTTAAGCAAATATGCAAGTGTGGAGTTTATCAATGGAGTATGCATTGCATTGCATTGTGGAGTAGCATTCATGTGAGTGATTGAATAGTGTTCATTCCATGTAGATTAGTGTGACACCATTGTGCATCTTGTTGTATTGTGTGGAGTATTGTGAGTATGAGGTTTGGATTTCCTCTATTTGTAGTGCCTCTCCCATTTGACTTTTGTAAGTCATCCTGATGGATGCAACCTTGCTGATCTTTTGTTGTGATGGGATCATGATTGTGACCCTGAGTGGTCTACACCGTCAAGGTGTTTGGATTTATGTTTCTATATCAGTTTCTTTGATTATGCTTTTGACTGATCTATGAGATTATGTGGTGACTTTTGGTTCACTGAGGTTTGTGCCAGTGGTTACCAAGATCGATGTGGTATCATGAGGTTATTCCATGATTACCTTGAGATGTGTGTACAGATTGCACTATGTACTATTACCATGCTACACTGGACTAGGTTCCTGTAGTAGTGGTTAATCATGTTTATGACTGTGTTTGCTTATGTGTTTTAAGTGTCTTTTTGTTGATTCTGTAATCAATCATTATTAAATGCTTAAGTAATTTAAATGGATTGTCCATGTTGGATTATTTGGTTATGTGCTGTGGACATTTACCTTGTTTTATTTTGAGCTGAGATATATCTGTTCTTATGTGATGTTATACTTTGATTTCAGTATCATAGATATTAGACTACTATGCTATTCAGTTAATCATATTGCATGATGATGCCATTTTGAGATGATAGTGTGTTTTATTATGATATCTAGTTATCTGGTTTTTGGACATACCTCTGATTATGTTATGTGATAGATTTAATGCTATAGTTATTTACTTCATTCTTGCATTGTTATGCTTTATGCGAACGTGAGTGATGTAAATAGATTATTTTAATATAATTAATTAAATGGTTAAATTAGGTGATTTAATGCATTTATTGCTTTGGCTATGTTATTATATGCAATTGTACTTGATCGTGTTGTTTAGTGTGCAGGATTGATATCCCTGGCAGTGGCACATGGAGTTAGTGATTTAGCCATTCATATTTTACCAATGTCATTCTTATATGGTCGACGTATCCTTTATTAAATGTTTAAATTAAACCTTTCAGTGATTATTAAATCCGAACTCATTTGCATTATGTGATTAGACCAGTAAGTGTGTTTGTGCATTTAGAGGTTCGCATTGTCGCGAAAATTATTAAGGAGATTTATGTGTTTTTTTTGGGTTTTCGGGCTTTTAAATTGATTTATTTTAATTTCTAGCAGCTTTGCCATAAATGAATTCCTATTTATAGGAATAGCCTATTTTCGTTTGGGTCGATTCGGGGTTTAACTGGGTTGGTTGGTTATTTGCCCTAATCAATTATTCACTCAAAAAGTGAATAAGTATCCAAAAAGGAATTTAATTCCTCACTTCTCACTTTTGAATTAGAAAGTTGGAGAGTAAAACTCAAAATCCTCTTCATGAGGATTTACTGTTTTGTTTGTTGTGGGAGCTACGGGCGTGGGTTCGTCACGAGGTTGAGCTCGTTGGATCCAGCTCAGGGAAACCTTGAATTGTCGTGATTTTCAGCCACTTCTGCGAGCGTTTTATTTCATGGTTTACATTCTTGTTTTGCCCTTTTGGCTGTGAGGTAGGGCTTTCTCATTTTATTGTTTCGGTTCTGTTTCTGCTTTTGTTTTTGGTAGCCATTTGTTTGGAGGCTGAGAACTAGTGTTCCCCTCCGTTTCTGTATGCTAGTTCTACCCAGTTAGGTGGGTATGAACATTTCCCTATTTTTCGAGATGAGGGTTTGGGATTTTGCGCCATTATGCTGGCTGTTTTTGTATACAGTATCTGATTTCATTTATTTTTGGATTTTTGGAGTTTTGTGCCCAAAGGTCAAATGGGTTTTAATTTTGAAAGTTTTCCAAAATTTGGAGTTTTTATCTCGTTTTGTGTGCCACCCTATTTTCTCGAGTTTTCTTAGCACAATGTGGGTCATGGACTTGGATGATCCGTTTGGATATCATTCAGACCACTTCTACACTTTTATGTTGCATTGGGATGCATGTTACATCCGTACTCCTGATGTTGTGTTCGGTTAGTGATTTCATACCTATTATGGTTTCTTTTGGACCTTTGCTTTGTTTCATGGACACTAGGTTTCGTGTAGAATCTAAACTCTTGGATTGAGGCCGGTTGAGTAAGTTCATGACTTTTGGTCTTGTTACATCATTGGGATTCATGTAGAATCCATGCTCTCGGATTGAGGCCGGTTGAGTGATTTTATGATGTATGGTTTTATTGGCTTTGGGATTCATGTAGAATCCATCCTCTTGAGTTGCTTTCGGTTGGGTGTTTTGTTTTGCATTGTGTTCTCATTCCTATCCTTGTGTTATGATTTTCGTGATGGTGGTGCACCACACATGAGTACGTGTGCATACATTTGTTGGGTGACTTGTAAGGCCCAATCTTCCGTGGATTTGCCGAAAGTTATGATCATTGGGGTTGGGATGGGAGTATGCATGCCCAGTGGCACTTGTCATAGGATGCGCATGGCTAGGGTAGGGTAGCATATGGAGGGGGCTTCTACCTCGCAGCCTAGTGATCTTAGTCCCATAGGGTTGGCGGATGATAGGAAGTTTTAAATAAGTGATAATTAAAGAAAATGTGTGACTAATAATAAAAATTAAGATAATAAAATGTGTGTGCAAGGCCCTCTGTTGAGGAGTTGAAACGCATGATCCAAGCTTGGGATTTTCGATGCCAAGCGACTCTCCATGATGTCAGTCCCTACTTAGTAGCCTTTTGAGTGTCTGACCAGGACCTGTACTCCTTGCATTGTCTTAGGTTCTTGGTTGCAGCCATCATACTGTCTGGCGTGAGTGTTAGCCTTGGATGTTGTGCTTTATGTGTGTTTCTGGTTGGATCTTTATCTCCATTAGCACAGCGGGTGTGGACCTATGGGTTCCACGTAGTTCGGAGGCATAGCTACCTTCACCGCTGCTAGGGATCGGTGTACAGAGATGATCTTTGTCCTAGTGTGACCGTTGCTGGATGTTGTTCACTTGGTACTTCGAGTTTCAGAGCATGCTTCCTTGTGATTTATGCTTTCATTGGAATGCTTGGATATCATGTTTAGATGATGTTAGTTTATTTGATGCATTCCCTTATCATGATGTTTAGCATATGATTAGATGATGTGATTTGATTTAGTAGTATATCTGTTTCTTACTGTTGTTTAGCATGTGATAGGTGATGTTATCTACTGTAGGATTATCTTATGTGTTATCACTAGCATGTTAGATTTCCTTATGCTGATATTGTGCATGTTTTAGTAGTGACGTCCCTATTACGACAATACCGATGATTTGGTCGGTGGCTTGGGATGTTACGCGCGGGGGATGGCTAGGGCCCATGATAGTCTTATGATGCTATTGACAGTTGGGAGGATCCACGTACTTAGTTTGGTTGTTTTGTTGTTGTGATGTTTATTTTAGTATGTTCCTCACTATTATGGTTTAGATGGATAGATGTTCATCATTTTGTGTTGTTCTTACACTTGAGTGTTCATTCCTCAAGCCTTTGTGGATCTGGTGCTCCCTGGTGTGGAGGTTCTTTGCTCTATTTTGGTCTTTTGTGTTTCTGGGAGTGTTCTGGTGTTCTTTGGGCAACATTTTTTTAGCATGGTGCGACATTAAAAATGTATCTCACGCCCATGCAAACTGTGTCGTACGATACTATAAAGTATCACATGCCTTCTTGAGAAATGTCGTACGACACTGGAAGAGTGTTGCACACCTTCTTGAGAAATGTTGCACGAGACTGTAAAGTGTCGCACGCCTTCTTGAGAAATGTCGTACGACACTGGAAGAGTGTCACACGCCTTAAGGAGAAGTGTCACCCTCCCTTAGTAAGAAGTGTCGCACGATTGTTTGTAAAAACTTGCGCGGGTGGACAGCGGGCACTTTTCGTTGTGTTCCAAACTTTTTGAGGGTTGATTTGGTTACCCTTTTGGGTGTTCTTTGACCCTATGCTGTTGTATTTTGAATTCTATCGGTTTCTCTTGAATTCCAATTTTTGTGTTTTTGTTTTAGTCTATTGGGGTTTAAAATATATCGTATAAGTTGATATATTTAAAATATATACTTAAGATATATTTTAATATATGGGATGAATCTTTTGAGATAGGTTTCAAACCTCTCGAAGATAAGTTAAGGATTCTAGGAAATTTTACGACTTCTGAAATCCAAACTTAGCCAATTTTCAGGGCTTCAGGATTTCAGGCTTAGCCAAATTTTAAGATTTTGCATTTTACCCCAGCTTGGTGTTTTGTTGATGAGTGGTCATTCCTTGAGCCCTCATCTTGTTGTGGTGGTTGTTAGCTTTTGTTCGCGTGTGTCAGTTAGTAGTGGCATTTGGAGATCTGTTGGTTGCCAGAATTGTGGTGGAGTCTTCTATTGTGATCTTTGTGATCCCTGTATGATGTTGTCATGTGCATTCATACTTGTAAAATAAAAAAAAATTTGGCTTGTATTTCATCCTTGTTTCCAAGGATCTCTGAGCGGGGCATTACACTATTTCCTTGTTGTATTATGGGTGTTGATATTGTGTTGTGCTCTTGAAAATTTCTTGTCTTATTTCTACTTGGTTTTGTTTTCTTGTTTTGTGCTTGAGTGTTGTTATGGGCGTGGGACTGACACTCACCCTTGTGGGAAGGGAAGAGAAGTCCAGGGTGAAGGGCTTAAGTTGGGTTCGAAAAATGTATTGAGAATCTTGGAGTATGGGCTCCATTGTATGCGATAACCATTCATATCTTGCTGGGGGTGATAACGATAGTATGGTGTAGAAAGGAAGTTTGAGGAGTTACAGCTGATGGTAGTGGGTTTGGAGGAGGAAATGTGGAGGCCCCGAGAGGGCATTAAATTGTTGATTTATGATAGCCCCGAGAGGGCATGAAATTTGCTGAATTATGATAGCCTCGAGAGGGCATGAAAATTGTTTATTGCAGATATGGTTTGTTATGACAAGTCTCCATTTTAGAACACACCTTCACCCTATGTTTATGGTTCCATCTGTGAAGCCATTGTGAAATAGCCTTGGGGGGAATTTGTTCGAGTTTGAAATGTAATGTTTATGCATTGAAAGATTGTATGTGTATCCCAATTTGAGCCTTGTTCCCTAGCGTGGGGGTGGTCTCTTTGAGGCCTATGGTTGGGTGGAAAGCACCCATGGTCCTTGTTATTTTGTTGTGTTGCATATGCAGATTTGTGTCCAAGGGAGCAATGGAAATGGCTTGAAATGATCATCTTACAGATTGATGTTGGATGAGAAAACTTGACATTGTGCCCTCATTTGTGAAGGAGGATTCACCAGCTTGTTCACATTCTCAACGATCATGTTGGACAATGTTCATGCTACTCATTGTCCATATCTTTCAATGTTCATGTTCCTTATGATTTTGAAAAGTCCCTTATGTTGCCCCACTGTGATGGAAGGAGATTGTATCATTGTTACCTAATGTACGTGTAGAGGAAATAATTGATAAGGTTGTATATGCATGTTTCATTTGGAGTTTATATTGTTATGAAAGCATTGGTATGAGTCACAAATTTACTTTGACATCATTGTTATCATTTGAAAATGTGAAAGAAAGTTTTCTCCTTGTGGTATTGTAAATGACTAGTTGATAATAACATTCCATAGATGTTATGTGATACCATTGATTGTATAAATTTAAAACTTAGTAGATTTCTTACAATCTTGTTGTGCACTCAATAATTTGGAAGGAAAATTTTATGTTCATATCACATGCACTCAATAAAATCCAAGATTGATCTTGACCGCCCTTCTAGAGTAGCCCCCAACATTTCCTAAGCCATCATAATGCAACAATTTTTCTCCACTCCCCAAGGCGTATTGTTAAATCTGTGATTCATTCAGACATTGTTTACTGCATAGGGTAAGAAGTTCAACACAAGTATAACACGATTCAATTCAGAACATGTACTTTATTCATGTATGCACTTGCAGATTACAATCCGATTACAATGACTACAATGATCTATCATATATAACTGATGATTCCAAAGTCCATCTCGGATGTATACATATACCTTTCCGAAGGGGTGACTCAAGCGTCACGCGCTCGTTCGGATACTACTCTACCTGTCGGCTACACTATACATTTTACCGACAACATCATCCCCCCCAAAAGAAAGGTCATCTCCGAACAACAATTACAAAATATCCAAGACAAATTAACAACAAAATACATTAATTGACTAACTACAACAAGATAGATCTGTTTCTGTCGCATCACTTTCACATTCATCCTATGCCTACACCAAACTGGTCTCCAACCCACGTTGTCTCTACTAACACAATACTATCTCCTTAGCTGACCTTGATAGCCACTTTTGCTGCTTTCTCTGTTTCCAACCCCTGGTTACACTAAGCCAAGTGTCGCCATACTGCCTTCAATTGGATGATCAGCTCCTCCCGAGCTCTCTACGCATCCACCAAGACAGCCTCACGTCCAACACCTGCTCCAAGTTCCTCTAGTACACAAACACTCTATGCCTACAACAGCTCCAAGTCTTCACCAACTGGTCAGACTTTCCATGACTGATATTCGCAATGAATGGGAGTCTAGGGGACAACGCCCCCAGCAGGGTCTTGGGGTAGCACCCTAGGTGCGCTCCCTGTCGCAACACAGGGTGGGGTTGAGGGGCAGTGCCCCTCGCCGCCAAGACCAAATTAGCACTCTGAAACCCACACAAAACTGCATGGAACGCATTATATGTGTCATTTTCTTTCAATTCCACACTCTTTCTGGCAACTCATGCTTATTTCTATGCTTCCCTTTGGCATCATGCGTTACTCATTTCGAACTGTTTCAGTCTGTCAACTTTTTTTTTTTTTTTTTTTTTACTCTTCCACTTCCTCTTTCCTGCAGACTGCATAAATGTCGCACCACTATGGAAATTACTGTTCACAAATTTTGCCGGCTTCCGTACTGCACAAATTTTTGAATCACGATTCAATTCAGAATAGGTACTTTATTCATGTATGCACTTGCAGATTACAATCCGATTACAATGACTACAATGAACTATCATGTATAACTGATGATTCCAAAGTCCATCTCAGACATATACATATACCTTTCCGAAGGGGCGACTCAAGTGTCACGCGCCCGTTCGGATAGTACTCTACCCGTCGACTACACTATACATTTTATCGACAATAGACATGTCATGTCAAAACTTTTATCCTTGAGTTTGGCTCCTTGAAAAGGGGTTTCATCCCCATTAATATACTCGGGTGCATAGGAGAAAGGGTTTATGTCACATCCTTGTGTTATGCATTAGTCATCCCCTCCTTGTAGCAGTAGTCATGTGTTCCCAAGCATAGGTAGTCGACTTGAAATTAAGGGGGAGTGGGATAGCAATCCCAAGGGATTTGTACTTAAGAGAATGTCAAGTTGACATTTAATATGACTTGTTCACATTAGGATTGCTAATTGGAGGGATGTGAAAAAGATGTCCTAAGGCTTGGATTAGTCAAAATTTTGCACATGACCCATGTGGAACCTTGTGGGGACCACGTGTAGGAAGAAATGTGGCCTTGGTAAGAGTTAGGGAATGATGAGGATTTAAGATGGATAGGAGATTCACCCTTTAGATTTGTTTTTATTTTTATCAGATAATTATTTAATCATTTCAAGTCTTGAGTAGAGGATAATGACACTTAGTGTATTTGAGCTTAGTTTAAGGGTAATGTTTATATCAAGGGGCTCATTTAGAAACATGCAACAATTAAACCATATGGTAATGGAAAAGCTCAATATAGGAAAATAAATTAAATGAAATAAATAAGTTTACGAGAATGCATATATAATTGAACATGATGTTAAGTACGGAGGGTTTAATTAAATTAGTGTTAAGACTGTAAATTAGGATAGTTGGATGTAGATATAATTGGGTTAATATGAAGTAAGTTGTCGGGATGATGGGATCAGAGAATAAAGGATAAGGATGGATGGTGGATTAAAATAATAACTCAAATCTAGTTTTATCTAGTCAATAAATCACATTGATAGATAAGAGTTACTAGATAGAATTGAATGCATGACAAACCTATGTAGATGTTGGATTTAATGTCAAGTGAATTTTATATTAGGCTTGAGGGAATGTTAGTTAGATAATGAATGTTGTGCATTCGATTGAAGATATTAGTAGAATATCAAAGTCAATAGAATATATATATACCAATTTGAAAATGTAGTGTAGGAATAAAGCATTAGTTAGCTAGTATGTAATAAGGCTCAATAGGCATGTCATTAGAGGTAGCTCGCCAGCTCATGTACCCTATGTATAATTAATGATAATATGATTCATGTACACCACATTTTACTACGTTAGTTGCATGAAATGATGAGTAAATATATGTCAGAATGACAAGGTATGTTATATACAAACCTTATTTATACGCTTGCACCTAATCCTTGCATAAATGATTCATCTAACAAATTTAAATTGACACACTAAATACAATGATGTAGTAGGATGTGTTTAAATACTGATCGTGAATTATTATTGAGTTAAGTACTTTGAATTGGCCCTTAGACTTACTAAGAGTTTCTCATTTTATGTGCTTACTAATTCGTACTATGAAACTACTTTGAATCTTAACATGCTTTGATAATAATAATATTGATAGTGAGAAAGTAAGCTTATGGTGAATAATTAGATGTAATAATGTAAAAAGTAAATGTAATAGTATAGTAATTATAGTAATTAAAATAGTAAATGTAAAAGCATGGCAATGTAGCTAGATTAGTTAGTAGTTGATGAGCTAGATAGTTAGTAATTGTCTTTTGTTAGAGTGAGTTTAATTTATGTATTGAAATAGTAATTTTTGTGTTTAGGAAACTGTAGTGAGTGCTAGTTTGCGAGGAAGAAATGTTGATAAAATGCATAAGGATGGCTAAATAGAGTAAAGAGGGAGAAAATGACTCAGTATTGGTCCAATCTTCGAGAGGACCTATAACCAGTAAGATATGGATGCAAGCACATGATACATGTTTGGCACATAAAACAAATTGTTTATTCCATAAGTTGTGTATAGTATGTGTTGAATGATGGATACTATCAATACAAGTGGCCCCTTCTCCATCATGTAGACTTTGAAGCTACCTTTGGGGCATATATTTTCTAATTTCCAATGGTTAGATCCAATATAGTGTGGTAGATATGTGTACATTTTCTTTTTTGACTAAGGGTGCTCATGTGATGAGTACTAAATCTAAATTCTCTAGATACGTGTGTTTAATCGATTAAGATATACTACACTTCCACACCATATAGTAAGTGTCACATTAATATATATTGTAATGATTAATGAATGTGTGTACATTGGTAATGAGGATAATAAGTAATTCTGAACCCCTTCCCTTACATGCTAGAATCACGACCTAGTCCATATGATACAATCGACAGACCTTAATAGAATATTAGTATCAGAGGCTTGTTAGGATATGAATTGCCTCACTAATTTATGAGTGTTGTATCTTGAACTTGCTCTTTTGACTCGTGATGCTAACTTGAACTAGACTGTCATCCAATCTATTTGAAAACCACCTGTGATTAAAATGTTACAACCAGATGACACTATCCACATGAGTCTTGAACTGCTATTCAATGATAACCTTGTTTTACAATATGTAATTTCTTATGCGACCTCATAAGCTACAAATTTTTTTTTTTGTGTTTTTACTAGTAAAATTTAGGGCATGACACATGATCCATGATAAATTGAACAATACTAGATACTAAATTAATATGTATATCATTGTGCACATAAATGAAAAAAATATATATCAAAATACATGTATCCATAGACAAAATTTTACACAAATATATATCAAAGATCATGTATCCATAGACAAAGTACTCAAATATATATCAAAATACATAGATCCATATACAAAATGTGGTTGATCATGCCATCAGAATGTGTATAATATCAATGTTTCTGTATACAATGTGGCATATGCCATCTCAAAATGTCTCATGATGCATCCTATGACAACTATACTATCCTAGGGTGCTGGTGGATGATCAAAATGTAGCCTCTTCGCTGCACTAGGTGGATCAGATGCCTCCTACATAAACAAAAAAGGAAAACCCAAAGTTAGACTACTAAATTTATATGATTCTACGTATGTAACATTGAATTACTCAAATGCATAATGATCTTTTTTGTAATGGAGATTAATACTATCAAAATTTTATAATAAATACTTCTCTCGTCGACCTCCTACACTGATCAGGAGTCCTTTCATATGCCCTCAACAATGCTGGTACCTCTATGATTGTGGGCTGTATATGTTCAAATACCTTTGTCAAATGAATCTACAATTTAAACTATAACATTATGATTCATAGGATGCTAGATTTATAACATATTTAATCATGAATTCAAACTACAACTTACTATTGTAGGCTCCTCCTCAGGAGTGAGTCGTCGCATCATCAAATCTACATAACTCTCCTGTCGGACCTCATGTGCACTAGGAGTCTCCTATGAGATACAAAATAGTAGTTGTTAATATCACAAAAATCAGTTTTGAATTTATTTATGAAGATAAGGATAACAAAAAATAAATGATCCTTATACATACAATGGGGCTCTCAGTGCGAATGAAAATCCCTAATGGTCTATGACGTAGAATCTGTACAGGCTCATCACCAATAGCGACGCCCTATATAAAATAAAGAATGTAATTAAATGGGATCACCACAAACATTTTACAAGAATGCATCGATATTTAATCAAATAGAAAGCGCCTAATTACCTTTCCTTTGTCAATGCGTGCTAGCTCACCCTTCGCACTTTGTCCCTCCAGGACAGGTGTTACCTGCAAGATAAAAGAAAGATTAGCAACCATATATACTACAATATCAAATAGAAAAAAAAATACAAACACAACATAATGTACCGTAGATGTCTCAAGGCCAAATGAAATGGCTGAGAGCGTGGCATCATCAATCTGTCTAAGCTCCTCCTCGGTCATCAACTAAACTTGAATGAAGATCACATACATATAAAAGTCAATATGGCTTAAAAATTAAAATTAATCTATTATAAAAATTAACTTTAAATCACATATGTCATAACAAAAAAATATATACATGTACCGACACCGAAGGAGTCCATGCCTCTGCATTCCCATCCTCTCTCACATTAGGGTCTGTAGCCTTTGCGTGTGTGTCTGGTGTATCCTCGTCTAATACAAAATGATACTCAGGAAGATCACCTATGGGACCCAGGAAAATATTCTTGCATGTAATGCAAGTGTGAAGCACACAAACATGTGATGAGCTAGCCGACGATGAACCAGCACTAGCATCATCAACACGAGGAGGTAGGATTGACCTAGCTTGAGATATCATTAGGCTACTCAGCCTATGAATGGCTCTGATAGTTTGAGAGCTAGCCTCTATCATAATATCTGGATGTTGCACTCGAGGAGGAGGGGAGGTATCAATGGGGGGGACAAAAGTGCCAGCTTTCTTCTGCTGGGAAGAGGGTCTATCCTGAGGAGCTCCTAGTCCTAAGCCCATGTTGGGCTTCATGCTCCAATAGTTCACTTTAAGTTTCAACACAAATTCAACATATAATTTTCTAAAGAAATAAAATGGTATGTCTAAATTTCCATGTGGAGGGATATCAAAGACCATCCACCAACGATCCCAAAAGTTTGCACATATGGCGTCATTTGTGCACCATTTAATCGATAGTTTGAATTTTTTTGTGTCAACTGGTAAACTTGTTTTCGAGTTTGCAAAAAGGCTGGCCAAATTGTCTTTGCTTATATTGAGGGCCACAACCTCATCCTAATCCAAACCATCATCAAGCATCTCGTGCATTTGATCACGCCAACGAAGAGCGGCATTTTGTTGGTTTGTAAGGGTTTCAATGTTATCCACTATGGTGTTTAACGTGGATAACATAGGAGCCAATGTGGGTACATTATTATATGTTCTATGCAAACCTCTCAACTCGATGAGATTTTCATTTATCAAATCCTCGATTTGAGGAGGGTTTTGAGGGGGTAGAGGATTGTTTGGTGGACGGTTTTGTGGGGGTATTAGATCATTTGGTGGGGGGTTACGAGGAATATTATTCCCTACCTCAGTGTCATCATTCTGATCAGCCATTCCTATTGAATTGCAAAACGTAATACATATTTTAAAAAAACCTTAATTTTAACATTTTTTTCAAAAAAACCCTAGATTCAACTAAAACAAATAAAATCATGCTAAAATCTATCGAATTTAGATTAAAAATTAGTTTTTTTTAAAAAAAAAAATACCTTAATATCCAATATTCAATTTTATAACTGATATCCGGTCGGGCGTCAATACTGGCCCCCAAAATGTGAGAAATAAGGGCTCGCGAGTCTATTCTTTTTTTAAAATGTAATGCTTCAAGTATCAGATATCCGATATAATATCGGATATCCGATCACCCGAATATCTTATATTTTATATATAAGATATATAACATATAGCTTTTAAATATTATATTATATTATTATATTATTATAATATAATATTATTATAATGTATTATATTATATTATATTATTATAGTTTATAATATATTATACTTTATTATTATAATATTATATTATATATATATTGTATTACATTACTATATATTATAATATAATACATTATAATATAATATTATTATAATATAATATTATTATTATAGTATAATATTATACGATTATAATATAATAATAATAATATTATTATATTATTGTATAATAATTATTATAATAATAATATTATATTATATATTTAATAACAATATTATATTATAAATTATAATATAATAATAATATTATTATTATATTATAGTATAATTATTATTATTATTATAATATTATATTATATATTTAATAACAATATTATATTATAATATTATATTTAATAATATTATATTATAGTGTATTATACTGTTATAATATAATATTTTTATATTATTATAATAATGTCATATGATTATCGGATATCCGATATATAATTAGATATCTGATAATATCGGATATCCGATATTAGATTGGATATCCGATAAGGCTCGACCTTTCCTTCCAGGCTCGGTACTTGGATAGGTGGAAAAAAGTCAGAGCGGATTTTGAAGCGCTTTTAGACGTGTTCAAATTCTATTTTTTTCACATCACCACTTTTTGGCACACCATGATCCTGCACATACCCTTAATAGATCAAACCTGTTGTTACTTTCTAACCATTGTGAACAATATTTGAATTCCTTTAATCAAGGTTGAACTAATAGTCATAAGGACTTAATAGACTATTTAAATCCTTTAACGAGGTGACACTCTTTTCTTTTACAAAAACTCTTGTGTAGTCATATAGATGCATTTACACGTTATGCTAACTCAAGGTAAACATCTAAGATGATGTCCTTACATAATTTAAGTAATTATTTCATAGCTGAAATAATTCCTTAACACTTTATTTCTCTATTTCTATTGTACTTTGTTATGCTTTTCATACTGCTTTTAGTAGTTTTTTACTTATAACTTTGTCCATACTATCTATATTGATCTGTGCACTTAGGTATGTCATCATGACACTCTATTCTACCTGTCTATAATTGCTCATGTTCCAAATATCTCTATAACCTTCGCAATACTAAGAACTACCTCTACACTGCTAGTGAAATTATTTAACACTTAGACAATTTTATGTCTCTGACTATATAATTTTCAATGGTATATTCTTCCATCTCATCCTAAAATATATGTTTCCATAAATGACAACCTCAACTCATCCTACCTAGCCATATTGGCAACATTAATAAGGTTGATAATTGTTGTAATAGTTGGATAATTGATTCACTCCCCCCTCTCCACTGCCCCCCTTAAACACCTTTTTTTTTTTAATATGGTAGCAATAACTTTATCAAGCTTCCATACTTGTGATTTTCCATTTATAATAGCATTGAAAATAATCTATGATTCTTCTTGAAAATGCATCTATGCCACTTGAAGTCTCTTTTCCATTTATAATAGCATTGAAAATAATCTATGATTCTTCTTGAAAATGCATCTATGCCACTTGAAGTCTCTTTTCCATTTCTATAGCCAATAGCCCTTAGATCTCAAGCTTAAACTTCATTGTTGGTACAAATTACTTTAAAATACATAAATGCTAATATTTATTTAGTATAATATATTCTCTTATTGATTAAATGTCACTTTCATTTATCATTATAAATAAGACACTATTTAACATAAATCATTTTTTATTTACATTTCAATCCTTAAATAGGGGTTTGTGTATCTTTAATGGACTTGCATTCCAATATGATGTCATTTATTTTTTCAACCAATGCATACACTTCAATAATTGATTTCTTTTCATGTGCATTAAAAGATTTTGTGTTTCATTTATGGAATTTTTGGATTGGTGTTTTAAACATGTAAAGATAATTGTAATAATCGATAAGAAAAAAAATGATATAATTTGTAAAGATAAAAATAAGAATTTCCATTTCTTTATTTTAAAAAAATTGTATTAAACAACCCTGTATATAACTACTTTTATTCTATAGTACTTTCTCACCCTATAATTCTATTATTCTACATTATATAGATTGAATCCTAAATCAGTTATTATTTCTTGTGATTAATTATTATTTTGTACTAAGCTCAAGTAAACTCGAACTCAAGACCTCCCAATTGAGAAGCTCGCAAGTTATCATTATGTTGTAAGTTTTTGCCTAATAAAATATATTCTCTTATTAATTATATATACAACTTTCAATTATCATTATAAACAAAAAAAATTTAAATATATTTCTTTAATGACAAGTTAGAATATCTTCATTTTGGAATATAGTAGATTTCATTAAGGTACATTTGTATGGTTTATAGTACAGTTACATGTGTCATATAAGAAATTGGAGATAGTCTTATTATAAATTATATATAGATCTATAAATCAAGATAATTCTATGTTATTATAAATCATTTAATTTATAACCAGATCACCTATTATTATTAGAAATTATAAAATAATCAATTTTAATGCAGTTCAATATTATAAATATATGTAAATGTTTAAACCGCTTAAGATACAAAGATAATTCATAATCAGATCATCCATTGTTATAAACTAAAAGAATCGAATTTCCTTTCTTTATAAGATAAGTGGGGAGTCAAAGAAAATGACGAGCCGCGGAATCCACTTTGAAGGCATATGGCATTGTTTTATTCTTTGATGACAAAACCACCGAACTTCGAATATGGAATTCAAAGTTTCAGACACTTTGGCTTCTGGCAGACAGTATTACAGAGAGACGTGGACTTGTTCTATACACGAATTCTCAGCTCTAGGCTACCTATGGTAAATTTGTTCCTCTCTGTTTCTTGTCTATGTCATTGTCGATATCTGTGCAATAATCCTGACAACAATTATCTTTCCTGACAAAGAAATATCTGATTTTCAATATCCTTTTTTAAAAGAATAGTACTATATTGTAATCATGACGACAGCAGAATATTTACATATACTTTAACCAGATTTGAAGTACAGAGATCGTCATTCCCTTGTACTTTTTGTTTTATATTTTCCGCTCTCGACAGCTGCTATAAGGAATATTTATTTGCGCAGAACGAGATCGGTAGTGAAGAACTACTCAAGAGCGGAAGTGTACGTGGATCCTGCACCTCATGTAATGGTGGAGGCAAGGAGGTTCGATCATTAGACCTGTTACAATTCTGAGACTTGCCTTGGACATCTGCAATACAGTGGATTTCACTAATCTGAGTGTACGTACTTGTTCACGTTATTCTGTTTTCGCACTCCTAATCAATTTCATTTTATATGCCGACGTGACGGCCAATCTTTAAGGAGAAAAGCGCTGAAAGGATATTTTACTATTTTCGCCATGTTATCATAGGCGTAGAATATATCTGTTTGTATTGTTTACAGACCCGAAGTTTTGCTTAGAAAGGTTCGAAAAAGATAGAGCGAGGCAGCAAAAAGAGGCGCAATTTCATTGACATATAAGATCATTTTCAGTGAAGGTTTGAGTTTTCTTTATAAATTTGTTGAATTTTTTTTTCTGTTGTTTTTAAATTGATGTTTAAGTTTAAATAAAATTGAAGGAATTCACTTGATCTGGTACTATAGTTTGATTTGGTGGTATGAAGAACCATAGGTAACTGCAATTTAAATTATCTTGTGGTGTAAGACTATCTGAGACCTGAATTTAGCCTAATGTGCTTTCGCGTTTGGAAATTTGGAGACAGATTCTTCAAGATATTTATGTTGCTCAAATATCAGTTGCCGATTGTTCTGCTGAACTTTTCGTTTATATAAATCCAGAGGTTCGTACTTGTAGGCGTTACTCTGTTCTCGTACTCGTGATTCATTTCATTTTATATGTCTACGTTATGGCCAATCTTTAAGGAGAAACGCCTTACAATGACATATTAGCATTTTCGCCATGTTTTCGCAGGCGAAGAATTTCTATGTTATTATTATAGATTTCTCTGTTTGCATTATTTATGGACACGAACTTTTTCTTGGAAAGGTTCGAAAATCTTACCGCAAGGTTGCAAACAGAGGAACAATTTCTTTGACATATACGACTATTTTAAGGTATGATGTTTGTTTATAGTGAATTCGTATCTTTTCTTGTCTGTTGATTCTGTAAGTGGTGCTTAAATTTAAATAATCTTAAAGAATTCACCTGATATTGCTGGAGAGTTTGATTTGATTTTCCATTTTGTGGTCTAAAGATCCTGTAATTTAAATTACCTTGTATTTCAAGAATATCTGAAACTCAAACTCAAATATCAGTTGCCAAATGTTTCCGCTGATTTATTTTGTTAATGTAAATCCAGAAGTTCGCTAATTAGATCTGTTACAATTCTGAGATTTGCCTTGGACATCTACAATATAGTAGATTTCATTAACCTTAGAGGCCGTACTTGCACCCGTTATTCTGTTCTCGCACTCCCGATTCATTTCATTTGATCATTTTCACCATTTTTCACAGGCGAAGAACTCCTTTTGCCATTCTTATATATTTCTGTTTGCATTATTCACGGACACGAACTCTTGCTTGGAAAGGCTCGAAAATATCACCGCGACTTGGCAAAAAGAGGGACAATTTCATTGACATATTACGATCATTTTCAGCAAGGTATGAGGTTTATTCATGTCAAATTCGTATCTTTATCTTGTCTGTTGTTTCTTTAACGGCCTACTAAATTTACATAATTTTCAAAGAATTCACTTGATATCGCTGTAGAGTTCGATTTAATTTTCGATTTTGTGGCATAAATATCCACAGGTAACTGCAATTTAAATTTTCATGGTGTAAGACTGTTTGAGACTTTGAATTTACCCTAGTGTGTTTTCGCCCTCGGAAATTAGGAGTTAGCTTTACAGCAGATATTTGTGTCAGTTCAAACCTTTGTTGCCAGAAACGTGACGGGGAAGCCCGTTTCACGTTGCCACGTGCCAAACCCATCATCCAACGGTAATGGCATCAAAATGGCATTTTTAAATTAAATTTAAATTTCAGATACAGTTTATAATTGATTTGTAAATTAAATTTTTGACGGAAAATTTGCAAGTTGGCCGGAAAATTGAAAATTCTTCCCGTTAATTATTTATTGCAAGTTGGCCGGAAAATTGAAAATTCTTCCCGTTAATTATTTATTGCAAGTTGGCCGAAAAATTGAAAATTCTTCCCGTTAATTATTTATTGCAAGTTGGCCGGAAAATTGAAAATTCTTTCCGTTAATTATTTATTAGTTGTGATCTCCACATTAGCTCATATTGTGATCTATTCATTTAACTTTTGATTTTTAAAATTGATCTAGATTTTAGTTTTTAAATTTATATTTAATTTTTTTTAAAATATTAGTTTAATTTTTTCTTTAAGCATTCTTTTTTAGTTTCTATAATTTATTTAGTCAATTGAATATTTGTTAGACATATTATATTTTTATATTTCTCTTATTAATTTTTCATAATAGTTTTTTTGATGGTTTTTTAAATGATATTTGATAAATTTAATTTAAATAAATAATATTTATTAATCTATTTAAAATATTTTAATAAAAATTATGTGATTTAAATTTAAAATTATTAATAATCTAATTTGTTCACATAAGATTATATTTTAAATATCCCTTTTAACTATTGTTTTTATTTTCTTATTTATTTAAAAAATAGTTTCTTGTGATCTCCACATTGTGATCTCCACATTAGATTATGTTGTGATCTCTACTTATTAAACTTTTAATTTTTTAAATTGATTTAGGTTTTAGTTTTTAAATTACTTTAAATTATTATTTTTATATTAATTTAGTTTTTCTTTAAATATTATTTTTCCAGTTTGTATAATTTATTTAGTCAATAGAATATTTGTTAGAAATGTCGTTATTTTTCATATTTATTTTTTGTATTTCTTCATAATAAAAATTTTTGATGATTTTTTTTTTTAATAATTTTTTTTTCTCATATACGATAAATTGAATTTAATTGTAAAATCTTGAAATTATTGAACATGTTTCTTAAGCAATATTCAAATTTTCTAAATATTGTAAATTTTATAACTATATTTTAATTTTCAACTTTTTTTTTTTGCATTTTTTATTTTTTTAAAACTTATATTTACATTATTTATTGTTCATTCTACATCTTTCTCTTAAATCTCATCTCCTATCGGCACACGTTGCATGTACAAAAGCATGCGACTTGCTAGTATTTATTAAAATTGAAAAATTGTCGTTTTGATGTCTGCATAGTCATTGGTGGCCTTTCTGTGTTGTGTGGGAATAAGGATATAAATAAAAAAATTATTAATATATTTTATAGGGTGCATAGGGAATGTAACATGCAGTGAAGTAGTAGTTTTAGTTTTGTTAAAGTAGTTTTAGTGGTTTTAGTTTGTAACTAAAGTAACAGTTTCAGTCTTGTTAACAAAGTAGAAGTTTTAATTTTGTTAATGTTTTTTTTGACTGAGGGGCATCCACACTGGGCCTCATCTCTTATGACTTTGCACTCAGCAAGACTTATCTCCGATAGGCTTTTTGTGAGTCATTCAACTTCACTAGTACACCAAGGGTCCATGTTATTTTATTTTATGTTTGTTAATATTTAGAGTGTTATTAATAAGTTTCTTTTTAAAAAATTTAAGATTTTATTAAATCTAGAGATTTAGTAACAGTCAACTATTTTTTTAGTGCAATTGAACTAATAATTTAATAATACAATTTAAGCTAAAATTAAGAATATATATATATATATATAAAATACGCAACCTTCCAAATTTTAGTTTCTCATCACATTTATGTTGCAAACATCAGTTGTCAAATGTTAATCCAGTCTTTCAGTTATTGAAATTCAACCTTATTCAATAAAATAAATGCTGAGTAATCTTATTGTTTGGAGAGAGATTCTAGTAGATATTTATGTCAGACTTAAACATCAGAATTTTTTGTTAATGTTAATCAACTTTTCAATCATTTAGAATTCAAAACTACTTTGTAGTCTTATCTGTTCATACGTCTCACTGGAATTTCTGCATCAGTCCTCCAATTAACTCCTTTAGGTCAATGAATCCCTGGTTCCACACTACTGATCATAAGACCTTGCAATAAATTTTAGTAATCTTCGACCATGTCCTTCATTACTTCGAAAATTTTGTACTGATAGGTGGTAGAATAAAATGAAAACAGTTCAGATTTAATAGTAGATATAAGTATCTATCTTCCGTTTTACTTGTTCATGGACAATATCTGTTCGGTTCACATAGTTGATATTAAACATCACATTAAAGTTTAATTTAGAATATATATATTTTTAAATATATAATATTTAAAATAGTTAAGAATAGTTGGTAAAAAGTTCACACCACATATTTGGGCACGTTATTTCGAACTCCTTTTTTTCTTCTAATTTTTCACACCACATTTTTGGGCACCTTATTCGAACTCATTTTTTTTTCTTGTGAATATAGTTAAGAATAGTTGTTAAAAAGAAGTTCACATCACATTTTTGTGACTCATTTTTTTTCTTCTAATTTTTACTTTCACAGTGAACAAGTCAGCAACCTTACAATCTTTTAATCAGCAAGATTCCGATGTGGGCATGCGATAATCCTGCTAAAAGAGTTCCCTAAAATTTGACCTACGATTTTGGTTACAGCTCAGGGATATTTTGTCAAATTATTTCACACTACCACGCAATAATCATGTGCCCACGTCCCCTTCATATTATTCCCTCGATTCCCTTCTCAAAACTATGTTTCCTTTCTTTTTGAGGGGTGATTAGAGGAGTAGACTCCACGAATCGCTTTAATTAGTTGCAGCTGGTTAAAAAGTCGAATTCCGAATAGGCGGCGTCTAAACTTCACTTTTACTTTAATCCTCTGCAGTTGCGAAAAATTCGAATTCATTGTACTTGGTCACTAAAATTCACTTTATTCCCTTCCCTCCGCTAGTGGATTGAATAGAATAACCCTGATGCCACTTTCTCTTTGTGAGGGCCAAATTTAATTTCACTCGCGTCCTTCGAATCTCTAATTTGGTGCGAGGAGGGTGAGGTCATGGAAACGGGTGCTTTAGCGGACCGTTGGTTTGGAATATTTATAAAGTAGCGCTTGCACCGAGAACTGGCGTAAGGTTATAGCCTATAGTTATATGAGAACAATTATTATAGAAAATGATATTATAGAAAACATTATGAACATAATAATAATAAAAAGAATAGATAATACTTTATGAAATGGTGATATCGTCTAGTAAAAAGAAAAAATAGAACTAACGTCATGTCTTAAATTCTATTAGTTTAAACTAGTAGTTGCATGCTTTTGTACATGCAACGAGTGCGCTGATAGGAGATGAGATTTAAGAGAAAAATGTAAAAAGAATATTAAATAATGTAAATATAAGTTTTTTTTTAACTGAAAATAATTTTTAAAAAAGTTAAAAATTAAAACATAGATATAAAATTTACAATATTTAGGAAATTTGAATATTGCTTAAGAAACGTGTTCAATAATTTCAATTTTTTACAATTAAATTCAATTTATCAAATATGAAAAAAACCATTTAAAAAAAAAAAACCCATCAAAAAATTTATTATGAAAAATTAATAAGAAAAGCACAAAAAAAAAATGAAAAATAGCGATATCTTAACAAATATTCTATTGACTAAATAAATTATAGAAACTTAAAAAGCAATATTTAAAGAAAAAACTAAACTAATAATTTAAAAAAAAATTAAAATAATTTAAAAACTAAAACCTAAATCAATTTAAAAAAGTCAAAAGTTTAATAAATAGAGATCACAACATAATCGAATGTGGAGATCACAAGTAATTATTTTTTAAATAAATAAGATAAGAAAAACAATAGTTAAAAGTGGATATTTAAATTATAATCTTATGTGAACAAATTAGATTATTAATCATTTTTAATTTAAATAACATAACATCTTTTAAATAGGTTAATAAATATTCTATTGACTAAATAAATTATAGAAACTAAAAAATAATATTTAAAAAAAAATTAAACTAATAATAAAAAAAAATTAAAATAATTTAAAAACTAAAATCTAAATCAATTTTAAAAATCAAAAGTTCACTAAATAAATCACAACATGTGTTGAGATCACAACTAATAAATAGAAAAAGAAAAACAATAGTTAAAAGTGGAGGGAGGTAAAAACTGGCCGGTAAGTAATTAATGGGAAGTATTTCCAATTTTCTGGCCAAACTCTTGCAAATTTTTTGTCAAAAATTTAATTTCCTTCCCACAAATAGCCTATCAACTAAATAACATTACTAGTATACTTTTTTAATTACATATTATCTATTCATAGTACTTTGTCCCCACCAAGGCAAATGATACTACAAGTATAATTTAATTGATATTCTCGAGTCCTAGTTCATCCACTTCTAGTTATTTGTCCCCCAACAAGCAAGTAAAAGACTAAGACATCTAGGTAAGATATTTGACAAAGAGATAATTGAAGAAATGTAGTTTAATAATAAATAATAAATTATGGATCTAATAGATTTCTCATGATTAGCATTTTTTAAGGTAAATTTTTCTTATTAGTCCTTGTCTTATAAAATGATTGTTTAAACAAAAGTATATGTAATGTAATGTAGCATATTTTAACATAAATATTACAAATTAGATGGAATAAAACATATGTCTAATGTAGTATTTAAGAATGAAGTCTAAAATAATTTTTTTATTCAATTGTATCAAACATTTATATTTTTAGAATAGTTTTTTTTTTCATTTAAATATATTGAATAAAAAACTTGGATATAGTGAAAATAAAATTGGTAAAATAAAACTTATATTTGAATTCTAAATTATATTATATACATTTGTCTAGATTATCTTCATTTCTAGTTTACAAAGTTTTCTAAGAAATATTAAGGCTAATAGTAGGGCCCTTAGTTTCCTCCTTCCACATATTGTATTTATTTTTAATCAAAATATTATTCCCACATACTTTATCATATCTAGATTCTTATATTTCCTAGAATTATTCAAATTTGATTCTAGTTTCTCATATTTCCTAGAAATATTCAAATTTGATGAAATTTGATTGGTTGAAATTATATATTATAATCATTAATTTAAAACTATTTGTTGCCAACAAATACTAAGGTAGTTTAGTACTCATTAGAATACTATTTTAGCTCTTTAAAAAGAATATTGAATATGTCACATAAGCATAATTAACGTCAACATTTTTAAAAAAATTTAATTAAAAATTAAATAATACAATATCTATAGAGAGATAAAATTAGTAATCCAAAATAACTTTACCATTTTGATACTTTTGGAATGATATTCCACAATTTTGAATCCGTGAAACAAAATTTGAAACTAGTCAACACTCGTACATAGAAATTTGAAACAGACAAAACCGATAAAATTTATCTATTTCAAAAATTTGAAATTGACAAAAACAAATTAATTTTATCTATTTTATGATTTTAAGAAAGAAAATCCATCATTAATAATCCCCATCATCAATTATTTCTTCATTCTCATCAAGAAAGCATAATTTGCAAAAAAATCATTGCATTCACTCCACTGTAAAAATCAAAATGGGAAATTATGTATTCATTACCATTGATGCCTATACACCATTCTTATTTAGTTTTTGGGTCTTTTTTTTTCAAGTGCTACATTCATTTAACTTGACAATCACGAGCCACAAAATGATTCAAGATACAACCAAATAAGGAAATTTCTTTATTAGTCCCTGCCTTATATAAGGTAGGGAACTAATGTTTTTAGTTGTGGTTCATTAAATAATTCTTATATCTAGAATCACTTTATCTCTAAAGTTGAAAAAAAATTCTTTTTAAATTAATTTTTACCTATTAATTTCTTAATTTTGATTGGCTCACCCAATTTTCCTAGGGTGAACATTGATTTTGTGAAATCAAAATTTCTCAGAAATTAAAGTTCCAAAACTTTCTTCCAGATTCAGAGGAAAGGAGCAAAGAGAACAACTAGGTTTCCAGAACTTTCTTCCTGTGTCACCCATCAACGCCATGGATAGTTTCATGAATCTTCCTAAGGAGCATCTCAGCAACATGGAGCTAGGCTTCCATGATCTAATGTGCAGTGGAAAAAGTATTATCTTCCACTTGCTTCCATGATGCCAACCTCAGCAACAAGGTTTCCTCACTGAACCTACTCACAACAGGCAAAGCACCAGGGCGCTGCCAGACCATCCTTGGAAAACTTGTGCTCACCACCAGCTGTATCGTGGATGCCTTGTTATCCCATTGCAATTCACCAAATCAGCTCAATCTGCACATTTGTCAAGGACTCTAACCTTAGAATCCACTCAGCCTTATCAATATAAACCCAACTAGCGTCACAAAGAACCAATCAAATAAATTGAAAGCTCATTTTCAAACCCTGGAGTGTGGGCTTAACAAGTGGCTCGTTACTCCAGCCAGGCCATTGCCTAACATTCCACATCTTTTGGAGCTCATCATGGAGATGCACATATTATTCATAAGCTTGAAACTCCCATGCCCTCGGCTTCATAGGCACGTCAATCTGGAAATTCATAAAACTCCCAGAAATCATCGTCCTCTGAGGAACGTTCTCGCCTGTAGTTTCTTTGAAACCCTTGACCATTCCTTTGCCTTCCATAATATCAAATTCACCACCTCACAAAATAAAGAATTGAATCCCATCCACATACCTCTAAATCTTTTCCAACTCAACCTCTCAACACAAGTGCCAGGTTCAAATCTTAGCCACAAATCAAATACTTCTCATAATTGTTTCCAAATTCACCAACTCACACAAGCACAAATCAAAGCACCTCAGATTTGTTGGCAAATCACCACTTCAACAGCTTAGGTTTGAATCCCAAGCACGAATCAGAACACCTCACAACTCTTCACAATTATTGATTACCCAGTTACGCAAATGGAAAAAAGAATTTTGAAATTAATGACCATTTCAAAATATAATGTATTTTTCAAAGGATCTTGTGGAAGAAATCAATTTATGTTTAGTATATTTATCACTATGATACATTGGTAATTTACATTTTTATATTGGGTGAAAGATTTCATAGTTGGGTTGAAAAATGACAAAAATAAAATAAAATAAAATATGGTTGAAAATAAAATAAAGTAAAATATCGTTCAAAATGATAAGGAAAGATTTCTGATGCCCTAATTGATTAATCCAAATTTTAAATAAAATTTAGGTTATGATTTATTATTTTTTAAGAATATTATTTCTTACTAGATTTATTATAGGTATTGAATATAATTTGATAAATAAATTTTGCTAACAATAAACATTATTTATGTTTATAATATTAAAAATTAGAATCTAATATTTATCTTGTATAGTAGTTAAAAGTATAGTCATACATATTTATATTTAAAAATAATAATATACAATTTATTTATATATTATTTTATATAACTGTAAGTAGATTTATTAATTTAAGTATTATGAATACATTTATAATATTAAAAATAATTTGATTGGTATCATAAATCTCATTTAAGAAATAATATCTATTTCTATATCGTCAAATATATGTTAGACCTATTATTACAAATGTTTGGAAGATTCTTGATATCAATCAAACCTCATATTTGTATCACATTATTAAAATCAAACATATTTAATGTAATTAGCATTAAAAACTTAAGAAGTCAAGATATTGACTCTACCAACCACAATAGCCTAGAAATTCGTCTCAATGTAAATCATATATGATGGAAGAAACATGTAAATCATATATCAAAACCTTATAGATTGGTTTATTAGTGAACTAATCAAAACTACATACACATAAAAATAACATGTCACATCTATCTTCTAACCCTTGCAAAAGGGCAAGGACTAAAGCTCTCTTAGAGCTCTTGTTAAAATTAAAATTTATATTGTTTCGTTAGATAAGATAGTGGTATATAACTTTGTTTTAGGCAAAATAAAAAATTATCTTTAGACATTATGTACATGTCTATCACCAAGATGCAACACAACATTAAAAATCTATGAGAACTTTTGTCCTGCATTTCGCTAGTAACAATGGCCGCAAAACGTTTTCCGTCAAAATTCTCGGTGGTGTGAGACATTTATGGCAGGTTGTCGCCTGATGTAAAAGCCTATCGGCTAATTAGTGGTACTAAAAAAAATTAGTATAAATTTCGAATGGGTGGGAATAAAAATTGTTTCCCCCTATGAGACCTTGTCTTTATTTGTCTTTTCAAACCATTGGAATGGGAATCAAAATTGAAATAAAATATAAAATATAAATTGATGTGAAATTGTGCACTTGCTTATGAAAGTTAGTTTATTTCATAAAAATAGTAAACATGTGAAATTGTGCAAGTTCCTTCAAAGAATGCCTAGTAAATGTGAGGTCACAATAGGGTTTTCTTTTAGAAGCAGAGATTTGTGAAGACATTGGGGATGTCATCGTGAGGGATGTAGAGGAGTTGAGTTCCATTAATATCATAGGTAGAGTCTTAGGAAGAAAGGTGAACACGAATAAAATCGAAGGATAATTCAACCAAAATATGCTAGTAACAAAAAATATTTGTGCCCTACCAAAAGGCTTTATTTGTGATCAATTTTGATAGTTGAGATGGCAAGCATATGATTGCCAAGGAATTTGATTGGAACTGAGAAAACATTTTTGTGTAGAGGTGGATCCCTAACTTTAGCAAGAGGTTTGAATCCTATGAATGACCCAATTTGGGTGCAACTTTACAACTTCCCCTAGAGTATTGGTCGCGGGAGTGCTTTCATTGGACTAGCAATAACCTAGGGAGGATGACAATGTTGATCTAGTAGATAGCTCCCAGAATCTTCTATGCAAGAATCAAGGTTATGACCATCAACTTTGTTTCCTGATAAATCATTATAAAAATGATTGATGGAAAATGAGATTCAACAAATCAAAATTAAAGAGGAAATACCATTTTTTCTGGACATGGAAAGAGAAGCCACAATTTGATTAGTTGCAAGTTTCCTCCCTGCCAGTGATGGACACCAAAGAACTTGGAGAGTTTAGCCTTGCCCTCATCTATTCCAATGAGGGAGTCTCTAATTAAAATAATATAATTCTTAGTCTTGACAAGAAGAAAAAGATTAATGTTGGGAATGGGTGGATTAAGGAAATCATGGCTAGTGTTCAATCAACCTCATTATGGATTAAAAGTTGAGACCAAATCGGTTTGGGACTCATCCTAAGTCAATAACCAAGATTGGAAGTGAGAGTAGAAAAGGCAGAGATATTTTTTTTTTTTAAAGTTCAAGTTCAATGATTTGGTAGCAAAACCTCCATGAGAAGGTGAATTTGTAGTAGACAGATTATGGATTATTGACCCTTATTTTAGCAATCAATTGGTCTATAAGGCTTTGGTAATGAGAAAAAGTTAGACAAGAAGACAGGGAGAAAGATTAACAAGAGAGAGTGAGGAGGTGACTTCTAAGAAGAGACTCGTTGGTATTAAAGCTTATAAAACTAGATCTAAGGGAGTGAGCAATTCTCTAGGAGGATAAGGAAGACCATCATAGGGAATGTGAGGGCCCTTAATTCACTAACAAATGGCACCTTGCGAGGAAACAATTTGACTATTTGAAAAGTGGGAAACATTCTTCTTATTCAGAGACCAATATACGCTTAGAGGGTGTTAAGTTTGTAAAGTACTACAAGCTTTGGGAGGATTGCTTCAAGGATGAAAATGAGATGGCTAGTGTTTCAGAAGTTTTGTGGACAACTTGGAAGATTTATTTGAAAGATTTAAGGAAGGAAGGCTTGTGGATGGTTTTTGAAGTTGAACCTTATGACTTGAAACACAAACATCTATATAGTTCCATGAGGATTGAGAAGGAAAGAGCTCTTTCAATAACATTAATTAGGGAGATCAATGCTTTAGGAGATGCCAAGATCCTACAAGGTAATAACTTTAATGCTTTGTTATATAGGCTATGAGAAGACAAATGTTGAGAAGCATGAAAAAGGCTCTATTTGGATTTTGAGATTATATTTTTTTATAGAGGTGGATCCCTAACTTCAATCTACAAGAGCTTTGAGTCCTATGAATGAACCAATTTGGTTGTGACTTTACAATTTGCCCCTAGAGTATTGGTCAAGGGAGTGCTTTAATGGGAATTATAATTTCCAAGGGTCGATTATGACGTAGATATGTTCCTAGAATATTCTATGCTGGAATCAAGGTTTTAAATATCAAGATTGTTCCCAGAAACCCATTCTAAAAATGGTTGATGGCAAGTGGGAAATAAAAATTGAAGAGGTAATATTTTTTTCTCTAGATGTGGCAAGAGGAGGCAAAATTTGATTAGTTGCAAACTGACTCCTTGACAATAATGGACACCCTAGAAGTTGGAGAACTTGGTAATTCCCTTGCATAATCCTATGGGAGATGTCTCTTGTCAGATTTATGTTAATCTTAGGCCCAAAGAGTAGACAAAGAATGACTAGATTAAGGAAATCCTAGCTAGTGTCTAGTTAACCTTGCTATGGATTGAGTTGTCAAGACCAACTTAGTTTGGGATAGAGATGATTCAACTCATCAATAACCAAGATTGGAAGTAAGAATGGAAAAGATGAAGATAAGATTTTTTGTCTAGTCTGAGTTTAATGATTTGGCAATATAACCTCTTGGAGAAGGTGAAATGGGTGAGTTTGATTTTGAGAGAGATTGATTAAGGGTGCTCCCCTTAAAACCATAAACTCATAACATAAACAAAGAAACAACAGCAAATGCGAGAACAAAAAATGGACTTCTTATTTGTGCCACAAATGTGGAATTACAGAATTCATAAGTACAATATGCTGACTCACATGGGCGCCTTCATTACAATAATTTGCAAGACTAAGCGACGAACTACCACCCAGAGTTGTTCTAGACAATGTTCGAGCCTTTCGTAAAAAGGCAATTTTATGCCGCCTGGGAAGGTTCTAGACATTGAAACTTAATACCTATGGCCAACAGACCCTAAAAATACATATAGAGTTAGCCATTTGAATACATCTTTGACAATTATTTTAGATATTTTGGGTAGCCCAACTTTGAAAGGTCATTACTCTCAAATTGTTGCTCGGATTGGCTATTATAACCACTTTTCGGAAACATCGGCTCTTGATCTATAGGATTGAAGCCACGCTAGTGCCCTTGCATCAAGTTTTCGGACCTCATCTAAGCACTCTAAGACCTCCAATGGTGAGCCTGAAGATATTTTTGCAAATTTTTCCACCGAAAATCTGCAATAACTTCTCTGATACTTGTGCTTGAGCAATGAGATTTTTATGGTAGACTTACAACTCTTAAATGAGCCTTCCAATAGAAAATGAGAACATTTCGAGCTCATATGACAAACTTACTAAAAATAGTAAGTTCCCATAAATAGTAACCACCTTGTCTACTAGTCCTTATTAAAATAGAAAAAGACTAAAAATAAAATATATGTTTTGGGTGATGCAAGATTGCTCTTACACCTAGGATGCTCATGCATCAGATAATCGAGGTAATTTGAGAAGTGATTTTGTCACATCTTAGTTGTTCAGAGGAAAACCAAGACGGTTAACCTCCTCCCTTGCTAGCTATGATGAATCCTCTACTGGCCTCTCTTTCCATTTGACTAGGTATTCCTCATAAGTTCCGTTCCTTGTACTTTTGCCAACACAACTGTCTAGTATCTCCTCAATCTCCTTTGTAGCTGAACTAGCTACTGGAATACTCCACTGTGCTTCTACAACTTCATCTCCATCACCTCCTTCGTAATATTCTATCAAATCTGAAATATTAAATACTGGTGAAATATTCAATTCAGCAGGCAACTCCACTTCATAAGCATTTCCAAAATCATGCCTTTTCACTCTCTTGCATGGTCCAAACTTCTTCATCTTCAACTTATTATATGTACCCACTAGAATACGCTCCTTTCTCAAATGAACCATGACTTCATCTCCAATTTGGAATTCCTTAAACCTCCTTTTCACATCTGCCTTAACCTTGTACGATGTATTCCTCTTTATCATGTGCCTCCTCACCTCCTCATGGATGTTCTTCAAATGTTCTACAAATTCTTCTGTTTCAACACTACTTATCTCACCTTTATCCAACTGCCTCAATTCATAAACATTTCTAGGATTGCTCCCATATACAATTTTGATGGTGATTTACCAGTACTCCTATTGACAGAATTATTATAAGCAAATTTCGCCTCTGGTAAAATCATATCCCATCCTTTTGGCTTGTCTCCAACCAAACATCTCAAGTTTCCCAAACTACGATTCACAACTTTCTTCTGTCCATCAGTTTGTGGATGATGTGATGAATTGAACTTCAAATCTGTCTTCAACTTCTTCCACAATGTATGCCAGAAATACCCAACAAATTTGGTATCTCGATCTAAAATGATACTCTTTGGCAGACCATGTAGTCTCACCACTTCTTTGAAAAGCAACTTTGCCACATGAACAACATCACTAGCCTTCTTGCAAGGAATAAAATGTGCCATCTTTGAAAACCTTTCAACCACCACAAAAATAGAATCATGCCCGTGCTGTGTCCTTGGTAATCTAAGAACAAAATCCATATTGACATCCTCCTACAAATTCTCTGGTACAAGTAATGGTTGATACAACCTTGTATTCTGCTTCACTCCTTTTGCCATTTAACATACTCTGCAACCCTGTACAAACTTCTTCACATCTTGCTGCAACTGTGGCTAGTAATAATTCTCAGTAACCAAAGCTATGGTTTTATCTCTGCCAAAATGTCCAGCTAATCATCCACTATGCTTCTCTTTGATGAGATTCTCTCTCATTGAACTTTTGGGAATGCACAAGTAGCTTCCTTTGAACAACATACTATCCTGGATCATGAAATCCAACCTCTTTGGCCTGTCAAGTGTAATAGGTTTTGTACAAGCCTTCCACACTTCACCAAAATTAGAATCATCTAGATACAAAGTACTGACTTCCTTGAACCCAACCACCTCTATCTACATTTATGTCAGCAAAAGTTGTCTTCTACTAAGGGCATCTGCAATTTTGTTAGACTTCCCACTCCTGCGTTTCAAAACAAATGTATAACTCTGCAAAAACTCAGCCTACTTTAAATGCCTTTGGTTCAATTTTTCTTGACTATTCAAATATTGCAAAGCTTGATGATTAGTATACAAAACAAACTCCTTAGGAAGGAGATAGTGTCTCCACTTCTTCAATGCTTGAACTATAACATAAAATTCTTGATCATAAACAAAATATTTTCTTTTTGCATCATTCAACTTCTCACTAAAAAACAACTCCTATTGCAACAAGTCTACCTTCTTGGCTCATAACAGCTCCTATTGCAACACCACTAGCATCACAATCTACTTGAAACACCTTGTTAAAATCAGGAAGTGCTAAAATAGGTTGCTTAGTAACTTTCTGTTTCAACAGATTAAAACTCTTATCTGCTCCTACAATCCACTTAAATTCTTTCCTATCCCCTCTCGTTGTTTCAGTCAGGGGTCCAGAAATACTGCTAAAACCTCTTATGAACTTTGTGTAAAAACTAGCTAGTCCATGAAAAGATCTTACCTCTATCGCACTCTTTGGAGTAGGCCATTCAAGGATAGCCTTCACTTTCTCTGGGTCCCATTTCAGACCTTCTGCTAAGACTACAAATCCCAGGTACACCAATTCCTTCTTTACAAAACTGCACTTCTTCAAGTTTATAAGCAACTTTTCTTCCCTCAACTTATCAAACACCTTACGAATATGGATCAAATGCTCCTCTAATGTCTTGCTAAAGATCAAAATGTCATCTAGGTAAACAATGACAAACTTACCTAGAAACTCCTTCAGTACGTCAGTCATGAGCCACATTAAAGTGCTTGGTGCATTGGTTAGCCCAAAAGGCATGACTAACCACTCGTATAGTCCTTCTTTGGTCTTGAAAGTAGTCTTCCATTCATCACCTTCTCTAATACGAATCTAATGGTAACCACTCTTCAAATCTATCTTTGTAAAATACTCAGGCCCACTCAAACAATCCATAATATCATCCATCCTTGGCAATGGAAACCTATACTTGATTATGATCTTATTGATAGTGTGAGAATTCATGCACATCCTCCATTCTCCATTCTTCTTTGGTGCTAGTACGGTTGGTACAACACATGGACTCAAACTCTCTCCAATCAACCACTTCTACAACAACTCACGAACTTGTTTGTTCAATTCTTCACTTTCTGCTGGTGTCATTCTATGCATTGCCTTGTTTGGAAAACTAGCTCCTGGAACCAAATCCATTTGGTGACTAATCTTCCTCATTGGGGAAATCCATCAGGTACATTATCTGATACAATATCAGAAAAATCTCCCAACATATCTGCAACTTCTGCAGGCACCTCCTCTACTTCTTATTTACTATCTTTTGGAATTATAGCAAAACACATATGCTCACACTTCATACCTTTGAGAAACTCTTTTCCATCAACAAAACATATTCTGGCAGCACTACATACCTTTTCTTATTTATCCTTCAACGAATTCAACTTATGTTTCACGCCATCCTTGGTCAGAGTGTAGGTATTTGCTTGCCCATTGTGTACAACATGTCTGTCAAATTGCCACAACCTACCCAACAACATATGACATATGTCCATAGGTATGATATCACATAGTACTTCATCCTGGTAGCTTCCAATCTTGAACTTCACTAAGCACTACTTGTTGACCATGACCTTGTGGTCATGTTGCACCGAAGCAATACGGTATGGACGCAAGTGTTTTTGTCTCTTTAGCTTCAACTTGGTGACCATTGTTTCTAACACCAGATTGTCAGTACTTCCACCATCAATGATTGCATCACAACACTCATCTTCACATCTGCACCTTGTGCAAAAAAAGCTCCTTCTTTGATCAAGTTCATTCTCACCACTCAATAGGACTCTTCTGTTAACTAGGACTTCTCCTCCTTCAACATCTTCAGAATGTGATGATCTAGCATCTTCATCAACATGTGCAACTCTAGCCTAGCCTTCTGTTCTTCGATCTATCCTTCCTGGCGCTGGGTACATTCAAATTCTCTATGCACTTCTTCTCTGCAATGAAAACATTTCCCATGGAAGCCTTCTCTTCCAGATCCTTGTCCTCTGCCTCTTCCTCTCTAATCTCTATTGTTCTGATCATGGAAATGATTAAAATTGTTTCCCCTCTGGTTCTAACTGCTACTTCCAGCCTCATCCTTGTTCTTTTGGTCATCATTACAGCCTCTATAAGATCGTCTGCTAGATCTTCCACCACGATGTCTTCCGCTATTCTTGTTGTCAAACTTCTTGTTCAGTTTCTCCTCAACTCTTAGGGAAAACTGGTATGCCTCCTCAAACTTTTCATTCAAACTAGACTCAGCTCATCCTGAATGCTTGGCCTTAACCCATTAAGATAACGAGCAACTTTCTCCTTATCAGCTTTTGCATGGCTAGTTCTGATGAGAACTCGGTAGAACGCTTCGGTATACTCTTGAATAGATTTTTTTGCTTGCTTCAACCCTTGCATTTTCTTCAACAGATCAAGCTCATAATCCTCGAAAATGAATTGTCACTTCAATTTAGCTATCATCTGATCTCATCTAGTGATTTTGTCCTTTCCCTTTCTATTTTGCTCTAACTAAACCTCCTGCCACCAAATCTTTGCATGTCCCTTTAGTTTCGCCTTCACAAACTTGACCTTATCTAGATCCTCAATATCTTCACACTCAAAGTACTCCAGTTCATTGATCCAATCAATCAGCTCCTCTGGGTTAACAATTCCGAAAAATGTGGGAACCTCAAACTTAGGTTTTTTTCCAATCTTGGAGATGGCCCTAAAAAGGCTCTCTTCCTCTAGATCTAGAACTGCCTTTGCTTCGGCATTTTCTTCTACTTCGTCCTCATCCTTGCTTTCATCTCTTACGGGAAGATTTATTCCTCTACGAATTTGTTCTTCCAATGCTTGCATTTGTCTTTGGAGAGCTTGAAAATCCTCAAGTGTCACACCTACAACGCTTACGCCACGCTCTCTTTGTAGAGGCATTTTTGTGCTTCCGCTAAAACCCTAGTGCAAACTACCTCACAATAGGCAATCTGTCTACACACAAAGCCCAAACCACGGTCCTGGTGCGAACTACCTCACAATCGGTGATCTGTCCACACACTCAAGAATTCTAGCTTTGATACCACTTGATGAAGGGTGCTCCCCTTAAAACCATAAATTCGTAACAGAAACAAAGAAACAACAACATATGCCAGAACAAAATATGGACTTATTTGCACCGCAAATGCGGAATTATAGAACTCATAATACAATATGCTAACCCACATGGACACCTTCATTATAGTAATCTGCAAGACTAAGCTGTGAACTACCACCTAGAGTTGTTCTAGACAATGTTCGGGCCTTTCTTAAATAGGCAATTTTATGTCGCTCGGGAAGGTTTTAGACATTGAAATTTAATACCTAGGGCCGATAGACCCTAACAATACATAGAGTCGGCCAAATACATCTTTGATAATTATTTTAGATATTTCGGGTAGCCCAACTTTGAAAGGTCATAACTCTTGAATTGTTGCTCTGATTGGCTATTATAACCACTTTTTCGAAATGCCAGCTCTTGATCTATAGATCAAAATTGTGATAGCACCCTTCCGTCGAGTTTTTGGACCTCATTTGGGCACTCTAAGGCCTCCAATGGTGAGCTTGAAGATTTTTCTACAAATTTTTCCATCGAAAATTTGTAATAACTTCTCCAATACTTATGCTTGAGCAATGAGATTTTTATGGTAGGCTTACAACTCAAAAATGAACCTTCTTGTAGAAAATGAGAACATTCTGAGATCATATGACAAACTTACTAAAAATAGCAAGTTCTCATAAATAGTAACCACACTGTCTACTAGTCCTTATTAAAATAGAAAAGACTGAAAATAATTTTTTTTTTGGGTGATGCAAGATTGCTCTTACACCTAGGATGCTCTTGCATCATAGATGAATCTATAAGAGATGAATTAGTGTAAATTGACCCCTACCTCATCAACAAATCATCTTGCAAGCCTTTGATGATGGGCAAAAGTTAGACAAGAAGATCATGAGAAAGATTGAAATGAAAACGTGGGACGAGGTGACCTCTAAAAAGAGATTCATAATCATTAAAGCTTCAACAACTATATCTAAGGGATTGAGCACTTCTCTAAATGAATAATGAAGATAACCACATGGAATGTAAGGGGCATAAATGCCCTAACAAAAAGAACCTTGTGAGACATCAATTAGACTATCTAAAAGTGTGAAGCATTCTTTTTCATGAGACCAATATAATAAGCTCAGAGGGCGTTGAATTTTTGAAGTACTGCAAGATTTAAGAGGGCCACTTCAAGGATTTAAAGGGCGTGGCTAGGGGTTCATGAGTTTTGTGGAATGCTAGGAGGATTTATTTGAAGGATTTGAGGAAGGAATTGTGGATGGCTTGTGATGTTGACCTTGAGACTTGAAATATAAACGTCTATCTAATTCCATTATGTTTGTGAATAATATAGCTTTTGAATAACATTAAGTAGGGAGATTAATGCTTTAGGAGATGCCAAGATCTTTCTAGATGGAAAATTTAATGCTTTAGTAGATCCTATGAGAAGAGTGGAGTTAAACATGAACAAGGCTATTTTGGATTATTAGAATTCATGGAAGATGCTTCTCTATGTGATTGTGATCTAGAAGCATCCATTGTGTAAGAACAATCTTGTATTAACCTTAAAATAAATAATAATAAATAAATAAGAGAGAAAAGAAAATTCCTAAAAAAGTAGAAGAGAAGAAAAAAAGGGAAAATACCAATCTTCAAAAATAGGGGATTCAAAAAAATAAGGAATCTTGAAAAAATAGAGAAAAAAAGCAAGGTGATTTTTGAAAATAATAAAAAAATTGTTTGGAGGAAAATGGAAGCGATGAATTTGTTAATATAAAATAGATGAGATGAGTTCATTAGTTAAACACCTTCACCCTAAGCCATTCAATATAGGAGAAAGAATGCATATGTTCTTGACGACATGTCTATGTTCTTTAAAAAAATTCTAACATATCTTGAAGAATGCACCATAGCATGAAGATGAGAACATCTTCCAATGAGATTGGATCCTTGAGAAATTTGCAATATTAGTTACAATGACGGGCCCATGAGGGTTGGGTGTTTTAAGTACAGATTATATACTTATTGAACACTTCTGAAGGATGGAAATGCTTAGGACAACTTGTATTTTGGGCAAAAATGGCCAAAATCAGGTTTAGGATGGTGGATTGCATGTGGGAAACATGAGGTTTTTTCTTTGGGTGACCAAGAATGCAAGATGAAGGCATTTGGTTATGTGCAATATGAAAGTTTGGGTGCTTTAAAATGTGAGTTTTTACCCAAGTTGAGTTCTGTAGATGTCATTAAATGTGGTAAAAATGATTCATTTTTACTTGAGGTAAACATGTAATTGAGATTGGAGGATGTAATTGGACATGTTAGATGATGGGGACGCAACCCAAGAACAGAATGGACACAACAGAAAAGGGAAATTGTATTAATTGAAAAAATAAGCTAGTACAACAGTACAGAGAAAATAAACTTCAAAACATGCCCTAAGGGCTTACAATAGCATCAATCTGGAGATAATTTCTCCTTTCAGTACCTCCTCTCAAACTCCACTCCGAACTGCCTTTTACAATGCCAGAAAACTCCTTAAATAGACCCCAGAGGGTTAAGGACTAGGAGTACATTCTAGAAAGTGCTAGTAGGCATCCACCGACCAAATAGAAGGTTCCAGAAGTTGCATTAGAAGTTAGTGCAAATCTAGAAGAATCCAGAAACGGTAACCGAACTTCCGGGAGGCATAACTTTTGAACCGTAGCTCCGATTGACGAACCGTTTGCATTTCCGAAAAGCTCTCGAAGCACTCTATAGCCCTATAGACAGCTTCTCTCATCCCCCATTTTTCGGTCCTTTTTGAGGTCATTTAATGCCCCTAACCTGACTTTGAAGCATTCTTAGGAGGTCTCCAAAACCCGAAAAATTGCAATAACTTTTAAACCGTAGGGCCTTTTGACATGATTCTTTTTCTGGACTGCTCTACATCACGATTACATTCATCTGGCCAATTCACACCTTCTAGCTTACCAAAATGATGGCCCAATTACATGCTCCTATTTTTTCGGGATTTTCTAACGCACTGATAGTGGAACTGTGAGAGTTGGAACCTTTATTTGACCCAAATGGGTATCCAAAAATGAAAACACATGAAACAGAAACTAAGTCTAAGTACATTTTTTGGGTGACACAGGATTGCCCTTATACCTTTGGATGCTTCTGCATCATTAGAAAATGACATGGAAGGTGAAAGTGTGTATATGCACTTGCATTCTTGGATAGGAATCCTCAACTTTCTTCCAAAAAGAAAACAAAACAAGCAATCAAACAAAAAAGAAAAAACAAGAACAAATAAAAAAACATACCTCTTGCTATTGACTTAGACATGACAAACTTTAAGATATCCCTTTATATGCAATTTTGTTTTTGGAGAGTGGGAGAGTTTTTAAGATTTGCAAACAAGAAGATTTTACACTTATTTAAAGACAAATTACAAAATACATGGGTTGCATTTGAACAAATGGATAAAAATGAGCCAAAGAATGTAATAATGTAGCAAAACAAGTAATAAATACAAGAAAAGTTGAAACCTTCTACTTGCTTAGCTCAATGAGCCAAAAATGGAGGAAAGAGAAGTTTAAACGAGCAAGTCTTCTCCAAAATCAGGTTCTCCAAGTGCAAACGCATGCAATGACTAAGTTCCTTTGACCAATTAAAAGTTGCAAATGGTAATTTCCGTGCTCAAATACTTGGGTGTGTTTGCATGTAGAAGCGAAAATTAAGTTAGAAAACCTTTAGATGCAAAAATGTTTTGATGCAATGCATGTAGAAGGACATTTAAAAAAAAATGTGCCCTCCAAATGCACAAGTATGGGTCACTTTTTATGCCCTTGGTAAAAAGTGTGATTATCATATGCCACATCTAGCATCAAAACTCCAAAACACTTTCTCCTTTTGCAAATGTATGGGCTGGAAGTGCAAATTTCTTGGCGTTTTTGACAAAAATGTGCCTTTTTAAATGCATATACATTAAGCATTTTTGGCATAAAAATGCAAAACAGTGTTTCCAAATATCATTTACATGCATGCCTTTGCAAAAATGCACTCTCAATGTGTTATTGCATGTGTTATTTCTTTTTCACATGCCCTCCACATGCAAGTTTGATCAAATCAGACTTTACAATGGCGATTGCATATAATTTTTGGAGGGAAATGCATTTCTTTGGTGCAAAATTGCACTCTCCCAGCATCATTGCATATCTAAAATATGTAATACGTGTTAGGACTTAGATGTTTTTGGCCCAGGAATGCAAAAACAGGCTCTTGGGATGTTATTACATGTGTTGTTAGTCGTAAATCACACTTTGTAAGGGCCATTTACATATTACATGTTGGCTGAAAAAAAACATTTACATGTAAATCAGGCTCTGCCAGGCCCATTACATATTTAAAAATACAACTTTAATTTGCTCAAGTCCACAACTTGCCTTTCTAGAGAAAATCGCACACTCCCAAGTGCTATTACATGTGACCTCTTTTGCATGTAGAATGGAGTTTTTATGTAACTTGGACTCGTGGAAGTTCATTACATATTTAAATATGCATTTTCAAGCCAAAATATGACTCTACAAGTGCATTTGGATGAAAACATGTAAAAACGACATGTAGTTGAGTTGCACAACTGAAGTGACCAATTTAGCACACGTCTAATTGATTTTTGAGTTTAATATCACTATTATGTGCAAATATTATTCAAAAAATAATATCTAACTTAGATGTTTTAAAATAAAACATAAAGTAAAACTCAACATCAAATTAGAACTATATAGTGATAAAGTCAATTTAGTGAAAAATTAAAAAGCAACTCAGAGTGAAAAATATAACATGAAGTACACCATAGTCACTTAAGTGATAAAAGTAACTTAAAAACATAACATAAAGTGAATAGTCATATGTTTCAAAAAGTGAATGTCAACATTAAAATATAACATCTATATTTTAAATATATGTTTGTACTTGGAGAGTCCACTTTTTGGGCACTTAAATGGTCATATCTTTTGACTACTAAGTCCAACTAAGCCCTACGATATACTAAATCGAAGGAGAAACTAAAAGCAAGAGATTGGATAACAAAAAGACTAAAAGCAACTAAACACACTAAAAAATGCTAGAAAGGACATGGAAGACCTAAAGAATTAAGCATAGGCTTAATAAAATGAAAAATGAAAAGGACTTGATGAAAGCCTTTAGTAAAAGGATTCACTACTCGAATTTGGAATGATTGGTTGATCAATGTTGGCCAATTATATAGTGAATTATCTCAAAGATATGCAAAAATTAGTTGAAAAAGTTTTGTACGGTTACCTCCATTGTGCAAGGATACAAAATGGAGGACAACAAACTTCATTGCCACCCAATTACAAGGCAGGGTCTATAAAGATTTTCTCAATAAAAACCAATGTACATGACAACTTGTTGTTTTTCTAGGACACATGTTTACTACTATAACAGATGCCATTTCTTCACCATGTACTACAAGAATGATTTCCAACAATGGAAGATGCATTTAAAGTATCTGTAGAGCACAACATGATGCCATTCCAAATCCCACTCATAGATTGAATCTACTAGATTATTTTGAATTGTCTATGAGACATTAAGCTTTAAATTGGCTGCACAAGTTTTACAAGAAGAGTTGCTTCTTTTTCATTAGGAAAATCCATCAACCTTGATAAAAGATCAAAATCTGAAGCATATGTATCATCTTTAAGAATTGATGATTCATTACGAAGCTTCAAAATAGTGAATATCATGTTTTAGTAATCACAAAGACTACTAGCTAACCATATATGGTGATTGTATTTCAAATTCTAGAAGTTAGCCTTCAGCATCAATCACTAGTTTTTGTACCACCATGATATATTGAGAATCTTAACATTTTATGTTTTATCTCATGGTTACTAAAAGAAAAGGTTACAATTCATTTGAAAGTCTTTATAAACATTTGCAACATTCTTATGGCACTCTTCCTTGACTTTTGGCAAACGACTTTAACAACTAATATGACAAAACTGTGATCAAAGTTTTTACAACAAATCAACAAGGGAGATATTCAAAATAATTTTCTCATAAAGACTATCATCCATGGGACAAAGGTAATTTTATGAAGTTTGAAATTTTGTCAAGGTCTAAGTAGGGGCCAACAACTCGCACTGATTGAGGACTTCTTGTCTTGTGAAAAGGATAGAACACTAGCAACTTTGGCAAGGGCTATTACTAAGTTCCGTTGGGCTACAAAATCAAAATAGTAATAGGAATAGACGAAATTTCTTGTAGAGGGGCGAAGGGGAAATCAACACAAGCCAACAATGAACAAGCCAAAACTGCTTAAGCCTGAAAAATAACAAAATTAATTACAAATATATATAGGGGTGGAAGCCCCTTACCTCAAGGAATGTACCAAACTACTCACATAAAACTATCAATAGGGTAGGAGAACCATGAGCCTTTGCAGAGCAATGGCTTGTTGCCATAAGAGGTGGCTAAGAATGGTCATACAGCAAGTGCTTTAATAATAATCTTATGTTTATGGAATGCAGTTTTTTTTGTGCACATTTATGCCCAAATAGCCACTCTTCATCACAACCTCTGTAAAATAATTTGGCTCAACACTACTTGTGACTTCATTAATTTCACTAGAACAATGAATGGAAATATTTGAAACCAAGCATCCTTCCTTCAAATTGCAAGATAAAACAATCTCTTCACATGTTACTTTTGATAGTAACCTCTACATATTATATTAGATAACTATGGGATGAAATCTGAATGTTGCAAGCTCTTCTCTTCTTGCAAAAATAAAATCATCACTAAGAACATAAGAACATTTGGAATGCATTTTATCCATATCTTCATTAAGCTCAACTATCCAATCGTCATGTTCTTCACCTCCATTTTCATTAAATAAACCATCATTATAAGGATTAAGAGACTGAAATGCAATCCTTTAAGTCAAATAACATCCTTTTTGGGAATGGACATTTTAAAAATGAAAGGACACATTACCTTCTCCTCTGATTCTAATTCCCTATATTCTTTGTCAAGAAATCTAAATGATGAATATTCAGGCTTTGACATACAAAAGTCTGATTCATTGGTTCCTTCTAAATTCACTAGATTTTCAATCTGGACTTGACCTATGGTGGATGGGTGAGATTTTTGACAATGTGGATTGTGATGGTACCTCTTCTGATGGTGGTTGATGCTGAGTTGTGAGTTTCAATCCAATTATTTGGTGTGTGGTTGACTTTTTATCTTGGTTGGCTCTGATTGTTGTATTTTGAATTTAAATTTTGAGTAGAGGTGTGTGGCAAGGCAATAATTGCAAGGAAGTACTTGAGGATTAGTTGTAAGTGTGAGGTGTTTGTTGATCAATAGGTGTGCAAGCTCTTCGAGCCCAATAAGGCGACAAGAAAGGTTGTCAAGAAAATCATTTGAGGGAATTTCTTGGATGGAGGACACTTACATTATGGTGTTCTGTTGGATATATTTCATATCAATGTTGCTTAGAAGAGAGGTTCATGCACCAAGCTTTGGTCTTTTCTCATCATTTGTTCGAGGAGATTGTCTATGAGATAAAGGTGGTCATTTTTATCCATTAAAGTGATTCCAAGGAGTGATTTGTTTATGATGTTTTTTTATGTTGAAGCGGTCAACAAGGTGTAGATGGTTGAAAAGAGGTTGGATCTATACAAAGGTGGTTAGGACAAAGTGATTTGTCTCCCTACCAATTTCATAGTGATTTTGGAGATGTGTTCTACCCACACCAAGTAGAAAGGATTTATGAAATTGGCAGATTGCATAATGAACAACTTGCATGATTTATTTTAATTGTTTCATTATTTAATAGAGGGAGTTATCCCCTTAGATAATACTTATCTAAAAAAAAAACCAAAATCCATTGTTTCATAAATCAAATACAAATAATCTCAAGAAGCTTAAGAGTAAGACTATTTAAAATTTGTTTGTAGATGATACAACACTATGTGGCATTCCAACTATGCAAGAGGCTAAAGCTGTTAGGGACACCCTATTGGAATACGAAGTTCAGTTGGGGCAACATATGAATAAGGAGAAATATCAGATTTTCTTCTTCAATGTTACCTAGACGATGCAATCTCAAATCATTGGCATCTTGTGATTCTCTATGAGCATGTTACCAACCAAAATTTTGCGAGTCTAGGTCTTCTGTGGCATCAATGCAACTAAACTCCTTAAAGAACAAAGCTTTTTCCTGGTGCCACAAATGGCTTACTCTCCCTGGGCGCATCACAATGATAAAATCAGTATTGTTTGCTACTCCTATATATTATATGTCATGCATGGAACTTACACACAAAGCTGAGAAAGATATGGACACCACTTTGAAGAAATTCCTATGGGAAGACTCGAAAGATGATAGGAAATGCCACCTAATTAATTGGGAAATAGTTTGTAAAAATAAAGATGTTGGAGGAGTTGGAATCCAAAATTCCAGATGTTAAGGATAGATTATTACAATGATATCAAAGCCACAAGAACTGCCATCTTGTGGGGGAAATTTATTTTTTGCATAACTCTTTCATTCTAAAAATGAGCCAAGAATGAGTAGAAGGCCACACAAATTCAATCACCTATAGCCGGAACAAGCAGAATCTTCAGTACACATTGACATTGAAGATAGTTTCTTGGTTGATGAGGAGATAATCTTGGAAACAGGTGAACACGCTGATATAACTCAATAGGTTGAACCAAAAAACAATAATCAAATGGCACATAATGGAGATGAACAGGACAGGGAAGTACGAGAGACTTTATGGGCTATTAGAGATGGACAAAACAACATTGCAAATGCTAATCAGCAATTAGCAGGTACTATGCAGCAGTTACTTCCAATCCAAAGAAGGGCTCCTAGTCATCATAGTAGTGGTGGAAGTATAGCTGGGTCTCCTCGGGCAACTAGAGCGCACACACATAATACAAACACACCTTTTGTTTTTAACGCTGAAGAAGAGGAAGTTGTACCACTTGCAGCCCCAAATGTGTTACCAGATAATGCTATGGCAACATTTGATGAGTGGGATTTTTTTTCGGATGAAATTAAACAAAATCTGTCTTTCATGCAGTATTTAAATCAGAAAAGAGAGGCTGAAAGGCAGCAGCAAGACCGGAGACTGAGAGCTCCTAATAGGGACCTAAAATATGTAATGAACAAGCTTACTCTTCCCACTTTTGATGGTAGTGGTCAGACTTCTGCTAGGGCTTGGATTCACAAGTTAGATACTTATTTGACACTTAAGCCTATGGCTGAAGTGGAAGCTATTAGATTTGCGACTATGCATCTAGAGGGAGTCGCATACGATTGGTGGCATCATGGGTTAGTTATGTAGAATCATGGCCTTATTACTTCATATGAGATTTTCAGCTCTAAGCTGATCACCCACTTTGATAGGAAGGATGTTGAAGTTTATTACAGGGACTTGGCTCAGTTACATTAGAGTGGATCATTAGATAAGTACATTGATGAGTTTCAGCGTATATCAGTTATGGTGCCAGACATGATAGAGCAGCCAAAGGTGATGATATTCACAGAGGGATTACATGATCGATTTAGGGGTTTGGTTAAGGTTCTTAAACCAAACACTCTAGATGATGCAATCAAGATAGCTCACGACTTGGATTCACCCTCATCTATATTATAACCTCCGAAGAAACCATACATGGGATCCACATCAAATCAAGGGAATAAAAACCAGCAGAAAACCACTCCTCCTAGGATGGATTTTGAAACACGAAATGAGCTCAGAAGGAAGAAATTGTGCTTTACTTGCAGGGAGCCGTGGACCCCAGATCACAGGTGCCTTGGGAAAGGCAAGATACATTATGTTGAGGTTCAATCTGAGGATGAAGAGGAGCAGCAAGGAGGTGAAGAGGGTGAGGGCAGCAAAGAGGAAGAAGTTGAAGAGCAAGCCCTAGAAGATAAGAAGAAGAAGAACATTATAGAACAACCTCCAGTCATAGCCACTCTTTCTAGTGATCCGACATATCATTCTTTCAGAGTGAAAGGCGTGGTTAAGGGATAGCGCATCGTATGCCTTTTGGATACAAGAGCCTCACATAACTTCATTAGCACATGGATGGTAGCTAGGAGGGGATTACCAGTAGTTGACATTCTTGAGTTTGAGGTGAAAGTAGCAGGCGATGAAGTTTTGGGGTGTACTTGGAAGGTAGCTGGTCTTTAGATACAGTTTGATGATTATCATTTGGAGACTGATTTCTATGTTGTTGACTTGGATGGATTGGATGCCATTTTGGGTAGACATTGGTTAAGGACTCTCTGCAGGTACACCTTTGACCATGAGACTATGCAGTTGGAGTTCTTACAAGGTGATCGATTGGTAGTCCTCAAAGCCATATCTGATAGTGGACCCAAATTGATTTCAGCTCACAGGATGGAGGCTATATTGAGACATGACGATATAGAGTGAGCCACACAGTTTCAGGGCAGCAATATCATTGTGACATTCAAACAGTTATAGATAAGCACAGGAGAGTGTTTGAGGATATACCTCCTGGGACACCACTTGATAGAGGGTTTGAACATATTATTGAGCTTGAGGAGGGAGCTAAACCCGTTATTACTACTCCTTATCGTCATCCCCGTCATTACAAGGAGGAAATAGAGAAGACAATAAAGGAGCTTTTGGATATGGGGCATATCAGACCCAACTCTAGCCTCTTTGCCTCTTTAGTAGTGTTGGTTAAGAAGAAGGATGGCACCCTTTGGATGTGTATAGACTACTGCACACTGAACAAGAGGACCATCAAGAACAGGTATCCCATTCTCCGCATTGATGAGTTGTTGGACGAGCTTCGTAGGACAATTTATTTCTCGAAGATAGATCTTCAATTAGGATACGACCAGATTCGAGTCTGTGAGGAGGATGTGCACAAAACAACTTTTAGATGCCATTATGGTCATTATGAGTTCTTAGTGATGCCGTTTGGGTTCACTAATGCACCTGCCACTTTCCAGTCATGCATGAACCATATCTTCAAGAAATAGCTCAGGAAAAGTGTTCTGGTTTTTTCTTATGACATTTTAATTTTCAGTAGGACTTGGGAAGAGCATTTACAACATTTGGATGAGGTCCTTAGTCTCATGGAGGAGTAGTCCTTATTTGCAAAAGAGTCCAAATGCGAGTTTGGGTTAACAGAAATTCTTTACTTGGGGCATGTGATTAGTGCCGAGGGGGTTAAGGTGCACCAGGAGAAGATACAGGAAATTCTAAATTGGCCACCACCTAGGGATGTGTCGGAGCTACGAGGTTTCCTTAGTCTCTGTTCCTATTATCGACAGTTCGCTAAGGGGTTTTCACAAGTAGTAGCTCCCCTTACTGATTTGACATGGAAAGGGGCATTTTCTTGAATAGAGGATGTGGAGGCAGCTTTTGATAGGCTGAAATAGGTGATGAGTTCATGTCCAGTGCTAGCACTTCCTAACTTTTCTAGGCCCTTTGTTTTAGAGTACGATGCTTCGGGTAGCAGAATAGGGGCCATATTGATGTAGGACTGTCATCTCATTGCTTTTGAGAGCAGGAAACTTAAGGGCAGTGAGTTGTTATATTCCACCTATGATAAGGAGATGCTAGCTATCATGCATGCCTTAACCAAATTTAGGCGGTATTTGGTGGGAAGTAAATTTATAGTTAAGACGGATCATAACAGTTTGCGTTACTTCCTGGAGCAGAAAGAGTTGAACGAAAGGCAGCAGAAATGGGTCAATAAAATATAGGCTTACGATTTTGACATTGAATATGTCAAAGGGAAGAATAATATAGTTGTTGATGCTCTTTCCTGACGACCCCCAGTGCTTGCATGTTACTCTATTTCAAAGATTTCTGTACATTGGAGATTACAGTTATTAGTGGAGTATTCCAAAAATACTCATGCTTGTCAGATTTTGGATGGTATATTTCAAAATGAGTGATACAAGGTAACGAATGATGTTATTTATTACAAAAACAGAATTTACGTAGTACCTGAATTTAAACTGAAGGAGGACAGTATGCGCACCGTACATGATGCACTAGCAGTAGGGCACCCAGGGTTTTTCACAACCTAAAGGCAGATTAGAGAGAGATTCTCGTGGAAGGGGCTTAAGGATGATGTATTATAACATGTCAGAGAGTGCCAGACTTGTCAGCAGAACAAGTTGGAACAGGGTCGTCCTGTAGGATTACTTCAACCTCTCCCTATTCCAGCTCAGAGATGGGAGAGTATTTCCATGGATTTTATCACCGGGTTGCCGAGGGTCCAGGGCAAGGATTGCATCTTTGCAGTGGTGGATAGATTGACCAAATACGTGCATTTCTTCGCAATAGCAACAGACTGGTCAGCTTCCCAGGCAGTTGAATTGTTTTTTCGAGAGGTTTTCCGACTCCATGGATTACCCAAAACTATTGTGAGTGACAGAGACAGCAAGTTTCTCAGTACCTTTTGGTGGGAGATTTTTAGATTGACAGATACAGAATTGACTCTTAGCACGAGCTATCATCCACAGACTAATGGCCAGACCGAGATATTGAATAAGTGGGTGGAAGGTTACTTGAGGAACTACATTGTAGGACAACAGAGGGCATGGGTTAAGTGGCTATATTTGGGAGAGTATTGCTATAACACCACCTATCATATGTCCATTCGGATGACACCCTTCCATGCTCTGTATGGTTATGAGGCTTTCTCTTTTATTGATTTGGCATTACTGGATAGTCGGGCACCCCTGCCCAAAGATTGGATAATGGACCAATAGGATATCCTCAGAGCTCTCAAGGATAATATTCAGCAGGCACAGAATCAGCAGAAGCTATACGGTGATTGACATTGCACTGAACGGAGTTTTGAGGTGGGCGATAGAGTTTTTCTTCGTCTCTATCCCTATAGACAGAGTTCCTTGAAGAAAAGTGGTTCTGAGAAACTCAAGCCTAGATTTTATGGACCTTATTATATCACCAGGAGGGTAGGAGAAGTTGCTTATGAGCTGGATTTGTCGGACAATGTTTTTCATGTCTCGTGCCTCAAGAAGGTTGTGGGTTAGCAGGTTGTACCTTCAGTGAGTTTGCCCCCGCTTGATGAAGTGGGTAAACTTATTTTGGTGCCAAAAGAAGTGATTGAAACCCGTGAGAGGAGACCGCGCAACAGAACTGTCAGGGAATATTTGAACCAGTGAAAAAACTTACCTTATGAAGATGTCACTTGGGAAGGTGAGTCTATATTGCAGCATCCATCATTGAGATTGCTTGAGGGCAAGCAATCCCGAGAAGGGAGGACTGTCATGTCCCCTTCTTAGTTCTAGATAGATGGGAGCCAATTTAATCTATCTCCACATCTGGATAGGTTAAAAATATTATTTGGCAAGATGTCTACCAGTCACAATAGGAGTTTAAATTAATTTACTTCAGAACTTTATTAAAGTGAGAAGAAAATTAAGTCATTTTAATGTTATAAGTTATTTACTTTATAAAATGACTCTAAGTGACTACAAGATGAAAATGGAGTTTTATCCCACATTCTTTACTCCTTGTGGTTTTCAAGAAGCTGAAATTGGAATTTACAAACACAGTGAATATATGATATTAAACAAATCCAAAGGTTGCTTGATGTGACTTGGTTATATCTTAGGGACAAAAACCCTTGAGAAATTTGAGAGTGGAGTTGGACGCCAAACCTAGCTCTCTCATTGGTTTCATAAATTAAGCTGGAAGTTATTGTTCTCAGAAGAAAATCTTCCCAGCAAGGCGTTAACTGGAATATAGAGACTAGGTGGCAACATACAGGTCAGAACATTGCATTGAGTAAACTCCATTCAAGACCAGTCGGTTTTGTTTTTGGTTAGTGTTCTGGTAACAAGAGGAAGCCATAGTTGGATTGAATAAGCTCATACTAGGCAGGCCAGTTTATTATCTGTGTGGGAGACACAGCCAGTAGCGGAAGGCGGATACTAGCAATATATCCATAAGAAGTCGGGCTTGTAAACCAGGCATTTGGTTCCTGGAAATACAAATAACAGGGTGTGGAAGACGTCAGCTAGTAAATCGACTCCCATCCAAACCTCAGTCGTAGGGATGCCGGGACCATTTAACATTTCACCTCTATAGGCCGCAAGTAGTAGTTTGGTGTGCAGTCGGGTTGCTGAACAAGCGTGTATTTTGGATTGTTCTTGAAACAAATGCAGCACGATGAAGTGATTCATACTCTAGTATAACCCACGGTATGTAATGTTACCACTATCATTCACGGGAATATAAGGTGTTATAGTGTTATGCTCAGAGAATACATAAACGTTGGCATATACATGCATTTATAATACTCATTTGCTGCCATATTTGTACCTATTAATATCCACTTGAATGTTGCAATGAAGAACTCGGTTATTTGAGTGGTTATTGAGTATTCTGTCATACATTTTCCATTAGTTCTCTGTTGTAGTATAACGGTATGAACACTATCCAGGTTGCAAGTTCTTCTGCTTGGTTTATATACATACCAACTTGTGTCTTTTGTTACATAAGGAGGATAGATACAAGGGTCAACCAAGCTTTGGGATGTAGCCCCTGAATGTGCAAACTTGGATGCAACACTTCAGGATCTTACTGTGATGATGGATGATGTTGATAACATCATAGCACATGCATCTAGCACAATTGGAACCTCGCTTGGTTCAAATGAACTTGCAAGTGTTGCAGCAGCAGGAGATGATGAGAATGTGGATTTTTATTAGAATCCTTATGATTCTGATTGACTGAATGTGATTTGTGAATTTTGAATCTTGACTCTTGATTGATCAACATTGAACCATGAACTAAGTTTTGATTTTGTAATTTAAATTGCATTGGAATCTTGAACTTGAGTATTTTACTAATTAGACATTATTGTTATTTCAATTTGATTATGACAATGATTCAATGAATGGTTTATTTTTGTATATTTCTTGTATTTCTTTGCATACATAAATTCTAGTTTACAACTTTACATACATACATACATACATACATACATATATATATATATATAGGGACGCACCCAAACACATCCAAAATCCCAAAAAAAAATCCACGCATCCACATATCAGTGCCCTGCACCCGCATCAGCATTAGAACCAACATCGGTAAATTAGCATTTGAGTGAACTATATGCTCTAGGATGAAAAAATCACAATCCAATAACATTTTCAAAATCCATACACCTGTCTTGTAACACCAAATAGCTGTGCCAGCAATTCAATAAACCTCTACAAACCTTCTCAAGCTGAAATGCCACATAGATAGGTATCGGTTTGCATTTTTTTACTCCTCTAGCAACTGGGAATGGCATTTCAGTCAATTGAACTAACTAGCCACAACAAATCTGTGCCCAAACCTTTTAAACATCCTCACTTTTGTCTATTGTCAATTTATCGTCTCCCGCCTCCACCTATATGTGAAAGTCAAAATTGTCTTTTAATTAGAATCGTGATTACTTCAATTAGGGCAGGTCCCTATGAAGCTCCTCAGCTTATTTTGGCTAGCAGCCACTGTTCAATATTTTAAGGAGGAATTTGTGGAGCTAGTAGCCCCACAAATATTAATTTTTCTGCTTGTTTTTAAGCAATAAACTTAAAAGTTTTTTTTCAAACCAAATATTTTTTTTGGTTATCATACATATTTCAAGTAGCTAATTACATATATGCATGTTTAAACCTATTGTGTTAGATTTTAATGTAAATGGTTGATTCACATGTCACTAATGGAAAATCCAGTTGTGAAATCAGCTTGGATGTTTAGAAACATTGTGTTTGAGGAATATTTATGGGTTCTTCATATATATATATATATATATATATGAACAGATTCTCACTGTACCTATCTAAATTAAATTTCAAAGTAATCTAAATAGGAGGTATATAGCTAGATAGTTAATCCAAAGAGAAAGCATATAGCTATATGAAACCAAAGCAACCTATATCATTCAGAAAATGGATAAGAATGTATGGATATTGATGTTTAACATAGTGAAAAAATTAAAGCAAAATAATCCTAAAAAGTTACAGTTTCACAACACCCATTGGGATCAGGACAAACATTAACATCTACATGAAAACGTGAATAGTAAATTATTTTAACAGTATTAATAATATTTGATGTGCACAAAGCTTGGAGGAAAAAGTTGAAGCAAACATAAAAGAAGGTAAAGAAATTTGCACAGCCATGAGGCAAACTTTTCAATATGTAGTTTCAGCTTTTTTCAGCCCCTCCTTTTTTCTACAGCCTATTTCTTATTGTTAAGTAGCAGCTTGTAATGTCCCCTTTCAGACTCACCTTATACTTTTACCTAAACTCACAAATCCAAAGTGAAAAAAGAGAAAAAATGTAGGTAGAGATGAAAATCTTACTCGAATAAAATGATATAACTTGTATAAATTTCTGAAGTCTGATTTCTCATATCAGATAGATTGTAAAAGCCCCTGTTAATTCTGACCTGATTCTTTTCAATCTTGATTGTTTGACATTTCATGAAACACTTGCCATGCTAATTATCTTAAGTTTCCGAGTTTTGGATTTTGTGTTTGATAAATGTTTTAAATGCCAAATCATAGATAAACATATATAAATGACAACCAATATAATGGGAAACAAATGATGAACACATCATTAATTTATGGTTTCTCCTTGAATAACAATGCTATGTACAATGATTTAGGGTTGATATTACTACAACAACAAATAAGTTCCTTCAAATATGAGGGTTATAATTAATCGAAATGATTATGCACATCTGGATGCATTAACAAAAGCCCATTATTGAGTGGAAAAGGCATGCCTATCACAAATGGTGACCAATTATAAAGTGGCTGACTGGTATTCTGATATATAAAACTGACCTCCAAACCCTAGTTGAACAATGCCAAACACCACTAAAATATGCCAAGTCCTCCTATCAAAATCTGTATAAAATAATCCACCAAGGATAAATATATATGATCCCACCTCCAATGGCTTCTGAAATCAATCAAAATGAAGTCAGCTTGTTTGGAAAAAATATTAAAAATTGTAACAAACCCCAAAATAGGGTTTTGAAACCCTATCTCCAGCAACATTGAATTATTTCCAGTCCATAAAACTGTCAAAACACAATAAAAATGATGTCAAATGGATGCCATAGATGTGCCATGATCAGATTCGCAAATATCTTCAACTCATGTCAACACCCGAAACCATAGCTGCCAAAGGAATGTGAAAACCTGCAATAACTAAATCCTCTCCTTGGCTGCTGCAACTCAAATCTGCAACAATATGGCTCTTTAAGAAACCTTGGATGGATTCATCTCTCAAGGCGTTGTTGGGTTTTTGTCCAACCCACAAATTTTTATGTCATCAAAAATGGCTGCCCTGTCAAGGCTAGCTGAAAAAGGAGAAATTTCATGTATTACAAATCAACCACTTGATCCTTTAAGATTGAAGATGGCCCTATATAATTATTCTCTAAACCTCTTTTGGATCTCAAATCACATTTTGTGATTTTTAATAAAGTTGTCCATCTCATAAAGTATTTGCCCAAATTGGAAAAACACTTTTTTTATTTTTATTTAATTTCTTCTAATATTTATTTAGCTTTTATATAGTCACTTTACTTTATTAAAAACCTGATTACAAGTGTTTTCCAAGCATAAATGAAGACTTTTTCCTACTTGGAATCATACTTTAAAAACCTGATTGCAAGTAATAAACCTTCCTAGATGCACTTGTAATTGAATTTCAAAACCCTGATTATGAGTTGGAAAGTCAACCTCTTGTTTATAAATGCATTTGTGTATCATTTTAACACCAAATACATGTGTTTTTTCTACCTGTAATACCTAACAAAAACCTGAAATTTCACATTGGTTCTATGTTTCAAAAGGATATAAGTAGGAACCACCACATGATGGAGCCTACAAGGTAGAAAAGTGTTAAAATGATTATGAGAATAGAATGCTTTCAAGACTGATTCCAAGTAGGTGGTAGTGAACCAATAAGAGTGATTGTGAACTTTTTGCAGTCATGGGCAAGAACAAAAATCAATGTTTTGTAAATGTCAGCAAATGCAATGGTCAAAGTGTTATTTTTTGCAAATGTTGCCACCCACGTATAGGTTTTAAGATTTCTGACACTTGACAATCTATTGACAAGAAGACCTCTTTGATAGAGGATGATGTAATTGGAGTTGTGTCTTGTTAGACACTTCGTTTATTTTCCTCATGCATTTTATAGTTTTGTTATTGACAATTACATGTAATTGGAAAATAAGTTGTAATTGCAAGTGACCTTTTCACTTGTAGAGTCGCTACATGTAAAGAAATTGTAGGTCAAGTACATTATGACTTCTAGTTTGAATAAGTCAAAGTTCTCCCACCCCCTCACCTATATAAAGGAGTGGGTTTCATTGTAATAGGGATATTTTGTTTATGTAAGTAGACTGCAAAATTTGCTTGTGGAGTGAAAACTTCGTGTTTCATTGTACAACATTTCTAAGTGAATTATAAAGAGCACTTTTATCCAAACTTTGTGTTGTGAGACTTGTGAGTGATTTATGTATTCTTATGTTGCATAGGTTATTCAATCATTGATTCATTTTCTTACTTTCATAATCTTTTAAGCATTTGGTTTGTGTCTTTTGGAGACTTTGTGTTACAAAAGAGGTAGGTCAATACAGGTTAGAGGGGCTTCAAATATAAGGCTACAAGACTTTGTGCTTCAATTTCAACTACTCTTTATAGAACCTAGAGAGTGTCGGTGTAAGACTTTAAGCTTTACTAAGTGTTCAAGTTGTTAATTAATCATTAGGGATATGTGTAGAAGATTTTAGGTTTCTGCAATTGTTCTACACTAGAAAGTAGATAGGTATCGTTTGTGTTATTCTTATGTTAACTTAGAAGCTATAGATATTATCATAGCAACAAGTCCTTTTTGTTTTAGTGTTGTTTAGAAAGTATTGTGAAATCATTCCCTAAAAAAGAGGAAAGGATTGTGAAAACTGCCCTTTTTTATAATTACCCATTAAGTCCTTATTGGAGCCACCTATGGTAAGAAGGGAGCCTCCTCTATTGTTGAGAGGAGAGAGTAATCTCACTTAAGATTGCCTAAAATCATAGTTTTGTAAGTTGTGGTCACAGTGTCTTACAAAAAATTTAGCCAACACCTTTAACGCCTAGTTGTTGATTACTAGTTGATTAATGAAGGGCATGATCCAGAGAGAGATTGGCCTCAAAAGAAAGGTTAAAGATAGAGAAGACACTTAAAAGAATTTGAATTCTATCACATGTCATTATTGTGGTAAACTTGGTCAGATGAAGAGGTTTCAAATAAAGAGTTTGGCTGATCAATAATCAAACCAGGGAGGATCATGTTGCAAAACATTCTAAGAAAAAGGAGTTAGCCTTATATGCTTTTTGATCAATAGATCATTTCAAGTTTTTGGGAGAATCTTGGCATAGTTAGCAGACTAATCACTTAGGGAAGGTATTAAAATAATATTGTAATAATTAGCTATAACGGTCAATTAAGTTCTTAGGATAAACTTTTGAAAGTTTCTACATATATTAGTTGTCTATCTTATCCTTATTGGATAAATTTTTATAGGTCTTAGTTAAGGAGACTTTTGCTATCGAATATCAAATATTTTGCTAATGATTTTTTCTATTTTACTTTTCCTAATAGATAGTTTTATAGCTTTTATTTAAGGAGACTTTTGCGCCTTTCTGAATATCGAATATGGAATATTTTGGTAATGATTTTTTCTGTTTTATTTTTCCTAATAGATAGTTACTGAGAGTTTTACTGGCCATTTATACCAATAGATGCACTTCTAAATAACTGTAACCAATCCAGTTAAGGATTTCATAGAAGATTGATAGACCATGTCACGAATCTTGAGGGGATATGCTACACACTTATAACAATCTCTCTTTCAGCGCTAAGGAGATTTGAACTTAGGACCCTGCTTTGATATCATTTATTGCGAATTGAGCTGGCCATTTCTCCTGAAAGATGCATCTTTTAGGAAATTCTTACCATCATAGATAAGGATCTCACAAGAGGCTGTTAATCCATGTGACAAATCTTGAGGGGATATGCTAGAAAGTTACCAACAATGGCATCACCTCTTATGCAGACACTAATAAACAAACTTGATAAAAGGATTGATAGTTGCACATTAGAGAGCTGGCACAATTGAAACAGGTGAGATCACTTGATTCCTATATATTTGAGTCCTAGAAGCTCTTAATTATGATTACAACTTACAAATGTATTTGGTTGTAGATTGATCATTCTATTTGTAGAAGGATGGCTCAATATGAATTCTTTTATATCGATACAACATGACGTAAACAAAAGAGGAGAGTTCTATGTCTAATTTATTGTTGGAGGAATAATCAATTAATGCTATGTCAATAGAAAAAAACAGTATTGAAGTTGGTTGACAACCTCTTAGAATGGGTTTGGTACTAATTTTAGTTGCAAGTAATGCTATGAAATCAAATGAACAAAAATCTTTACATAATGGATAGAAATCAGATTACCATATGGGCAATTAAATAGTATGATCATTGGCTGTTATTGATAGGTACATTTTTGCTTCATGTCTGCGAAATAAATTTTCAGACTTCTATTCATTGTCCTACACCAAACATTAGGGACACATTAACAATATTTTCCCTAAAATTACGATGAAAAACATTCTTAGGGTGGAAAATTCAAACGATAGATTACATATGCTCACCTTCTGAATCTAAATAAATAATAAATTCTGCATCTGTTTTTAAAGATCTGACACTTTTATGAGCAAAAGTTTCCAAGGCTGGTTTTTCTGATATGCACTGTCAAATGGTATAAAAAGTAGCATATGCAGACTCTTTTGAGGCCATTTTGGAGACATTTCAGCAGGGTTTAGGTAGTATTTATGTTTTTTGTTTGTTTAGCATTATTTTGTTTATTATCACACATTCAAGATGATCGATGAATTTTTGCATCATCTATGGATATTATTTTATCAGAAGTATAAAATTTGTAAAACCCATAGAAAATGAAAAAGTTAAACTACCCCTCTTGTCACTGAATCTCAGGATTCTAATGGTAGATTTGCATGTGGAAGAGCAGTATGTCTGCCATATTCAAAGAATATTTTGTTAATGAGAAAGCAATATTGGTTTACAAACATTAAAGGGGTAGATTTGACAAAGTTGGTGGGGAACAAAAAGTTGAAAATTATGTAGAGATTATTCTATGTATGTACTGAATCCTAACTTGTATAATTTTTGTAGGAAAATGAAAATTTGATCATTTTTATCTCTTAACATTACTGAATTGATCATCTAATTTTAGTTCTTTATTCAAAAGTTAGGACTTTTGAGCTATTTCTGATTTATATTTCGAAAAAATATAATATTTTATTGTAAATTCTTTATTTTGTTTGTCTTCTTGATTAAATTTGAACCAGAAGCATAATTCATTCATATAGTGGATTTTTTTTGTCTAATAATAATCCTGATTTAGCTGCAATGTTGTGTTCAGGATATTGTTATGGTAATGTATTGATAACTGATGACCAATTCCTGACTTGGAATTTATGTGTCAATGTTGTCTTTTGCAGTGGCAACAATGCATTTTAACACACAAATTTTCAATTCAGACGGGGCAGGACATAATTATGCAGTTAGACTTCTTTCTAAACTTGTTGCGAACAACTCAAAAAGTGCCTTGGAGCATAATTGCAAGAGCTATCTTTTGTTCTATGCTGAGACCAACATTGGCAATGGAATTCGAACATTTTTATATTTGTTGGGCCTTATATATTGTTTTATGGGATTGTCCGCTATAACTGATTGTTTTTTTCTTTCAATGGAGAAAGTTGTGCAACAGACCCACAAGGTTGTTATTTTCGATCCTGTCACTAAAGCTAAAGTGATAAAAAGAGAAAGGATATGGAATTATACATTGGCAGATATCTCTTTACTAGCAGTTGGCACAAGCTTTCCACACATATCACTTGCTACCATTGATGCCTTTCAAAAGCTTGGCCAACTTTATGCGGGAGGTATTTCACCTCCCCCACTTTGTGATGACGCTTATTTCTTTTATTTTCTTCCTTTTACAGAAATGAGATGTTTCTTTAATTTTCTTCCTTTTACAGAAATAAGATGTTTCATTTTCTGTTTTAAATGTCATGGTTTCCTAAGTTTCGAGTCACTTTTGTTTCAAGTCTTGGTTGATTTTTTAAGTTGTTCCACCAAGCTTGATGCTAATTTGTTGTTTATCTCAAATTGAAGGGGAGTCCTCAAGACTAGGAATATATGTTCTCTCACAAGATTTGTCATTAGTAATTGTACGGATCTTTTGATGATCTTGCACAACCTTTGATTTTCTAACATTAATAAATTAAAAATATAAATAACCTGATTATCACTCCTGCAAATGTCATCTTTTCCTTGGTGCATTAGCTAACATATGATACTTCAAATGAGGTTCAAGCTTGGTGAAATTCAGCAGCCGTTAGTATATTTAACTTTAACAAAGAGAAAGGGGGGTAATAATGCTGTGTGGTTGGCCTCTCAGTCACGCGCATGTGAGTGATGTATTGAACTCTTTGATTCACCTTCTTTCTATATTTAATAGATCCCTTTGATTCTAGGTTAATTGCAATTAAATTTTTTGTTAGGTAGCGATCTCCTATTGTGTTTTCCAAGAAGTAATATAGAGTTTGGTGTCTTTGCATTGAATTATTTTTATTGGAGCTGATTTTGACATATCCATAAGAAGGATGTAGATCTATATGCTTGCATATTTTGGGTAATATTTTGAAAAACTTGTCTTGTAAATATCAGGAGAATTAATGACATTGAAATTATTTGTGTGATGCATGTGTTTTTTTTAACTTGACAGTAGCCTTTCACGGTTCAGTTACTTGTGTGATGCACTTGGTACATTTGTCTAACATGGCAGAGGGTTTCATTTTTGTCTGGGCAGTTGCACTTAATGTCAGGCTTTCCAATATTTTCTGTAGAAATGGCTAGGCCGGAGCATGGATTTGTAAGGTTCATTGCTGGGGATGAATCAACAAGAAAATGACCTCAATTTTGCAACTTCAATGGGATCTGTCAATCCTATTACTTGAGCTTCCTGTAATAAACATCCAATGCTGTAAAATATACAGAGAAACGAAACTGATGAAGTCAGGACTTCAATCTCTGATATGATGGAAACAAAATTGATGTTGGGCTTTCTTGCTTTCTGAGATAACAAAGCTTGTATAAACTCCTTAATGCTTTAACCATGACATTTTACTATATATATTCCAACTTCATGGTCCATTATGACTATATTTTGGGGTTCAAAATAAGCTACCATGCTCATGACAGTGACATATCCTTATGGATTGTCACTTAAGGATATGTGACTGTCATACTCCACATTGTTACTATAATTCTACAATTAGTGATATCAAGAAATCGTAGGATTCATAAAACGGAAAATGATATGCTAGATAATCATGTATGCATGCACTAGAACAACTACTTTCACCCTCATGTCTACAGGTAAAATCCTTTGACAACAATATCTAAGCTAAACTCCATAACAGATCTGTCTTCCTTATTCTGCTCAAGAATCTCTTGCAATATTTGACACTACCTTTGTCTAGTATTGAACTTTTTCTGTTCTTTGCATGATGGCTTTGTATCTAATGCATCTCTTTGACACAGACAAGAGCTGAGAATCCTCAATCCACAACATCATGATATAAAGACCAGCCAAATGAAGCGAAACATAAACTTGATCATGATTCATGGCATACAACTTGCAAATGGCATTACCATCATATCTAGAGGAAATAATGATTTCTCTCAAAATGAAAAGGGATCTATTTTACTTCCATGTGCAACCTTGCCTGTTTAATGTCAAAGCTCAAGATGAGAAAGGATTTCAATCCAGGATGCATACTTGAAAGCTTGAAATAGGTATGAAAAAATTTCAAGGCTCCACGCGCGTTAGAGGCATATTGATTGAGACAATACAATCTTTAGACTTCATTATCTCCTACGGTGTTGTAACTATTCAACAACTTCCCTATTTTTTGGCCACCATCAAAGTTTCTTCTCAGATGCAAGGTTAAAGGAAAAAAGAACTAGCATTCCTTCTATGTGGAAAGTCTAACCATGGTGCATAAGCTTGACCCAAGAGTGATCAGGGAGGAATTGAGTTTATTTGACACAACCAAATTCTCTCCAAAAGCTCACATAGTAGAGAGGATGTGACGAAGCATACTCTCTTTGACTCAAGACCACCTTAGTCACAATATACCATAGGCAAAATACTCATGACGATGGACATTAGCAACATTTGACAAACAGAATCTTTTCAGACTACACACCCTACTAATAAATGATTTAGGCATATTAAGCATTCTTATACAAACAAGATGACAAACAATTTGTGTTAACAATAACAGTTTGGAGCAGTTCTCTTTTTAAAACTGAATAATAATCAACTATGTAAAAATAGTCTCTCTTATGCCTAGCATCCCCTGACGCCACAACCCAAAACATTTTTTTTGTTAATAATTATAGCTTAGTTGCCTTTTTAATTTATCAACTTGAGGAAAAATTAAGTTATAACTATTCATCAAGTTGCAAAAAGCATGAAAATGAGATAACTATGAACTTCTGACAATACCATGATGTTTTTGAGGTCTTACGATAAAATTTAGAAACTTGAAGTCCTCTAAAAATTAAATGCTTGTTCTCCAAGAACTACAGAGAGCTCCCAAATTGACAAAATCACATTTTTAAAAGCATCGTGAGGCTTAGCAAGATCAGTTGAACAGACTACAATGAACAAAACTATTGCTTAGTCAATCTTGTTCTCTCCAAGAAAGTCAGAGTCCTCCCGTGCTGGTATTAGCCTAGAGAAAAACTTGGAAAATAATTGTTGACAAACTGAGTATGCTTGACAAGGGGACACTACAACAAATGTAGGAGTTTGACACACTTGCAAGAAATCTTACACAATGCCACAAGACAAGCTAGTGAGCTAAATCTCACTTTGATGTCATTTTAATGCATTCTAGGCATGGAAGGTGTGGGGAAACCAGTTAATAACCACCCACCAAACATCCAACTAATCATACACTTCCAGAATGATTCGATTTTCTTGATGAACCATTAAAACAATTGCTTGATGTTTGTAACTGCCAGACTACTTTTCTTTATTTGAAACAAATCCAAAAGTAGCTGTTGTGTATGCCAAAATGCCTGCATGCAACCAAGAAAAGCACAAGATCCATAATGAAAAGACAGACACACAAAATGAGCTGATTTGGACAAATGGCATTGTCAGGTGTCCTATGAAGTCAACATCATCATGAGTCATAAATGCAGTAATTTTTCTTTGTTGCTAAAGTCATCCTAGATACTAATGCGATCAGATTTCCACAATCCATCATAGTTATGTGAATCAGTTTCTGGATTAGATTGTGTGGAGATTTTTATCATCAACGTTTCGAATCACACTACGTGATCCATCATCAGAATGAGAGAGCAAGAGATGTCAAACAAAGTAAGTGGTATTCATCATAGATACTGTCAAAGTTATTGAGCTCACCTCAATTGCTATGGAATTCATAGTACTACCAGGGTGGAATCAGTTATTGTGAAGATGCAATAGTGTTGTTGAAGATGCCACGGGTTGCTGTCAAAGTGACAATGTTGTTGCTAAAGTGAAACGAGTTTCTGCCTAAGAAGAAATTCTGTTCTACATTGTTGCTTTAGTAAGATGGAACAATCTCCTAATCTCTTCGAAAAATCTCTCATTCAATTTACTCAAAAAACTGCACAGAAAACCAAAATCATTTCAACCACCTTTTTTTATGCTGCAAGATCACTCATGGAAGTGGATGCTCCTGCATTGCCTTTATGTTGGCATCCTTTTTGCTTAACGAATTCTGCATTCCAGGTACAACAATGGCACATCTTTAAGGCCACACTGCAGTATTACATTATTTTGTTTCATTTTCTTGTGATTCATCATATGCTTCCAAGACATGCTTGTTTATAGGAGTTCAAGTGTAACTTCCATATTAGTCAATGTAAAGTAGTCAGATAGCTTGAAATTCAATAAGATTATTGATTACTTTTTTTAACCTAAATGTTGGCAACTTAAAGAATAACTCATGTTTTCTATATTTTTGTAGGTTTGGGACCTGCAACTCTTGTAGGTTCTGCTGCATTTAACATGTACCCTATTCACGCTGTTTGTGTGGTGGTTCCAAAACGAGGCACAGCCAAAAAAATCTCAGATTTAGGAGTATGGCTGGTGGAGCTTGTGTGGTCTTTTTGGGCATATATTTGGCTTTACATTATAGTACAGGTATTCAAAATATTCCGATTGGTATTCAGCATTAATAATTGATTGTTTTTTTTTTTTTTGACTTAATGTTTATTAAAACTATCCATACATTATTAATCAAGATTTTTTCCCGGACCTTTTAAGGTTTGGGTTTTTATTTTTATTTTTGATATAATGGTGTCGCAACTTTGGTTTATATTCATTTTCTATAGGGTTTTTAAGCATATGAATGGGTGTTTTATGTGCGTGCCAACATTTGAATTCGTCTAATGCTAGATAACAAAAAATGAAAAAACACATACCTTTATATCATTCTTCATATTAAACTCCCTCAGATTTGAATAAAGCTAAAACCTAAAGCTGTGAACAAATTTGTAGAGTTCCCGTCTGGATTCTTGCAAAACATTTAAGTCACCGAGAAAATCAGACGAACAGTCGGCAAAATGTTTAATGCTTAGGTTCCAATAATGTAAGTCATCGACATGGTAATCCTTTCCAAATCCAATTATTCAACAGGAATTACAGAGACAAATCTAAATATATTTATTTTGCAAATCTCGAAGGACTCCAATGATCTGTATAGAAGCATTTAACTATGTTCTTACTATTAACTATGTTCTTACTACTGCGTAAATTCGTCAAACAGTTTGCTTACTTGTGTACGGTCTTAGTTTGCAAGTGAATAGAGATAATTTCGTGAACTGAGTCTTATTGAGAAATAAAGAGAAATGCATTGCTAATCGAGTAATGTCATCAACTATTGACACAAACTGAAGTAAAACAATCTCCAATATTATTAATATATTAAAATATTAATGTGACAGAGGTCACCTTTGCTGATAAAACGAAAGTTAGACCTGACTTTCAATGCTTGGATGATTCTTAAATCGGTATGGAAAGAAGTAACCGCTTGCTGGAGAAATACATTCAATTCAACATCCATAAACTATTCAAATCACCCGAGTTTGGTTTGGCAGTTACACAGCAGTAGCGATTGTGAACGACGATGCCATATTTTATTCTTCTAACGTTTCTCACCACCATATCAATTGCGGAAACAATATAATTCCAATGATTTTGGAATTGTAAACCCATTGATTACCTTCTAGGAAAACATGCCAAGTCAGTTATGATGGAGTTGCAAACAGAGCAGTAATAAGTTTTGCATCCAATACACACGGCTTTGGAATTGTTATCATGGTGAATGAGAAGGTATGATGAACAATGGTATTTGGAACCCACCTTTGCTAAGGAAAACTGGATGATATAAATTAATTCATGCTTAAACCATCTCCAGAGCCCAGAACTTCTGTCCAAATGAAATAGCAATACATGCTTGCTTCCGTGCCGGATACGAACATCAAAGGGAAATATTTGAAATGCAAGTCTAAGTATAATTCCATCGGAATTATGTCGTGTGATTGGCTCTTAATCGTTACCTCGGAGGCCGATTTTCATTTGATTCTCTTTGTAGTTTTATTGGCCAAGTCCACATTATTTTCCTCCAAATAATTAATCGACGTTCAAAATAAAACTACAATACGATTAAATATTAATAAATTTTAAATATCAAAAATGAAAATATAACTTACATGGCATGGAATAGAGATTTCTAGATTCCATTTGATCATTATATCTATAACTTACTTCGTTGTGAGACCGGGCGTTGGAAGAGGCCAAAGGAGGCTTGGGAAGAGAGAATTTGCAGATTTTGCAATTCTGGGAAAGTGGAAACTGAACAACACTTTATTCTAGAATGTGAGGCCTACAAGGATAGCAGGGATAAGTTTGCGGATACTATATGTGACAGTTCTTGGCATAACCTGTTCAACGAAGAGTACATTGAGCAATTGGGGGGGCTCATCATTAGTCTACACAAGAGGCGAACAGCGCTACTTAAGTCTGGTTGAATTGTCTTGCTGTCCCATAGGCTATTTTTGGCCTCGTGGACGTTAAAATTTTATCTATCTATCTATCTATGAAATTACAGAGTTCTCTATCTTTCTCTATATTCACTAATTTTTTGTCATACCTTGTAATAACTTCACTTAAATAATCTCTACTACACCTTTAATATTGGTGTATATAGGGTTATGAGTAGTCAACTTGTGACTGTCTTAATCCTCGATTAAGTCATGTTATCATTATCATATTATTGTTTAGGTAGGTAGGCTGGCCTAGTGTGTTCTCATTGGAGATATTTGGAGGTTGCCCTCTTGAAGTGGCCTATTACTCTTAGTTATTATCAAGTGTTTGTAGAATATTTCATATTATCTCTTCCATTGTGAAGTTATTTCAATACAAGTGGTATCAAAACATGATTTTGGCACCATAGAGGTAAGATTTTTTTATAACATTAGAGGTGAGATTTTTTTTTTAACATCAGAGGTGATTTCGAGAAGATTCAAATTTTAATGAATTTTTAAAATACTTTTAAAGAGTTTTTGAAGACCATATTAAAGAAGCTATAGTCCAAATTTCAGAAGAATTGAAGCAAATTTGAGCAAATTATTACAAAACTACTATTTTTACACAATTTATTTAGATCTACATATCTCTCACATCTTGTTGAATTGGAGTATAACTTGTATAGGGTTTTTAAATACATAGTAGAGGAGCCTACATTTAAAATCTTGGAGAAATTAAAACAAAAATAAGAAAGTTATTGCAAAATTATGAAAATTTGCTCTCAAGGCAGCAAATTTGCTAACTTTTTTGGATTTTTTCTGACCAAAGGTATCTTGGCCCTACTAAGTTACAGTAAAAAATAAAATAAAAAATTCATAGAATTTACATTTCATTTGTGTGATTTATTTCAAAAATATTGGTTTCCATCATGACGGAGCCTCCAACAAGAAGCAAAAAAAATGCTACCACACCGGAGAAATCTGTAATGTCCCTTGTTGATCATTTAGAACTTGGGACTAGTTTCTTCCTACTAATGAGTTGCTAGCTGCTTTATATTAAATTTAATATCTTATTTGAATGTGATGGCCAACTTATTTATTGAATATATCAATTAAGTCTCTGATATATTAAATCATAAAATGAAAATTGCATCTTGTTACACTAGATGCGCCCTTAATGAGTTGATCTTGTACATTCATACTTAGTTCCACGGTCTCAATCTCTCTGTATACTGACTTCCTCTATTCTACTTGCGCTCAACATGATACACCTTTCCCAATTCAGAAAAAGCTATTGAGCAATGATTAAAATTCAATTTATTGGTAGTTGACTTTGATGCTGCTATTGGTATTTTAAGAAAATTCTTTGGCCTTTATTATTGTGACTTAGCGTGTTCTAAACTGCTTTGTGGATGGTCGATTGGATGTAAAATCTGTTATATTGAATGTAAAGATAATGCTTGTCTGGCCAAATTTATTCTTCTGATTACGTTCAATCTTCTATTCCCTGATTGCCCCCCTGTATCCAATGTATAACAGTCTGACTTCTTGGTGGTGCCAGTTCCTTTCACTGTTCCTGTAGGTTCTACAAAAGACGATCTTCTTTTCCTTCCATAGCAAGGACTAATATTGTCAGTTGTTTTCTTTAGACATTGTTATTACTAACTTGCTGTTTTTGAATTTCTCTATGGATCATCACGATCTGATATGAATAATTTAATTCGCACTCCTTCCCCTGTTTGTGGGTTGCTCCCTACTCTCCAACGTATCTTCCTTATCCGCAAAGATAATTAATATCACCGGTCTGTTAATCTTCGGTAAAGTGCCGAGTATTCGTGATTATAAATTCCCCATGATGTCCATTTCGCATCTTGTATAAATTTCTTTGAAATCTGAAGAGGCATGGTGCAAGAGATGCCTTCCTTGTTGGAAGCAATCCCTGTCAAAGGACATGTCTTTTGTCTACTTGTATTTGCCTCCTTCCAATATACTAACCTTGTGGATGGCTCGATATTGGACAGCTAATTAAAGTCTGTCGTTAGCTTTATTCATAATAATAATACTTGCCCGCTCTTCCATTAGGGAGTAGAATATTATTATTCATTAGCTTTGGGCTCAATCTTCTTTTTGTCCTTATCTATGAAGAAAGAATGCTCTATCGAAAGTTGTAACTATTATGGGTATGACCAATGGTCGGTGATTGTTGAATCATCAATAACTTAGGATATGATTGCTGCAGGTCTCCTTATGTGGAAGATCATATAGTTGACACATAGGTGATGTCTTATAGTGGTGGTTGAATATTATTTTAATCATAGTGTTTTCTCTCTTCCACAAACTGATATCAATATTTGTAGTTTTTTTTTTTTTAATGAATAGTCTTTTTCTATTAAAAAAATATACTAAGAATACAATTCACAAAAAAAGGGATAGGGGATACAAGAACACCTTGCGAATGAGTTCACACGGCCAAAGCCGGACTAAAACACAACCACAGCCGGAAACAGAAACTATTCATTAAAAAAAAACATATAAAGCAACCTCAGGCTGCCAAAGCAGTGCCAGCCGAGGGTGGTGGATCATCTTTATCAGGAAAACCCCAATCATCTATGGGATTGGGGGGCGGACTGGGAACAATTTAGCCATCATCAGCAGCATCAATAACTAGAGGATCAGTGGCAGCCTCCGCATCTTTAACCTCTGGCCGTGGAGGAGAAATTGCCAAGTTTAGGCGAGGCCACTTCCCAGAATGTGCCCGACGAGTACGGGGAGGAGGAGCCGAGGACCAACCAAAGCCACCACAAGGTGGGGAAGCTGAGCGGTGCCTCCATCTACCATCACCGCCACTAGGAGAGCGGTGGCGAGAAGCCTGGGAGCGTGGGGTGTGCGAGTGGCAGCTTGAGGAATGGCGTCGAGGACGATGGCCATGAGGCGTCGAGGTATCTGCCGATGCATCAGGAGGAACTCTGGCAATAGTGCAAGGAGCATTGCCCCAGTGATTCAGTAGCTCCTGCAGGTGAGCTACCTCAAGGGCAACTTTGTTAGCTTGCACCTGAATCTTCATAATTACATTATTACAAATACATGCCTTAGTGTACATAGCAATGTTAACATCCAAAAAACTGTGTGAAAAGAACAACATTCCTATCTTTCCACAGAGAAAACAAAATTTCCATCCTGAAGGTATGCCAAATCTGGGCGAACTTCCGAGAAATTTTGGGGAATCACCCAGCAAGATCATATGCCAAGAAAAGGGTTCAGGCCTGAATTGCTTGAAAAAATCATGAATCCAGTGCCAATAATTTTGAGCACGCTTACAAAACTAGAAAATATGCAAGAAAGACTCTGGTTGTCCACAAAAGGGGCATCTGGGATCAGGAACTCCAATCTTTGTAGTTTTGATAAGTTTAAGTCTCATTTATTGTATGTTCTATGATATAGATTCAACATTGATAAAGTTTGTATTTTAGAATATATATTTCAATTTGATGTTTATTGATAGCATATTATATGGTTCAATTTTTTAATTTATAATGTTACATATTAGAGATATGTTCAATAAGAATTTATATTATAAAACATTTTAGATTTGTAATATATATATATATATATATATATATATATATATATATATATATATATATATATATATATATATATATATATATATATATATATATATGAATGATCTTTTAAGTATTTATCTGAAATGTATAATCTGTATTTAATATGTAATATATATTGAAATCAATTATTTATGATCATATTTTTAATTTAATATATTATTATAATAATAATATATTCTACTATCTATTCAATTGTCATTTTTATTAATGTTTGTCTGATATACAATTTTATTGTTACTTATTGATTAATCATGCTGATATAGTTATTATTTTGAAGGGGACATCACAAAATCCTCTGATAAGGATCGGGAAACAACAGAGGATAGTAATCTCAATGAGGAAATAAGTAAGTTCAAGGAAGAGGTTAAGAGGGATATGTGTGACTTACGAGGAGATATATCAGATATACGAAACATGTTAAGCGCCTATATGAACGAACCAAGTAAGGAGTTCTCAAGCAATCAAGGTGAAATTTTAATACTCCTATGGGATCTAGGAATTTTTTTCCAAAGGTGGATATGCACAAGTTTGATGGTAAGGATCCTCTAACATGGATAAACCAAATGGAGAATTACTTTGAAGTACATCAAATGCCATATGGACAAAAGGTCACGATGGCTTTCTTATATCTAGAACTAGATCAATTCATTTGGTATCGTTGGCTATGTACTCATCGGAGGAAAAAGGGTCTCACCGTATCATGGTCAATTTTTACAAGAGAACTCCAAGCACAATATAGCAATAGTGTGACAGACAACTTCTTTAGCCAAGTTGCTAAGATTCAAAAAACAAGATCAGTTAAGGATTATATTCAAAAATTCCAAAATTTATCCTTAAGAGTGGATACAATTACAGAGGAGAACTTGAATGATTTATTCTTGGGTGGTCTCAAGGATCACATTCAACATGAGGTACGCATGTTTAGTCCTAGCTCAGTAAATGAGTCTTTTATATTGGCATGTAGGGTAGAGGAGAAGTTCTTGATTCCTAGAAAAAAAGGGGCTAATGTGACAAGAGAAAAAGCATATTCAACACCTTCTCTTCCTCAACCTACTAGGTTAACTCCACAACAAATTGAGGAGAAAAGAGCAAAAGGGTTGTGTTTCAATTGGGATAGCAAATACGGTCGAGAACATAAATGTAGTGAAAAGAAATTGTTGTATATTGAAGGTCCAAGTGAGGAAGAAGAGGATGAACCCATATTAGAGGAGGATAGGGAGTCATGTGATGAATCACACAATTCTCAACCAATCATTTCTTGTCATGCACTTTCAGGTTTCAGTGCACCACAATCTCTCAAGGTAGTGGGTTTCTTAAAGAAGTAGACAGTAACAATGTTGATTGACTCGAATAGTACTCATAGTTTGATCAAGAAAAAGTTGGCAACTTTTTAAAATTGTTTTATATGTCCGGCCCTAGAGTTTCAGGTTTTGATTGTAGATGAGGGTACAGTTAGTTGTTCAGGGAAGTGTCATAACATCAAATTATCCATGGGAGATTATCAACTTGATACCCCAATGTATGCGATATCCATGGGTGCGGCAGATATTGTTTTGGGAGTACAATGGCTTACTACATTGGGAACAATTGAGATGAACTTCCAAGAACTATTCATGAGATTTCAATCAAAAAGAAAGGTAGTGGAGCTAAGGGGGTTGAAGGCAAGATCCCCACAGATGGTAAGCTCTCATCAAATGCAAAAGTTGCTTAAGAAAGGAGTGGATGGATTTGTGGCCTAGCTATGTTCATTAGAAGTCTCTCAATTGAATGCTCTTACTCATCCAGATTTACAAGCAATAATTGATTGTCACTCAATGATTCTTGGAGATATGCCTAAAAGACTTCCTCCTAAGAGGGATCATGACCATGCAATACAAGTAGTTCCAGGGAGCGAGCCACCAAACATCAGGCCTTATAGGTACCCACACATACAAAAAAGTGAGATAGAAAAAATTGTTGAGGAAATGCTAGAGGCAAGAATTATCAAGCATAGCCAAAGTGCTCACTCCTCGTCTGTGGTGACGGTGCTGAAGAAGGATGAAACTTGCTGCATGTGTCCAAATTAGAGAGTTCTCAACAAGTACACCGTTAAAGATAAGATTCCTATTCTAGTAATTGATGATTTGCCCGATGAATTAAATGGAGCTATGTATTTTACCAAGTTAAATCTTAGATCAGGTTATCACCAAATTTAGATTAAGGAGGAAGATATTTGTTAGACAACATTTCAAACTCATGAGGATCATTATGAATTTTTGGTGATGCCATTCGGTCTTACCAATGCACCATCTACATTCCAAAGTTTGATGAATTCCATTTTAAAGTTCTTCAGAAAGTTTGTATTAGTGTTCTTTGATGAATTATTGATTTATAGCAAGACTTGGGAAGAACATTTGCAGCATGTAGATCAAGCATTGCAATTACTCGAAGATCATCAACTCTATGCTAGGCCATCCAAGTGTGCTTTTGGTCTTAAGGAGGTGGAGTATTTGAGATACATAGTTTCACATGAAGGAGTAAAGGTGGACCCCAACAAAATTAAGGCTATCATAGAATGGCCTATTCCAAAAACCATTAAGAAGCTGAGGGGTTTCTTGGGATTGACAGGGTACTATAGAAGATTTGTGAAGAATTATGGTCATATAGCAACACCCCTCACCACTCTATTAAAGAAGGATTCTTTTCGTTGGAATGAATCTACTAATGTAGCATTTGAACAATGGAAGGAGGCTATGTGTACAACTGCAGTGCTTGCCACTCCAGACTTAACCAAGGAATTCATTGTGGAATGTGATGCTTTTGGAAACGGGATAGGAGTAGTTCTCATGCAAGAAGGTCGACCAATTGCTTTTGAGAGTCATCAATTAAAAGGTAAAATTTAGATCAAACTTATTTATGAGAAACAAATGCTAGCAATCCTTCATGCAGTTAAACAATGGAGGCCTTATTTAATTGGTTGACTTTTCAAGGTTAAGATAGATCATGATAGCCTATTTTTTTTTTGGAACAAAGATTATCTTCGGAAGAGCAACAAAAATGTGTCACTAAGATGTTGGGATATGACTTTAAGATTGTATATAAGAAAGGGAAGGAAAACATTGTGGCCGATGCACTTTCCAAAAAGGATGAAAAAGATGAAGCCTTATTGTGTGCCCTTTCAATATTACAAGCAAATTGGGTGGTAGAAGCCAAAGAAGAGTTGCAAAATGTTGTTGCAATAAGTAATCTCATCCAACAAGTAAAAAGTGATCCTAGTAGTTTAGATAAGTTCTGTTTAAAGGGGGATATTCTTTGGTATAAAGAGCACTTGTATCTTTGTAAGAACTCCACTCTTCAACATAAGATTCTCATAGAGCTACATGAGTCCCCAATTGGTGGTCATTCAGGATTTTTGAAGACATATCATCGAATGAAACAAGATTTTTTTTGGGAAGGGCTAAAAGGTGATGTTGCAAAATTTGTGGCTGAATGTTTGGTTTGTCAAAGAAATAAGGGGGAGAAATTAAAACACTAGGTCTTTTGCAGCCCTTATCTATTCCTAGCCAGCATTGCAAGAGGTATCCATGGACTTCATTACATCGCTTCCCAAATCTAAAGGTCATAATGTCATCATGGTTGTAGTTGATCGCCTCACTAAATATGCATATTTCATTGCATTATTACATCCTTTTATAGCAAGTATAGTGGCAAAAGTTTCGATGGAGAATATCCAAAAGCTACATGGTACACCTAAGGTTATTGTCAGTGATCGTGATCCTATCTTTACTAGTCACTTTTGGAAAGATTTATTCTCATGTTTGGGTACTCAATTGGTTCATAGTTCTTCATACCATCCTCAATCAAATGGGAAAATTGAGGTTGTTAATAAATGTTTGGAGGGATATCTATGTTGTTTCACTTCAAAGAAACAATCTCAATGGGTAGATTGGCTACCTCTTGTAGAATGGTGGTACAATACTTCTTTTCATAGCTCATCAAAAATGTCTCCGTTTTTGGCACTTTATGGATATCATCCTCCTTCAATCACATCATCATTAAGAGTATCACCAAAAGTTCAACCAGTAGAAAGACCACTTGCTTCATCAACAACAGGTACTTTCAAGACTCCAGGGGAATTTAGCTATGACACAAAATCGAATGAAACAACAGGTGGACCAACATCATAGTGAAATAAATTTTGAAGTTGGGGATTGGGTCTTCTTGAGATTGTAGCCTTATAAAGAAATCTCAATGAAGCAACAAAAAAAAATAATAAGTTGTCTCCAAGATGTTATGGACCATACCAAATCATGCAAAAGATTGGTAGTGTTGCCTACAAGCTAGAGTTTCCACCAACAACAAAGATACATCCAGCTTTTCATGTTTCTTGTTTGAAGAAGGTAATTGGGCAGAATATTCCTACTCAAATAGTACTACTAGAGCTTGATGAAGAAGGAAGAATAATTTTGGAACCAGATTGCATTCTTCAAACACGTACAAAGAAGCTGAGGAATAGAACCCTCACCCAGCATCTCATCCAATGGAAGAATTTACTAGTTGAAGAAGCCACATGGGAGGATGGGTAGTTCATTCAAAAGAATCCACACTTGGTTAGCATTGAAGACAATGCTTCTTGAAGAGAGGGGGCATGCTATGCCCTTAATATTGGTGTATATAGGGTTATGAATAGTCAAATTGTGGCTATCTTAATCCTTAATTAAGTCATGTTATCATTATTATATTATTTTTTGGCTAGGTAGATCGACCTAGTTGTTATATAGGGTCGTGTCTATTCGGCCTAAGTATAAGTAGGTATATATAGGAGGTTGTGAGTCTTATTTCAAGATCATATTGTGAAGTGTGTTCTCATTGGAGATATTTGGAGGTTTCCCCCTCGAAGTGGCCTATTACTCTCAGTTATTATCAAGTATTTGTAGAATATTTCATGTTATCTCTTCCATTGTACAAGTTATTTCATAACAATCTCACATAAATCAATAGTAGATCATCGATGTATCAATAGTCGATAGCTTTTTACCTTTTGTAACCTTTTTTGATTCATGATTGGCTCATTTGTGCAACACAATTGGAGATTTGTGAACCAGTACTAGGACATTTGTGCACTATTATTGGGACATTTGTCCACAAGTAATGGTGATTTTGAGTGTATGGTTATTGGTGCAATGGAGGTCATGTATTGGTTGAGATTTTGAAATGACCACTTTTTAACTCTTTTCCACATAATGACTCCTACAACATGCATCATTAATATCCAAAAGCCAAATTGAGTTGCATATAAAGATAATTATTAAAAAAATCAAAATCCAATATTATCTAGAGAACACACATTCCAAGTAAAGTTTTTTCTAGGGAACACTATATTGCTCTAGCATAATTCATTTGAAAACATTACATCCAATCCATGCAGATTGGTATCAAATGAAATGGGAGACAATGTCTATCACAGTTTCTAACAAGAGATTGCTTGTCTGACTTTTCCTCTAAAAAGTTGTACAAGATATGTGAAACCTTAACCAGAGTTAAATTAAGATAGTAATACACTGCAATTACTATTACAAAAGACAACCAGCACTCTACCTTGTGCGCCGGTTGTTCCGGCATTTGCCAGATGATGAACTGCTGTTTGTCTGCTAGGATGTGTCTGCTGCTATGGGCGTGGATGACTACTCCTGTGTGAATAGCACTTGTTGACTCCTTGTTTTCATAATCTATGGACATTTCTTGGTGGAATGTCCTAGAAGTTGGCGAATGTCACATAATGCTTTCTTCAGGCATGCGCCCTTTGCCTGACCCTCCTCCTTAGAATCCATGCACCATAACTGTAATGTCCCTTGTCAGTTTCCTTGTATTAGAACAATGTTTATATCACTTCAATTGTAAGAGACCTCTTCCTCTTAAGATCCCTATTCTCCATAAGTATCCCGATACAAGACGAGAATCAGATGGTCAACAACACTTGCATAAACCTTATCTTAGGGGTCTGAATTGTAGATGGCAGTAAATTGTAATGAATTCTTGGTATCAAATATGTTGATAATTATGGCTTTTTGGCCTCCAAATTGTAATGTTATGTCTTATCTCATCACTATGGTTATTGAAACATGCAGTATGAACAGAATTATATGGACACTAGTCTATTGATCCCGAATATCCACTCTATAGATCTGCATTAAGATTTATCGCTTTGGTGTTATAAACTTTGTCTTATCATTTAAGGCGATGATATTTCCTTTTTAGATATCACAGAATTTATGTATTCAAACTGAGGGATGTAATGTTGAATGTACATTAAAGATAAGAATGGTTTTCCTTTATAATCCACAGTATGATCCTTAAGGTTGTTGTAAATGTGATCACAGTTCTGTCACAGAGTCAGTGAATGTTGTGCTTGTTCGTGCAATTGAATATTGTATTATTTGGCCAATTTGTTTTCTCATTGCTTTCTCTCCGTTTGCAGTTTCTAAGTCCTTATAATCTCTTATTCTTTTTTGCTTTCCAGAATGGAGTCCTTCCTGATAGTATATCTCATTGTTATTTGAATAGTTGCACCTGTTTGTTGAGATAGACATGTCCCTTTCTTAACCACACTGCTCCAAAAACATTTGTTATTGTTCTAATAGAACTTATCTATATAGACAAATCGGCTTTTAATTGTTAATCGCTTCCTTTGCATAGTTGTGTATCATGACTACCGATTAGTTTTCCATACTTCGATTAATCTTCTGTAGGCAGTAATAGACACAATATCATGTCGATTATTAACAATATAATTAGTGTCGCCTATTTTTATTGTTGTGTAAGCTGATTACTTGTATGATAAATCACCATTAATGGCAATATTATCATTGTGATATCTAATTATATTATTACATATCAGATGGGGTCGACATATTCCATTGAGGATCTTTGTTGACTTTTAGCGAGCCCTATGACTTCCACATTTTATCTTCTCCCTGTTATCGATGTTGAGTAGGAATATGCCAGAGCGTCCAATACATATGCAATAATTTGCCATTTTCATTTTATTATTGGTTTATGGTATTCGACGTGGCTACGGTAATGTTTCATGCTTTTTGTTATCTCCACTGCCGGTTAATAATAATAATCATCATCGACTGATACAATTATTAACGTGGCTGAAGGATTTTACCAACTGTATATATTATTTCTTTATTTATATTTAAACTTAATTATCTCATATTGTTATTTATGTAGTTATTATTATTTTTTTATTAAAATAGTTGAGGCTAGACTTTACAAAATTGGTTCAAAATGAAGCAAACTTAAACAATTCTTGCAGCTATACTCTACTGACTAAGAAGTATATCAAAGATGTTACAATTTGTGCTCAGATTACAAGGAGGATAAAAAAATATACATATAGATTATACATTGTCTGATCAATTGCTATATGCATGTCCTTCTACTTTAACATCTCTGTCAGCCTCTTGAAACTCCAACATATTTTTCCTTGGCTCTGTATGGCTATTGTCAATCCTGAGATTATTAATAGCCTGATTCATATTATCTACTTCCCTTTGAGTCAGAATATCCTTGTGAATGGTAAGGTATTGGCAGGATTACACACCTTCCTTGTGAATCAGCAACCGACCCTCCCTCATCAACATCATGAACCTGTCCCTAGAGTGTCATCGGTAGAAATTGTGTATCGGCCGACAGGTCCCTTCGAGAAGGAAATTGTGTATCAGCCGACGGGTCCCTTCGGAAAGGAAATTGTGTATCAGCCGAGGGGTCCCTTCGGGAAAGTTCTTGTTATGTAGCCGACGGTAAATAGTTTGTAGCGCAGATGATGTATCTGGCCGACGGATACCTTCGGGAAGGTTCGTCGGAAAGTATTTATAACCCCTTCGGGAAGCATTGTAATGATGAGATCTGATCATGCAAGCATAATGTACTGTTGATATATGCGAATAATAATAAGAGTTTTGTTGTTTGCTGTTCGGTGTTTGTGTCTATTTCCTATGTGCGTTGCTTAATTAATCCATACGGTAAACATTTGGCGCTGTTGCCCGATGGATTTGGCACGTAGGCAGGCGGATATGAATTATATGCCGAATCAGTTGAACAAAGATAAGAGTAAGCTGAAGGAAAAAGATGCGTTGCGTAGGAAAATTTAATTTTAGCTCAGCAGATAGAGCGTCGAAGAAGGTTTCAGAAGATTTTCGACAGAAACAAGAGCGCGGAAGGATTGTTGAAGGAGACTCAACAACGACTTGGTTTGGTGGAAGAAGCGAGGGAGGAGTTTCTGAACCTGCATACGCCACGGGAAGAGAATCCTGACGGAAGGAGATCGACTCGCACGGCTTGGAGTGCCAAAGGAGCATGAGCGTGGAGTGACCTCTTCGTCCGAGATATACTTCCGGAACGGACAGCTTCGGTTGACGAACCCTCTTCTTTACCAAACAGCACGGAAGCAGAAAACAGTGCAAGTGTTGAAAACAACGCGGAAGCAGAAAACAACACGAAAGCAGAAAACAACGCGAGTGTAGAAAACAGCGCGGGTGTGCAGAACAGCGCGGGTGTTGGAAACAGCGCGGGTGTGCAAAACAGCGCAAGTGTTCAAAATAGCGCGGGAGCTCAAAACAGCACGGCTGCTCAAAACAGTGCGGGAGTGCAAAACAGCGCAGGTACACAACAAAATCCTCAACATACAGTAATAATGGCAGGTCCGAAGGAAAAATTGCCTAAATTTGATGGTGATGAAGCAGCTGATCTCATTCGACATTGTAAAACATGTGAAACAATCTGGAGGGCAAATGGCATAACAGATACAAACGAATGGATCCAACAATTTTCCGCTATCCTACGGGGAGTTGCCATTGATTGGTTTACTGATGCCGATCCACAGAAATTAAATAGTTGGGATAACATTAAGAAGGAGTTCATCACAGAATTTCAACTTTTGCGTGATGATAATGAAATTGTCGCAGAAATATTCAATACCAAGCAAAAGAAGAATGAAACTGTACGGGTTTTTGCCAGGAGGTTGAAGGACTTAATCAGTAAAATGGAGAATAAACCGGCAGATGGGCTCCAAAAAAGATGGTTCATTGAAGGCCTTCACCCAAAGTTGCGGAGAAAGATGAAGATCGTGCCACCATCAACATACGTTGAAGCGTACAATCGGGCAATGGACCTCGAAAGTGACCAGAGGACAAAGAAGAAGAAGAAGACCAGCTCGTCCGATTCAGATGATGATGCATCCTCAGGAGACGATAGCAGCGATGACGAAGGAAGCAACAACAAGGTCCGTGCCCTTCAGAAAGACATGATTTGGATGATGAAGGAATTCAAGAACATGAACAAGGGAACTAAGGGCAATGAACTATGGTGCACGGAGTGCAAGAAGGAAGGCCATACGAAGGGATCCTGCCCGAAAGAGAAATTTTGCGAGATCTGCCAGATTATGGGACACTCAGTAAAGGAATGCCCTTTCAATTTGAAAACAAGAACACCGCAGCAAGTGTTCCTGACACAGGAGGCATCCCCGTCCGGAGGGAATGGGAACACCAGTACAGAAGGTGCCACATCGGGTGGATACAGAAACAACTGGCACGGTCAAAATAACAATACCGGCAACAACAATAATGGCGGAAGGAGTCGAATTCAGTATGATGCGAATGGTTGGCCGATAGTTCAATGTCGCGCATGCAATCTGTGGGGTCACTTCGCCCGAGAGTGTACAACAGCGAACACACCGAAGTTGTTATGCAGATGGTGTGGACCTGGTGATCATGAAGATGCTAGGTGTCCTAAGTCGGGAGTAAACTTGATCACCGTCGGGACAAACGAAGAAGAGGTTTTGGCCATCACACGGAAGCAAGTGAAAGTGTACCCCGACCCGGCAGAAGAAAAGAAGAGACTGGAAGAAGTACGGGTAGAGATCCAGAAAGCAACACAGGGAGAAACAACACACCTGAAGGACACGCCGAGTACTTCCGTACGGAACTGCGCAGAACATAACATTGCCCGGCAAATTTTGCAAGCCGAGATACCTGTTAGGATAAGTGATCTGTTGTTCACTATGCCTCAGCTCCGATCGGCACTCACAAACATTGTTCCTGCTACTCAACTACCAGGAGAACATGGAAGGAAGCAGGAAAGTGGAGCAAGTACAGTGGACAAAAAGGAGAAGGAAAGTGGTGCAAGTGCAGAAGATCTGATGTTGTTAGCCCTCTCATCCGGACGCCATCTAGCAGTTGTCGAAATGGGAATTCTCGGGACTGTATTGACGGAAACAATTGTGGACGGAGGGTCTGGTGTCAATGTGTTGCTTGAAGACACTTGGAAAAAGTTGGGACAGCCGACATTATGGCTGCTTACATTCCAACTGCTAATGGCAGATCAACATGGAATCAAGCCATTGGGAGTCCTGACAGCACAACCAGTGACGATTGGAACACAGCCGTTCCTGTTGGACTTTGTCGTGATCCCACTGAAGCGGAGAGGATATGATGCCATTTTGGGCCGGGGCTGGTTGATACAAGCCAAGGCAAAGCACAATTGGAAGAAAAATACTTTATCACTCGAAAGTGAAGGCCGGAAGTATGTCATCGATCTGCACACTCAGATGGTCGGGGAAGAAGCCCTATCGTCGGATTCTGAAGGAGAAGACGATAAGAAGAGGCAGAGTATGGAACCTGATCAGGAGGGAGTCCTACGATTGGTAGGAGATGACGATTTGGATTCAGTAAATGGTCTTTACCACTCGCAGATAGAGGATTACGAGCTCTTTCCGAGTTGTAATATGCTAAGAATCGACGAAGGTAAGAAAGGAGAAGGGTATGAATGTCCGAACGAACATAGAGAAGCCGACAGAGGAAATGAATGTCTGAAAGAACATGGAGAAGCCGAAGGAGGAAATGAATGTTCGAAGCAACATAGAGAAGCCGAAGAAGGAAACGCGAGCATGACTGAAGCTGAAGGACAGAACATACAGTACGAACCCAAAAGAAGGAAAGATTCTACTGTACGACTGTATAGGAAGAAAGTATTACGCCGAACAACAAATATAACAAAAAGGTACTGGCAGCAAGGAAGGCACACGATACGGGCTGCACAGGAAACAAAGCGGAAGGGTCTAATAAAAGTTGCAGCAATACAGAGTGGACGTGTTATTGGTGGCCAAAAGGGGCAACTGATGGAGTCCATGGTACGGAGCTTCGAGAACAAACTGGGCGGTATGGAGATGACACAAAACAGGCGTAGCAAGTTTCAACTTGGACAGTGGGTGTTGAAGTACAACGGTCGGAATAAAATCAAATCGGGCAAGTTCAAAATTAAATGGGTTGGGCCGTACCAAATTCAAGAAGTGGGCAATAACGGAGCAATAAAACAGTGGATGCTAGATGGAAAGGAAGTATTCGATGTAGTGAAGAGGTCGAAGTTGAATGTCTGCCATGAAAGAAGTAATGCACCCTCGTGGACAAATAACTGAGAGAAGACTGTAAGTACTGTATATATGTAAATATTGTACATAATTGTTCCAAAAGTGAGATTTAAAAAAAAAAAAAAAAAAAAAAAAAAAAAGAGAAAAAAAAGCACCGTACGGTTTCTGGGAAGCATCGAACGGGTTCTGAAAAGTACCGTACGGTTCCATATTTGCAGGAGACAGCACTGTACGAGGTTTTTGTCTAAAGGGAAAAGAAAGTAAGTACGATTTTTTTCATATCTGAAGGAGGGCGTACGGTTTTCCAGACAATCCAAATTGCAGTACGGTTTTTTAAGAATGTATGGATTTCATGTTGTAGTACGGTTTTTAAAGCCAACGTACGGATTTCATGTTTGGAGTACGAATTTCATTACCACCGTACGGATTTCATTGCTACCGTACGGATTTCACAGTAAAGGGGCACTGTACGGTTCCCACAAACACCGTACGGATTTCACAGTAAAAAGGACTACTGTATGGTTTTCAATATTTGAAGAATGGTGTACGACTTTCTAGATAAATTAATTGTACGGGTTCTCAAGAGGCTGCTGTACGGATTTTTGGAGGAAGATACCATATGGCTTGTTATAAGTTTGTGTTTCGTACGGATTTTAAAGCACATATTAAGCATACGGATTTTAGAGCCACTTTTTTGTATGGATTTTTAAAGGAAAGCAGCATACGGAAATTGCAGTTGGGAATGCGAGGTGATTGTACGGATTTTTCAAGCATATCATGTGTATGGATTTGGATTGCAAGATTACAAATTCTGAAGAGTGGGGTTTTTGCGTAGAGGAGGTTTTGTAAAAAAAAAAAAGAAAAAAAAGAAAAAAAAAAAAAACGACGACAGAATCAAGTTGCTCAGAATGAGTATGAGTATCAGATGATGCCATAGGGAAGGGGAAGCATCAGCGATTGCCAGAAAGAGTGTAGAATCGGCAGAAAATGACAGAAATGGTGTGTTTCGTGCATTTTTGTGTGGGTTGCGAAGTGCTAATTTGGTCTTGGCGGCGAGGGGCGCTGCCCCTCGACCCCGCCGGGGGCGTTGCCCCCTGGACCCCCAGTCGTTGCGGATATCAGTTGTGGGAGTCTGACTAGTTGAAAAGAATTAGAGCTGTGGCAGGCATGGAGTGTCTGTGTATCAATGGCACTGAGAGTAGGTGTTGGCCGTGAGGCTGTCTTGGTGGATGCGTAGAGAGCTCAGGAGGAGCTGATCATCCAATTGGAGGCAGTGCAACGACACTTGGCTCAAGGTTCCGAGAAGTTGGAAGCAGAGGAAGCAGCACAGGTGGCTATCAAGGTCAGCTTGGGGAGTCAGTATTGTGTTAGCAAAGGCTATAGATGCAACGGGATGAATGTGAAAGTAACATGGCAGATCAATATTGTTGTATTAGTTGTTTGAGTTTTGTTCTGTAGTCGTCAGGAGATGACTTTTCTTTTTGGGGGGGGATGATGTCATCGGTAGAAATTGTGTATCGGCCGACGGGTCCCTTCGAGAAGGAAATTGTGTATCAGCCGACGGGTCCCTTCGGAAAGGAAATTGTGTATCAGCCGAGGGGTCCCTTCGAGAAAGTTCTTGTTATGTAGCCGACGGTAAATAGTTTGTAGCGGAGATGATGTATCTGGCCGACGGATACCTTCGGGAAGGTTCGTCAAAAAGTATTTATAACCCCTTCGAGAAGCATTGTAATGATGAGATCTGATCATGCAAGCATAATGTACTGTTGATATATGCGAATAATAAAAGTTCTGTTGTTTTCTGTTCGGTGTTCGTGTCTATTTCCTGTGTGCGTTGCTTAATTAATCCATACGGTAAACATAGAGATCTCTAATGCAGTAGCTACCTGTGACATAATTTGAAAATGTATGAGTTTATAGTCAAATTCAGTAAGATGTCTCCTCCTCATTTGAAAAATCTCTCCATTTCTATCCTTCCAGATAAGCCATAGGACTTCACATGTTAGGACAAACCAAAAAGTATTAGTATTCAAATCAAATGAGTCTACAAATCCAGCAAGAATTTCACTCCAAGATAAACCCAGACAACTATTCCAAGTAATGGGAGCATCAAGAAAAATAAACCAAACACCTCGAACATAAACACATTTAAAAGAAGACGCTCATAAGTTTCATGGATAGAACAAAGCTCACACATAATAGGATTGCTTTTATCATTAGGCATTATAAAGCTAACAACAAGTTTCTCGAGTAATAAAAGCCATCTAAAAGAAGATTTTTTAGGTTCACATGGTGAGTGCTAAAAAAAGTAAAAAATAAAATGCCACTTAGAGACTGACCAACTCAGCCACCAGCCTTGGTTCATCCTTTCAAAGGTGGAACAATCTTCTTGTTACTAATTTAACATACCTCTTAAATTGTTATGTTTTACGCTAAACTAAATATGTTTTATCTGCTGAATAACAGTGTTTAGTTGCTGAGAATACACATTACAGAATGAAAAGAGTGCAGAATGTAAAGTACATGAATCAGTAAACAAGAGAACTGATCACTTTCGATTCAGACCAAAATAGTATCATTTTTTACTGAAATATCCAAAAAAACTGTTTTGATGAGGTACAAAGTGTTCATGTTTTACACAGTACTTAAATACAATGCATTCAGATATTACAAAGCATTCTCAGCTCCTAACATAAATATCTGAATTAAACACATTGTATAAACAGAGAAGTACTGAAAAGACAAGATAAGAGGAAAGGCATCCATTGCCTGAATGGAAAGTTTGTTGCGCTGAATATTGAAGGGTTGATCCTGCATCTCCTTCTGGGAGTAAACTTGTAAGAATAAGAGAAGAAATGGATCAGTTCATATGAACTAAGCAATGGAAAACTTTCCTATTATCTATACTGTTCCTACAACGTGGTTATTCAGATAATTATGTTCAAAGGCAAGAAGGCAAGAAAAATCCGATACTAATGAGTTTGTTCCATGTGCAGATACAGGTATGAAGACTTGAGGCTATCGAAGGATCATGCGTAAGTTACATGCATGAAGCCTTTTGACTGAGGTTGTTCGGGCAAAGACAGAAGATATTGGGGAGGCTGTTAAGGGGGCATACATAAGTTTCAGGTATGGGACCTTCTGGTTAAACCGATGTAGCTGATTGAAGACATTGAGGAGACTGTCGAGGGGGCATACATAAAATACAGGAACAGAAATTGAAGGAATACAATTAAGGATCAGCACAAAGGAATAGGCATACAGAAGTATCTCCAATCATTACCAAAAGATTGGAAAGGAGTTTAAGTTGTGATATAACAGGAACCTTATCAGTCATTGTAGCCTACAAGACATACATAGTGGTAAAGTGCTAATGGATGAAACAAATGCTATACGCTAGAATGTACAATCAACATACAAAGGTTAAAACATGATGAACAGCTATAGCAAAGAAATAACGAATATGGCAAAACAACAGGTAATTTTGATGTTGAAACAAGAGAAGGAGTAGAGCTTCATATGCATGATAATTTCTTCAGTAGTTTCACAAGTTGCAGGTCTAAACGTAAGCTATGACAGAGATCAATTAGAAAGCTTTTATACACCATTCAGCAATTCGTCACAATTCTGGTCTATCAATCTCCATGAACAACATTATTTAAATAGGATTTTAGTTACCAAGAGAGAAATTATTGCTGTTATATAAAGTTATAAACACATCCTCTTACTCTGTAAAGTATGGACAGAATCTTAATTGATACAGATTAGAGATACATTGTCAAGGCCTATTCCCAAAATGAAGTCAATGGGGTGTACATTTCTTTTTTACTGGATTAAAAGCAAGGTCTTACAAAGTTATAATTTAATGGAGGGTTTCAAAAAGCTAGAAAAGAAGATGCTTATGGCAGTAAGGTAAGTTATGATGCTTTTACAAGATTTTATTTAACTCAGGATTACATTTAAAAGGTATAGGAGGAGTATCAAAGCCTATAATAGTAAAAATATACAAGCCCATATGAAGATTTGAGATGAAGATTTCATATCTTTCCATATTTATAAGACCCATGAAATAAGGGTTTTTAGCATTTATAAGCCAACAGATTACAATGAAGTTCGTTCATCTACAGCATTTCTACTATTACCAAATGGAGTTGAAAGTAAATAAACAATCTCATAAAGGGTATTATGCAGATTCAACAGAAAGAAACCCTTACTTACCAAAAAATCAGTCAAAAATATGCAAACCCAAGTACAGATTTATGGATATTATCTCATATTTTTTAGAAAATGCATAAAATAGTCTATGAAAGGAAGGGGATTTAGTAACTTACGGCTTGCATATGACCAAGAAGCTCATAGCAAGAAATAGTACTCAGAATCAGTGAAGCCATCCATACACATACCAAGATCAAAACCCATAAGCTCTCAGGTAAATCTACTGCAAAGACAAAAATGGCATCCAAAACCCATAGCTGGAACCTCACAGCAAGATAGTAACGTCCAGCAAGAAACAAATATAGCATTTACAGCAGAGACAAGCCATGGAATGGTGACCAAAACCCAATAGTAAATAATACCCAAACTGCAATATGGCATCTTCAAAACTCAGCCTACCAATAGCAGGTCATGCCCGGCAAGAGAAGGTATGACGACCAACTTTCAGCTCATGCATGGAAGGCTCTATACAACACCAAACAATGAAGCTGTTTACGCATGAATTAAACCCAAAAAAATGGAATCCACATGCAAGAAAAATGGCGTGCACAAATCAAAAACTGCGGCCAAAGCTCATGAATATGGCGTCACGTACCAGCAAAGATACTAGTTCCAAAAATTTGGTGTCCAAGAATCAGCAAAAGCTCAAAACCCGCAGTGAAAATGGTGTCCAAATGAAAGATGAGAACCAACAAATATCACCAGAGACCCAACAGCAAAACAATGAAGTGTCCAGGAGAAAGGAAAATATACTAGCATCCATGGCAGAGAATGAAGATTACAGTAGATACCATTCATACGGATAGGGTTTGTAGAAAACCCTCTCTTCCTCTCTTGCGTAAAAGACCAAAAATGAAGCAAGTGAAAAATAAAACTAAGTCTTCCAACCTTCCTTTTTGCTTTTCATAAGCCGAATGAGCTCAATTTAATTGCATTTCGGGTCCATGCATGGATTATACTTAGCTTCATTTTATTAAGTTCCATACGCATGACTTTATAATGCTAAAATTATATTATATGCATATGGGACTTAGTATAAATGAAATGAAACACAAAAGAAAGTATTAGTCCTATGTATATTAAATAATTTATATACACATTACAATTATTTAATATATATAAAACTAATATATACATAACTTATATTCCCCTTTCTTGTATTTAATAATACTAATGTGTTATAAATGAGATAAAATATTAGACACATTAATATTATTAAATATTAAAAGAAAAAAAAAGATTTATAATTGTAAAATTAATAAATTAAATGGCTATCATTATAAGACCTTTAATTTTATTAATTACATAAAAAGGGGATTAAGGAAGTTAGCATTTTTTATGCATAAATGCAAGGAGAGAAGGTTGGAAAGCTATTTTTGGAACAAAGAGGACGTTCAGTTAACACTTGGATATGGGGATATTTATGGAGGTCAAGTGCAGTTCCAAATTCTCATGCATTAATGGGGTTATTTGATGATATTTTTAGCATCCTATGGGGCAGTTATGATCAGTTATTCATGCAGTTCAGATTGAGAGCTTATTTTATGCATATATTGCATAATTAAGAGCAGTTTTACATGCTATATTTGTAGGTTACTTAATGCATCTGAGTTTGAGCTTTTGTGCATGATTTTGAGGAGCTAGAGTTCAGTTTTTCGAGTTATCCATCAGTTGGGCAGGTGGTTGAGAGTAGTTTTTAGAGGCTTCTTCATAGTTTTCATCATTTTTGGGTGATTTTTTCTAGGCATGATTTTGGAATCCGAGTTAGGGTTATTTTTCTATATATTGTACTTTCACCTCATTATGAGGGACCTTCTTTCAGATTTAGATTTTTGCACATTGCAGATTTTGAGTTGATTGTAAGGGCATTTGTAGCAGAGATTGTTTTTTTAGCATTGATTATAGAGATTCAGCAGTTCCTTCTCATTGGTTCTTGTGCAATATTGTGGATTTTTTACTTTAATGTTGTGTTCGCCTTCATTTTAGTTACGACCCCCATTGCAGATTTGAACCTTGATACGTGTGATTATAGGTCTATGTTTGTGATTATTGTCTTTTATGCAGAAAATTGGTGAAACCTAGGTATCCCTTTCAAAGCAGAAGATCTCGGTCCTTGCATAGAAACACTTTTGTAATTACATGTTTGTTTGAGTATTGTGAATCAATTGTCTTTTCGTAATTCGTGCTAATTTGATCAAAGTTACATTCAAAACCATTGGTGTATCACCTATTTTAAGTTTTAATATCCAGTTATTCACATACATTCTCAACCCTTTTCCCGAGTTCAAAGTTAGTTT